>CM046069.1:29804827-31064800 GCA_025215515.1 Schistosoma japonicum | reverse complement strand
AATTGTTAGAGTAACGTACGTTTAACCAATAAAAACCAGATCAATTAAATAAATATGTCGTAAGCCCCTCCTAATTTTCTATAAAAAATCCTTCTGTTGGGCTGGAATCGGATAGGCAATTTGTGAATAGCAATTTTCTGTACAAACTAAATCTTTTCCTTAGTTCTCTGTATAAAACCATTTAGCCAACTCCCACCCAATGTCACATTCTGTCCACAAGAAACTAACAATGCTTCGAATTAAAACCACTGGATTAGAAGGGTATATACACTGTTAATACTAGAAATTAATATCCTTTCCTGATGACGAACAACATCACTCGGGAGCGCATTGTTATGAAATCCTGTTTCCATGTAGTCGTATCTGTGCACCCTACATATGACCATGTTGCGGTTGTCGTATAACCAGAGTAGCTTCAAACGATTAAACACATACGTGATATTTAGAACGAATTAGTAAGCAGCAATAAGTGCAGAGGGTGATATATTTAGTCATGAGTAGGACATAAACGAGATAGCAACGGCTATTGGGACTGAAAAGATGGGGTTGCCTCCCGCAATACATCGTATTCTAGTGGTGATGCTTGATCAAGCGCCTCCAGCCAGTCGCGTCCATTAAAAAAACTAGTAGAATAAACGTCGAGGGTCTACGCAACTATCAGTTTGGGGAATTGTTTACCGCTACACTTCTATCTATTACTTATTCCAAGGCATGTTAGTTTTGGTTGCGTTTTTGACTCTATGAAAGTTAAAGGACGCAATATTGGAATTCTGAAAGGTGACTTACGACCACTTCGTGGTTAGGGATTCCTTAGTGAATAAGGACCATAAATAATATATAAAGTTTGTGTGTTAGAGAAACAGTCACAGGGAGGTAAGAACACGTACCATTCAAAATCCCAGAAGGCATTTTAATAATTTATATAATGTATTTGTAGGCTTCATTAAAATGCAAATACCCGGTCTACATGTCCACCACAAAGATGGATAAATATTAGACAATTGCCCGTCGTGACTTTGAATGAAAACGCAAATGCAGCTACTTAGAGTATGAAAGCAATTCATGGAGGCGAAAACTTATTAATGAGCATTTTGACTTTGTGATGCCTCTGCTGATATCTGGAACAACAGTGTGAATTATGCATATAATTCATCTCGAATACGACTAATATCACAAGATGTATTTAGTATGTACCATAAAGTATTTACACATTCTGACCTTCCAGGTACATAGCTTCCTGACTTTAGTGTTGGAAATTTAGGTAACTGAGAAACTGCGCGATCATTTTATCACATTTGGAGGAGCGTGTGTTATCGAATTGGATGACGACCTAAAACTATTGCATTTTTTGTACGAAGGACCAAAGTGGTTTCGCCAGTCGTTTTCTTGGAATCGTTGGTTTAGAGGAACATAAAATAACCAACTTGCTAGGGCTGTAAACATTTATCACAGTAGGTCATAATAACTAACATGGGATCAAATACAATCTGCTTCAGTATATACAATGTATGTATATTTGTTGGTGACTATCTAATGGATTAAAGACCAATATTTATTTACCTACGTTTCATCTTTACCAAACCTCGGCATAATCGTTTGAAATAAATCAAAGTTATTATTTGATAATCTGATATTTGTGTGTTAAACTTCATCCAACAGTTTACAGTGACTTTTGTAACAATGGGGCTATCTGACATTACAAAATTATGCATGCATCAAGTATAACTGAAATGATTATGTCATCACGACAATTAGGGACAACATATATATCACATGGAAACAGCATACTTCATACTCACACATAAACCAATACATTATAAACATGTTGACTGTTATCCATTTTCTTAGCAGTATTATAAAACTCACTATACTTCACTTCAGATTGTAATTTTGAAATTAAATATACTCGCATTCACTGCAATGGTTATTAGTTTGCTCCCAATAGTGACAACATTAGATTCAACAAAAAAACGGTTCTATCAAATGATTTTCACCGCGATGTGGATGCATGAAGTGCACTTGCTTGTGGACAAACAAATTATCATAATAACAAGTCTTTGTTAATTTGATTTCTCCAAACAACTGCTGCTAGAAGTGACTATAAATTCAACCATGTTAACAGTTTACATGCACTTATTGAGCATTAGCTAGCCAAATCTTACAATTTGCATGTAAATTATTTGACATTTTCTGTTACACTTCTATCTGATTATTACTTATATTCTTTATTTCAATCTTATTGAACTTTTGAACCAATCTTGTACCTTCAATAAATCTTTATAATTCGGATTTGATTGTCATTTAAATAATTTACTTTATTTATTATGTGGGTAAACTTTTTTCTTACAACTGGCTGTAAAACTAAACACCATTTTTATCAACATCTAGTCAGATTTAACGAATGATCCTCAGCTAATGAAATCTTAGTGAGGAATTTTTTACAGCTGCAAGAATCTCTACTGATAGGAATTCAATAACACTTCAACCAGCCACTAATAAAATATTAATGTTATGCACTTAGTGTCAACTTAGAATTTTCGTTTATTAATTACATTTATTTAAAACAGTTACTATTCAGTTTTGTTGGTTTTGCTTGCATCTTCTATTCATCGTATTGATGTTACATATCTATTTACTTCCGAATAACAACACAAGTGTGTTAAATTGCGATTTAATAATTTTTATTTTAAAATATCACAGTTTGTAAGCAGCTGGCAAAAACTGGACGGCATAAAATGAGACCATGTTCTTCCGTTCAAATGTTCGTCCATTCTCTCTCCAAATTAAAAAGAAACCAAGTTTATGAAATCATACTTTTTGTTTTTCAAAACCTGTTTACCAGTTCACCGTTGTAAACCATGTCTTTTTTCAGCTAATGTTATTATACATGTCCTTTTTTTAATTCCTTCAAAACTATTCCCGTAGTTGCTTTCTGATAATTTCTTTAAGAAAACCATGTTGTTTATTAACACGGTATTCTCTGTCTGCTTTATTTTTGACTGATGAAAGCGATTTGCCTTTTTAGCAGTGTATTTCGCAATACAAGGTGAAATTATCAAGTGGAATTCGCAGTGGTATAGACCCAGTTTAAGGAATTTCTTTAGTATCACGAGCTGAGTTGATCTATTAGTTGAAGCAATTAACTTCAATATTTCGAACTCTAGGAGTTGTTGCTTTCAGATTAGTTCATTACTACATAAACAAGTTATTGATATTATCGTTGGAATATGCCACTCCCATCTCCCCCTCCAATTCGCGTTTTTATATATCAGCATTCTATTGGTTATCATTGGTAATAATAATTAACAAAATCGATGGGATAACATTTAATTAAGGTGAATGTTATGTAAATAAGTGAAACAATGTTTTACTGTAATAAGGATAATTAATTAATTTAGCTAGTTATACGAATAATGAATTCATGTACATTTAAAAACCAAAACATAAATATGATGAAAAAAACAACTCATAATTCATCATGTATCCAACATAAGCTGTGGACAAATATAGGGAACTTGACAAGATTTATCAAATTTAAAAGTTTAGTTGAAGGACGCCGTAAGACGAATGATAGATTGATAAGTTTTCTTCTGTCAACTTTATCTATTTAAGAACAAATAATCAGGGTATCTACAAAATACTGCATAAAATGTTGTTAAGTTTTAAAACTATTTACATTTTGCTGTGGACGACACAAACGTTATATAATGGAAAACAAATGAAATGATAAATGAATGTTACATTCCTTACTTAAATTGATACTCATCCAGTCGCCCAGTAACTTATGGCTATTTTCTCTTTACCGTCGATTATGTAAATGATTCTCCAACTGTATCTGTTGTCTATTATTTCCTGTTAGAACTACACATATAAGCGAACGGTATTGCTTTCAATTAGATCGTCATCAGGCTTTACTCCAATATACAACAATATTTATATGCGAATATAAAGTTTATTAAACCAATGGAGGCAATTCGCTATATATTTTGAATGTAAGGGTTCCATCCATACAACCGTAAAACACCAATTTCTGTTTTTTGCAAAGTGAATTAGTAATGAAGTTTTATGACCGAAGCGCTTACAGTTAAGAATACTTCTACGTTACCACTGGGTTCCAAAAAGTAAACATCAATTTGCTGACCAATTGTTCTATCATCTGAACTAATGAACGCAAATAAGGATGAGGTCATATTTTTAAAAGAGTTATCTATAATTAAGTTCCACTTTCATATGAACAGAAGACAGATATCTTCATTATAATAAAAAAACTGTAACTGAATAATTAAATTCTAACCCTTAAAATATACAGACACATCAGTGTAATGAGAGTTTGATGCAATAGTCCTATAGAAAAATTGTTTCTTCTTTCGTTAAGTATTCTTCGAGTAACGTCGTAACAACCGAAAGTGTTCATAGAAATGGTAGAAGCTTACTAAACCAACATCAAACTTATTAAGGTGCAATATATATTCATTTCTTACTTAAACCCCGTGTGACTTTGCATGGCTACCATTTTTCAACATGATGTCATTTTGAATGCGAATGTGACCTGTCCCTGTCAACGGTATTGCAGATATACTGTCTTTTTTAAGTGTAGTATTTTTATTTGAATCATCTGCTTCCATACAACCATTAAATATATGTGGAATTGTTCTTGATTCTAAATGAAGATCATATGCCTTTGTTTTTTCATAATCAACCGAAGACTGTTTACCGTTTATAGTGTTGGTATTTGATTGTTTTATTGGGCTAAACACAACAGATGCTGTGTAAACTAACGCAGGTGATGGCGACAATTCACACGTCGAAGGCAATTTTTGTTTGATTGATTGAGTTGGAGAATTAATGGATTCCCTGCAAGGTTCAGTAAGTGTACTACGGTAGGATTCATGAGACTCTTTTAACTGAAAACGTTCGCTTACTGGGCTAAACTGAGACCCAGGTTTCCTATAGTTTTCATTTTCTTGGTAGCATTTTTGATAATGTAGCTTATTTGAATCGTACATCTTCATTAAAGTCTCCCGACGGAAATCCGATACTTTGGGCGGCCGATGAATCCCTGTAGAGAAATCATTCTTCGCTCCATTAGGTCTACACAGTAAGTCAGGAGAAGGGAGAGGTGTATGAATTGATTCAATCGGTGTAGCTAAATTCCTTTTGCCTCCTAAGCTACATTGACTGGTTTCTTTTTCTGTGGACTTATTCATTTCCTGAAGCTGACTGTGTGCCATGATCTGTGATTCACTTGGAATTTTCCTTTTGAAAAATGAAATCCGTTTACTAGAAGACTGAAAGCATAAACAAAGTATGTACATAAAAATTAGGTATGGTCGAATTTGTTTGTCAAACTGCTAGAAATAGTAGTTATATGTGCGAAATAAAAGATTTAGAATCTTTCCGTCCATAAGAGGACGAAACGCATATTCTAGATTCAACTTTCTAGCCATCATCTAACATATTATCTGTAATAATAACATAACGCGTTTAAATGAAAAAGATAGAAGCTAATACAGCTAGGTTTAAAATTTGTTAATTTCAATTTATGAAGCACTCATAAAACAACGGAAAAAGTCTTTCATTATTCTGATATGTTCAATTTGTTGTCGAGATACTTAACTTGCAAATAAATGCATGTATTGATCACCAGCTGATTACTAAAACTGCTTTAAGCCTTAGTGTTAGTCACATTTATGCAGCAGAAAAAGTATGTATATAAACATACATGTTAACGTATCATACAAAAAAGTAAATGAGAAGGTTTATGAACTGTAATCAGAATAATATTAATGACGCTCATTAGGATGATAAAAGACTAAGTGATTGATTTATCCCAACTGACTAAAAAGTCGAATGATAACAAAAGGTCTTGCTTACAGACATAATTAACCCTTCTCAATAAGAGCGACGTCGTTCGTTTACAGCCTATGAAAATAGTGCCATAGAAGAAGTGGAATTTATGAAGACATGTCAAGGAGTTCATCATCAATTGACATAAATTGATTATTAATGTCGGACATTTGAAGTTTTCTAGTCACATTTAAGCATTTAACACAAAATGCAAAATGTCGGAAACAATAGGTTATACGTAAAAGAATTGTAGAATAAAGTAATTATGGTTACCATTAGTTCAATTTTTATAGTGATGTAAATATTTTTGGCAGTAGAGTAAATCTAAAAAACATTAACAGTAATCGAATAAATATCTCCGCATTTAACATTATTGACCGTAATTGATCGGTCTCTATTTGGATATTGTAATCCTTAGAAGATTATTTCGATATTGTCATTCAGTTACAAGTTTAAGAGTAAAAGGCTTATGGTTAAATGAAAAATTGAGATGATCCTTTCAGGATGTGCATATACCAAAAGACTCTGATCAATCATGGTCATCAACAATAACGGGAAAGTTTGAAATTTTACATCCTTGTTGAAAATGTTAGTGTTTGTCTGGATAAAGTGTTGAAGCATTAGGCAAAATGTACGAAGTCCGAGTCATGGTGCGAACATGAAACTCAGGCGAACATACATCCAGCTGACAAGTCCTAAATAAAATGAACCACGGATCTGGGACCTCACTGTCAGTCGAATCCCAACTTCATTAAGATAAATTAATTCAAGGATTAAAATTAACCTATCAATACTTACCGACCTATACTTTGCAAGATCAACAGGACTGAAATTGGGATTTCTTGATAGTACCTTCAAATCTTTTGGTCTTGGTGGTTTGACTGAAGCTTCATTTTCAAAGTTTTCAATAGACTTGTTATAATGATTGTGCGAATACCTATTAGTATCATTATTATTGTCATTACTGTCAGTATCTTTCGTAGCAAAATGTGTATCAGATAACTTGTTATTATATTTGGAGTAATATTCGCCATGATACATATGATGATAACCAATAGTATTGCCTTTATTTAGTTCAGTAGATTTTCGTTTTACTATTATAGGAGGTTTTTCACCATTGTTCAAATCATGCTCAGATTGTTTTGAATAAATGGATAAATCATTATCATTATTACTGTTAAGAAACGGTAAACAAGAAGGTAAATGATGTGTCGATTTATCGTTGGTAGTAGTATTAATAGCTTTGTTGTTATTACTGTTAATTCTGTCACAGTTATAATTGCTATTAATTCGGTTATAATGTCCAAGGAAATCACGTTTTGTAGTTGACTCATGGAATTCACAACAGCTACAATGTTCACGTTTATAAGTTTCTGTATAATGTAAACCAACGGGACCCGTACTCTGATTGTTACCATCATGAAATTCTTTCCTTATTGATGGTCGACGTTTTGTACATTTATTAATGTGTCTAAGTTTTGATTTATGTAAACCGTATTGATCAATAACATTACTGGGCTCTAAACTACCACTTCGATGATTACGCCCAATTTTATGTGCTATTACAACAGATGCATGACTGGGTATATGGAAGTGATGAGGACAATCAAATGCTGGCTGAACATCTAAGGAAGAAGTGGAGAATGAATAGGATGATGCAGATGATAAATCAGGACTGTTGGTTGGTGAAGTAGTCACAGAATTGCTTACGTCATTATGTGAATGGAAATCAAGTTGTGCACAACAACAACAACATGAGTGATTACTACGATTTATGTTAATTGGTATACGTGAAGTATTAATACGATGTGATTTACGATTTGATGATTTAATATGCCTCCGTTGATATTCTTGAATATTACTTGAAACGCTTTCACTAGGAACTACACCCTTGTTAACATCTTCAAAATAGACAGAAGTATAATTATGTTCTGGTGGACTAGCATTAATAATATTGGAGAATGGTTCAAAAGAGCGAGCTTTATGTTTTATACGTCTGCATGCTGGAGGATTTGATACATCCATTAAGCTTAAATTATTAGTGGTGTCTGTTCGAGATGAATTGCCTTTAGTGATTTTAAGGTGTCCAAATGATTTATGACAGCTACAGTTGCAATATCTGTTGCGTCTCTTAAACCGAGGAGTAATAGTATTCGAAGGCATGTCGTGATGCCATTCATCTGTTTTATGATTTCTGCATGACTTCATTCCCTTTTCATAGTGGCAAAGTTGACTCCATGGTGAAGAATGTTTTATATCATTTCTCGTGTTAGTGGATTTCATACTAGCTAAATGCTTTCGTGATGGTGCTTTATGGTTCAAATCAATACATCCTAAATCTGAATAAGGAGAAGAGGACGATAACGTAGAAGAAGATTCAGAATAAGTTGACAGTGAAGGAGATGTGGATCCACCGGAGTATGTTAATGTGGTTAATGACTCTGGAGGAGTATTACAAGTCGAAACCATATTTTTGTATAATGTTGTCTGTGCATGAGTAGACTTGTAAAGATGATTAGGTAGCTGGAGAAGAAAACAGTTAAAATAATGATTAAAGAAACATAGGTTTCGTCCGAGAAGGCTCGATAAAAAAATGAATCTGAAACATTAATAAGACTTTCAGTCCCAAACATTTTTAGAGTAGGTAACTGCCATCAGCAGTCCAAAATAACCTACACAAAAATACTTCTTCATATTAATCTAGTTTGACACTCAACGTTGTTGTTACCAGATATTTTCTTGTCATACTGCTACACATAAATTGTTAATAAAGAATCAAAACAGAAAACTGTCTATTATAGATTTCTTATTAATCAGTCGATCTTAATTGTGACGATAGTGCCATGATTTTACAAAACAACTGACCTTGTTCATGATAGTGTTTGTCAAATTGCTGCGACTAATTTTAGTATCAAGGTTTTCTCAATAATCACAACAGAAATAAAGTATTAAGAACGCCCGATTTGTAGTAGAGAAATTGGATTGAATTAGTAATAGTAACGATCCATATATTTCATTCAAGAAGGATCTTGGTTACTTGACATGCTACTAAGCCAATGGAATTTATTGAGTCTGGAAAGTCGGAATTTTAGTTCAAATAAAATACAACTGCACTCTAATTGGAAACGTGCTGGATATCCGAAGCGTACAAGTAGCCTTGAAAGGAAGTGATTATCCAGGATGTGGCCAAGTGATTCAAATGTAATTAAAAATCATACGAACTAAAATCAAGGTTTCTCAACACACTCGAGTAGTTTAGAAACATGCGGGATAACCAAAGTTGCTTAGGTGTATGTCGTTATATGTTTAAGTACGGTAGACTTAAATATGCGTAGAAATTATCAATTACTAGTAAAGAATATTACAGCTAGACTAATATCAGTGACCAGAAGCAATGTGCTCTGAACGACTGGCATGTCGCTAAGCCATTTGAACTTACTGAGATGCGGCTGGCTGAATTCTTGGACTTCGGTTATGTAGCGGGTTATTTAAACATAATGTGAATTCACTTAAACTAGAATTTAGATACTAGCGACGGATACATTTGAGTAGCATACTAACATACTTTACAACGAAAGACAATTGTAATTCATCTTAGCTCTAATTATTTTTGAATAGCTCGGTAATATGCCAAATAATCAAAGCTGAGTTGAACAGTAAAGAGAATAAATAAGCAAATATAAACAATGACACACGAATATCATAGTCCTATAAAAAAATTTAGAAAATATTAAGGTACATACACTTAAGCAACATTATCACAGTTATGAATATATGAAAGAAATGATGTAAGGTTGACACTTAGTAAGGGCATTTTAAATTACATTTCCAGTTATTACTAATTTAAGATATGTACCGAATGATTTATATTAAAAAATAATCAAATATTGTCAATGGAATACAGTTAAGTATTAGATTATCTATTGTCATGAGTTCTTTATATGGTATAATAAAAAAAGATCATCATAGCCTTCTACTTTACTCAAGTAAATATGATTTCTAATAACTAGTTTATGCAGTTGGGGCGATTTCGTGGAGGATGAAACAGCAGTCTAGTGACCATCGGGTTTAAAGGGCACCCAATAGAGATCAATCTATGAGGCATTGAAACCACAAATTGGTTTGTTATACAGAAATTTAGTTGGACTCGAAAACGTTATCAAATGGAGAACGTAGTACTATTAAAAACATCAGGTATTACAAAACAAATTTTACTGGATAGGATTTGATGAAATTAATTATTCTTTAGGGGAGTAAAATTATGAAATACACACCTCATTAAATGAACATTTTACCAATCGTTTATTAACGATGGAAACAGGCTTACAAGTAATTTTTCATTAAAGATTACCTGCCGCTTTTTATAAAGTGAGCCTAATACTCAATAATCTTTGCCATATAACTTTAAAATTAATAAATATGATCACTGAAAACAGAAAAACCGCATAGGTTGCAGATATTTGACTAAGAATTTCAGTCGAAGGATTGTCTATAATGGAAGCATTACGTTAACGATGTTGCCATTAAGAATAGACTGTCATGTAGACTGTTGTGAACATGTAGTTGGTGAAACGGTTTAGATGTACGATACGTATATACTAAAATGAAGTTTATTAGTAAATTGATAAATATTCAAAAACGAATTATGATACATTATCTAATGAATTAAAACAAGAATGTAAATACATAGTTAAAACCGAAAACTTTTCATTTTAATCATCAGTCATAGAGGCATACAATAACTAGGGATATATTGAATTTAGACCTCTTATATGCATTATACACAGTACTTGAAGAAACGTTCCAACACCATCTTTATTTTCTTTTTAAAATCGGTAATATAAATAAAAGTTTGAAAATAACTCACATAATTTTTTTTGCTCTTTTCGTAAGAAATTGCTTCAAGGTTTTCGTACTCTCCAATAACATGACGTCTTTGTGTACACTGTGAATTAATAGAATTTAAATGATTATACTGAACTTTAAAGCGTGGTTTATTGAAATATTCTTTGGTTGGAAATGAAGTTCCCTTTTGCATAACGCACGAATCAGGAGCTTGGTTGTAAATATTTGAATTATCTACGTCTTCACGAATAACATCGTCATGGGAACAAACCTCTCTATTGGAATTGTTATTTCTGTGATTTCCAAGGATACTTCCTTCCGTTGATGATTTTTGTTGTTGATCCCATGATCTGCTAGATGACTGACTTGTCACAGATTCTACACCAGGTTGACTATCAGGATTTGTAAGATCTACTGATAAGCCCATGGTTGCTTCTTCACTTCCTATACTACAATTTGGAAGTATAAGATTACCAGTGGAATAGTTGCCACCACTGCCACCACCACTGCTTGTACGCATTTCAAAACTTGACAGTACACGAAATGTTGCGTTTGAATCGATATCTGTTGAACTTGCTAAACTTAACTATATAAATAATATGTTGAAGTGAAACAGTGGTTGGACGAATTATAATATTAATGCGTACAGAAATATACCAAGATTTTATTGAGCTACAAATAAATTCAGTTAAGAATGTACGTAGTTCAATATTAATTTGTCTAGATCTAACAGGTTATTCAACAAATATTAATTACTAATTCCTATTAACCTACAGTGTTAAAAGGAATCTACAAAAATGGATCCTTTCAGGAGCTAAAAGTAATAGTGACTTCAATTAAACGCTATAACTCTGCAGTCAAAAACGCAACTCTGCTTCAATGTTCCAAAGTTCACGTCAACCTCATCCTTTCTACATTCTCATAGCTCAAATATAAAGCTTAATTTTTATTTGCCACAGCAAATAAACAATCAACTAATGATTCACTCCATTTTATGCATTTCCATGTAGTCGAGGATAAGACCGCTATCCACAGAAATAAGAAAACTCAAAAAAGTAGGCGAAAATAGTGTCACACAGAACACTACTATTGTAAACCCCCTAACTGCACTCATCAGTACCACAACAGAATCCTCTTCCCCAGTGGTACTAGTAATTGGCTATGCTAGAAAACATGTAGGACAACACAAGTCAAACAAATTTTAGATCCGACTTCTGACAACCACTGAAAAAATGACGTAGATTTAAATCTCAAAACCTCACGATATCAGGTCCTTTAGTGAAACAGCAGCAGTACAAACGTAAACGTCTGAATTATCTGATGCAGTTGCGTTTATTCGCTTAAAAAATCTAAATAAGTTGATAAGTTAGACAATATAATTCTTAGAACTGCCTCTTATCCGCTAGCAAAATTACGAGGATAAATATGTGGACAATTTTATCGCTCATTACAACAGTTTAATTTTGTTCCATGCTAAAATATTACCCGTCAGATTTTATTATAAATTTATATAACAAGTTAACAATGCCTTGAACCCACCTAGGGATACTGCCAGTCTGAACCCGGATAAGAGGGGAGGGTTTGGCGTGGGGTTAGCATCCCCACCCCGTCATAAACAAACTTGCTAGAAAAATTATAACTAGGCAAATCCCTCTCGACCATTTTAACTCTACCCTGGGAGTTGGAAGATCTTCACTTAGAAGAGTTATGACGTCTCACAGAGAAAGCCGAGTTCCTGCGGAGGTCACGAGGCCGACACCCCTTCTGACAACTAGAGCAACAATTAATATACGCACATGGAATTTTCACACGATATAGGAGGCAGGAAGTAGTATCCAGATAGCTGAAGAAATGAAAAGATACAACTTAAAGGCACTTGGGTTAAGTGAAACCAATTGATTATAAGCTGGACAGCAAAGATTAGACTCGGGACAGCAGTATTACAGCCCTTCTTCAGGATATTAACAAACTCAACGAATACAAAATAACTCCCAATAATAAATTCCAAGCCTATCACAATCTACTAGGAAAAGAGAAAACTACCATGAAGAACAAGAGAAGCATTAGAGCAAATAAACGGAAATATGTAGAAGACTCAGTAACGACAGCAGAAAGAGCTGTAGGAGAAGAAAACACGTGATATTTATATAATGCAACGAAGAAACTAGCTGGAAAATTCAATAAGCCAGAACGACCAGTCAAGAAGAAAGATGGTAAACCAATAACTGAGACGCAGGAACAATGAAACAGGTGGGCAGAGTACTACAGAAAACTCCTGAATAGACCAGTCGCACTGAACCCACCAGTCATCGAAGCAGTAGCCACAGGCCTCTCTATAAACACCGACCCATCAACAGTCGAAGAAATCAAAATGGCAATTCGACAAATCAATAGTGACAAGTCAGCAGGGCCAGACAACATACCAGCCAAGGCACTGAAGTCAGATATAGAAGCAAATGCAGAGATACTCCACATTCTCTTCAGAAAGATTCGGGAGAAAGAGCAAGTGCCAGCAGACGGGAAAGAAGGGTACCTCATCAAGATACCAAAGAAAGGAAATCTTAGCAATTGTGAGAACTACAAAGGCATCACTCTACTTTCAGTGCCATGAAAAGTCTTCAACAGAGTGTTTTTGAGCCGAATAAGAGACCCAGGACGGAATCCGTAAAGATCGATCGTGTTTCGACAAATCGCTACTCTGCGGTTCACTACTTACTTACGCCTGTTACCCCTCTCGGAGGAGCATAGGCCGCTCACCAGTATTCTCCATTCAACTCTGTCCTGAGCAATCCTTTCCAGCTGTCTCCAGTTACTGTTCATCCTTTTTATGTCTGCTTCCAGTTCTCGACGCAGGGTGTTCTTTGGTCTGCGGTTCATTGTTGAACAATAAATCGAATGGAATTCAGCACTCTGAATCAATTTCGTCGACTACGAAATAGTATTCGACAGCGTGGATAGGAGAATATTATGGAGCCTTCTACGACATTATGGCGTACTCGCGGAATTCTTGCGACGTACTACGTTATATAATCATGCATAGAGGTCAGCTCACAGATTCCTTCGAAGTGAAGACCGGTGTTAGATGAGGCTGCTTACTTTCGCCCTTTCTCTTACTGCTGGCGGTTGACTGGATCATGAAAACTGCAACATCTCAAGGCAATCTCAAAATATAGTGGACAACGTTACGCAGCAGACCATCGATGGCTGTTGTACTTTGGTGTAGATCAACTGAAGCTAAAAACAAACTCTGTTTGATCCCAGCTCAGCGATCCGTAGACTTGAGTGACCTGGTTTTAACAAAAGGTGCGGTCGTGAATATGAATAGAAGTCATTTCTTTTATTTCCTCAGGTTTTGTGTTTATGAAATACGAAGTACATAGTCATACAAATTAATAACTGGATTTATCGTTGACTAGGCACTAAAGTATGAAACAAAGGAATGTTTATGATTCTGTTATACAATGTTTTGGGACTATTTAACAAAATTTCAATTCTTCAGCGACATCTACTTAATGGAAGTATAATCTTTTACGATTTTGAACAGCTAACTACTAACCGCTTAAAGCCGTCATAATTTATTAAAAGACTTACCGGTCTATCGTTAGCATGCCGTCTATCATTTCTAAAAGCAGATGCATTCACATAATCAGGTGAATCAATAGACTGAATTTCAACATTGCGACTACACTGAACTTTTAATCTCAAGCCTGTTTGATCGTTATTTGAAACTTTCGATTGATCACGCATTGAATTAGAAGCAATAAGATTGGTTTTGTCACCTTTATTGGAAGTTTGTCTGAGTTCATCGGATTGTTTAATCCAAGTTGTGTGTCTGAGGAAATATAAATTATGCATAATATCGAACGTTAACCAATATAAATTAGTTCGTTACTTAATTTTTGTAAAAATTCAAATGATACATTTGGTTATTGATGCGTTACAGAGTAGGGGGATAAATACATAATTACTTCTTTTAATATTTAACTCCTAACAACAAACAATAATATTGCTCATTTCTAGCCACACATATGCGCTGACGTTCTTAATACAGAGTAGAAGGTTGTCTATTGTTTACTCTTTATTGACAAGTTTATTTTGTAGCAAAAAATTATCAGTATAAGAAAAAAGGAATTTGCTATTTTTCAGTTGGTTACACTGTTTCACAAACCGTTTACCAGTGATCCAGATATTACACCGAGGATTATTGGGTTATAGGTTTATATTTTATTCAACCGAGTTATATATGAGGAATCCTATGATTATTAGGCCTAAACAGTGTAAGTAAATTTAAAGTGTGAAACTGGTCCATTTCTGGATAATGATATTAATAAAAGTTGGATCGAACATCACTTCCATGCAACACTGTTAGTTTAATATATTATATGCTTTACCGAAAACCTCATGTAACAATTGTGTAATGGAATTGGAAAATTAGTTTTACTACAGGCGTTTAAACTTCTGAAGAACTTGAACCAAAAGGTAATTGAGTCTGAGGCATAAATTTATATTTATTCCTTTTTAATTCGGCAGTTCTTGGTACTGAACTGTTTAAAAGCAGCGTTTCGTCATCAAGTTTAGGTGTCATTACTTTTGTGCAGCTACACTAAAGATGACATCTAAACTTACGACAAAACGTCATCAGTATGTCAACAATTGAATATGAAGAAAATTTAAAACTGTAGGTGTAATTCCTACCAGTCTATGTTTCTTATCTTATTTTTGCGAAAAAGTTATCGTATAAACTCTATTAATGGAAAAAATAATATTTACAGAAATAATACAAAATTATTTCTCTAAATAGTTAGTGATAATAAATCTTTTAAAATAGGAGAATCCTAATGAAAAAAACAAACCTAGATTTTTCTAGGGTTGAAGAACTTATTTGTACTTCTTGACCATCTATATCATCTGCTGCAGTTGATGAAGAAAACATGTGTAATTCCTGACTTGCACTTAGGTTAGGTGTACTAACACTATTTGCATGCAAACTCTGTTGTTGTAATAAAACTTGACGATATTCTGCAAGCAAACGATGAGCAAGTTCGGTTTCCTAATTCAATAAAAAATGAGGAAACTGGGGTTAAATTTTAAGGTTGAAGGAGACTCAGATAATAGAAGAAAGAACATTACAAATACCAAAACTAAATAACGGTCAGATATTTCATCACAAAAATATTTCATAGGTAAGTAGCAAAACTCATTGAATTGATCCATTATTAATTACGCCCAACCATGGCTTCTACCATGACGTAATGGTCAGGCTTGCCACTCGTGATGAACAAGTAAAGCTGTACTAGCTGGAACAATTGCTCCTTCAAATCCTACTATGTCAGACAGGTTGGCTGGAGAGCGGCAGCAAACCTGTGGTCCGAAAACGAAGGTGTACTGCTGACTGTGTAGAGGTTTAGTGGCAGTAAGGTACCCCTTAGGCAACCAGTATAACGTCAATGATGCCTTCCAACAACGGATTGGTGAAATTAGAAAGGGTTACCCCTAAAAATACATATCCATTGATTTCCGTCCACGGTGGTAAGGCTTTTCCAAGTATGGGGTCAATCTACCGAAGGTCATTTGTAAAAAAGTCGTATGGGATCGGCCTCAAGTAGACGTCTGTTATTGGATGGGACCTCCTTTAATCCACTTACCTCTTCAGGTGCTTCTAGAAAAAAAACCCTTTCACGGTGTGGGCAACCGGGAAGTGATAACAGCCCTTATACCCATAACAAGACTCAAAATTACCTTGCTCACGATCAAATCCGCTCTTGTCCTTATGTTTCCAGTACCTTCACTGCTCATCACCTTCCGCCCCTAACTCTCTTTAGCCATCTTCCATATGCGTGCTACTAGAACTAGGTATTCGAGTTCTCGAAATGTTAACCCAGATTTCATGAAATCGTGCTCCGAACTTCATGTTGGAGCTTTCAATGTGTAAACATTGTGTCAAGCTGGTTAACAAGCCTCGTTAGCTAAAACCCTAGAATCTCCTGTGATCGATGAATGCTGTGTCTCCAAAACGCGTATACAGGACACCAATGTGGACAATTTACTTGACTGTACCTGGTCAATACAGAGACAAGGTGTGATTTACACTTCGATTATCTAAGGACCCGACAGGACTTGTCATGGCCTTATTGGTGTAAGCATAGCACAAAGTTTTTGACCAGAATAGGAACTTCACGAGTGGATTTTTGTAGACAGTCGATTATATGCTGTTCGTCTACTTTATTTTTGTTCATTGTACTATATTATCCATTATTCTAGTAAATTTGATTTTGTCGTGATAACATGGCATGACGACTTGAACCAATATACATATATATCAAGTTTTACTTTTTTAATGACTGACGATTGATTATTAATCACAGACACAACACTTAATTGTAAGAGTATACATGTCTTGGTTGCCAATATTCAAAAACGAAATAGTATGTATTTCTTTCAATACGAGATTCAAGAAAAGGTAGCTTGTATCTTTCTGCCTTTATTAAGTAAATTGTTACGTATTACCGCCTTTAGAAGAGTTAAAATTTCATGTTTTTCTTCATTTTATCCTCATCAGCTACGAGTATATTAGATGAATTTGATCAGTCAGTCCTGGGTGTAAACAATACGGATACTCAAACTCTTGTAAACAATAAAGAATATAAAACCTGTTGAGACATTCGCTAGTATTCATAACTTATTGGATAAGTAGGTAAATTGCTGTCATTTATGATAATCAGTGCTGAGTTCGCGCATCTTTATGTAGATATACGGTTATCTCTAGCTAGAAATTCGTATTTCAGGATATAATCTCGAAGCTTATAGTAATGGACATAAATAGTAAAAACTTTTTCATTATACATTAGCAGATTTTCTGTAACACTTAATTGGGAATCGACTGAAATTTAAAATATAGATAAATGGATTTTAATTCACCAGTAACCTGCTCATTATAAGATTTGTAGGTTTAAATCAATTTGGAGTTGTAGTCGTCAACTACTAATGAGTCTTAAACATAAAAATAGATGTTAAGTACTATTGGATTTTCAATGATTCTTGATCTGATGTTAGTTCTTGCTAAAATCCAGCGTTAAAACAATTTCAGATCTAGGATACTTACCTAAATAACAGTTTTACAGATTGATCTTTTATACAAGTATCTTCTGACTGAATTTCATATAAATGGCTAAATATTCTAGGAAAACGGAAGTTTGAATAAATCTTCCGTGAAATATTAAATTCCTATTAGTTTGAGATAATACTCATTCGCTTCAATGATTTAAACTGAAGCATACTTACCACATAACAACTTTAAAATTTCTTCGGAATCCTCATAAACAAATATTAAATAAGTTTTGAGCATTTTCTTAATAATTTACATACCCTCAAGTTAGTCAAACTCAATAGCTGATGTATATCTGAGTTCGTAAGTAAATGCATTGTACCAGAAGAAGGACGTGGTATACTAGATTGGTCAGATGAGCTAGATGTTGTTAATAGAGTATTACTTGATGGTTTGTTTTCGAGATCCTGACTATTTTCCATAGCTTCAGGTATATAGTTTCCATTGAGAACCAATGATTTACTTTCTGGTTGATTATTGGAGGACCAAACATTAGTTACTAAGTTACACTCTTTACTGTCGTTTGTTGACTTATTTGTTGATTCATTTAAATTAACATCTGCCTGTTGTTTGTAACTGCATTCATTTTCCTGAAGTAATGAGTGGGATATTTCTGGAGAGTTCTTATGCTCATACGATCGACCAAATGATTCCTCCCATATTAGGTTAGGTCGACTGACTGGTGTGGTTGGTGTTGTGGAATAGTGTTTTTGGGACATATTATGATCTACATGATTTAGAACTTGACGCTTTCCATTCATGTCTTCTTTGCATGTGACTTTAGTAAATGTTGTACGTGATGTATCTGGATTAACAAGTACACGATGGTCAAAATCTGATTGTTGATATTCTGATCCACTGTACATAAGTTTATTTGAATGGCATTCAGTAAGTGATACACAACAGTTATTTAATGTAGAATTAATAAACTTTCTTGGTGGAGTGACAGCTAAACGATTAACCTCATTTAGTGTAAGTGGACATGGAAATAGCCGCCAAGATGAAGAGACAGATGTATGGAAATTACCTTGTTCTTGCGGAGTTAACTGATTTAATGGCTGTGTGAAGTTCTTCGGTTGTAAACTAGATAAATAATTATCTTTCGATTTTGGAACAAAATCACTTTCATTCATATTAAATTTATTATACACGTTACTAGATTCAGGGTGTTTTGTTCCAATTTTTACTTCTTCGGGATTCGCATTAAAGTTAGAACACGATGTTAAAAGTACATTAGTATCACGTAAATCACTTTTTTCATTATTCATTTGTTTATTGCTACTAATCTTAAATGATGGTCTTGTAGGACTTGGTGGTAGTAGATGAATTGTTGGTGTCAAAACTTTTGACTCATTTTCAGATGTATTCTTTGAATGTTTAGTTGATGACTTCAGTTTCTTTGAATTCGCATCATTAATAATAGACTGTTCCAGATTCACTAGAATAGTCCTAGGATTGCTCAACCCGGAACTGACTGGACGTGAATAGGATTCACTAGAAGACCTTTCCAGACGTCCAGTATTTATAATAGACTGATTACTTAGATTTTGATGGGTAGCAGGTGATACAGGATTAGATATTACACCTGAGCATTTTTCAATTTCAGGTTTAGTAACTGGGCTTTGACAGCTCTATGAGAATGCAAAAAATATGTGCAGATAATTTTTGCTGAGGAAATGTAGATAATTTTCAACTCGTATATTGGTTACAAAATAGCTAATTACGCTTAGGATCCATTTATTTAGCAAAGTGAAACAGTTTAAACTAAAGGACAACGTCGCGAAGTCCTAAAGATTTACCATAAATCTCTAGTTTTAAATATGAGGTTCTCTGCAAATACTTATTTTTCAGCTGGCTATTGTAACACAAATGTAAACCTTATCTTTGATAACTAACAAATTAAAGTACCCTGTTGATTGTGATATCTAACGTTTAGTGGTGTTTATCATAGTAGATTCTTATACCTATAAGTTCCTTAAGATTTAATATACGTATTGAATATAATACATATATAATTGTCACAAATAACTTAAAAGTGGGCATTAACAATCCAATTAAATGAATAGTAACCAAAATTAAAGCATTATCATTTGACGAATCCAAAACAAGAAACCGAAACACATTCAGATTTTTAATAATATTTTTTTTAATTCTATAGACAAAATTCCCTGTATTTATTTAAAAAGATCAAGAATGATTATGTGTGCTGTATAAAAAGACTTTTTTTCATTTCGTATGGTTCACTTTAGCTAATTACAACCTACATCTCAAAATCAAAATTATAAAAAGGTTTGAACATACAACAATTTTCAATAAAATTGCATGTTGTATGCTATAACCTTTATATTACTTTGATTTTGAAATATTGTAGGTTGCGAGCAGCTGAAGAAAATTAAACAAGATAATTTCATTTTACTTTGCTCATTCGTTGCAAAATTATCGTTTAGAATTTTATTAATTATCGCTTAATTACGCATTATTAGGAGAAACAAACAGATGCCGGTAACTGACTTACATTTCCAGATGTTTGATAAGGAAGAGGAGATGAAATATTCATAGTTGCATCTCGACTAATAACACTATTTGTCCATCCAAATGGTATACGATGTTTAGCAGATGAAAACCAACGTTGAAATTCATGAAGTGGATTGTTTGACGAACTAAAATGTGTAGTTGATTTATGGATATGTGACGACAGTTCATGAACTGTTTCTTTAAAATTATGACGGTTTTGTCTAGTAGTTACACCCACTAAATTAGGCTTTTGAACAATGGGGTCAGGAGTCACTGAAGTTGTGGCTTGAAATCGTCTAGAAATAAACGAACTTATAAGTTTAATGATTTGAAAATTACAACACCAAAATAAGAGTAATGTATTTCTTTTGTATACATTTTACAACAAAGTTTTGCAGATGTCGTCAGTAGGAAGAGTTAGTACAAGTATATGAACTTTATACATAAATCAGTATGTACCGAAGGTCATCAAGTCATGTAGCAATTGTATTAATATTGTATTATCAAGTTTTACAAGTCTCGAAAATTTGACTAACTAACCATAAACAAGCACATTGTCATCCTGAAACAAAAAGGTTCATTTATTTGTCTGATTTTTACATAGTTAATGAAACCTACACTGTTTTAATGCCACATAGATTTGTCAGATCGTCAACGGTTAGTGTAAAAATGATGATGGATAATAATTTATTCTACAGCGAATTTTTAATCTACTACCTTGTGTATGCACTCTAACGTAAACGGTAATAAGACATTCGGGCAATATTATGAAAAGCCTTGGAACTAAGTTCGGTGGTGTAAATGGAAGCATTGCAAAGTCAGAATACGTCAGATAAACGTGACTTTTGTTGCTTCGGAATCTCTAAATGACTTGAAGGATACAAACATAGGATTATGATAAAAAGGTTTTAAGAAAATTAGGTCTTTAAATCTCTGATAAAAGGTATAAAATTAGTCAGTGGATTCTTACTGATGTGGAATCAGTCATTTTGGTGAGATACTTATTGAACTTTTCATGATTTTATGTACATAGTAGCCCAATGCTGTACTGTTTTATGTGACTCCCGTATGCAACTAGCCATTTTAAAGTAAAAAGGAGGTTATGGAAAGTAACCATTTGTCTTAAATATGATACTATTTAGATTTAGAGGCAAAGTAATTCAAGCAGTAGGACTCTGAGGACAAGTGACCAAAGTTAATTAGAAATGCGTTGCAGATAAGTAACTACTAAATACATTAATGGTTTTACGAGATCATTGACTATTCATAAGGAACAGCTGATATTAGTGTTTAAAAATTTAGGTTAAGATATTACCAAAATGATGTCACTAATTTATACTAATGAACTCTTGATCTTGGATTAGAATTTACCTATTGTTTTAGTTGTGTGATTAACACATTATAATCTGTTGACCTTTACTCCAAAAAATTGACTGATGTAACAAAATGAACTAGGGTGTTTATAGTCCTGAAATAAATGAGTTCAGCATTAGAAATTCCAGTTTAATATCGATGATAGATATTGAGTAAGAGAATTTCTTGAAGGAAATGCAATTATCGATCACATTAGTGAAGGCAACTTAGAAGTCTAGCAGAGGTAGGAATTAATAAAATGTTACGTAAGAGACTTAGAAGTTTAACCAAATGATATTCGTTTCTAGTTTCATTTAACTTAGGAGGTTTTTACAATTAGATTAAATAAACTTTAAAAAATTACTTCATTTGAGACTGAGGTCGGTAGTGACGTTGACTTAATCCACTGAGTAGTGGGAAAATTCCTCCACTATTTGACTGAGTTAATTCCTGCCATAATTTTCGACCATTTGCAAATGTTGAACCTGAAGTTGAGTTAATTCCACGTGTATTCGATCTCGATGAACTTTTAAAAGTAATATTATTAACAGATGTGCATAAAGAGGCTGCAAAACCGAAGGATGTTTTCCTAGCATCATTTGACTCAAAGTCAGCTTGTGTAATTGAAGTACTTGAGCTACTTGAAGTTGATGAACTGCTTGAATGATGTTGTACAGCATGTACAAGATCAATTTTCTTAATGCTAGCTGTACAACTTGAAGAAGAAGATGAAAATGATGCTCGTGGAGAAACTAGTACATGTTCAGACGAACTATCTGAAGAGGCTAGAGATGACGGAGATGACTGTTCAGTGCATACTTCGCTTTTACCTAGGACATCTACTGTTGATAGGTGAAGTGAGGTAAGAGGTTCACAGTAATTTGTCTTATCGTGTCCATTTTCCACCTTTGACGTAAAGACTGTGTTTGTTTGCGTATGTTCTTGACGATGACGTTTTGTTTGACGGTGCTTGTGTGAACGATGACCTTTACTAATCTTATGGTCTTGACTTATTTCACTCGTATTGTGTTGTTTATGCTGAACAGACGAAGAATCTTTATGGTTTGTCTGCATTTCTTTATTAGTATGAGGTGCTAAAGGAATGCTAGCTCTAGAGGGTGGTGGCTCAGTGAAATTAATCTTAGGCTCTGTCGATATCGACGTCGTGTTTGTACCTCCGTTTTTTGACAAAAACCAACCTGTTGGCTTTAAGCATTCACGTCCAGGAAGACACGTCACACAACCTTTATTTAAAAATTGAGAATCCAAAGTTCCAGCGCCACTTCTGAGACTCCAGTGTCCAACAAGAGTTCCGGACTCACTATCTATATGTTGCTCTTTGAAATCTGCGTTTGCAGTTGTTATTTTATCAACAAAATTATTTTGGATAGGATCTGAACTGCATGAAACTATACAAGTAGCTTCACTAGATCTTCTTGGAGATGGATTAATTCTAAATGTTTTGTTATCACTAGACAGTACTGTATTGCTAGACTCAGTTTTGAACTGATTCAATAGTTTGTGGGGATTAATTAATTCATCTGAGTGTGGATCTTCTTTATTTGGTGTTGTTTGAAACTTGCCATTAACTACTTCGTCATCATATTTAGCATATTGCTGGTCTAGGAAGTAATAAAGTAGAGTGGCATACAATGTTACAGTGACCAAAATTGTAAGTTTACACAGGAAAAGATTATCAAGCAAAAAGTAATATCGAGTCCCCTATGAACAAATTATCACATGTAGCCTTGAATGAACATTGATAGTATAATGAATTATGTCAATCAAAAGCAAATCAACATCACAGAAATTTTTATAGTTTAAACTATGCTATACGAGGGGAACTCAGATGAAAGCAATAGTAATTTGTGAATATAAAAGATAAACTAAAAACAAACAAACAATATCTAAGGAGAAAGTTAGACATATTACTGGCTGCTGAAAACTTTCATGTAAATGACTAGTTACATGGATTATTTTATTGCCTCAAAAGTAGCATCAAGGGTGTAATTTAGTAGGAGCCACTTTTGTGATATTCCTTAGCTGAGTGATTCCATATGATACCACATAATACTAGCTTTGAACACTATGAAAACAAAACTGGAGTTTACCGCAACTCAAAATTTATCACGATGGCACGTAACAGATGAATTGTTTTGTATGACTGAAGAAGAACGTGTCACAAAAAATCGCTTGTTTGTTAAAGTGCGAAAATGCCTGCTAAATACAATTTTACAATTGAACCGAAAAATAAAGACTCAATAATATGTTCTAAAGGATGTTTCTTTAATTGAATATATTTACCAAGAATACGAACTTAGTGAATGAGTACTCAAAGAACTATGTCGATGGATGCTAATAGTGTGATCATTTTATAATTGGTGTATTATAAGATCTAAACTGATGTTAAAATGTTAACATTTGAATTATGAGCTACACCACTAATTTTAATAGTTCGAAAATCCCATGGAGTAATTAAAATTCAGAAAGATTCAGGCGAACAATTGTTTTCAATAACTTAGTCATCAGGCTCTTGTATTACAATGACCACAATAAAGCATAAAGTATGTCAAAAATTGTTGCAAGTGAGAATTCTACCATTAGATGCTGGTCTAGTGGTGCAGAGGGTTAGGTGTCCGCCAACCTGAAGCTCTCGGGGTAGAAGCCAGGGTGTGCACCGCTTAGAAGTCCCGGACTAGGAAGAAACGGCTGTTCACTGCTCCATGGTTTTCAGTGGTACCCTACTAATATCAATCTGTGACGAATTCAATCAACTAAAACATATATAGATAGGGTGAAAAAATTACCTAGTTAGACAATGTTGCATGCTGGGTTGGTGAACTTTTATATCAATTAGTGCTTAAATGCAAACAAAATTTGTCCGTTATGAATGTGAAAGGTCATTTCAAAGGAGGGATAAAAAAATAATTGTTAGTTACCTTCAACAGTACGATTAAACAAATGAAATTATGTGAAGATAATAACTTAATATGTGGAAGTTTATGTTCGGTTGGTTGTCATAATAGGAAATATTAAAAAAATGTAGACATGTTAATATAATAATAGGAGTATAATCACGGCACTTATGATAATAGTGATAATAAGTTCATGTTGATTGAGAAGTTTATTGTCAAGGCAATGATTATCATATGAGATTGATATGAACTAAGAAATATAAACATGCAATAAAAAAGGGACAACGTAGAGGCAAAAAGAAAATGGGTTAGTAGGATGAGATTTTAAAACGATCAACTTATTTAGGAGTAGCACAGAAATGGTCAAAGCTGGCAAAGTCTGAAAATATGTTTTTGAATATAAAAGTTTAGTTTTTTTGGAGTTAATTCCTATGGTTTCAGTTATGTATAGTAATCATAATCGTGCTCCTTTAGGTGGTGTAATTGGGACTTAGCACAAAGCAGAAAATGTATCCTATATTTTGATTTGGTGTTTGCTACCTACCGAGTGGGACAGTAAAGCGAGCCCGTAAGGACAAAAACCCCTGAATACGCCCCTACAGGAGTAATCGAACCGACAAACACATACTGCGGAGCCCGTTTTAGCTATTTTGTCCATAATTACAGTAATTATGATATGTTAACTAAACTTGAGAAGTGTTAGCCAATGAGCCACCAGAAAATGATGACTTAGTGTTTGTCACACAAGAAAATGAACAAATAATACACGCATTTTTGGAAGTTATAAATTAAGACAGAAAGACTGGTTGGTACGTCATAGTCTTAGGCATTTTGCAACTATAGACGGTCTGTTCAAAACTTCTAAATTGATGAATATTCTGCCTATATTACAGAAAAAGTGGTTTTGACAAATCACACTTAAAAGAGACTTAGCATTATTTCAACGAAATTCCAAAACAAAATCACTCATAAATAGTAGTAATTAACAAAATTCATAATTACTTGATTGTTGAGAAGCTGATAAATCAGTAACAAATTCATTCAATACCTAAATATGCAAAGGAATCATTATCAACATTTAGACGAAAATAGAATACAGAATTAAATTATAAAGTGATACACGTAAACTATTGCTAATGTATATTCACCTTCACGCTATATATACATATATATATATATATATATATATATATATATATATATATATATGAACTTATCCTATATTTTGTTTGTATCAATGAAGTGATTAAAGTGGTTATTTTCAGATTGTTTTTTCCAAAAATTCAAGATCTATAATGCATCATATGCTACAGAAGTTATATTTGCTAAAATATACAGTCGATAAAATTCCTCTTCCTATTTAGCGGAGCATAGTTGTACAAGATGGTTAGCTGCACAATTATGTTTTTTTTCTGTGAACGTATTTTCTGAGAGATTAATCACCCATAATGTGTAAAAAGCGATTGCAGAGATATGGTAGATTACCTTGATTACCATTCTATTGTAAATCTCAAAAGTAAATTAGATAGGTTGAACGAATACGTAAAGTTTAGTAGACTAAATTTTTCATCACAAATAGCAAAAGTATCATCTGTGTATGTTTTTCAGTAGTCAAAAGCGCTTAATAATCGGACTAAGTTCATTGTTTCCGAACAGTCAGAAGTGGACCTAACTGTAGTCACAATTAAATTCCATTCATAATGTTTCGTGACCAAAATTAAATTAAACAAGTCTAGCCTTCTTAAACTGGTTTATTCGAGAATAACTCATTACCATATGGACACAACTAGAAATTCTGTTCCACCGTTCGTCGAGAAACAGTCAATCAAAATGAATGCCATTTTATTAGTGGATCAAGTATAAGCACATACAAATACACATAGTTCTTAACGTGTCAATATTTTCAGGTTATTTATATGCTTACCGGTGAACCAGAATGAGTGCAACGCAGTTCAGTACCTCTCAGTATATCTCTAGACGAAAAATAAGGAAGAAACTAATAACTTCACTTTGCATTATAATTCACATGAAATGACATTGATTTTTAATGATAACCATGATAAGATCAAAGCTTGTGAATACTGTTAGTTGTAACTATTGCTCAGAAATAGATAGGATCAGATAGACAGATAGGATCAATTATTGACATTTAACTACCTCATTCGACTTCATAGTTAATATTTTGCTTACGAGTCATGGCAACTGAATGATTGCTGGTAAAAAAGTTGAACTCCCTTAAATTCTGATTTAAAATTATCAGACACTGACTGCTATGTATAACATAGTTACCAACATAAAGAGAAGTAAGTATGCAAAACATTAATACCTCGAGTAGTGGTAAGATAAACTTAATGAAGTGATTCCAATGTTATTAGAGATACTACGGTAGTTATCAATTCTGGTTTCCGATACTCTGAAAGGGTTCTTATTCTTGAGGTATCTGAAAATGAATTGAGTTACGGTTGACTTTCATAACATTGGAGCGTGACGGAAGTTTCCAAGAGACAATGAATTGATTTCCGGTTACACATGGTATTTTTGCGAATATTTTTACCACCGGAGACGGAAATATGTAAAGTGTGGTGTGCACTTTTGGGACAATCCTCTTCTAACCTGACTCTTCCTTTGTGAGAAGCTAGTATTGCTACAATATTAGTTACCTATGAGAAACACATTACTGGTGTCACATCACTGTGCAGTTGATAGTACGATTTCGTTCTACAATCTTAGGTCTCCTACTTTTAGTCTTACTACTCCTCAACCGATCTATCTGTCATAGCAGAACCTAAAGTAACAAATGTTTCAGTTCAATTCGATTACTTTATGACAATAGGGAAGCCAAACTATCACGTCAAAGTAGTAGTTACGGTGAGAAGGAAAAATGATCTATCAGAAAACAAATATAAGTGAGCATCGAAAAAGATTACTACGAAATCATGTTTAAAAATTAAAGTATAAAGAATGTATGCACTAGAAGCGCTGTCACCAATTTTAATTTGTATTAGCTAACAATTCAAACCCAATGTTATAGCCATTTTCCCGACTCAACACAGGAAGTCACCAGATTTCAACACGACCTAGATCAAATGCAACAACTTTATAGACTCATGTCACATATTGATTTGGTTTGCGATGCTAAATGCAACACAAGCCTTGACTACGGGCGCCTATCTCATCAAAATAGAAAGTGACTGGCTACGATAATTTCTCATACTACTAGCACTTCATTTCAGAGGGGGAAACAGAAAAATGTCCAAACATTTATATGAGACAGGTTTGCTAAATAGGTGCATTTATTAGACAAACGTACACTAAGAATTTTAATGATATTTTGCATTCAGGTAAGAACTTACGGAGGTTCCGAGATATGAACTGCTGGTTGTGGTGGTACTGATCTAAAATAAAAGTGAATTACAACTGCGAATTATTATTTCTAAAAAGTTTTGTGATGTCTGTCTATTCCAAAATTACAGCATTTGGAAATCTACACCACTGCGAACCAAATGAATAATGTTATTCTTAAACTCAGAATTAAATGTCCCGTGTTACATCCGATATGTAATCAGTCACTATCACATAGTCGTAAATAAGAAAAAAACAACTGTCGGCTTCGTTTTGATTTTGAGTAAGTTTTGATGATAATTCGGCCTGGAGCACTCCTAGGGTTACTTCCAGTCTAAACCCGGATAAGAGGGGAGGGTTTGGCGTGGGGTTAGCATCCCCACCCCGTCATAAACAAACTTGCTAGAAAAATTATAACTAGGCAAATCCCTCTCGACCATTTTAACTCTACCCTGGGAGTTGGAAGATCTTCACTTAGAAGAGTTATGACGTCTCACAGAGAAAGCCGAGTTCCTGCGGAGGTCACGAGGCCGACACCCCTTCTGACAACTAGAGCAACAATTAATATACGCACATGGAATTTTCACACGATATAGGAGGCAGGAAGTAGTATCCAGATAGCTGAAGAAATGAAAAGATACAACTTAAAGGCACTTGGGTTAAGTGAAACCAATTGATTATAAGCTGGACAGCAAAGATTAGACTCGGGACAGCAGTATTACAGCCCTTCTTCAGGATATTAACAAACTCAACGAATACAAAATAACTCCCAATAATAAATTCCAAGCCTATCACAATCTACTAGGAAAAGAGAAAACTACCATGAAGAACAAGAGAAGCATTAGAGCAAATAAACGGAAATATGTAGAAGACTCAGTAACGACAGCAGAAAGAGCTGTAGGAGAAGAAAACACGTGATATTTATATAATGCAACGAAGAAACTAGCTGGAAAATTCAATAAGCCAGAACGACCAGTCAAGAAGAAAGATGGTAAACCAATAACTGAGACGCAGGAACAATGAAACAGGTGGGCAGAGTACTACAGAAAACTCCTGAATAGACCAGTCGCACTGAACCCACCAGTCATCGAAGCAGTAGCCACAGGCCTCTCTATAAACACCGACCCATCAACAGTCGAAGAAATCAAAATGGCAATTCGACAAATCAATAGTGACAAGTCAGCAGGGCCAGACAACATACCAGCCAAGGCACTGAAGTCAGATATAGAAGCAAATGCAGAGATACTCCACATTCTCTTCAGAAAGATTCGGGAGGAAGAGCAAGTGCCAGCAGACGGGAAAGAAGGGTACCTCATCAAGATACCAGAGAAAGAAGATCTACAGATCTTCCTGAAAATGTCAACTGACCAACAACATTGAGCTGAGGACAAAATCAAGAAGATACGGTGCAAGTGGTTAGAACACATCGCAGAAATCACCAAACTGCGTCACAAGGTAAGCTCTCAATCGGGATCCTCAAAGTCCAAGGAACAAAGGAATACCAAACAATATATTTCGCTGGGCATTGGTGGTACACATGAAAAGAATGAGTAGCTTTTGGGAACAGCTAGAAAGGAGAATTCGGGATAGAGTTGGTTGGAGAATGCTGTTTGGTGGTATATGGTCCACAAGGGGGTAGTAACAGGCTGATAATAAAACATCACCAACAAGTTTAAATTATGATTGCATGTAATGTTATATACATATTTCTCAAGAACTAATTAATTAGGTTATCGCGCAATATAATTTTTAAACTGTATCATCATTTGCTACTTATAAGATATCGGTTAAGTTTTCGATTATGAATGTAGTCTATTGACAAAAGTAAGCAGATACTGACAAACCAGTCTACAACACATATAGACTGTATTTTTATGCCTAGATTAGTACAAGAATATACTTTCAAATAACTCCACCCGCAGCTCTTCTAGGGTTGTTGCCGGTCCCAAGCCCGGGTAAAGGAGGAGGGTTGGGCATAGGGCTAGCACCCCTATCCCGTAAAACTCAAGTTTGCTAAAAAAAACGCTAACCAGAATAAACAAACCTAACCATTTAAACTCTGCCCTGGAAGTAGAAGGAACCTATATGACGCTTCATGATGAAAGCCGAGATTCTTCGGAAGTCATGAGGCCGATGCCACCCCTTCTAACGACCAGAGCAAAAATTTTTATAGGTACATGGAATGTTCGGACAATGTGGGAGACAGGGAAGATCAGCAAGATAGCAGCAGCAATGAAGAGATACAATTTAACTGTGCTCGGGATCAGCGAAACGCATTGGACTGAAACTGGACAGAAAACATTAGCCACGGGAGAAGTGCTACTATATTCCGGGCACGAAGAGGAAAATGCCCCACACACCCAAGGAGTTGCTCTGATGCTGTCTAAGAAAGCGCGCAATTCACTTGTAGGATGGGAACCACATGGACCCAGGATCATCAAAGCATCTTTTAAGACAATGAAGAAGGGGATTACAATGAATATCATCCAGTGTTATGCACCCACCAACGACGGCAACGACGAGGACAAAGATCAGTTTTATGATAGGCTTCAGTCAATTATAGCGAAGTGTCCAGGAAAGGATCTGACAATCCTGATGGGGGACCTAAATGCCAAAGTCGGAATGGACAACACCGGTTACGAAGACATCATGGGACGACAAGGACTGGGGGAAAGAAATGAAAATGGCGAAAGATTTACAAATCTTTGCGCTTTCAACAAAATGGTTATAGGTGGTACAATATTCCCCCACAAACGCATTCACAAGGCTACATGGATCTCACCAGATCATAGTACAGAGAATCAAATTGATCATATATGCATCAATAAAAAATTCAGAAGATCAATGGAAGATGTGAGAACCAGGAGAGGAGCTGATGTAGCTTCAGACCACCACCTAGTGGTTGCCAAAATGAAGCTGAAGCTAAAGAAGCGATGGATAACTGGAGCAACAGCATTCAAACGGTTCAATACAGCCTCTCTTCGGAATACTGACAAACTCAATGAATTCAAAATAATTCTCAACAACAGGTTCCAAGCCTTACAAGATCTGCTGAACGAGGAAGAAACCACTATGGAGGACAACTGGAAAGGAATCAAAGAGGCACTTACTTCAACTTGTCAAGAGGCTCTGGGCTGCAAGAACTACCATCATAAGGAATGGATTTCCACAGAGACCCTGAGCAAAATTCAACAAAGGAGGAACAAGAAGGCAGAAATCAACAACAGCCGAACTAGAGCAGAAAAAATCAAGGCACAAACTGAATACACAGAAGCAAATAAACAAGTAAAGAAGAGTATTCGAGCCGACAAACGGAAGTATATCGAAGGCCTTGCAACAACAGCGGAAAAAGCTGCAAGAGAAGGAAATATGAAACAGCTATACGACACAACGAAGAAGCTGGCAGGGAAATATAGTAAACCAGAGCGACCGGTCAGGAACAAAGGAGGCAAGCTAATCACCGAGATTCAAGAACAAAGAGACAGATGGGTAGAACATTTCGAGGAACTCTTGAATAGACCAGCTCCACCAAACCCACCACACATCGAAGCAGCATCTACAGACCTCCCGATTGATGTCAATACACCAACGATGGAAGAAATCAAGATAGCTATCAGACAGATCAAAAGTGGGAAAGCAGCAGGACCTGACAATATACCAGCCGAAGCACTTAAGTCAGATATAGACATAACGGCGAGGATGCTCCACGTTTTATTCAAGAGGATCTGGGAGGAAGAACAGGTGCCGGCAGACTGGAAAGAAGGATACCTTATCAAGATACCAAAGAAAGGGGATTTGAGCAAATGCGAGAACTACAGAGGAATCACACTATTGTCAGTACCGGGGAAAGTCTTCAACAGAGTGTTGTTGAACAGAATGAAAAACTCAGTGGATGCTCAACTTCGAGATCAACAGGCTGGTTTCCGTAAAGATCGGTCATGCACAGACCAAATTGCAACACTACGCATCATCGTTGAACAATCAATTGAATGGAACTCGTCATTGTACATCAACTTCATCGACTATGAAAAGGCGTTTGACAGCGTAGACAGGAGATCATTGTGGAAACTTCTTCGACACTACGGTATACCACAGAAACTCGTCAACATCATCCAGAATTCTTACGACGGACTACAGTGCAAAATTGTGCATGGAGGACAGCTGACAAATGCATTCTCAGTAAGAACCGGTGTCAGACAAGGCTGTCTGCTCTCGCCCTTCCTCTTCCTCCTAGTGGTCGATTGGATCATGAAAACCTCTACATCTGAGGAGAAGCACGGGATTCAATGGACAAGTAGGATGCAACTTGATGATCTGGACTTCGCGGATGATCTAGCACTCCTATCCCATACACAACAGCAAATGCAAGTGAAGACAACCAAAGTAGCAGCAACCTCAGCATCAATAGGCCTGAACATACATAAGGGAAAGAGCAAGATCCTCAAATTCAACACCGAGAGCACCAACCTAATTGAACTTGATGGTGAAACTCTGGAAGAAGTGGATACCTTTACATACCTGGGGAGCATCATCGATGAACAAGGAGGATCCGATGCAGATGTAAGGGCAAGAATCGGCAAGGCAAGGGCAGCATTCCTACAGTTGAAAAATGTATGGGACTCCAAACAACTGTCTACCAATCTCAAAGTTAGACTCTTCAACTCGAACGTCAAGTCAGTTCTTCTGTATGGAGCTGAAACGCGTAGAACTACTGCAAACATCCTCAGGAGAGTACAGGTATTTATCAACAACTGCCTACGTAGAATATTGAATGTCTGTTGGCCGGAAACCATCAACAACAGCCTACTTTGGAAAAGAACAAATCAGCTTCCAGCTGAAGAGGAAATCAGGAAACGACGTTGGAAATGGATAGGACATACACTGCGGAAATCATCAGACTGTATCACCAGACAAGCACTAACTTGGAATCCTGTTGGAAAACGGAAAAGAGGAAGGCCAAAGAACACCCTGCGTCGAGAACTGGAAGCAGACATTAGAAGGATGAACAGTAACTGGAGACAGCTGGAAAAGATTGCTCAGGACAGAGTTGAATGGAGAAGACTGGTGAGCGGCCTATGCTCCTCCGAGAGGGGTAACAGGCGTAAGTAAGTAAGTAATACTTTCAAATACAATGTGTCCAGTCAACATTTATTTGTCTGATTCATTCCCATTTTATCATACTATTGTCATATATACTATTTTATGTTTTATTTTTTTCCTTTAGGAAATTAATAATTTATAATAAATCCTTGCTGAAACAGTCGATTAATAACTCTGTAGTTTTTTCATAATCTATTTAAATTGTTTTAATCTGTGATACCAAACCTAACTACGTTTCGTACAGTTTCATTACAGTTAGTTTACATTTCGCTTAATTCATATCTGGTGATTATAATCATACTCTACTAGATGCTTTCTCTGGAGGTTTAAATAGAAATAGTGTATTATGGAGCCGGTGATAAAGTATTCAAGAAATTGTCTCGTCGTTTGTTGATTATAGTTGAAAAGCTAGAACTAATAACATTGTGTTCGATATCATACTTTCAGCTAAAATAGTTATATCCCACTTAGGATTCTATGCGTAGACAACTCAATCCCAAGACAAGAATTAAACATTGTTCAATGATTCGCCAGCTCTAGATGTAAGCTTTTTTTAAATACATCTGTAACATAGCGGTTTTGCTCTCGAACCACTCTATGATATTATAACGTAAGAAGTTGACTGATAATTTGTAATAATGTTTACTAAAATAGTTAAACCGTTAAAATATAAGTAAATAGATCTCAAAAGGTTGATTATCAATGTATTCTATCTATTCACAATGAAACCATCATCTAAATAATCAAGCATAAATAAACATACTTCACGTGTGTCCAATAATCAATATAGCTGCTATGCATTTGAATACAAAATTGCCATAAATAACGAGCACTTTCATAATTTTCCTGCAGTACATTGTGAAAAAGAAGAAATATTGTTAAATAAAAATAATGACTAAAAGTGATGAAGCTGATCAACTTTTGAGATTTGCAAACTTTGACTGACAAGGGCTTCTCTTAATACAGCACAACATTATATATTATCGTATTGTATATTAATGCATTTTAGGAAACTATATTTTAGTCGTATGAAAGTTCATCATCAACAAGAAAATTAGGCATTAACGAAATATAAAGATATATTGAAACAGAAATGTGCACGTAAGGACAAGGAGCATGGAAATCGAATCACGAAAAGTTATCTGCAATTATTTTTAGTTGGTTGCTGTTAGCTGACAAAAAGCTCAAGTTTGAGAAAATGCCTGTGAGAATATTACTCAATACACACTAGATAATCTACTTGTAATCTTCAAATTTTCGATGCGATTATTCCAGTATTTATTACTTATAGTAAGATCATATAAGTAAAAAACACTGAAAAATTGCTTCGTCCCAGTTTATAGATGCTTTGAAGACTATCAACACAATGGCAAGTGGGGTTGAATTCGGAACCTTGAAACCTGACGCCAAATAGGAAACTGTTAGACTAATTGGTCGATATCTAGTGGTTCACAAAACAGTTACCTTGTATTCCTTGGCATCCAGTGGTTCTTCAGCTTACCTGAAACTGTAACAAAACTATCTTCATACAACGAAGTTTCTTCTACAAGACATTAGTAGAAGGGAGGTCGTATACACAAAACTAATAGAGTACTATGACATAGCTATCATGACATGTTTTCCTACCAGAGGTTGTATGTTTATAAATGATATTAATCATAACTGCATAATGTAACGGAGTTTCGAATACAGTCATGTCTCATTATAACTAACAGATGACAATCATATCCTGCTTGCTATTAGTTACAACTTATGAATATGAAGAAGAAACTTTTTTTGTTTATGACATAAAATATACAGCAAAGAATTTCCAAACTCACAAATATGAAATGAACTGATTTTCCCTTTTTCAACAATTGAATGGTAAATGTTTTACGGGCATACGTAAGGTCTTTAATATGTTCCCATCTGTAAAATTCGTATAATTTTCGTATTTAATTATAAAGCAATTTTAAAATATGAATATCGGTGAGCAGTCATGATACAGGTGAGCAAAATTATCTGTTTGTATATTAACTGATTCAAAAAAGCTTGATAACTTGACATATCATTCTTATGACATCTAACTGTTGTATTTTAAAATAATATGGAAAAATAAGTAATAAAGTAGACAAAAATGGAACAGAAAGATTTAAATATTTAAAATAAGGGACAACAAGATGAGTTTTTTCTGGCTTTTTTACTATAAGATTCTCAAAGCATTCGACTTGTGTCGCTTCACTGTTTTTAATAGGACTCAAATAAACTGTCCGTTAAAGTGGTCTGGTTTAAAAGTGAATTCCGATTTTCGCTTGCAATAACCTTAAAGATTTGGTGATAACAAAAGTATCTGCTATAGAACTGAAAATTAGACAGCGCAATTTCGTTCAACAGCTTATCACTAACGATCGTTTTTTAGTATACATGCATGTTAACATCTTTCATATCGAAATTGACCTTACTAAATCTTTAAGGTTATTATAAGAATCTGAACTGTAATGTGCTGGTAGACCGTGCCAACAAGATATTCTCGGTTCATAACTCATCAAAGACAATCGTTCTGTAAAAACTTTGGTGAAAGTAATGAGGCTTTTTTTAATTTGCCTTCAAAATCCTAGGAAAGAAGGTTGCTAACTCGATCCCGTGTAGCTTCCGTTGTGAACGAAGGGTTTGAAACCAGTGGGAAAGATGCAGCAGAAAATGAATAATGATTCACAAAAAGTTGATCTTCTATATCAGATAGATATTACAAACCATATTTGATAAACCCGAGGTGTGTTCCCTCCAACTAGTTGTGTAATCATTAGTCAGGAGTAAAAAGTGCGTCCTACTAAATTTCTGTACTTCAAAATATTACAGATAGGGAAGATAAAAGTTATGAAGTGAAATAAAAGAATATGAGTAGACAATGAGCTTATAAGGTACTAATGATTTAGTGGGTAAACAATGTATACATTATATCACGAAGCCTAATACTTCAAACTAATGATTTCAGCAATTCAAGGTCTTAAGCAGTTAGTAACTTATCCATACAACTCACGGTAATCACTGTCACCATAGATTAACAGTGACTACATATTGGCACGCAATTCATGTTTAATCTCCTTCAACACCAGTCGAAATATCATAATCCAAAAGAGGAGTATGTGGTGTGTAAAACAGCTCAACTAACTCATTTATTTCGAGTATACAACCAACCAGGCAACTAAGCTCCCTGTCTGTAATTCCCTGTTCAATCTAAAAACGGTACATTATATGCCTAGATAGCATTTTGAAGAAAAATTCTTATTTCCAAGTGATTGAGTATCACAGCTGTTATGGGCTCACAACGATTCGTTGTTCAGTGAACTAATACACAGATATGAAAAGATTGAAGGATACTATATTGTTTCTATCATGCTTTTAGACTTCTTCAAAATAGCAGTATCTAGATCAACCTTCATGTCTAAAGTTATCCATGAAGTTAATCAATCTATTCTGTAGTCCCAAATTATATTTTGGGAAAGATCAGTTCTGAAGTGTCGTCTTAGATTTGATAAGTGATAGACGCATCCCAAGTGTCCAAGGGTATATTGTGGAAGATGTACTTTGAGGTGGAATAATAAAATGTCTAATTAGACTTCAGAGAAATAGGTTTTTTTCCAGGATATATGATGCCAATGCTAAACAAAATTCTTCTTATTAAGTGGATTTTAAATACAAAATGATTTTAGAAAAATTTTCCTTAGATGAAAGAATTACTGCAACATAAGTTGTACTGCATCAATCTATTGCTTTTATCAAACTTAAAATTGTGAAATAGACACTGGATATAGAAATACAGATAATTCGTGCTTCCCTTGTATAGGTTTCTTTACGCAAATGAAAAAAGCCAACTAGTAGGTAGTCATTGTATTTAACACAATTTACTTATGAAGATTAAAATAATTGGTGAGATAATCTTTCACTTCAATCGATATACATATTTCTATTAGGGATAAATAGAAACCATTTCATTCGGATGAACAGCTATGCACACTGGCCTACAGAAGGTATGCATGCAAATACACATACACATTCAAATATATTTCATTCAATAAAAATAAGTGTGTATATAAACTTAAACAATGCAGCTCGTGCACACATAGGGTAGGAATGAATTAGGATGGGGGCTTCATTGATTTCCAGTAGATAGGAAAAACAGAGATTATCGATCACTTTCATAAAATGAAGAAGAAATGCAAAGTCCTCTGCATTTGTTTATATTACAAATGGCATTCAAATTTTCGGAATTGTTACAGGAGATGGAAATATGTGATTCTTTTGAAACTCATAATTTACTAAACGTTGCAATCTACCCCCCACCTCATATATTTGAATCTTAACGTCCATATCCCGATTATAATATATTAATAGTTATTGTAAATTTATTTTGACACAATAGCATTTAGCACCCGAAGTAGAGGGACCATGTTAAACAACAATTAAGCTGAAAATCCATGGATTTTGTGATACCTCTGAATAGTATAGCATTTAAATCTTAAGGGATGAAACACTACGTTAAGTCACTAAAGGATGCAAGTTAATGGTTGTATATATATGTGATACAGTGTCTTCGCAAATAACTTTTTAAATGATTCTAGATCCAAAATGAGATCTACCATATTAGTGAAATCGTCTTGATTCGTTAGTCTTGAAGTTTGCAACAGTTCGCCTTAAGTATATTGAAGATGCTAGCGGTAGACAGTGAACGATTTGTATTATTGATGTCAAGTAGAAAATATAAATACAGTTTACATAGAATTTTCATCCATCTGTAGTTAAAAATAACATTTATCGGAATAAAACTTGACCCTTTGCTGGGGATTCCTAATCGCCAAAGATACAATCATTGATTTAATTAAACGAAAGAAGTTGTATTGATTTTTTGTAAGCTTTATTTGTAAACTTTCATCAAATTAATTTGATTTCAATGTGAGTCCTACTCCTGAGTACAGTTTGACAGTATTTCATTGTATTAATTAAATGATAATGATTTAAATTGATGAATAATCACTGTAAATTAGTTGATATAAAAATCGATGTATTTATGTAAATAAATTCGCATTTCGCTAGTGTTGTCTGGTTGGCTTGTGTTCCTTCTTATTTCGGCTTGGGACTCAGTGAGCATAGGGCAGACGCGCATTTATCGACTAGGCACACCTCATTTGGCATTCGCTCACCCAACGCAGATTTCGCGCATCATAACACCCTTAAATGACCATTGCATTTTAAAGCTGATCGCTTAATGACTAGTATGCAAACTGCAAAGACAATCAATTTCAGCACATACAAGCACTTAGATAAATAGTAACAAAATATATTAAAATCTGAGTGTCTGTGGAAAACCAGAAATTTGATAACATTTTAACTATTTCATGCCACCATAACAAAAATTCTGAGCTGGGTTGCACACATGCGTATGATATTAATTTGCTTAAGCATTTCATCTAATATTTATGCGGCACATATTTTCGATGAAGCACTTACTTCAAATTAGCAATAATTTGCTTTTGAGGTTCAAATGTCGTAATATTAATACCATTACGTGAAACACCAAGTTCAGCAACTTCATTTCTACATGTCTTGAGATTTTAAATGTATACAATACAAATGTGAATAAATGGAACGCTTTGTAGGATGAAACCCAAAACTAGTACTCTTCGATTTTTTTTTCTTCTCTGAACGCTTTAATCTTTTTGTGAATGTTTCTCAACTGAATGTTTTATAGATAATAAAAGGTTTGGATAAATTGTATTCAAATTTCATCACTCGACTAAAGTTAAATGCTCTCGTACAGTCAAGTACTTACAACATCTTCCAAGGAAGTTCTAATCACTGCTTTTCCGTGGCGTGAGTGTCGTTTACAAAAGTAGGGGGAGAAAAGTGGTTTAAACCAGCTTCGTTTTCTATCGTTCGATTTAAGTTTACACTCGGTAAATTATGTATGTATTATTCATGGTTTTCAGAAGTAATGTTGGTTAGATACTGTTTGATAAACGTTTTAGTTGGTTTCTTTATAAAAGTTTGGTAAGTTTTTGATTGGATATATTTAATAAACCCCATAATTTTAATTTGACACAGAATTTAATTCCACAATAATTGTGTTGCGCATACATTTTTGGCACTTATTTTTACTAAATTTTGTGTTCAAAAAGATAAATAAATAATTCCGGCTTTGTAGATAGTGATATAATAGTTATGAAGTCATGAAATACGCTGAACTCCATAATTAGGAATAGTTATCGGTTTCATCTCCGAATGACAGAAAACTGGGTAACGTCAAAAAGATTGAAACCTTTATACGGTGCTCTAGTTCTTACTAAATTAATGTTTCTATAAGTAAATTAACTGAATTGTACTGCTATTTTTTAAATTATATATATTCAGTGCCAATTATCTTGAGACTAAGTAGCATCATGCATTGTATTCTGCCTCATCTGTGAGTGTATGTAGCCAAAGTTTTCGTTAACTTTCAAGTATTGGATTATATATTAGAATTTGTGTACAAAATCTGAGATTTTTGGCTAAATTACAGGAACAACAATAAACATTAACTAACCGTAAGTAAAGACGTTATACGCTGACAATGAGTGGTGAACTTGCGTACAAACTATTCAGATGTAACGATATTCAACCACTACATAAATCGAACCTTTATCATAATCAGCGTGACCGTACCAGGTCAGCTAGTAATATGAACACTCATTTTCATTTTCTAAATTACTTAATTTGTGACTACTCGTCTAAGTGGTCATATCATGGGGCATTTTATTGAAACGATATATGTTGATATTTGAAGACTTAAAGTAATAGTTACAAAGATAAATTTATCCCATTGCGACGGAACAGTATTGAATAATAAAACGCCGATTTCTCTATCTAAGAACTAGTAGTGAGTAAGATAAGATGCAACACTAGATGGTTTACCGATTACATAATAAGCCGCAAGCTTTTGTATGTACAAATTGCTCTGAATTCAATTACTTAACCAAATTATAATTAGAACAATTGTGTCAATCCTAGCTTTAGATTTCTACTAATAAATGCATTGTACTGAGAGTGTTCTTGTGATAACCTAAAACATTTTCTCCAAATTTTAATTAATAATGATGCTCAGTAATAGAACTTACCATGCCTGTAAACGTTCGAACGCCATAGAGAGGATTATGTCGAATTTCATCTAAGAAATACCATATCGCATTGTCCTGAGAGACTCCTTGTAAATGAGAATAACCCCAAACTATATCATCAACATATTCTGTTGTTGATAAATCAAATGCACCGATTATAGAAGTCTGTAATGGAAGCCATTAAGAGTCTGTATCACGTGAAATACAAAGCGGTGATTTTTATACGGAACTAATTACTCTGTTTATGCACATTATCACAATACTACGTGTAAATTTCTAGATATATTTAATCTAGCTATTTTTATTATTCTCCAGTGATTCTTTAGAACAAGGAAAGCACTTCGATTCATCATTTTGTAATACATCTGTAAAATCACAACATTCCAATGTACGGATGAACAATGATTGTATTCATTCATTTATTTTAAAAAATTAATGCATTTCAAGGTTTTAAGACGAAGCTTCATCACTTCTTAGGATAAAACAATGTTTATTTATTTGTTGTATAGCATTTAGACAATAATGAATATAATACTTGGTAACAAAGCTTCAGTCAGTCAAATGTTTTTATATCATATTATTATACCGTTACTGCGACTCCATGAATCTAAATTATCTAAATAATGAACCTTGATAAGATAAGTAATTTCACGGTTAATAAGAATATGCGCGGTTCGATTTTTACTCACAGGAAACCAAGCGAAATAAATGTAAACAATTACAGTACTTTGCTTACTAAGAAGACAAACATGTTTAAAAATATTAGAGAAATATATCACAATATATTCGATGAATCAATTAAAAAGACCACGATGAAGCCACTAAGTTAAGTACACTATGATTTCTGTTGCATGATACATAGTACTTGATAAGTGGAAACAGCTAACAGACAGCTCCGGAAACAGTTCATGTATCTGAACTCAGCACAACAGCTCTACACCTAGATTTCAAATAACAATCAGTCAGTCGGTCAGTTACAACGTAGAACTTGGTACATGCGTACATCAGTTTAAGTTGCCATGCCTCAATTAGCAGGTAGACATTAAACTGTCGGACCAAATCCCAGAGTAAGGGAGGTAGTAACAGAGTAAGTACTAATGGAAAGGCATAAAGATCAGAGATGAGATTTGAGATAAAAAGTGATTCAGTAAAGAGAAAATTATGAGAAGCTCAAAAACTAGAATTTGGAGGAAAATAAGGAGTGGATGCACCTGCGCCATTGAAAACGATTTTGAGCCATATCACCTAAAGTCTCTAACCATTTGTTACGATCATCGTGTGGGCCCCAAACAGGTAATCTGCATCTATTAACATGGCTCAGCCCAATTGTCAATGACTTCATGGATTGGTGCCATGTTTTCGTTTGGCCACCCCTAGCTTTCTTCCAGCCTACTCCCACAACAGACAACATTGCCCGACGAGGTAGACGGTGGTCAGGCATATGTAACACATGTCCTAACCACCTCAGTTGGTGAAGATTCACTACTTCACCAATAGGCTTACCGTATTTACCTAGTCCTCTATTCTTAACCCACGCATTGCTTACTCGGTGGTTCCAGCAAACACGAGCAGTGTTTTGGAGACATCTATGATCAAATACTAGGAGCCTACGAATATCCTCTATCCTTAATGGCCATGCTTCATATCCATAATGTAAAACGGATCTAACTGCTGCGCAGTAAACGCGTCTCAAATAACAAATATTGTCAAATAACAATATTTGTGATCTGAAGCTTCTTACATAAATGTGTACTTAATAAGCTAGTTGAATGACAGTAAAAAGTAGTAGACCGAAGTTGATATTTATACTTTTCATCATACGAGATCGTTTTAAAAGATAAGACAAAAAATTTATATATTATACTATTTCCTATAATATAAAAAGCATTTATTTTTTTTTTTGGAAAGAATCTTGCTTATCATTTTTGCAAAGAATCGCTAATCCAAATGAATAATGACCTTTCTTACTAAGAATGTGTAAATTAGTTCTACGCCATCCATATTGAGTGCTTCTAACAAACGTTTAATGGCGTCAGTTAGTTATCGACAAACTGTCTAAATATTCCAGCAGTGATATAATGCATCATAAAAATATACTTTTTAAAATAAAATCACACTATAAACTCATAGATGACGATAATCTGTAACGTGATAAATATTTTGTTCAACGGTACCCTTCATATATTCTTTAAGGCTGAACATAAAACACCACTTATTATTTTAATCAATATGAAATAGGAGTTTCAATCTATTTCAATAAGAATGTAGATAGATTACAATATATCAGTACTATGCAAATATTTCGTTGAATGAGGATAATAAACTAACGTCTGAATGCAGTCTGCTACAATGATTGGTTTTACTTGAAGAATCTTTTAAAACTAGGCGACACTGGATAACTACTTCGTAAGAACCGAATCCAATAGAATTAAAGCATTATTACTAATGATACGTGGTAGTAGAATATGGAAATTAACTGACGTTGAAAACGTGGACAATTCGATACTAACTCAATGGTTTGAAGGCACCTCGTTAGTTGCGAGAATTGAAGATCCTGAGGTCGAACTTCACAGTGGGGCTGTGGTTGTCAACTGTTGTTTTGATTTAAAGAAAACAGATGTCCAGTATTTCCTGGTTTTAGAAAAAACTTAGGTAAAAACTATATCGTGTTACAAACCCCCTCAAAGCATTTATTTATTATTTATCTGAGAAAATAAAGTACGATAAATCTGATTTAGATAAAAAATCTAGCAAAGAGTGAAAAAATTTTATGATCATTGATATGGTAAGACTAAGAAGTGTCATTATTTATAAGTACAATGAAGCGACGTACTTCAGACTGTAAATTTCTTTCTCTCCAGTTCGAAAGTGTTGTTTCAACGTCCACAAAATCCCCAAACTCAGCTGAAAATAGAGAAAATGATTAACGAATAATATCAGATAACTAACTTACTTTAATTTAAAGAAATTTTTTTAACACCACAGCAAAAATCAAGTTTTTACCTAAGAACATGTTCCTTGACTAGGCATTAAACCTAAGGGCAAACTGAGAATATATTGGTACTTGGATTACAAATTTTTGTATGCACTATTTCGAGCATTTCGTAGTATTTCAGTGCATTGTAGAAAATCGCGATTTCACATAACGCAAAACCTCGCCTTAAGTTTTCAGCTGTTCAAGTGCTTACTTTCTTATATAAAAGTAGAAAAAACATTTTAGGCGCTTAGGAACGAGCCAAAATAAACCGATCGACGTTCATGAAATTAATTTTGCTTTATCACCAAAACTTAATTGAAACTTTTGATTTTCTCCAAAATATATTTATTCCTAGTTATCTACTGTCCTGTAAAGTGATATGTAAACACAGCCAAGTCAATAAGTAATCATAGAGTACCATGTCCAACAAAACCAAACTGCAGTAAGCCTACAGTTAAAAAGGACCATATGTCAGCTCAACCCATTATATTTTTTCAGGTGGCAATTATTACAGCTAATACAGTTTCACACAATCATTAGGAAACAAGCAATAGATGTGGATGTGAAGACAGAAATAAATACATCTACAAAGATTTAGGACGACAGTATAGGAATGAACTAGGTGATCAATGAAAGTAATAAATCAGAAAAAGTGGAAACATCTGGGGAAAAATGATGTCATTGGTGTTATGTATTTGAAAATACACAGTGCCCTTGATGACTACCAATCACTGTACGGACACGTCTGCCCAGCGACTACCAGTCCCCCAAGCCGGAATAGAGAAAACAACGATTGATGAGCCAACAGGCAGAACCAGAAAACGAATTATATTTCAATCATGCCTTTATATATACACAAAACCAGATCACATAGTGAACCAATTAGGAAACTAACATCAATACAAAACTAAGGAACTAGTGGTAGTGAATAAAGACAACTTGTATACTATTGATTAACTGTAGTCCATAATAAGAGACAATATAATAACAGTAAATATACTAAACGAGAGGATAGAGTAGGAGGAAAGTAACAATAATAGAAATGTAATGTTTACACTACTCACGACCAGAATAAATGAATTAGTTCTCTAAAACACAGTTCTGGAAGTTTCTCACTCTTTTTTAGTAGTCCAACATAACAAGTGGGAAAAAGTACTGTTTGTAACTATAGGAAAATACGAATAAGTGTATTTGTGTAACATACACAGTAACGAAAACTCGCCACTAGTAACCTTAAATATTATTGATGGTTACGGTAATATTATCAAATTATTTATCAAATGTCTTGACCGTATCTCCAAATATAAAAACTGATCAACATTGTGAAAACAAACATTTCCCATAAGAACTTCCTAAATATGACGACAACTAACAATACACAACTGTAGAAATGTTCAATCATTCCGAAGTGAAAATTATTTGTGAATAAACCTTTTATCTAAGAAAGTACTAACAATGATCATGCATTAATGGCAGTCTATCAAGAACTTGGGCAGTTTTAGCTTTAATCAAAGCTTGATAGAGGTCCGCACCTTTTAAAAACTGGCAGTAGGAAAATCTATCTATAATTATAACGTAAAAAATAAATTTCTGCTTTCGGACTTCATATCACCGTAATATACATTTAAATAACATTTATTTTAGCAAAAAATGTACACCACAGAACACAAAATACTAAATAGTTGATTAACATTTTTAAGTAAACTCAGGTAACTGCTTAAATATTCCGATGTGTTTGTTTTTGTTAAATCCGGTACTGTAAAGTAAAATGTGTTCTGTTATTCTAATTTTAAAAATGGGGACCCGATAGAAAGTTCTCGTGGCTCTGCTGGTGTAGGCATAGCACTGAGTTTGCGGCCAAAACAGGCAATCTCGAGTGAATTCCTGTAGATAGTCATTTATGTACTGTTCATCTAAATTGTACAGTACGAACTCGGAAAGATAGGAATTCACGCTGATGTCTTGTTGTAATTTCCACCTATGTCACTTCCCACCACCACTGAGTGCAGCACAGATAGATTAAAAGACGAGTTCTACATGAAGTTCTCTAGCCTCCTTCAGAAATAAAGCACTCAGATATAGTAATCATAGTAGGGGATTATGATACCCATGTTGGTAGGCTAAATCAAACTGGAAAATACTTAGGTGGCTCATACGGCATCCCAGCTCAACGGACGGATAACAGAAACCGTTCGTTGCAATAACATTAAGACTACCGCATATTTCAGCTACCACAAACTTTAAGTACAAAGAGAGTCATTATTTAACCTGGAGATCTTTATCATCACTACAACGATTGACACTAATAGACCATATCACCATCGGCTACTGTTGAAAAGGCTCTGTAGAGAACTGCCGTTCATTCTGAGGAACGTGTTTGGATTCTGACCACGACCTAGTGAGAACATGTATTTCCACAGGTTCTACTGAATACAAAAAGGTCACAGCAGAAAAACCTCTTAGATGCCAATGTGAGACTGTAAAGGCCAAGAATAAACTCAAGGAAGGTTTAGTTAGAAACTTAGTTGTTCATAAACAGCAGATTCACCCTAAAAGGGCTGGGAACGATTTCAAGGCAGCTGTAAATGTAGCAGCGATATCTGAATCCAAACTAAATTCAAAGATTATAAAATATCTCTGAAACTTCAAGTGAGCTGATGTGGGCTAGAAAACTCATTTCATCAAGTTCTGAAAATGATGAAGAGCGATAACTGAAATGACACATCTCTCCTTCTAACTCTTAGTGAAATTGAAAATGATACTAATAATTCGAAGCGATATAATGCAGCAGGACCAGTAAGTTAGTTACAAAGTAGAACTTGGTACATGCGTACATCAGTCCAATTTACCATGCCTCAATTAGCAGATAGTGATGAAATTGTTGGAACAAATCCAAGAGTATTGGAGGTAGTATCAGAGTTAGTATCGGTGAAAAGAACTAGAGAACGAAGATAAGACTTGAAAAATACATATATATATTTCAGTAAACAGAAAATTATGATGAATTCAGAAACTTGGAATTTGGAGGAGAACAAGGAATGAATGTATCTGCGTCACTGCAAATGATTTTGAGCCATGTCACCCAAAGCCTCTAACAAATGGTTACGACTATCACATGGACCCCAACCAAGTAGCCATGCACCATGTCCGGACAGATCAACTGCAGATATCTTTAGGAATGGTGGTCTACTTTTAGTAGATAAGTTGACTGATATATTAGCCAAAGTCTGGAAACTAAACATCATTCAATCTGACTGGTCTCGATCGCTGATCGTTCCACTTTACAAAAAGAAGAGATAGAAATCGTCTCATGGTAACTACTGGGGATTCAGTTTGACCAACATAGCTTCTGAGATACTAACTTCTGTAATCACTCGACGTTTATCTAATGATAGTGAAGCACAAACTCGATAAAATCAGACTGATTCCATTTCTAGGCGAGGATTCATTGATCAAATACCTACTCTGCGTCAGATTCTAGAATATAGGCATGCTTACTAACGTCCGACAATAGTGGTAGTCCTTCATTCGAAGGCAGTTTTGACTCTGCAGATCGACTTCTGTGATTATTTAGTTTATTCTTCCTTATTGTATTCTATTGTCATATTATTCTAGTAAATTTGACTTCGTCGTGCCTACGTGGTATAGTAACTTGAATCTATGGGGATATATGCTATATTCTACATTGTTAATGGCTAAATGACTGATCGTATTCATACCACATCAACACAGTAAGATAAAATTAGCACAACGAACAGTTAATGAATCAAAATAATCATAGTTGCGGTGATAAAGAGATAAAATAAACGGCGATAATACTGTTTGAAGAATGTTAAATACACATAACGTGATACTGGAATTCAGTATTCAAAGGAAGATAAGGAGTCAATGACTTGAGCTATCTCATCCAAACGTTTCTAGCTACCGACCAATTCAAAAAATATTTGCTTAGAAGGCATAACAAAGAACTGGTTTAAAATATCCTATTAAACCATTACATTAACTAAATGCTTTCTAGTTATTTAAAAAATACAAACAAGTAGATATTTATTACAAAATATAGTAGTGATACTAGTAAGAAATTTCAGAAGTAATGACCAAAACAGAGCTCAACATTTCCAACCAGTAATCACATAGACCAAACAAAGTAGTTTATACTTGCCAACATGGCTTAGTTTAGCAGTTACTGACTTCATAGTGATGCCGCGTCGTAGTATGATATTAGATTACCTGTGATTAACTCCTACTCCACATGAAATTCCACGTCGAGTTGTGTGAAGCATGGCTGATCCTACGTGACATATCCTAAACACCACTCGATGAAGATTAGTGGCCCAGTCGACCTACCATGCTACCTTAATACCTTATGCTTAATATCCAACTTGTTTGAAAGATCGCTACGTGATGTTGAAGTGGTGATTAAAAAACACCAGTAACCTATGCATATTTTTTACGTTCACATATCATATTCCATAACAAAAAAAAGCGCAGAATAATGCACTATCTCTTCTTAGAAACGTCTACTAAACATAACCGTATGTCATGCTATTAAACTGTGACGTCATTTCGACAAAACGCGTGTAAGGTAGCTTCTCTTTTCATCTGTATACTACCTAATCGGGCAATCTTACCCTAGTGTCTAACAAACGTAGTTGTTTAGATCCGCTATTATTTGTGTTCATTATCCACGATTGGTTATTTCATGCCTATTATCGGAGGAAGCAACCTTAAAGACAAAAGGATACGGTAGAACCATGCTTTGTTTAACTAGATTTGTTTCTGAACCGAAGTGCTTACTAAACTTTTAGTATTGTACATTTCAGGGTATAAATTAAGTACTGTTTGGTCTAATTTAACCGATGATTTGTCGCACCGTGTGAGTTGTGCGATGTTAACATTATAGAGGGCACTTTATATGATATAATAAAAATTCGGAAAGAATGTTTATCTTCATTTTACAACCTGAAATTCAAGGCAACGTAGGCCAGTTATTAGTTGCTGAATTGGAAACATGATCCAATATAAAGTTGTCTGCTTACACCAAACACTTGTATAATCTTACCTTGTAGACTATATGCTTGAAGTTTGATTGCTAATTTTAATGTAACAGGTAGAAGGCCCTTTGCAACATTTCTCCTGAGCTGAAGGTAAAACCAACGTCTACAAGTGATCCATAATTAAATCCTCTTACCTTATTTGTGGATCAGGGACAAATTGTGGGTTGTCGATGAACAGCATGACAGTAAGAGTTAATGCATGCTGACGGGCATATTTATCCAGTTGCTTTTTAATTGATTTGCTCAGAAACAAACATCTTTGCTCCCCAACCCAGTCCTCATAAGTAAACCCGAAGAAGTAAGTCTACAAAAAAGGAATAATATAACTGATTACCTACATCTTCTATATCCAGTCTCTGAGCAACGTATTCAAGAGCATCTCGACCAGTAGTGTTTGAAGATACAGTATACTCAACACATGTGTTGTCGAGTGTATATATTCTTATAACATGCAGATCTTTAGCCGCAACGTTGTATCTATGTGTGCGCTTGAAATTTAGTTTCAATGGCATTGAGTCTAATCACGAATACACATCATAAGCATCATACAGCAATTCGTGTTGATAAATTGCTGTTGAATTATTCAAACAATCCTCTCTAAAGTACAACGTACAACATTCGCTGGCTTGTATCAAGTCTAGAAATACATACAGAAAATGTCTTATGGTGAAATACTATTTTTCTGTCAGTAACCTTTAAAAGAAAAATATTATATGCGTCAATATGACTTATGTTATTAATCGTGAACGACAAGAACACTACTGTGAGAAGGTAATGAATTCTAAACAAAAGATGTAAAATTAGTACATTTACTTACATTAAAGGATATATAAAAACAGGTTTAAATCGTAATGTAACTAGTTAATTTGGTGGAACTTCTGCTTTAACTCTCTGATCTGTAGAAAAAATATGACGTTACTTATATCATGTACCATATTCGTGACAAAGTAGAAGAACTAATACTAAATACAATCCCTGACTAGTTTTGCCTCATGTTATGTAGCACTAGTCATAAGATGCTTGTAGGCTGTGTGTACAGAGTACTGTGCTCATGACCAGAAATAGACGCAGTACTTTGTAATCTATTCGCACTAGCCACAACCCTAGATGCTGATTATAAAGTGATTACAAGATATTTTAATGTGCCACACATTAACTGGAAAACAAGCAATGACCCACAACGACACAACGACAAAACTACCGCCATAGATTTTTACGGATGGAGGCAGTATGTCACACAACCTACACGTAGTAACAATATCCTCGATCTTATATTTTGCCACAGTATCATACCCATCACGACGCAAGTCAGTAAAGAATGGTCTACTAGCGACCATAAAAGGAATTTTGGTTCTTTGTCTGTTTCTTAACTGAAAACACCACACAAACGGTATTAATGTGACACAGACACTTGAAGCCTTAGGAATACAGACTGGGAACTTTTAGTAAAACTCATAAAATACTCTGATCGAAACAGCTTCTTTATTACTGATTTACTTTAGGACTCACAAACTATTTTTACAAGAAAATTCTATTATGCTTAGATGCCACAGCCCCTAAAACAGTATGCATGCTCTCTAGTTAATAGTCATCATTTCTCCCACGTTAACACCAAGCTAAACTCAGAAGACTTTCAGACAGTTATTTCTTTTCTTATAATTTTTCATTTTTGCACTCAATCTGTGAAGCTCTAGAATCTGTTAGAATCTCGTGTGATCGGAATAAAAGGAACGAAGAGCTTAACGCACTCAAAGGCAGTACTATAATGAATTATCTGACAGCACCCCTGAGTAAACGTAAACGCACCCCAACAGATATCCCATTTTTGATCTAAAAGGACAAGGTATACAAGGACTCCAGAGCGATATGTGAAATTTTTAATAACCTGTTTAGCAACTTTAAGGCCAAACTACTTACAAACTTTATGCTTATGTTACTTGTAGACAGTACATTATCCAAAATACCTTTAAGCACTAAATGCATAAATTGTTTACCTTTTAACTAGACAGGAGAATACCCAAACATTCGGGAAACTAGCCACATCAACCGCTAAATACAAGACCGATGATAGAGCATGCAAAAGTAATTATAGGCCTATAAACATTACTCCCGTTTTTCACGAATCATGAAAAAGATAAAAGAAAAGGGAACTCACGATACGTTTGGAACGGCTCCCAGAAGTCTCAGCGAAGTTTTAAGAACTAGTGAAAGATCTGGAGATGTCCCACCTAATCGTTGGTCAACAGAGCCTTCCAGAATCTCGACGTGGAGCGTTCCTATAAAGCGATAGTTAAAACTTCATAGTTCGGATTAAATAGATCATAATAATGATTTTGTTGTTTCAGAAAACTGCAAATATACAAATATTTTGTATAGAACTCACCGTCTTACTGGAATAAAGTTCCCCGTCCACTCGTCTTCTATTTTCTGAATTCACAACTAGGTGGGTTCAAGGAGTACAAGTGCTATAGTTGTTTGCGGCTAATAAAGCTATCAAGCACGAGTCATAACAGATGCTCGCTGACACAAGGCTAAATATTTAAATCGTAACATGGTTTCTTAATGAGTCAATCGTGTTTAACATGTCACTTTGACTTCCTTAATCACATAACATCTTACTGCGACTTACGCAAATTAGTTCTAGTCCTATACTTTGATATACTTCTGACAAAGCATCACACAGCATACTCTGTGAAAAACTATACGCTGTATGGATTCGTAACACCTTGCTGAGTTGACTTAAATCATTCTTAAGTAATGGATACCAGATAACCAAAGTGAGTTCAGCATAATTTTTACCTATGAGAGTAACCGATGGGATCATACAACGAAGCGTACTAAGACCTCTCTTGTTTATAGTATACATCAACAGTATCAGTAACTGCTTTAACTCTGGCAAAACCTTCTTATATGCAGATGACTTAATAATAATAATAGTTTATTCTCAGGTAGCATTTTTTACATGAGAGCATACCAGTTTACAGGCATGATCAGAATGATATAGATTGTTTTTAATAAGGAATATATAGAAAGTCATTTTTAGGGAATTCATGCTATATGAAAACATTAATTATTATTTATAAAGACAACTGTAACAAGGTCCGGAGTTTGCAGTGCTAAGGTATTAGAGATGTGTTATGTATTGTAGAACACTTCTAGGAAGAAACCGCGCGTTTTTTGACTGTGGCGCTGTAATCGCATAAAATGGCTGTGGGTAAGCAGAATGGATCATAGAGACTATCCAGAAACGGGAAAAGGCTGAGTATTTGATATTAAGTTAAAAGAGCCAATTTATGTGGGTTGGTCTAGAATGGTGAGTTATTAATGCGATAATTACGTTCTTAACCATCGTTTGGAGTAGGTTGCTTAAAGGAGACCAAGTCCATAGGAGAGCAGATCACAAACTCGGGTCGACAGTGATATAGAAGAACATATGAAATAGAAGGAATATAAACGAATTTTTAATTAATGGGAGCAAAATAATCAGTATTAAACCAGAATTTTCTTTTCATCGCTTTTCTTTTTTTAGTCACTATGTAGTGTTGTCTACTCATGAGACAGAGATGAGCTACACAACTTTGTTAAAACCGTTCTCCAAGAGTTGGACGAAGTTGCTGCACTGTGTAAAGAACACCTACTGTATTTTAACACTAAGAAATGTGACTGGATTGGCACTGGGTATCGCAACCTATACCTTTGCTTTGAAGTAGATGGGGAACAAACCCCCAAACGTAAGACAATTTTGAACCTGGGCTTGAGATAAGCATCGGATCTTACATTAACGGAACAGACAACATATGTCACCTCAAAAAAATCCTGACTTGTGAGTTTCATAATCCATAATTTCTATCAACGTAAGTCTAAATTGCTACTATATAACGCCTATATACGTCTCCTACTTGAATACTGCCCACTCATACTGTCAGCCTTCGAATAAGTGATAAGTTGAAGAATGAAATAATACAGCGACACTTTGCAAAAAAGGTATTAGGGATAGATTATGAAATAAACTACGCTACGCGATGTAATACTTTCGACTCAGAAGCACTTTGGAAAAGGCATTACTTGATTTCATTGCAGCAGAAGCTGTAAAGCGATTTACCCCGCTCCATAAAGTTATCATGTACAATGTCCCTGAGAGCTCCCCACTTATGAAAGTTAGAGCGACAGTGATGAAGTCTATTGGCATGTCTCCTATTTCATAGAGATGCAGTAAACTGCGAGAAACGACTAACAGACTAGCATCCTATTTTTATTACACTTTGCACCCACTCTAGATTGCAGGCACTTTATAAAGTCTTAAATCATATTAGATCTGATAGTAACTTCAAATCCGCCTACGGCACCACTGAAATTACCACCGGTCCCAACCTCGAATAAAAAAGAGGGGTTTAACGTGGGGTTAGCATCCCCACCCCGTCATAAACAAACTTGCTAGAAAAATTATAACTAGGCAAATCCCTCTCGACCATTTTAACTCTACCCTGGGAGTTGGAAGATCTTCACTTAGAAGAGTTATGACGTCTCACAGAGAAAGCCGAGTTCCTGCGGAGGTCACGAGGCCGACCCCCTTCTGACAACTAGAGCAACAATTAATATACGCACATGGAATTTTCACACGATATAGGAGGCAGGAAGTAGTATCCAGATAGCTGAAGAAATGAAAAGATACAACTTAAAGGCACTTGGGTTAAGTGAAACCAATTGATTATAAGCTGGACAGCAAAGATTAGACTCGGGACAGCAGTATTACAGCCCTTCTTCAGGATATTAACAAACTCAACGAATACAAAATAACTCCCAATAATAAATTCCAAGCCTATCACAATCTACTAGGAAAAGAGAAAACTACCATGAAGAACAAGAGAAGCATTAGAGCAAATAAACGGAAATATGTAGAAGACTCAGTAACGACAGCAGAAAGAGCTGTAGGAGAAGAAAACACGTGATATTTATATAATGCAACGAAGAAACTAGCTGGAAAATTCAATAAGCCAGAACGACCAGTCAAGAAGAAAGATGGTAAACCAATAACTGAGACGCAGGAACAATGAAACAGGTGGGCAGAGTACTACAGAAAACTCCTGAATAGACCAGTCGCACTGAACCCACCAGTCATCGAAGCAGTAGCCACAGGCCTCTCTATAAACACCGACCCATCAACAGTCGAAGAAATCAAAATGGCAATTCGACAAATCAATAGTGACAAGTCAGCAGGGCCAGACAACATACCAGCCAAGGCACTGAAGTTAGATATAGAAGCAAATGCAGAGATACTCCACATTCTCTTCAGAAAGATTCGGGAGGAAGAGCAAGTGCCAGCAGACGGGAAAGAAGGGTACCTCATCAAGATACCAGAGAAAGAAGATCTACAGATCTTCCTGAAAATGTCAACTGACCAACAACATTGGGCTGAGGACAAAATCAAGAAGATACGGTGCAAGTGGTTAGAACACATCGCAGAAATCACCAAACTGCGTCACAAGGTAAGCTCTCAATCGGGATCCTCAAAGTCCAAGGAACAAAGGAATACCAAACAATATATTTCGCTGGGCATTGGTGGTACACATGAAAAGAATGAGTAGCTTTTGGGAACAGCTAGAAAGGAGAATTCGGGATAGAGTTGGTTGGAGAATGCTGTTTGGTGGTATATGGTCCACAAGGGGGTAGTAACAGGCTGATAATAAAACATCACCAACAAGTTTAAATTATGATTGCATGTAATGTTATATACATATTTCTCAAGAACTAATTAATTAGGTTATCGCGCAATATAATTTTTAAACTGTATCATCATTTGCTACTTATAAGATATCGGTTAAGTTTTCGATTATGAATGTAGTCTATTGACAAAAGTAAGCAGATACTGACAAACCAGTCTACAACACATATAGACTGTATTTTTATGCCTAGATTAGTACAAGAATATACTTTCAAATAACTCCACCCGCAGCTCTTCTAGGGTTGTTGCCGGTCCCAAGCCCGGGTAAAGGAGGAGGGTTGGGCATAGGGCTAGCACCCCTATCCCGTAAAACTCAAGTTTGCTAAAAAAAACGCTAACCAGAATAAACAAACCTAACCATTTAAACTCTGCCCTGGAAGTAGAAGGAACCTATATGACGCTTCATGATGAAAGCCGAGATTCTTCGGAAGTCATGAGGCCGATGCCACCCCTTCTAACGACCAGAGCAAAAATTTTTATAGGTACATGGAATGTTCGGACAATGTGGGAGACAGGGAAGATCAGCAAGATAGCAGCAGCAATGAAGAGATACAATTTAACTGTGCTCGGGATCAGCGAAACGCATTGGACTGAAACTGGACAGAAAACATTAGCCACGGGAGAAGTGCTACTATATTCCGGGCACGAAGAGGAAAATGCCCCACACACCCAAGGAGTTGCTCTGATGCTGTCTAAGAAAGCGCGCAATTCACTTGTAGGATGGGAACCACATGGACCCAGGATCATCAAAGCATCTTTTAAGACAATGAAGAAGGGGATTACAATGAATATCATCCAGTGTTATGCACCCACCAACGACGGCAACGACGAGGACAAAGATCAGTTTTATGATAGGCTTCAGTCAATTATAGCGAAGTGTCCAGGAAAGGATCTGACAATCCTGATGGGGGACCTAAATGCCAAAGTCGGAATGGACAACACCGGTTACGAAGACATCATGGGACGACAAGGACTGGGGGAAAGAAATGAAAATGGCGAAAGATTTACAAATCTTTGCGCTTTCAACAAAATGGTTATAGGTGGTACAATATTCCCCCACAAACGCATACACAAGGCTACATGGATCTCACCAGATCATAGTACAGAGAATCAAATTGATCATATATGCATCAATAAAAAATTCAGAAGATCAATGGAAGATGTGAGAACCAGGAGAGGAGCTGATGTAGCTTCAGACCACCACCTAGTGGTTGCCAAAATGAAGCTGAAGCTAAAGAAGCGATGGATAACTGGAGCAACAGCATTCAAACGGTTCAATACAGCCTCTCTTCGGAATACTGACAAACTCAATGAATTCAAAATAATTCTCAACAACAGGTTCCAAGCCTTACAAGATCTGCTGAACGAGGAAGAAACCACTATGGAGGACAACTGGAAAGGAATCAAAGAGGCACTTACTTCAACTTGTCAAGAGGCTCTGGGCTGCAAGAACTACCATCATAAGGAATGGATTTCCACAGAGACCCTGAGCAAAATTCAACAAAGGAGGAACAAGAAGGCAGAAATCAACAACAGCCGAACTAGAGCAGAAAAAATCAAGGCACAAACTGAATACACAGAAGCAAATAAACAAGTAAAGAAGAGTATTCGAGCCGACAAACGGAAGTATATCGAAGGCCTTGCAACAACAGCGGAAAAAGCTGCAAGAGAAGGAAATATGAAACAGCTATACGACACAACGAAGAAGCTGGCAGGGAAATATAGTAAACCAGAGCGACCGGTCAGGAACAAAGGAGGCAAGCTAATCACCGAGATTCAAGAACAAAGAGACAGATGGGTAGAACATTTCGAGGAACTCTTGAATAGACCAGCTCCACCAAACCCACCACACATCGAAGCAGCATCTACAGACCTCCCGATTGATGTCAATACACCAACGATGGAAGAAATCAAGATAGCTATCAGACAGATCAAAAGTGGGAAAGCAGCAGGACCTGACAATATACCAGCCGAAGCACTTAAGTCAGATATAGACATAACGGCGAGGATGCTCCACGTTTTATTCAAGAGGATCTGGGAGGAAGAACAGGTGCCGGCAGACTGGAAAGAAGGATACCTTATCAAGATACCAAAGAAAGGGGATTTGAGCAAATGCGAGAACTACAGAGGAATCACACTATTGTCAGTACCGGGGAAAGTCTTCAACAGAGTGTTGTTGAACAGAATGAAAAACTCAGTGGATGCTCAACTTCGAGATCAACAGGCTGGTTTCCGTAAAGATCGGTCATGCACAGACCAAATTGCAACACTACGCATCATCGTTGAACAATCAATTGAATGGAACTCGTCATTGTACATCAACTTCATCGACTATGAGAAGGCGTTTGACAGCGTAGACAGGAGATCATTGTGGAAACTTCTTCGACACTACGGTATACCAGAGAAACTCGTCAACATCATCCAGAATTCTTACGACGGACTACAGTGCAAAATTGTGCATGGAGGACAGCTGACAAATGCATTCTCAGTAAGAACCGGTGTCAGACAAGGCTGTCTGCTCTCGCCCTTCCTCTTCCTCCTAGTGGTCGATTGGATCATGAAAACCTCTACATCTGAGGAGAAGCACGGGATTCAATGGACAAGTAGGATGCAACTTGATGATCTGGACTTCGCGGATGATCTAGCACTCCTATCCCATACACAACAGCAAATGCAAGTGAAGACAACCAAAGTAGCAGCAACCTCAGCATCAATAGGCCTGAACATACATAAGGGAAAGAGCAAGATCCTCAAATTCAACACCGAGAGCACCAACCTAATTGAACTTGATGGTGAAACTCTGGAAGAAGTGGATACCTTTACATACCTGGGGAGCATCATCGATGAACAAGGAGGATCCGATGCAGATGTAAGGGCAAGAATCGGCAAGGCAAGGGCAGCATTCCTACAGTTGAAAAATGTATGGGACTCCAAACAACTGTCTACCAATCTCAAAGTTAGACTCTTCAACTCGAACGTCAAGTCAGTTCTTCTGTATGGAGCTGAAACGCGTAGAACTACTGCAAACATCCTCAGGAGAGTACAGGTATTTATCAACAACTGCCTACGTAGAATATTGAATGTCTGTTGGCCGGAAACCATCAACAACAGCCTACTTTGGAAAAGAACAAATCAGCTTCCAGCTGAAGAGGAAATCAGGAAACGACGTTGGAAATGGATAGGACATACACTGCGGAAATCATCAGACTGTATCACCAGACAAGCACTAACTTGGAATCCTGTTGGAAAACGGAAAAGAGGAAGGCCAAAGAACACCCTGCGTCGAGAACTGGAAGCAGACATTAGAAGGATGAACAGTAACTGGAGACAGCTGGAAAAGATTGCTCAGGACAGAGTTGAATGGAGAAGACTGGTGAGCGGCCTATGCTCCTCCGAGAGGGGTAACAGGCGTAAGTAAGTAAGTAATACTTTCAAATACAATGTGTCCAGTCAACATTTATTTGTCTGATTCATTCCCATTTTATCATACTATTGTCATATATACTATTTTATGTTTTATTTTTTTCCTTTAGGAAATTAATAATTTATAATAAATCCTTGCTGAAACAGTCGATTAATAACTCTGTAGTTTTTTCATAATCTATTTAAATTGTTTTAATCTGTGATACCAAACCTAACTACGTTTCGTACAGTTTCATTACAGTTAGTTTACATTTCGGTTAATTCATATCTGGTGATTATAATCGTAGTCTACTAGATGCTTTCTCTGGAGGCTTAAATAGAAATAGTGTATTATGGAGCCGGTGATAAAGTATTCAAGAAATTGTCTCGTCGTTTGTTGATTATAGTTGAAAAGCTAGAACTAATAACATTGTGTTCGATATCATACTTTCAGCTAAAATAGTTATATCCCACTTAGGATTCTATGCGTAGACAACTCAATCCCAAGACAAGAATTAAACATTGTTCAATGATTCGCCAGCTCTAGATGTAAGCTTTTTTTAAATACATCTGTAACATAGCGGTTTTGCTCTCGAACCACTCTATGATATTATAACGTAAGAAGTTGACTGATAATTTGTAATAATGTTTACTAAAATAGTTAAACCGTTAAAATATAAGTAAATAGATCTCAAAAGGTTGATTATCAATGTATTCTATCTATTCACAATGAAACCATCATCTAAATAATCAAGCATAAATAAACATACTTCACGTGTGTCCAATAATCAATATAGCTGCTATGCATTTGAATACAAAATTGCCATAAATAACGAGCACTTTCATAATTTTCCTGCAGTACATTGTGAAAAAGAAGAAATATTGTTAAATAAAAATAATGACTAAAAGTGATGAAGCTGATCAACTTTTGAGATTTGCAAAACTTTGACTGACAAGGGCTTCTCTTAATACAGCACAACATTATATATTATCGTATTGTATATTAATGCATTTTAGGAAACTATATTTTAGTCGTATGAAAGTTCATCATCAACAAGAAAATTAGGCATTAACGAAATATAAAGATATATTGAAACAGAAATGTGCACGTAAGGACAAATGTGCATTTTAATCATGGGTTTCGAATGCATGTATCCTGGGTTTTCTCTGTAACTGATCTTGATCTGGCAAAACTAGGAGTGGTCTTCTTGTAATGATATGAATTTCTAGTTGACACCAAGAAAACAATTTGTTGGACATCAAAAGAAACTTTGAAATGCACAAAACGTACAGAATATTATATAACATTTCTAAATTTAACAAAATCTTCGCCAACAACAACAACAAACTTTCACGGTATACTCGCAGAATTTCCAAACCTAACAAAACCGAACCCTCAAACTTCCAAAAGTAAGTTAAAAGTATGTTATACAATCAAAACAGAAGTGGCACCTGTTTTCGCTAAGCCCAGGAGACTAGCGTCTGATAAGTTGAAAATAGCTAGAGCCGAATTCGAATGCATGCTACAGCTGGGCAAAATACGTCCATTTGATAGCCAATAAGCATCTCCTTTACATATGGTTCCAAAGAAAAAGAGGCAATTTTAGACCGTGCTAAGATTACAGAGCCCTTAACCATCAAATGTTACCAGACAGGTACCCGATACCGCATATCCAAGACTTTACAAATGGCTTACATGATATGTAGGTATATGCTAAAATCGATTTAGTCAGAGCATATCACAATATTCTAGTAGCTGAGGGAGACATTCCAAAGACAGCTATCACAACACCTTTTGAACTACTCGAGTTTGTACGTAAGCCATTCGGCCTACGGAATGCGGCACAGACATTCCAAAGATTTATGGATAATCTACTACGAGATATGCCATTTGCACAGGGGTACATAGATGATTTATTAATTGCCAGCCCAGGCTCGAAATCACATGAACAACATGTGAGGGTAGTGTTGAAACGACTAAACGAAAATGGCATGAACAAACATCAAAGTAAATGTGTTTCCGGTGTGGAAACACTAGAATTCCTTGGACACACCATAGACCCTAAAGGAATTACACCAATTGAATAAGGGATGGATACTATTAAACAATACCCCATGCTATGCTTTCTAACACAACTCAGAGGTTTTCTTGGTTTAATTGACTTTAATCGCAGATTTATACCTGGTTGTACACAACTAATGCAACCATTGACGGATTCACTTAACGGAAACCGAAAGAATTCAGGCTAACCTCTGAGGCCGTCGAGGCTATTAACCAATTAAATGATAAACTTGCTCAAGCATCTACACTAATTTATCTAAATTCTCACTACCCACTTGCTTTGATGGTAGATGCTTCGGTCAAAGCCGTAGGCAACACTTTGAACCAACTAGTTAAAAACGCCTGGAAACCGGTTGCATCTTTTTTCATAATCCCACTTCAGCAGAGACGAGATATTCTACCTTCGGTCAAGAACTCCTCGCAATTTACCTAACCATCAAGCATTTCTGACGCATGCTCGAAGGCAGGGAATTCATAGTCTATACAGATCATAAACCGTTAACCATTGTATTAAAAGCACAAGCTGATAAATACTCACCTCGAAAAGTCCGACACTTCGACAAAATATCACAATTCACTAGTGATATACGACACGTTGAAAGCTCAATACAACCAAGCGGCAGGCGCATAATCTCGACCAGAAACGATTATAATACTACAGTAAATGTTAAGACTTTGAGAGACAGCCAGGAAAATAATCAAGAATTACAAAACCTACTGTCAGCTCAAAGCTCTAGTCCCAAACTTAAACAGCTGCTGTCACCTATGAAAGGTGTTCTTATTTACTGTGAAATAACTAAGTCGGTTACTCGACATTTAGTTTTCAAAAATATGCGACGATTATTACTTAATAACTTTCATTCATTGACTCACCCTGGCGCGAAATCTCCGGAAGAAACTAATCAGTGCTAGATACATGTAGCCAAACCTTCAAAAGGATGTACATAAATGGGTTAGAGAGTGTTCGGCGTGTCAACAATCAAAAGTTAACTGACACACCAATTCACCCATTGGAGTTTTTCTTTAACCGGATGCGCGTTTTGCACATGTACATATCGATTTAGTAGGCCGTTTACCGCGTTCACATGGTTTTGTGTGTCTATTTACATGTATAGATAGGCTCACAAGGTTACCTATAGCCGTACCAATCAAGGATATCACAGCCGAAATAGTGGCCAAAGTCTTCATACAGAAATGGGTGATCATTTTCGTTACACCTATTACAATAATGACGGGTAGATGAGCTCAGTTCGAATCTGAACTACTCAACAACTTAGCTAAACTGCTAGGCTCCAACAAAACACGCTGCATTGCATATCATCCTCAAGTAAGTGGAATTGTAGAACAGTTCCATCGTCAACTAAACACAGCTCTTACATCTCATTGAAACCCCAGTCAGTGTACAAAACTCCTGCCATTAGTCATGTTAAGAATACGAACAGCTGTCCAAACTGACTCACTATGTTTAGCGGCAGAACTAGTCTTCGGAACCACCCTAAGACTACTAGGTGCGTTTATTGGCCCTCATACTGACAGCAAGATGCTCGATTTAGGAACTTACGTAGATCAACTACGGGACCAAATGTCTAACCTTAAGTCAATTAACACTCGTAATCAATCACGGGCGTCGTGTTTACCTAAGAATCTAAGCAATTACTCGCACGTCTGGATAAAATATGACAAAATAAAAAGCACCACTTAGCCCTCCTTCCGAAGTTTTATTTAAAGTTATTCCAAGGAAACTTAAATATTTTGTGATACAGAAACAAAAAAATATCGACTTTGTAAGTATTGATAGGCTAAAACCGAATTATCTAGATAATGAATCACAATACGTGTTGTTAGATCGTTTGCCTGACCGAACAACCAAGGAATCAACAAGTAAAAGTGGGAAAACTGAGAACGTGGCTTAAAGTCTTAGATAGGCACAATCGATTATTCAGGCAGAAATGTCCACAGTTTTAGTTTCAGCCTAATATGTAATCGCGTAACTTCTAAAATTTCAAGTGAGTATATATTGAAAAAAAGTAAAATAACATGATGGTATTTTTTTATTCGTTCCATGTTAATAAAACGTTATCGAAATAGTAGTAGTTCTCCCCACCTTTCCCCTGACCTTATCTTGTGATATATGAACTGTATAGTCGAAAGTTTTTTTAATACGGAGTACTTAAACAATAAATTCTTAAACAATTCGTCAAGTAATATAAGCCATAAACCTATCAGCTGAGGTAAGTTACTAAAGGACGAAGAATCTTCGATTATGGTGAGTGTTGTGAGCAAGCTTCGCCAACGGAACTAACCAATTTTCCAGATTTCGCCACCACAAGTAGATAGTGAGGAAGTTGGATGGAAGCATGGAACGAAAACCCTATAGATACTTACCATAACTAGTACAATGAACCCTAGCAATGACGATAAATTCCGAAAAGAACCCAAATGAGTTTCACCGTTTTGCCAGTTAATTTATTACACACATCACACTAGTACTTAACATGCAAATATTCTCACTTAGACTAACCATATATATTTTACATAAACCGATATTTAAACCGTTTTCCGCTGAAGATGCATATTCTTAATAACTTTATACGACAACATACTACTACGAAAATGTACGTTGTTTTCTGGTGAAACATAATAAATTCCACATTGATTCAACTTTCCTTAGTTCTAATTACTTTTGCCACAGTATATAAATATTACTAAGTTAACTACAGTAACTTATTAAACGTCTATATTATCTTTAGCATCTTTCCAGCTGTAGTGACATAAGTCATGTCTAAGATTTTAAATTCTGTTGTTAGGTTTTCCAATCTTTTATATTCCATATGAACTTACACGACGAACTAACTTGCACATAGGTTGTATTGTCTTTGTGTTATTTGAATCTAACAAAAATTTTTGACCCAACCTTGAATTTGTCACCATTAGTCATCTTAGTAGTTACTGCTGAGTGTGTTTGTTCTTATAAATTGGGCGATCACATCAGTTGCCTTAAAATACGTTTAACATAGTTCAGGTAACAAAGTTACCGCATTTAGATACTACCGTACTTTACTGATATAATTATCTAGCTATCACGTATTTAGTAGACGAATAAACATTCAAATAAACTCTGGAGCCTAACATTGAAACGGAACGCGCGCGTTACGAATCAAACGGTATTTTATACCAAAAACCTTATTATTCCCTTATTTCATGAACTACACTATATAACACTTGAATGCACTCATGATAAACAAAACTCTATAGACTAATTATTTAATTGATTGAAGCCCAATTTATCTTTCAGCGTTACTGAATATACTTCCACCTATGTTATATTTAACCATTAGCCACATATTCAATTTTACGAATATAGAGTTTGGGACCATTTATTGAAATTACGACAAGAAACATTAACTATCACTCTTGAAAATTATACACTTTATCCTTCTTGGAATTATAAACTCAATCCCGTGAGTTTCTATGCTTAGCTTGTGCATTTGCTTAGTTTTTTTCCTGTTTCATATTTGTCATAAAGTATAGGTTTATCCATTCCTACTATTATCTAATCACACCTTTCTTCGAACCTGACTGATAAAAAATGTCTACGAAAACTTTAGCCCCGTCCAAATCCTAGCGTATAGCATAACGTCCAAACGGCCTCGGTCCTATACCCCCAACGACCCACTGCTAGATAACTCCAAAGCCCCACGCGATGAAAGTCAAATAGAACCCAAAAAATAAGTTTCGATTGTCATAGTTGAAGACGTGATAAAGTCTTTCCTGACAAAAGAAAATGCAGGTCACTGTAAGCATAGTGATGACTTGAAAGTCTTTCATGACAACCTTAAAATTCTCAGCCCTCTCAAATGCATTATCAATCCTGATAACACTGAAACATCATTTCAACTAAATATGCTCAACAGTATCATCGATTACCTAGCTTCTAAAGTATTTGAACCCATGAAACGCTCTAGCAATGTCATAAGCCTAAATGTCCCAGAAGTCTGTCCTCTACAAACCATAAAAAGAAAACTCCTAAAGGCAAGTAATATGACTGATATACCATGCTCATTTACAAGACTAAATAAAAGCCTTCTTGGCGCAAGTACGCCGGTATTATTCAAATTTAACACAGCGGTAGAGGCACGAGATTTTCTAAACTCATCCAGTATGATTAGACAAGACCCACTGTATAAAGGTATAAAGCTAGTACCAGACGGGACTCCCTGTCAGCGTATGTCAGGTAAGTCCGAGAAAAGACCCCCATTATTTAAGCGCCATGCCAACTCTAACATTGACAGCCCAAAAAGTCTATTAGACATGAAGACTATAAAACCACTACTCTCAAATACATCGGTTAAAATCATAAGAAGTCTGAATATTGTAAAAAATAAACAGAAAGATAGCAACAGCACACCTAGTATCCGCAATGCTGACTTGGATTTACTAGAAACAATAGGCAGCACGTCGCATAATAATGATAACATGAAAAGCAAGATGAGCTCAATAACACCAGTCTTAAACACATCAAATAAAACCATTAAAAGCAGAAATGTTACAGCAAACACTAAGAATGATGATAATAATTATACACGATACATTCAAGAAGTTGACTTAGATTCACTAGAGGTAATAAGCAACTAGATTTCCCCTTACGTTGGCATAGCCAAATCAATACTAAGCCACAACAGTTTTGCTACGTCTTAAACCCAGATACCTAACGTTGACTACAATATCGATTGCTTTACTCAGCCTGGAGGGCAATCAATAAATAGAAAGTCACGTGATTCTCAAACATCACAAAACCCGCAGGTAAAGAAAAAGAACATACTTCCCGAAAGAACCTGTATGTCACAAAACTTAAGTAGATTTAACTACACATCATCGATTTACAGTCCTCGTAGATCTAAAGGCATTCTTGAACCTGCCCCAAACATACCTGAAATCCGTTTAACCGACCAAAAAATCTGCACAAAACAGAACCCCTTTTTTGCCATCCTACCGGTTTTCCAAAAGGCAACTGCAGCTATACAAAGATTCACTACAAACATAACAAAACTGCTTCCACTATTTACAAACATCTTATTACTCTAGACTCAGATATGGCATATGAGACAACCCAAGATCTCAAATCCATTATGATCATTACTAACCCCAGCATCGTATTGAATATCAAAACCTGGTGCAAATCAATTACATCTGATAACACAATAAAAATCGATAATTATACTCTTTTGAACTGATAGGCACAACACTAGTGGAGGTGACACTATAATCTACACGCTCCCTGACCTAAAAGCGTGTAGGTTCAACAATGAACAACTAGGTGAGATGGGGAATTCAACATAGGTAAGTATAGCCTGTTCACAACAAAGTTACCTACTTGTAGGATGTATATATAGACCACCCAACGCAGACGATGCTATGACAAAAACCTAAGCACTATGTTCCTCTTGGCCTCACAGTAGCCCTTTGCATCTTAACTAATCGGTGGTGACTTTAATTTACCAAACATCGACTGGAAGTCGTTGCTCAATTCACAACGAGTCTCTAAATTAATATAGGCGACAGAACTAAGTGGATGGACACATGTCCAAACCCCCACCAGGGGAAATAATATCCGTGACACCCTTTCACTATTAATTTTATTCCAACCTCAGTGACTGTCAGCTCTGAATTCCATAATAGTGATCACTGAGTAGTACTAATCACATTTAATTACCGATCCACAAATAACCTCAATACAAACGGACCTATAAAATACAAATACCGAAAGCACAACATCGAAACGTTGAAGCACATCATGGCATTCATTCGATGTATAAGATGGGACTCATATCTCACCAGTGGAAATATTGACATGGCCATCACAGTCCTCTATAGCAATCTGATAAGCTGCATAGACTGCATAGCCCCTTACGTCAAACGTGTGTCTGACGTTATTAGTGCACGTTCATATATTCTAAAATGCTTAGGAAAAAATTGGGGCACCTGAGGCTTTGATACTACAGGCACCATGATATAACTGCATTATATAATGTCAAAAAAATAGTCGAAAATCTCAACATCGCCCAGCACAAATACTTACTAGATATGGAAACTAAAGCATTGAACAGTACCAACCCAATTTCCTTAATGATCAAGCTATTCAAATCTCGCTTTGATTCAAAATCAAATAAAATCCCTGCACTATTCACCATAAGGGACGGTATTGAATACGACACAATCTCTATTAGTGAACAATTCAGTAACTACTTCTCCACATGCTGTACCACAGAAACAAAATTCATAGCCAAACCCTTATCCATGATGACATCCAAGCGTCTCTACGCAGTTGAATTTACTGGCTCAAATATCAAGAAAGCCATAACTACCCTGAAAAAATCTAATGATACTGGACCCGATGGCATTCCAGCATCCCTCATGAAATGTGGCTGTAAGGAATTACCACTTCTCTGCCTGAAACTACTCGCCCTATCTATGGACAATGGGTGTTATCCAACCACATGGAAAACATCGTTCATAACTCCGCGATTCAAAATGGATCAAACAATGTTATAGAAAACTACAGGCCAATTAACACGACATCCGTGCTGTCCAGAATAATGGAAAAAGTCATTCATAACCAACTATCATCATTCTTACTTTCAGAAAACCTGATCAATCCATCTCAATATGGGTTTATGATTGAACGCTCTCGTACCACCTCACACTTAGAATTCTTCAATTATATAACACTTGGAAGAGGCAAGGGCTTCTCAATAAGTGTACTCTATTTTGACTTCAGCAAAGCATTCGATAGAGTGCCTAATAACCTTCTCCTTTCAAAACTACACTCTTACTGCATACGTAATCCACTGTTAAGATGGCTTAAATCATTTCTAAAAGGACGCCTCCAAATTGTATGGTTTGGCTCTAGCTACCCAAAACCAGTAACGGAGTTGTACATGGAAGTGTAATTTGACCACTACTCTTTCTCCTCTTCATCAATGATGTATACCAGCAATTTATGCGAGGTAAAACCTTCCTTTTTGCTGATGACTTTAAGGTGGCCTATTTATTCCCACTCAACATAAACAAAAAACAAGATCACCAAAATAATCCAACAAGAAGTTGACAAGTTATCAGAATGGACTAAAATATGGCATCACCCTCTAAACGTAGATAAAAGTGGTCAAAACTGGAACTTAAATCTCCTCGTATATGAAACACAAATAAATCATCTAGGTGTTGTTCGTGATTTGGGGGTTCGATATAGTAATAGCTTAAACTTCTCGGAGCATGTAGCTTTCCAAGCTTCCAAGGCAAGAAAACTAACCGGATTTATAATGAAAAATTTTCGCGACTTAAATTCTAAGATATTACTAAACAAAAAGTGTGTTCTACCTATATTAGAATATGGTTGCCTACTTTATAGCAACTGTAGACACACGGACATGCTGAAAATTGAAAGAGTTTAAAGTGCATTTACTAAAAGACTACTAGGCAACTGTAGCACACAAAATTATCGCCAACGATGCCATTAATTAAAGCTAGAACGCCTCTGACTCCGTCGCCTAAAAACAAATCTTATTCTCATATATCACCTTATTAGTAGTACTACTCACTCTTTAGTACCACTACCGACTTCCTCGTTACCCCCCACGCAACCTGCGCAATAAGTAAAATACTATTACTATCCAGCGATGTCGCACACAGCTACGTCAAAACTTTGTCTCAGTGAAATGTTCAACAATACGGAATAAACTCTAGTAACATATTTGCTGCAGCGAATCGCTAACTGAGTTCAAAACACTACTTAATGAACACCTGTTAGACGAAGGCATATGTAATTTCTTTAATTATCAAGAAACAAATATTGACATATATAAACAAGGTCTTAGTTCTGTATAAACAGTTCAAATTTATCAGAAGCGTTCACATTATATTATATGTCAATTGATTTTCCATCCATTTTACATAATTAAAAATGCATATTTCCATTCCATTTTAATCTGTTTTTGTTTATCATTATTCATCTTCAATCATCACTTATACAATTATTCACAATTTCGATAACAATTTGACCTTTTATTAACTTTATAAGGTTTAATAATTGTATAATAAAACTATTTACACCAAATTTAAGCTATAACTACGTATCGAAATCTTTACAATTTTTGTTTTATTTTATGTATTTATTTTTTCACTTTGGCGTTTTATTCTGAATACTGGTTTTACATGTAATCCAATTTTAATTATTGTAAATGTATAGTAATTTGATGAAACCCGAAACGGTTTCTTCACAACGCTTATTGTAAATAAGTAGTATGTGATTAAATAAAATAAAATCTTAAATAAGCAAGGGCTTCTGGACCTCAAATTGTAATATAATCAAGCAGCTTGGATCCGTTAACGAGTTAAAGCATTTAATATCCATAAGTCACCAATAAAAAATTTAAAAAACCAACTAATTTTCCACTAGCTTATCACAAATCGACACTACAACTAGTTAATTGTAATATACATCATTACCAAGGTTAATTTTGTAAATTTCAAATAAATTGAGCATTGGATAGTTTGCATATATATGACTCATTTTATAGTTAATTGTAATAGTTTCGGGATATCATCGTAAAGCATTATCATGACTTCGCAATCACTCAATATGATTAATATAATTAATGAAACTATTAACAAACCGGGTCGATAAACTGACTCGAAATTATTACTGAATAGTTTGATTTTTTCACAGTTAGGTCTACGCGAACAATTATTATTAGTCTATCATACATATAGGTTAGGAGTAATACTTCTCCTAGCTAAAACCTATGCTCTCTCGGATAACCACATAGTTTGCATTCACTTTATGGACATTCGAACACTTAATTAAATGAAGATATTATCCAGTACTTTACCGGTAAGCTTACTACATTGGCTATATGGGTTTCATTGATTTATATCTTGGTTTGACCTAATGCTCACAACTACAAAAACACTACACATACGCGGACTACAACCACTACATTATACCCTTACGTTGGTTGATTATTACGGATACTCATGACTAGTAGGACTTGCATACTTGTAAGATTATAAACAGCTTACTTCCTAGTTGACTTTAGAAGATACAGCTTCACTATGATTTGCATACCTACCACTCATCAAGTGAGCGATCTGCAAGACGCGGATTATGTTTTTAACCCTAATAAGCCTAAGCACTCTCAAGTTCTCAGTAATTCATTTTCTTTCCTAAGCATTTGCTATAATTTTCGATCTTGATAGGTACTATCAGTACCCACCGTTACAAACCCAGTCACAAAAAGTGTCGTCACATGTTGAAGGTCGCCTATTTGATCTGACACCCGGCAGGTTCATGAATTTATATATATATTTTTGTGAAAGGGAGTTTTATAATGCATTCGCGTACATAAAATCTCTGCACCATGTCTACTTCCTTCCAGATCATCATGCCGTTCTGGAAATCGAACACTTACGCAGAAATGAACACTTACCAATTATAATTGTACATTTTTGTATTTTAACATTCTATACAAACGGCGGAGCGATTCCTTAGGTGTGTTGGAGTTTCATCAATATTTTTCGAAGTAGATTCTTCTTTAATTTGGACTTGAGCGTGACTCAAGAGGTAGGTATGTAAACACCTGATAGCCGGACAAAGCATGGGAAAATCGTACCTCACCAACATAGTGTTGGGTAGCCCGCTCGCGATACTTTCTTAGACTTTCTTGCCTCATTCTCTTATCCTCTGTTATTTTGCAAGCTCTGGTCTCCGTTGGGAGCTTAAGTTCGCCAAGTGTCCAACCATCATTTGTGGGAGAATGTAAACGCTACAAGATTAGATAACAAGTTTTGAAAGTAAATGTAATCCACGTAGTATCGTTGAATACTGACAAACAGCTTACCATTGATCGAATGTCAGGTTCTGGACGAACTAGTAATTATCCATTGAGCTACAGGGAATGAACTGAGATGACTTTGTTTGATATATTGATCGAACCGACGTTCATATGGAAGTCGATTCTAGGCGGAAGCTAATGTACCAACTTAGGTTGACTAGTTAAGAGTTGGCTTCAAACCTTAAGCATACGTCAAAACAATAAAGCCCAAGTATTTATTTACTTCCTTATCATGCATAGGAACTATACTTCCTGTTATTTTATATTGAATGTTGACAGGCATTGTGTGTTTTAATGATAATACTGCGCTCCGCTGTCTACTGTCCACGATAATATTCCATATTAATCTGATTTGTTCTGTCAACAGAACGGGACGTACCAAGGCATTCAAAGTATACCCGTTCTGAGGCAGTTGCATATATCATTTTGTAAGTTATAAAAAGCAATCGGCTTAAAACACTTCCTTGTATTAAGCCTATTGTAACCGGTTCCACTTTCTTTATCAAAACACTGAGCTCGATATGTGATTCGGGTATATCTACAAAAACAGCCTTAAGTTAACTGAGTATGTGTCGTCAATCCAATCAAAGTCAAAACGTCAAATGGACTTTATTCTTCGAAATGTTTTCACCAAGGAAGCCAAGCTTGCAATATACAAGATGTGTAAACGTCCTACCTTATAATACTGCTCGCTTATCTTCTTTAGTATTCATTTCACAAGTACCATACAAATTAAAAAATTTCTAAAGAACTTTCATCCAACGATTACTGGAGTGTAACTATAACTTAACATACAGAATGATGTATGTCCTTTTCTCTAGAACCCCTACGGAGATGCTTCCTAAATACCAGCTCTAAGCTCTTCCAAAAAATAATTAATGGTCTCACTTTCTTAACCTCCTCTTCTTTCTTGAAGACCGTACCCCAATATAATCTAAGGAATCTGGCTAGAACACTGTATATCAAAAACTGCAAACATCAATTAGGAAATAATTATTTAAAACAGTCTACCATGCAATAGTTTACCACTTTCTACTTTCTCCTCTGATAATTTACTAAACTTTAAACTCATGATAAACTTATTACTCAATACTAATGAGACTCAGCAACTATTCTGAGCTACATAGAAATCCAAATATGATAAGTCACAGACCGCCTTACATCTTGCGTACAAGTTCATGGCTTGCATCACAGGTTTTTATGGTAAACAGATCAACCTGGTGCCGAATCGACCATATAGGTACATCTATCATTCCGTGTGAAGTGTGAGTCTTCTCTCCTAAGGGTCAATGATGCAGCAGTGCTAACTATTCCTGTTGATTTCTGTTAGTGGTGTGAACTGGGTCAACTCTCAAGTCGATCCATGTGGCTTTCCAAGTCGTTGTTCTTGTTGTGCTGTATTTGAAAAACCCCAGCTAAGTTTACCTTATTTCTGAAGTTTACGGCCGGAAGATGAGGCAGGACTGTGTTTGTGAGGTATGAACAGAAGCCGTCTTTGCACAGGGACTGCCGTAAATATGCTCAAGCCAAGATGTGTTGGGATTCATTCCAACTTGTGTGTATCATGTTCATAATGTTCCCCCGGGCTTTAGTGATGCAGCTCTGGAATCCGAAGAACAACCGAATTCGCTTGGTCAACAGTTTCATGACTATAATAGCAATAACAATAATAACATGCGCGAACTTTGAACACGGTAACGCTTTTCCGCGCGGTTTGCTTATTCTGTATTTTTTGACATCTTGCAGGTTTCTCATAATAATACACCCTAAGTAACACTCCTGTAGTGTTTTCTCACTCCACTCACAACCTTATAGTATCCTGGAATAACAAAATGTCTCACATCAAGGCCAAACGACCAAAGTTCAATATTAGTCCTCTTAGGCTGAGTGATATCCCCTCTACTATTTTTTTCACTTCTCAACAAAATTGCTTTCAGATGGAATTATCACAAAGTATAGTGGCGACTGCCTTTCGGTACAATGAAGATTTTCGTCTATTACTAAAGCGCTTGACCTCAGATGTTACAGTGTTAGTGTATGTCGTTATTGTTTTGGGCACAGTGTTGTCATGTTTCATCAACATTACTAACGTAGCTAGTCCTTATACATCTGTTATAGTTAAGCCATTTATTTTGGTGGGAATGATTATTTGCAAATTTTGGTCAAATTTGAACGTTATCAACCTTAGGAATCAACCTTACACTTTGGATATAAATGCTAGAACCTCTGACGCAAACAAAACATCATGAATGAATGAATGAATATTTTCATGTAGGATTATGCACATAAGGGCATATCACTTTACAGACTTGACCAAAAGAACATGAGTTTATTCATAGAAATTTTAGCAAAACTAACGTTCATGAGTTATAGCTTCAGGTAATGGCCTGGAATAGGAGGGGTAAATCATATGGCATGTCGGGATACAGATAACACTTCTAAAAAAGCCGGCAGGTCTTAAGAGCTTTTTGACTATTCACCTGCAGGCAATAGAATGTTCGCCATTTCGGCAAAAACTGCTCTGGAATCTCTTAATGTCTATAAATTTCCTAGAGGTGATGCAGTATACCTCTAATTTCTCTATACTATACTTCTTTGAGCTTTTTATACTACAGTAGATCTAAAATCTAACAAAGTTATCTCAGGTGTTAGTCGATATTTTACAGAAAAAAAGAGAAACAACAAATAAGCTTCATATAATGCAACAGGTATACCTTAGGTTTCACTGCAAACATACATCCTTAATTAGTTATTTGTGTCCACTAATCCCGCTGCTTGTTCTTTTTTCTCTATCTTTTCAGTTACCAACTGTCATGTCATGTTGACATTATCACTCGGAATCTAAGCTGAAAAGGGAAGTGTGTCTTTGTGGTTTATTCATGATACCTTAACGGGATACTTCTGATCTCCATTCTTGGCCTACGAGATGCTGTTCACAGAAATTCATGTCCGTACTTGACGCCACAGTTGAATATTTCAAACAACTATCTATTATCTAAATCTTCCTAATGTCACGTTTATGACACTTTTACCGGAACTTATTGTGTAAATTAATGTGTGTTCTCTATTCATTTATCCCTAATTACTTAAAACAGAAAGTACCTTCTTACTGATAGCTGACGGTTTTCTTGCTTGCATTTAACCTCCTTGCACAAGAATCTAGTGTTCTGTAAATATTATTGCTGTTAAGGCACTTGTTTCTGTAAAACTTTATGTTCTATTGTGTGAGAGTTAACCTTCGTGTATCATAATGACTATTCCCATAAACTGGCGTGAATTCTGCACTAAATTTCAGGATAATAATCTTACCTAATTTAAAAAAAGAATAGAATTGAAAATATTTGGTACTTATACTAAAACACCAAATTAACATATTTCCGAACGTATTTTCTTGTGGCGATAGCACAACTTGGAATGATTTCGAAAGGTGAGCAACTGATATTTGTAGTAAATGTGTCGTTAACCAACGTTTGGAGTAAGTAGAGCTTGTGAACTCTGGATGAACGCAGATAAGAAAAAGCATCAACAGAAAATCAGACACATTGTTTATTAAAATTTCCTTAAATGAATTTATCGCAACAGAAAGTATGAGTTATAATTAATAAGGTTATAGAGCCCTAATAAACTAATACTGAGTACTTGGAGGTCTTAATGTGGTGGATACTACTTATAAGTCATCAATAAGTAGTAGGTAGCAGAGCGTCAAAGGAAATCGGGAAGAATCAATAAACAGCAGACGAGACGAGTTGCGAGAGGGCAAGAGGTGAAGCATGATCGAAATACAGAGGACAATCGAGAACAACCAAGAGAAGCAGGCTGATAAACGATACAGTCCAGACAACGCGGAGGATGTGCAAATTGATGCTTGGAAGTAATGTATGTAATATTTTATGACCTACTCTGTTTTCGCTCAATAAACATTGCTTACCCAATTGTTGTTCTTCACAATTGGTGTCGCTGCCTTGGTACGAGATGAAGATTCCGTGGCCACAACCGTTCAAGGATGGGGACGTCGGGGCATTTCTGCGGCAGTTTGAAGCCACTGCGGAGCTGGTTGGCGTGCGAGAACAAAAGACGATGGTGACGGTCCTCGGTACCCTGCTGCGGGGTCGTGCGAAGGCGGTGCTCGGCGACGTGGAGCTGGCTGACGGTGGGGCCACGTGGGAGGAGGTGGTGGCCAGGTTGGTGTCTGAATTCGACAGTCCAGCGGACAGGAAGTTGGCGTTGCAGTAGTTCAGGGCCGTGCGTCTGGCCCCGGACGGCGATCCGTCGGTGTTGGCCACCACTCTGACGAGTTCGCTGCGTCGCGAGTTGCCATCGTTGGACGACGAATCAAGACAGCAGCTCCTGACATCCCAGTTCTTGGAATGTGTCCCTGGTGACGTAGCGAGACAGCTTCGACTGGCGCATGCCGTGCAGCCATTGAACGTGATGGAGATGGCTCGAATGTGCAGACAGCTTGTTAGCACTTCGGTATCTTCGTTAACCGAAGACAGCAGGACGGCGCCCATGGAGAAACGGATCACCGAGCTGGAAGAGAAAGTCGCGGCGGTGCGAATCCGTGCGGAAAGGGGAAGTAGGTGCTTTCAGTGTGGAGAGTTTGGACATTACAGAAGAAACTGCCCGAGGAAACGAAGATTAAGACATTTTAAACGTTATACACAGCCTTCTCTCTTTGAAACGTCTTTCCGGGTTGTGGGGTTGGTTAACAAGGGTGCGTTGTATACAAGAGTCCGTATAAATGGAAGAGTACTGGTGTGTCTAGTTGATACGGGCGCGGCTATATCCTTAATAGATGTAGGATTGTGTCGGGAGATCAGGGCGTGTTCACTAGCAGTACAAACAGTGAGCGGGCATGCACTGAAAATTTTAGGAGTGTCAGACTGTTGTGTCGAAGTCGGAGATTGCGTCGTTCGATATCCATTTGTAGTAACTAAAGACATACAGCAAACATTACTAGGCGCAGACTTCCTTAGAGAGGTGGAGGTGGTAATCGACACAAAGAACAAGACAGTAAACACCAAGTATGGGCATTTTAACGTACATGAGAACAGCCAGATAGCTAAGACACAAGCCGCGATCCTACCGCAATAGAACATAGAAAATATCAATAAGGTAATAGCAAAGTACGGAAGTCTGTTCACCGACGACGGGGAGGCCTATGGTTATTGTGATAAGGTGATGCATGAGATCCCCGTAAACAGTCGTAAGAAGACAACGTTCCACACACGCCGAATACCAGTTCATCTAGAGACGGAAGTAAATCGTCAAGTGAAAGAGATGTTGCGGGACGGAATAATTGAAGAGGCTGATAGCCGTTACAACTCACCTGTGCTGCTAGTAAAGAAATCCAATAGAAAATACAGATTCTGCGTCAATTTCAGAGAGCTAAACAGCATAACTATGTTGAAGCCATGCCCAATGCCAACTGTAGCCGAAACCCTGGATCGTTTACAACAAGCAAAGTTGTTTACTGTACTGGACCTCAGGTCAGGGTATTGGCAGCTACCGATAAAAGCGGATGACAGGTACAAGACAGCCTTTACTGTTGGTCACAAACAGTACCAGTTTAGAAGAATGCCATTTGGGCTGGCGGGAGCGCCATTCACATTTAGAAGATTAATGAATTTATTGTTACGAAATCTTGAGAATGTGGAGGTGTACGGGGACGATTTGGTGGTTTACAGTAAAACAGAGAGAGACCACGCAAGACATCTAGAAGCAGTACTCAAACGAATCGAGGAATTTGGGTTGCGCATCAATAAGAAGTCACAGATAGCCAAATGTAACGTCACACTGCTGGGGTATAAAGTAGGAGATGGTGAATGAAGCCGTTACCCGAGAAAATTTTGACGATCCAGAACATAACGGCACCCACTTCGAAAAGGAAACTCAGGCAGTTTATAGGAAGAGCAGCATTCTACAGCCGCTTTATAAAGAACTTTAACGGGATCGCTGCACCACTATATAAACTACTAAGCAGTGGAAAATTTATATGGACGGAAGAGGCTCAGAAAACCTTTGATCAGATCAAGAAGCTATTAAACGCAAAGCAGATGACATTGAGACTTCCGGTCCGTGGAAAACGGTTCACAGTGGCCACAGATGCCAGTGATTTCTGCATTGGGGCAGTACTTCGGCAGGATGACGGCGTAGTGGAATATGCCAGCCGCGTTTTAACACCAACGGAACAGAAGTACTCGACCATCGAGAAAGAGTGTCTAGCGATCGTTTGGGGAGTAGATAAGTGGAGACCGTATCTGCTAGGCCAGCCATTGCACATCGAGACCGACCACAAGCCACTACAGTGGTTGAAGACGGCAAGAGACCCCCGAGGAAAATTGTCACGATGGACACTACGCCTGCAAGAATATGATTTCACGATTGGTCACATACCAGGAAGCCAAAACGTAATAGCTGACTACCTGTCAAGACCGTGTGAGGACGCTAGCTTACCGGAAGTAGCCTGTGGAGTCAACAGAGTGCAAACAGACCTAGAAAGACTACTTCGTTGCCAGAAAGCAGATCCAACGCTTAGGACGGTGAGACGAGCGTTAACTGAAGCAGTGGATGACGAATCAGTGCACTTTAGCAGAGAGGTAAAGACGTTGTTAAGCCAAAAGGGCAGATTAAGATTAAATGCAGCTGGAGTGTTAACATGGAAAGACAACGATGGAAGCTGGATACCTGTAATTCCAAAGCCATTACGACATGAACTAATCAGCGAATGCCACCAACTAGCACACACAGGTGTCGCAAGAACCACTGACCTCCTGAGACAGAGTGCTTACTGGCCAGGAATGCAAGAAGACGTGATGAGATACATCCTCGCCTGCCCCCAATGTCAGTTAATGAAAGGGGATAAATGCATACGCACTTCGTTACAGCCCATCCCCGTAACGACAGTAGGTGATCTGTGGTCAGTGGACGTAATGGGTCCATTTCCCCAGACATCGAGCGGTAACCAGTACGTGTTGGTGATGACCGAGCATGCTACGCGTTGGGTAGAGGCTGTGGCGATTCCTGATCAACGAGGAAAGACGGTGACCGAAGCAGTGATGCGGCACATCGTGGCCGACCACGGCGTCCCGAGAATGATATTGACCGACCAGGGTCCATGTTTCGAGAGCGAGGAGTTTACATTTCGCCTTGGGCAGTTAGGTATCAAAAGAGTCAGAACAACACCGTATCATCCTCAGACCAACGGACTAACTGAACGAAATAATCACACTCTAAAAGAGTGGTTGGCAGCAAAGGGGGGTAACTGGGAGTCGGAATTACCGATGATATTATTAGCACATCGAGCCTCGAATCAAGGAACAACAAAGAAGTCGTCATTTCAGCTGATGTACGGAAGGAAACCACGACTTCCAGGCAGCAACATCGCCTGGCCTCAGCCACGAAAGTGAAATGATAGGAAATGGAAGGAAGAGCGGAAACAAGCGGTGGAAAACATACAACGGAAACAGGAAATGAATGTTAAACGATCAAAACAGCACCAGGGGAATCAGCTGAGACACTTTTCAGTAGGAGATCTGGTGAAGTGTAGAGGACGGAGGAGCATAACGGGTAGTGGACTAGGCTCGAAGAAAGTACTCCCCAAATGGGAGGGCCCGTATACAGTCATCGCTAGTCGTGGACCGGTTTTCACCATCAAGAAGGACAACAAAGAGAAGCGTGTAAACATAAGTCAATTGCAAAGATGGATATGTTGGAATGATGGGGCGAATACGCAGAAACAACCAGCAACCACAGAAGCACGAAGGTCGGCGCGCATACGAGCACAGCAGTTAAATGGAGGGGCGAGTGTGGTGGATACTACTTATAAGTCATCAATAAGTAGTAGGTAGCAGAGCGTCAAAGGAAATCGGGAAGAATCAATAAACAGCAGACGAGACGAGTTGCGAGAGGGCAAGAGGTGAAGCATGATCGAAATACAGAGGACAATCGAGAACAACCAAGAGAAGCAGGCTGATAAACGATACAGTCCAGACAACGCGGAGGATGTGCAAATTGATGCTTGGAAGTAATGTATGTAATATTTTATGACCTACTCTGTTTTCGTTCAATAAACATTGCTTACCCAATTGTTGTTCTTCACATTAATATGTCAGGGAAGATATGTTGTGAATATTTGATTTCTGAATGAATGCGACCAATTGTTTGAAGTTTAGGAAACAGTAGTAAGGATAATTTGTGGCAGTTAGTTCTAGTGTAAGCTGTAATTCGCAAGGAAGAACTAAAGACGACATAGCCTCAGTATTTATTTGAAACCGTTTGATTGCAACTGAAGTGTACCTACTTTTTGCGGAAGTGTTATTTAGAGGCAAGGTCACAAAAATTTACTTAGCTTGGGCACAGTGTGCGTCTATTTTCATCCAGCATGTGTGTGTTTCTTGTGTGGTTTTATCTTCGCATTTCTCCTCCTTTCAGCTTACATGTTAACACCATGCCACTAATACATAAGTGACTGTGTTGGTAAACATATCGCTTCCACTTTTTTGGGACGTTTCAAGAATTACCGAGAACTAATGTCTTTCCATAGTATACCTGTAGACGTCAGTTACAGAGTTACGTGACATCATAGCGGAGATAGAATTCGTGATTTTTTTATCAATCCCCAAGTCGGTGTTATAGTATATTGCTTGAGTTACTACTCCACGAAAGCCATCTTCAGTTACGTTTTTAGGTAATAATGTGGTCAGCAATATGTCGCCTTTTGGGCGTGACTGAAATAGGAAAAGAACAGTACCTTCAACCACATTAATGACAGTTAATAATAATTCATAAAAATCCTGTAACAGTTAATGCAAGTATAAAAAAAATTCGATTTATCTTAAGAGCCTAACAAATTTGCAAGTTAAAAATAACAATGAAAGATAATCAAAAGTAATTAAACTACGGCAACAAGAATAAGATAGCCTCGTCTAAACTGCGAAAAAAGTAGACTATTGGACCTACGAACACTATCTTCAAAGGATAACGTCGAACTCTCACCCAATTTGACTTAGCAAACAACTATGTAGTCCCATCAAACATTCCACGCGTTTTTGGTCCTTGGGCATATTTTGATGGTAGGGACTGTGTAACCGATTGCCTTCGTCAGCAAATGACAAAATTGATGGTCATAATACATAACAAAGGCCATCTGCTCACAATGAAATAATACATGAGCTGGAATGGTGATTTGAAGCACCCCACTAAGCACTGTTTTCTAGCACCAGGAAGTCATTTATCCGCCAAGGTAAGTTGTCCCTCCAATTCTATCTAAACTTTTTAACATCGAAGCAGTGTTTGACAAAAGTACCTCACTCTTACAGTATATAAAGAATATGAGCACATTATACAACTGAGATGATGTATCAGATATAATAATGGTAGTTTTACTCTCAAGCAACATTTTGTACATTAGAACATACCTGTTTACGGGCATGATCAGAACTTTGTGGCCTGTTTTTAGAACAGTTTTGTTAGGGGGTTACTGGTACGGAGTTCACGCTAAATAAAGATATTAATCAATTACAGAGCCAACGGTAACAAAGTTCACAGTTTGCAGTACTAGGTTATCAAAGCGATATTTTGTATTATAGTGCACTATCAACAACCAACTGTGCCCTTATGGTGGGTGACACTGTGATCCCATTTAGTGGCTATGAGTAAGCAGAATGGACCACAGAGATTATCTAGATACGGGATAAAGCTAAGAGTGATTGAAGTTTGAATGAGAGCCAATTTATATGGGTTACTTTTGAGTGGTGAGTTATTGATGTATTAATTACTTCCCAAACCAGAGTTAGGAGTAAGTTGCTTAAAGGAGACCAGTTCCTTACGAGTGCTTCCCACAAACTCGGGAAGACGATGAAATAAAAAATATGAAGTAGGAAGGGTAAAAAATTAATTAGTGATAGCAAAATAATCAGTTTTAAACCAGAATCATTTCACTACAACGCCAACAACCAATAAAGTGTGAATAAGGGCGACGATGCAATACTTTACACCTTTTTTGCCTCTGAGGTGTAAAGAAGTAGACATGCCTATTTGTTGGTTCGTCCGTGATTATCTGACTGATGTTTTGGTTATGCCGGACCACAAAGAAGTGTAACAAACTTTCAGATCTGTGTTTTAAGAAACGATCTTATTTATTCCAACAGTGTGTAGTGTAACATTTTGTTTCTATTATTGTTACGTTTCTCTTGCCCTATCCTCACGTTTAGCATACGTACTGTTATTATATTTTTTCTTATTATGGACTATAGTTAATTAGTTGTGTACAAGTTGTTTCTATTCACTATGACTATTTACTTTGTTCTGTATTCATGCTGATTTCCTAATTGGTTTGCTGCGCGGTCTGATTTTATGTTTATATAAGGGGATGCTTGAAATTTAGTAGGATTCTGTCTGGTTGATTCATTGGCTTGTATTCTTCCTATTCTCGCATCGGACTAAGTGGGCATAGGGCAGCCGCACAATTACTGAATAAACACACCTAATTTGGCATTCGGTCACTCACCACCAAATTTCTCGCATCATAACAGTTTCAAGATTCCTACCACTTAAACAATGTTCCCATATAAATCCGTCATTACATTGACAATTTTCTGAATATTGTAATCCAATTTTAGGATACTCTAATGAAAAATACAATAGGGAAACACTTGCTCAACTGTTGATTTCTGTTTCGGTGAAGAAGCTGAACTACATAGTGTTGATTCCACCTTTGTCAAACTGGTAGATATATATAATCACATTAGTCTAGATAAAGTTTTTTGTGATTGGCAGCAGTGACTTTTCGAAGATACTTAGCTTGGGATTTTAAACGTAGCCACACGCAGCTTGTATTTCTGCTACTTCTAATTCATCAGGGTCATAAATGTAATCTAACTTGCGTTTCATTGTTTTCTTGCTAACCATTTTACAAATGGCTTAGCTTACTTTCTGCGCTTCCCCATAAACTGAGGAACTAAGCCATCATCGATAGAATGACGCTAAACATACATAAATACAGAATATATTCGCATGGCATAAGAGCGTATTGTGCTGTGGTGTAATAATTTCGTAAAACAAATATATGCTTAAATGATTCTTACTTGAACGCTGTTATACCTGTAAATATTTTCTAATTATTTAGTTTTTATTTTCAAATTTCATTTATTTCGGTATTCACTTGTGGTTTATCTTTGTACATGATGCCTAGACAGCGGTATATTTCGGAGTCTTGACCTGGTCATACATCGATGCATCATCTGTTTGAAAAGTAGGCCTAAATAGTCTGTCTAATGTGTAAATTTGTAGACGTTCGCCTAAACAGTCTATCTAAAGACGAATTGTCAAAAATTCACACTTCGTTTTCCTTTATTTACAGCCAGTTCGCCGTTATTAACACACAGTTGGTTGTTTGGGAATGTACATGACTACAGTGTTCGCAGCTTTAGAACTTTAACAAACCATTGCTGATTGGCTCGGGGTTGAGTGGAAAGTCATCAAAGATTTGGCGCACGTCTCTAGATTTTAGATATAGAGTGACCAGTCGTTTGAATCGTAGGATAGAATTAGTAATGCGAATAATTTTCGGTAGTTTATTACAGAGTTTGCTGCAGAATTCGATAAAGAACTTACAGCGATATTATGCTTGATACTTATTGATAAGCAATGTTGCCTCGTTGTTTCGGAGACCGTATGTAGGCTTTTGGTTTCATAGGGAAGAAAAATCCGAGAATGATATTCCGTTGATTATTTTATATAAGAGTATTAAGTTATGTCATAGTCGGCTATAACACAGGGGTTCTAAACAGTGTTTTACATCTAGTCGTGTAGTTCATGTCACTGTTAGTTCTAAGAATTCGACGTATGAAACTACTTTGTACATTTTCTACACGTATCCTATCTAGGCTATTCATGCTTGAAAAGATAAATGAGTAATACTCAAGTGTAGATTTTGTACATATCTTGAACAAAGAAAGTTTGGCCTCCGTTGTATAGAAACTTTTAAGAAGAAAGACTGTTAATTTTTTAGTTTTGGATGTTGTAGAGGAGGCACGTTACGTGAACTTGAAATTACCAGAATATTTAATGCCCAAGTCGCTTGTTGATTGGAGTATTTGGACCTTGAAGCCATTTAGATGAAACGTGAACTGGATGTTATAGTTGCCTACATGCATAATTCCACATTTACTGAGTTAAGTGATAGTTGTCATTTATAGTTCCGAGCAGTTAGGCTATTGAGGTCCTTTTGAATTAGAGTAATACCTTCTTCTAAAGCAACCGGTTTAAAGCTATATACTACCTCAAGATTGTCCACATATAAATACGATCGACCATGTTCTATAACATGATTAATGTTATTCACGTAAATAATGAACTATAAAAGACTATAAAGAACACTTTTCTGTATAATGCCGCATGTAATTGGTTTAGGTGATGATAGACTGTGATTAAACCCTACTGTTTGCTGTCTTTTTTTAAGAAAGATGCAAACCATGAGTGAAGTGGATGTTTTACCCTGAATGACTTTAGATTAATGAGCATTTGGTTATGTGGGACTTTGTCAAAAGCTTTACTGAAGTTGAGAAATAAACCGGACACTAGGAGCCGCTTGTCTGATTGTGTAGTTATGTCATCTAGGTAATCTAACAAGCATGTGTTACACGACCTAGTCTTTAAGAATCCATGTTGGGAGGGAGAGAGCAGTTCGTTTTTAAGTAAGTATTGGAGTAATATCTCCTTGATTATTTTTTCCATTACTTTTGATTTAGCAGTGGTCAGGTTAATGGAGCAGCAGTTCCCTATATTCCCTACACGTTCAAATTTAAACTTAGGAATGACACATGTAGTTTTCCATACGGTAGGGTAGCATGCAGTAGAAAGTGATATTGTAAAGAAATTAAGGAGTGCCGGGTGAAAGTCAGTACTACCATTAGAAGCTGGTATACTATCAAGGCCCAGGGTGCATGAGTGTTCTAGCGTACTGATGGTCTTCGTGATATTTTTTTACAGTGAATGTTATATCCCTGATTTTGCATGATGGTGGTGTAGTGGGTTCGTTTCTGATTATGTGGTTTTAAACGGTAAGTGAAATAGCAAAGTGCTCATTGAAGAAATGAGTAATATGGCAGGAGTCATCATATATTTTATTGCCCCAGATAAACAGGTTTTCACTCTTTAACTTAGAGCTACTAATTTTGTTCCGAAAGGTCTCACGAAGTCCTGTAGACCTATTTTGTTCACTAGTTTGTTTTTCTAGTGCAATTATCATTTGTATACGTTCTGCCTCGGCCTTAACACATATTTGTTTCATGGTTATAAGGGAGGAAAAATCCGTAAGCTCATAAAATTTAGTTGCATGCCTAGGTAGGCTTCCTCGTACAGTAGTGCTGATGAGTATGTATTTTGAAATTCTGGGTTTAGTATATATATTAAAGGTGCCACTTTATCAACTGCATTATGTGTTGTAGTAAAGTACACCAATTTGATTATCAGCATCGTCTTCCGTGAAGTAGTCGTTCCAATCAATACATTTGAAGTCTTAAAGCTCGTCCAGTCTATCATGTAGAAGGGTCTACTAGGTATTGTAATAGAAGCTCCACATGACAATATTGTGGTCACTACCTGGAAATAATTTCCATGTACGTACGGTACATGGAGTAAGTTTGTTTGTAAAAGCCAAGTTCAAAATGTTTTTATATGTGATAGGGCCACGGACATACTGTGAGCAGCTACCAAGCTCTAAACGTTCATTAAGCAAGTCATAGCGTTTCTGTGCTTTGGTAGGAAACCATGAGGTGTGTTAAAGTCGCCAAAAATAATCTTGTTTGTAAAGGGTAGGAAGAAGGCCAATGTAAAAATGTCCGACAGTAAAGTTATATCTTTTATTGATGGGCTGGGCTGGTGGTATATGAAGTCGAAAATGTAAGAATTTTAAACAGCAGGTTTCATAGCAATCTACACTAGGTCTTATAATTTACCTAAGCTTGTTGAATCAAATAAAAGAGAGTTATACTTCGAGTTAACATATATAAGACAACCGCATCCACGTAAATGTAGCCTGTCGCTAAGATATATATGGGGATCAAGGAATATATTTAGATCATAGACATTTGGGGTGGTTCATGCTTCAGTCACCATAATGAGTGAGGATTAGCAGAGTGATGCAAGCAAAGCTAAGTCGGTTATTTTGTTGCGCACTGATGGTGCATTTATTAAGCCCACACTGAGAGTTTGAATATGGATTCGAAGTAGTTTAAAGTGACATGGTTGAAAGGCTTATGTTTAGAGTTCTGGATAGGATTTTGACTTGGGATTAGTTGTTGAGCTTCACGTTTTTCAGATACTAGTGAGTAGATGACGGATGACTGCTCTACAAAATCAATATCTAGGTCGTCATTCCCATCGTCATTCTTCAAGCATTAAGTATTTGTGATAAGTGAAGACGAAGTGCTATTAGATAGGTTACTTAGTGGTGGCAGAGCTGGAGGATGGTGGTATTTGGGTTTGTCATCAGTTGTTGACTTAGCAATGGCTACGACGACAATGAGTAGTGGTGAGAATGGTTGTGAATCACCGTATGAAGATACTTTAAAACATGATTCGAGTGTGCATACGGGGCATAGGAATCATAGTAATTTGGTGATAAGTTTCTGGGTGCAGTCAAGTAATAGTACTTAAAGCCATTTACTGTAAGAAAGTGTTTAGGTCGCAAGTTTTAATGTCTAAGAGAACTCTTATATTGGTAAAACGGGTAATCTCCTAAGTGAAAATTATCCTTACTCTTATCTATTTGGGATAGAAGCGACATGGGTAGAGGAAGGAGGCTTTTACACTTGGAATCGGCCTTTAGAGTCAGTGGAACATGGTGTTTCGGCGCAGTTGCATGTGTCATTCTATTGTTTTTAAAGTATTTATAAGGAAGAATAGACTAAGGATGAGAAGAGAAAAATTGTTTATTGTTGTTCTTAACAATGACTATCAGATCTAGTGGTTCAGAAATATTGTGCATAACAATTTGGTATATGTCACTTATTTTATCTCTCTGAATGTTAGGGATGGATTTATGCTAGGTCTTATTGATGGGGAAAGAATTATGTATACTGTAAGGATAGGGTATGAGTTTTGCTTCCATTTTAACGGTAAGATAGTAGATTAAATTGTATGACTGTTCCCTGTTCAGCTCCTTATTTTGAGAGATGACTGTACTCTTCTTCGAAGTGATGTTTAAGTCAATTAAGTTGCTGCGATTTTCGTCGGTTATGTGATATATTGTGGTATGAGTGTCTATACTGGGTGGGGTTGTAGGTATGGATGATTCGGGTAGCTACTTAGTTTCTAGTTTAGTGAGTGTCATGGATGGTCTTCGTGATGTTGTACTACCACCAGGGCACGTTGTAGGGTTTGTTTTGGAAAATTTATTTTAAGTGATTAGTTCCGATTTGGAATATTTTACATTAGAAGCGATTGGACTGTAACGGTCGAGGGATTTACGTTGTAAAAGCGTTACATTAGTAACTATTAGTATATTTTTAAAGTCACTACCAGATCTAATAAGATTTAGTGATTTTACAACACATAGCTTCTGTGTTATACGTGTGAGTCCATGTTGAGATATTTACAAAGTGTCGTCTGTGAACGACGATTTGATGACTGTATCCACGTGTTGATAGGCACTTGTATAATTTTAAATAATTGGTGTAAATCATTGTTCCTCGTTTGATATACTTCTGTTAATCAGAATGAAGGTAGATTCTTACCAGTCAGAAACCCTTTCGAAGTGCCTTTTTCCTAGATGTCGACCCTAAATACCAAATATCTAATGTGGTTTTAAATATAAAAACTACCTACCCACATTTTATGTATGCTGCGTCCCCGATTATATTTGTGCTTTTTAAGAACTCTTCTCCTGCAAATATTTAACGATAACCTCATCCTCGAAATTAGCGAGCATGTGATAAATTGTCAACATTGTCAACTAGACTGTGCTCAATGACCTAATGATGAAAATCGTCATCTCATTGCTTCGTACCTATTCTATGGTCCTGCCAATAGCCTTGACAAGTGGTGTAGGATTGTCTCTCATCTGCGGTTTAGTGATAAATACATCATTAGAAGATTAAGGGTTTTTGGGAAACAGCTACCTAACTTGGACCTTTTAGCCTTCATTCGAGCCATGCTCCAATAAGATTTTCCTGAATAATTAGGTGATGTGATTATACTATGATTCTTGCAGTCTTGCTTTATAGACTAGTCATACTTCAGTGTGAGGTGCTCTTTTATTAATTAGAGGTTAGTTTAGAACAAGGATCATTGCTATTTGTCTGAAAATGTGTTAGCACGAGTGGAAGCATAACGCGAGCTTCAAACGTACCGCAGATATGTACTCGGTATTTGTTCCATGAGATCCGTGTTCTGAGCGTCACTGTTATCTTTGTGATAATCCCTTAAGACGCATATGTTAACCAGATATGAGATGGTAGCAACGTTTTTCCTTAGTGGTAATATGAATCGTGATTGGGGGCATTCACGATTGACACAAATCAATGGTTCAAGAAGAGTGGCAGAGGTAGTGGACGGTGGTGAAAAGGGTTGTGGGGTGTCGAATTAGGATATGCTAAAAAATAATATAGGTGAGCATATGTAACATTTGGTTCACAATAGTTGGACGATTCGCTATGAGTTCTAGACATACAGTCATGATTAGGAACGTTTGTTTTAGGGAGCTCTTTCAGTATCGAATTTTCATGTCTAGATGGCCATTTACGTTGATGGTGAAAATCACCTCCATTAGTGCAGTGATTCCTGTTACTGTTTAGTTGGGATAGAGAAGGTGTAAGTGGTAATAGGTGATTTCTGTGTGCAGTATTGTCCTTCTGCGATAATAGCGTTTGGAACTTTGGTGCAGTCGAGTGTGTTGCCCTTTCACAGTATTCATGAGGACTAACGTGAAGATAGTAGAAGAGAAATCGTTTACTGCCACACTGAAAATTAACTTTTAGTCTAGACGGCAGAGATTTAGTCTACCCATGTTTTGAGGGTTTGTTGATAGTTTTATTATCTAACCTATCAAGGTACTGACTGTTCTTAAGCTTGTTGTTGCTGATAGTTTGAGGTTTGTTGTCTGATGTTGGGGTGAAGAATCTATTCCTGGTGCGTGAGTACCTATAACTATCATCGCACCGATATTTCAGTTCCTTTTTCGTTTTTACAGTGCGAAAATGCCTTGTAGTGTATGACTTTTTCTCATGCGTCGCATTAGTTTGATAGACATTTGTGTTTCGTAGTAGAGTGATGTCTAAGTCTACAGGGTAGGCAGCAGTTTCTGTTGCTAGTGCTATAGTCTGTGTGCTTATGCCAGGTGAAGTAATCGGTCCATTTGAATCATGTGGTCCTCATTTTTAACTTTAGTCGACGGGGTTGTTGATTCCGATGGTATATTGCCACCACCCTGGGCTGCTGTGTGACTTGCTTTACTAAGGTTGTTTTGATTTATTGGTTCATGCTTAGGTTTCTGTAGGTTAGAAGTTGTGGCGTTGTACTTGTTACGAGCTCTGCGTTGTAATGGTGTTTTGTCAGCGAATATTAACATATGTTTGTACTCGCTGCTGGTCCTTATACGATTCACTGACTTGATAAATTTCAAAGAATCCTATGTAGACTTGAAATAAAATAGGAATTGGCAGCTAGTTTGCCAGTCTTTATTTCTCAGTCTTTTGCATTCGTAAGGCACTTGGAACACGCCACAAGCCTTGAGGAATGTTATCTTTACTTTATTAAGAGAGGAACTGTCAGGAATGTTGTAATTTATTGCCTTATCAAGCGAGTTAATGCGCGTTAATACAACTTTAGTCGGAGTAAAATCGAGGAAAACTTCAGCTTTCCTTACCTTTTCCGTGTCGGTGTCACTATACTTAACAAATCGGTATGACATCGTGGCTATTTCTTGTAGGTAATAGTGCTTATTGCCAAGTGTTAGTTTAATGTTGTCAATTACCATTTTGTAGTTGGCAATATCACTGTTTTGATCAGTTATATTGACAACCTTAACGAGTAGAATGCGACTGATAGGTGATAAACGCATTGTTGACAGATGTTTCAGAGTGTGCAGGGGAAGAACTATTAAATATTAGTCGCTCAGAATTGCCAAAATTTGCAAATAATCATTCCCACCAAAATAAATGGCTTAACTATAACAGATGTATAAGGACTAGCTACGTTAGTAATGTTGATGAAACATGACAACACTGTGCCCAAAACAATAACGACATACACTAACACTGTAACATCTGAGGTCAAGCGCTTTAGTAATAAACGAAAATCTTCATTGAACCGGGAGGCAGTCGCCACTATACTTTGTGATAATTCCATCTGAAAGCAATTTTGTTGAGAAGTGAAAAAAATAGTAGAGGGGATATCACTCAGCCTAAGAGGACTAATATTGAACTTTGGTCGTTTGGCCTTAATGTGAGACATTTTGTTATTCCAGGATACTATAAGGTTGTGAGTGGAGTGAGAAAACACTACAGGAGTGTTACTTAGGGTGTATTATTATGAGAAACCTGCAAGATGTCAAAAAATACAGAATAAGCAAACCGCGCGGAAAAGCGTTACCGTGTTCAAAGTTCGCGCATGTTATTATTGTTATTGCTATTATAGTCATGAAACTGTTGACCAAGCGAATTCGGTTGTTCTTCGGATTCCAGAGCTGCATCACTAAAGCCCGGGGGAACATTATGAACATGATACACACAAGTTGGAATGAATCCCAACACATCTTGGCTTGAGCATATTTACGGCAGTCCCTGTGCAAAGACGGCTTCTGTTCATACCTCACAAACACAGTCCTGCCTCATCTTCCGGCCGTAAACTTCAGAAATAAGGTAAACTTAGCTGGGGTTTTTCAAATACAGCACAACAAGAACAACGACTTGGAAAGCCACATGGATCGACTTGAGAGTTGACCCAGTTCACACCACTAACAGAAATCAACAGGAATAGTTAGCACTGCTGCATCATTGACCCTTAGGAGAGAAGACTCACACTTCACACGGAATGATAGATGTACCTATATGGTCGATTTGGCACCAGGTTGATCTGTTTACCATAAAAGACTGTGTCAGCCTGCTCCGAAGGAAGCAGTTACCAATGTTAAAATCATTTCTTGCCGCACCACGCTCCGCTCTTTCTCTAAAAGTATCTAATGTGGTTAGGACAATAAGTAAGCGCCTGTGCATAATTTCAGGAGCCACTTAAATCAAGTTTTGAGCTGAGACTATCATTCATTTATGCTGATCCCAAGATAGCAATTGTTACAGAAACGTGGTTTACTCTCAAAGTTACAAACAACAAAGTAGATATTCTAAGTATGACATTATTCTGGAAGTGTAGAAACGACGAGGAATGGTTGGTAGCAGTGGATATCAGTGACTATCACTAGCTGCTCAAAGGCCTTTTATAATCTTGTCAATGAAACTTTAGTGCTAACAACATAAAGCATCTTATAAGTGGTATATACCGTCCTACAACAAGCAACCACTGTCAGAATGACCAATCAGACTAAATATTCCCGTAATTATTAGAAATGGAGTTTGACCAGATACCCGTCGATGGAGAATGCAACGCCCCTTCCCTCAAAAAGATCACTCCCATAAACGCATGGTTTACCAGAATCTTAGCAAATACTGTCAAGTCTGTAGCTCTGCTCGAACATATAAGGTGTGACATATTGAGGCAGAGACAAGGTATTTTCGAAATAGATCAATTTCAATATCGTGACTCACTCTCCGTAGACAGCGTTCAGATCCAGACCCCATTTACAGGTAGAGAGCACGCGGTGGTCATATTAGAAGTGGCCGTCAAGGAAACATTATCATGGGATGAAAATACTCATTGTCACTGCTATAGTAAGGCTAACTACCGAACCTACTATGACGGAGTTCTTGCATCATGTCTCCTGGAAAGCGAGACGGAGAGATGAAATGACGACTTACTGGTGGTAGGCGGTTATAAATCTACAATACGCAGGGTAATGTCTAAGTGCATTTTCTTTTCCACGAGATGGCAAAGCCAAAGGAGATTCTGGTTAAAGCGAAACGCCGAGAGACCAGTCTAACGCAAATAGATAGCTTGGCGTAGCTAAAAGACCTCCCAAAGGGAGGGCGACTTCTGCTTTTACTTAAAGCTAAGAAATAGATGCAATATGAAGGTTAGGGAGAGGAGATTGGATGCAATTCCAAACTCAGCTGGAAAAGAAGGATAAGACCTAACTCGCAGTATCAGAACAGAATTTCATCAAAATTAAAGTCAACGAAATAGTGAACTTGTGCCGTGATAAGGTCGATAACGGGGATTTTAGTAATTTGGAGATAGTGGATGCCTTCTTCTGAGGACGGTACCATAGGAACTAAGGATATGACTAGGATATGACGCCACTCGTCCGACGATATTGAAAAAATTCACAGGAGCTATCTGCAAATAAGTGTGCAATACGTTTCAACACTTATTGGAATACCACTGTCTTCTACTAGAGTGGAAGAGGTGTTCTCCCCAATATTTAAGGGAGGTGCCAGAAAAGACCCAACGTGCCACACACTACTAGTAGTAGTTCCAGTATTATCCAATGTCGTAAAGGGCTTGATCACCAGTCAAATGAAAAAAAACATTGGGACAAATAAAAAAACACTTCATGAGTTCAAGCAGTGGGTTCGTAAGGGCAGATCATGTACCACAAGCCTTCTTTTAGGGTTCATTAAATAGATTGAAGTGCACCCTGGTATATGACCAAGTTACGCTTGTCGTACAATCAGAGCAACCTTTAGCGATTGGACCCACTCTTACGAATGAAAAGAAATCAGAAGGCACTGGAGGATGTAAGAGAAACTATATTTGATCGTAAACAGAGCTCCAATCAGATAGCAACGTCTAGGCCGGCAAACTGGAGAGAGATGCTTTCACTGTGGTTTGAGTCATGATCTGGTGGTGATGCGTGGCCGAGCTCCTCCAACTAGTCATGTCCACTAAAACATATATGGTCAGCATCAATGTCGAGAGCCTATGTAATTATTTATTTTGGGGATTATTTACTGCTACAGGATAACTTGCTGTAGACAGAAAATTCCAGAATAAAAGTTATTCTAATAGAAGGTCTTTAAATCCGTACCATATACGACACCCATTAAAAAGGCGTAAAATATGAGATTTAAAGATCAGTTAATTTCCTGGATTAGAAACTGTCTAGAAGACCGAGTACTTTGCACTGAGGCTATTGGAATTTAAAGCAGTTAGGCAGACTCTATATCAGAGGTGATATATTGCTCAATGCCTAAATCACTACCATTCCTCATTTTCTTAAGTTAGATCCTAGCCGAGCTAAATAAGACCATGATGTTAAAGTATGGAGAGCTATAAAAGGTGAAGAGGACTCTTAAGTTCTCTAATACGATTTAACAATGTTATAAATGCAGGCTGAAGAAAATAGCATCAAATTACTAATAAAATATTTGACAGGTTACGTATACTCTGCACTGCACTCACTTCTAACCATATTAACGGAGTGTAAGTTAAGCTTGACATTGACAAACACTTCAGACACCTAGGTTAGTCATGAGAACAGTGCTGCCAAAGAACACTGCTCTCTACAATTTAAACGATGACAAATCAGCGTACTAACTTTAGGACTATTCTTAACAAAATTTAAAACCCACGACCGAACTCACCTGGAAAAAGATAATGTTGTAGCCTACTGACGAGAAAGAAGAATTCAGATGTGATCGGGAAAAATTAGCCCCAAACAGCCAGGTGAGTAGTGGATCCAAAAGGCACTCCCAATAATCACCATCTTCGACAGCTCGGACTCTTTTTAATCCAATGTCCATTCTGACTTCCTACCTGCCCGAAATTACGACTACCAAGCAGTAAGATAAAAAAAATAGGGGAAGTAAAATTTTTAAAAATGTATCTTAATTCAAGCAAAGGCTTAAAAAATATCAACCAGAAGATGTTCAAATACCCCAATACATAAAAGCTTAATTCAATAGTTTCATTGTGGTCATGCAGCTAGGCAACTACCACAGGGAAACACCAAAGACCAGGAATAAGCTAACAACATAAAGATGTGAACGCCGAGAAACCGTTAGGTATAAATTGCTTCGTTTCAACGATATTGGATAAAGATATTTTGTATTTTCAGCGCCACAAAACAATTTAGCGTTACTTTAAGAAATCATGGCAACCGGTCTCGTTGTTCTGCGCATTACTCGTCTACCTAAATATTTTGGACCAGCAGAGTTGCGGAAATATATTGAACAGTTTGGTAAGGTTCATGACCTTTATATGCCAAAGTCTAAAAAGGTTTGGTTATAATTTTTCACTTGACATTTGAATAGACTTTTAAGTGGAAAGATAATGCTTGTGTACGGATGTCCAGTGAAGTTGCTCCTCTAGTAGCCTCAACGCTAAATAACTTGCTGCAATTTAATAAGATAATAAAATGTAAGTCCCAATTACACATGAGTTTTGCACAGTATTCACTTTGCTCATTAACTGTCAACATCGATATTGACAGTTTAGGATAATTTCTCTTGATTATTGGGATAATCCATGATAGTTAGCCGCAACAAAGGTAAACACGTAATTGCTAATTGGCAGCTTAGGAAATTGTTAAATCGCTATTTATTTAACTAGATTTCTGCAGACTGATTGTTTTTTTGTCTAAATTAGGGTTTATGCTGGCGTTTTACTTTTCTTTACCTGATGTTAAAGGAGTGCCTTTGTGCGGCACGACTAAGAAACGAATACAAGTGAGATTCTGAAAATGGTCTGAAGTAACTTGAACGTAACTTAATCAACTAGTTTGCCAATTTATACCACTTTGACTCGATGCTATTTGCACAAAATGTCGTTTATGAACGACATCAAATGTGCCTTCTGTCGAGTTACAGTCCATTAATCAATATAGATTTACCTACCCACTACATAAATGGTGACAATAAAATGTCAAATTATTTCGCCTTTGTGCGTATATAGAGCTGCATTTATTCACCTTAGTTGCATGGGGTTTTATAAGTAGTCTTTTTCGCTTAAAGGAGTTAATTATCGTTTCATATGGTTAGCATAAATGAATGATCAACGTATAGAAGCAAACTATGCTCAGTGAACTAGGGACTATGTTTCCATACCTGTTATTTAGTTTTGCCATCTTAGTTAATTTACTGTTATATTTTGCATACATATTTCGCTTGGCATAAAATCGTTTATTAACAAGTCTTCATTTTAAAATAATTCATACTCAGGCCCTTTCACAGAAATCGCCTCTTTAGTATGCTTTATTAGACAGAGACAGATACAACGCAGAACTTCGTACGTACGTACATCAGTTCACGTTGCCATACCACATCAGCACAGAGACGCAACTGTCAGTTCAAACCCAAGAGTGTTAGCGATAGTAGAAGTATTAGCAGTAATGCAGAAGATTAGGGAGCGGAGATATGATTCGAAAAGTATAATTCAGTGAGGTAAATTTGAAAGGAGAAAGATAGAGAATTCAGAAGGTTAGATTTTGAGAGAACACAAAGAGTGGATGCACCTGCGCCATTGCAAACGATTCTGAGCCATGTCGTTCATGGTCTCTAACCATTGGTGACTTTCGTCTCGCGGACCCCAACCACGCAGCCTACATCTACCAACATGACTCAGTCCACTTGTCAGTGACTTCATCGATTTCTGCCATGTTTTGGTTTGACCGCCTCTAGCTCTCTTCCAACTTATTCCTACACCGCAAAACATAGCTCGTCGAGGCAGTCGGTAGTTAGACATGGGTAACACATGTCCCAACCACCTCAACTGACGAAGTTTCAATACCTCATCTATTAATTTGCCATCCTTTCCCAGGACCCGTTTCCTAACGACAGCATTGCTCACTCGGTTGTCCCACGATACACGAGCAATGCTTCGGAGACACCTATGGTCGAAGACCAGTAACCTACGAATGTCCTCTACTCTTAACGGCCATGTTTCACTACCGTATAGTAGGACAGAGCGAACTGCTTCACGGTACACTCGTCTTTTGGTTAGCAAGCGGATATCTCGCCTGCGTGATAATAAGTGACGCAACTTGGCAAAAGCCAATCGAGCTTTCTGTATCCGTGCTGAGATTTCGTCAGTCACCAGGCCATCAGCACTGATGAAACTCCCCAGATACGTAAAGCGGTCTACACGCTCGACTACTTCACTCCCTATTACTAGTTCAGGTTCCGATGCAACCCAATCCTAAAGCAACATTTCGCATTTCGAGGGGGAAAACCGCATCCCGAACATGCTTGCATTGTTGCTCAGGGTAGTCAGAAGACTGCATTTTGTCAGCGTCTTCACCAAATAGGACTATGTCATCAGCATACTCTAAGTCAGTAAGCGAGGCTCCTGGTAGAAAGTCAACTCCTGAAAAGTCAGACGAAGATAAGGTTATATCTAGGAGCATGTCTATGACAAAATTAAACAAGAATGGGGAAAGTGGACATCCCTGACGGACACCACTTGAAGTGAGGAATTCCGATGACAGTCCGCCATAAGCGCTCACTCGACCTGTAGTTTTAGAGTAAAGAGCTTGTATAAAGTTAATGTACTTCTTTGGTACACCTTTCAATGACAGACACTGCCACAGAACCTCACGATCAACAGAGTCGAATGCCGCCTCTATGTCCAGGAAGACAACTATTGTAGGACGCCTAAATGTGTGTCTGTGTTCCAGGACCTGTCGCAGTGTGAAGATGTGGTCTATACAGCCACGTCAAGGTCTGAATCCAGCCTGGTTTTCTCTAGTCTGCTCTTCACGAGCTCTAGTTAGGCGTCTAAGTATAATCGAGGCTAACAATTTAGAAGCTATATTAGTCAGACTGATTCCCCTGTGATTGTCACAAGAAGACTTTTGTCCTTTCTTATAAATCGGGACAATCAGGGATTGAGACCAGTCAGATGGTATTACGCCCAGTTCCCAGATTCTACCTAAGATTTCAGTCAATCTAGCTGCTAAAACTGGACCACCATCCTTAAAAATTTCAGGGGTAAGCCTATCAGGACCTGCTGCTCTACCTCGCTTCAGATTTCCTATAGCCTTCTCAACTTCATAAAGACTAGGAGGAGTTAAGTCGATTTTCCATTCAGGATGACTGGGGATCGTGGGCAACCGAAGTGTGGCTGAAGGCCAGTTGAACTGATCCCTAAAGTGTTTTGCCCATCGGTCCAATCTCCTGGACTGAGAATGAATAATAATCCCATCCTTTTCCGAGATAGTCTCGCTCACATTCGGATTCCTAATACCAGTTTCCTTGATAAGTCGAAAAAGTTGCCTACTGTTGCCTATCGCCGCTGCCTTTTCCATCGTTTTTGCTTTCGCCACCCACCACTGTTCACGGTCGTTGCGTAGGCTTTTTATCAGCTTGCGCTTAAGCTCACTTCGCTCTTCATCATGTTCAGAGCCAGGTGGGAGGAGTTTACGAGCATCCATCAGTTCGGTGGATGCTACTGAAATCCACGGCTTCATCCTAGCCTTATGATTTACCTTACTAGCAGATATCACTGCTGTTTCCACAGCCTTTTTGATATCATTCCAACCTGCTTCCGGATGGGAATCGCTTACACGGTCGCCTAACTGTTTTTCTAGTTGTTCCTTAAATATATTCTTAGCTTTATTATCATTAAGTAAAACCCTAAGAGGCTTCATTGCAATGTCTTTCCTACGTCCAGTAAGCCTCAAACAAATACGTGCTCGCACTAAAGCATGATCTGAATCTAAACATGTGCCCCAGAACGAGCGACAGTCCTATATCGAACCCCTCCATCGGTAGCTGATGGCGATGTGATCTAGTTGGGTCCAACGTTGAGACGATTTTGGGGGTCGCCAGGTCAAAAGATATTTTTCCTTATGCTTAAAGCTAGCATTCGCTAGAAACAGGCGGTTATCTGAGCATAGTTGCGACAGACGGTCGCCATTATCTGTTCTGTGAGCCGCGACACCATAACATCCACCCAAGTCTACTTACTTGAGCATTAAAGCCACCAGCCATTATAACTATATTAGGGCGCCTAGCTTTTTGGAGAAGGTCCGAAAGCTTGCTGTAAAACTCATCTTTCACCTCGTCTGAACTGCAGTCAGTGGGGGGCATAGGTAGATACGACGAAGAGGCAACGACGAGTGTCCCTATCTTTCCGAGTCCTAACTGTCCCGTTCAGTCGGACAGCGCACAAGCGACTATCTACAGGGATCCAGTCTAGGAGAGCTAGTTCTGCCCTACGACTCAATGCTATACCTACACCAGCGAGACCGCGGGAAGCAGCATCCGGGCTACCGGATACACGAAGAGTAAATCGGGCTGCTTCTTTATTTTGATACGGTGAAATCAGGTTAATGATTTTACTAGGATCCTGTATGCGCGTTTCCTAGACGCAGCATACATCGATTGGGCGAGATTCTAAAGTCCTAGCTAAGGAAGCCTGTTGCCCTATTTGACTTAATGTCCGTACATTAAAAGCTCCAACATGTAGTCAAGAACGGGGTTTCAAGAGACCAGGAATAACTTTTAATGAGCTCGCACCGTTTGCATTAGCGGTGCAGTGAGATGAAGGAATGTGAGTAGAGTTAGTCGTAGAGATAAGAAAGATATTATGGGGTGTATAAAGGATTTGATTTTGACCAATTTGGACTCTCGTGCTTTTACAAGTATGAGGGCGGTTGTCACTTCCCGGCTGCCCACACCGTGGAAGGGTGTTTCTTGAGGAACCTGAAAAAGAAGGTAGATTAGTGTCGGTCTTAGAAACCTGAAAGCGTGACCGCAGAGCCCAAGGGACAACTGCTTGAGGCCTGTCACGCACGACCTTTTTATGAAGGGTTTTTTGAGTATTAGCTCCGCATTTAAAAGCCCTTAGTGGGCACCCTTACCGCCAGAGACGGAAATCCGTGAGGTAGGGTGAGGTGTGACATTTTTAGGGCCGACCTTTTCTAACCCTTCCTTCCTTGTGAGAAGGCAGCATCACTGCAGATGCTGGTTGTCCGAGGGAAACACCTTACTGCTGTCACACCCCTCTGCAGTCAGCATTACGACTTCGCCCTCAGACCTTGAGTAGCTGCTTTTAGTCTCATCGTTCTCCAATCGACCTGCCTGGCATGGTAGAACCTACAGGAACATATGTCCCAGCCAGTATAGCTCAGTTGGGTCATCACGATAGGCAAGCCCGACCACCACGTCAAGGTAGCAGCTACGGTCGGGGTATGATTTATTAGTATATACAAACCTGTACTGTCAGAATAATGAACCGGTGCATAAAACGATGTGCCAGTCCTCATAATCAGGATGTTTCCTGACAATCATATTGTAGTGTAGATCACTGGGTACAGTTATTCCTACTACAAACTATTATTTTACTATGTGAAGATATCTTAGTAAACCGTAATAATTATTCATGTTAAGTGTTACCACATGTCCACTTCTTATGAACTTTTAATTAAACCAAGTCTCAGTTTACGAATAATATAATTCACTCCCAGATAACCGTCTATTTCTCGCAAGCACCAACTTTGAGCATAAGGAAAGACATCAGTTGACTTGGCGACCTCCACAATCAACTCAACGCTGGACTCAAATAAACCACATTGCCATCAGCCACCGTTGAAGAAGCTCGAAAGAAGACTGGCGCTCATTTCGGAGTACATGTTTTGACTCCGTTTATACCTTAGTACGAGCGGTTATTAGTCTGCGTCTCACTAAACGTAAGAGATCCATGGCAAGGATTCCTCTTAGAGTTCAACTTAGTGATGAAAATGTCAAAAATACATTTCAGGAACAACTAGGAAACCAATTAGTCAACTACGTAAGCCTTATCCATTCCGAGTCAGGTTGAAATGATATCGAAAAAGCTGTTGAAACAGCAGTGATATCTACTAGTAAACTAAACCAAAAGCTTAAGAGATATCAGTGGATTCCAGCTGCATCTACTGAACTGATAGATGCTCGGCAACACATCCTGTCTGGTTTTGTACACGATGAGGAGCGAAGGCGATTTAAAGACAAGCTGGTTAAAAGCTTACGCAATGATAGTGAGCAGTGGTGGGTGGCGAAAGCTAAAGAAATGGAAAAGGTAGCGGCAATAGGTAACAGCAGGCAACTGTTCAGACTTATCAAGTAAACAGGTATCAGAAATCCGACTGTAAATGAAACTATCTCAGAAAAAGGTGGGACCACTATTCACTGCCGATCCAGAAGATTAGACCGATGGGCAGAACACTTTGGAGAATAGTTCAACTGGCCCTCAGCCTCATCCCAGTTACTCACCATCCCCAAGCAATCTGAATGGCAAATTAATGTTGGTCCCCCAAGTCTTAGTGAGTTTGAGAAGGCTATAGGGAATTTTAAACGAGGGAGAGCAGCAGGACCTGATGGATTATATTCTGAGATATTTAAGGACGGTGGTCCAGTTTTAGCAGCGAGATTAACTGAGATATTGGCTAGAATCTGGGAACTGGACGTAATCCCGTCTAACTGGTCTCGAACACTCATTGTCCCAATTTATAAGAAAGGGTAGAAATCGTCTTGGGATGATTACCGAGGAATCAGCTTAACGAATATATAAGCTTCAATAATACTCCGACGTCTAACTAAAGCTCATGAAGAGCAAACTCGAGAAAACCAAGGTGGTTTTAGACCTGGACTTGGTTGTATAGACCAAATGATCACACTTCGGTAGGTCCTGGAACATAGGCACACTTATAGACGCCCAACAATAGCTGTATTCCCTGACCTTATGGCGGCGTTTGACTCTATAGATTGTAAGCTTATGTGGGAATGTCTGTCATTGAAAGGCGTACCGGAGAAGTACATTAACATTAAACAAGCTCTCTACTCGACAACCACATGTCGAGTCGGAGCTTATGGCAGATTGTCATCAGAATTGATTACCCCAAGTGGTGTTCGTCAAGGTTGTCCGCCTTCCCCATTTTTATTTAATTTTATCATGGACATACTTTTAGATTTAACATCGTCTGCTTTCTCCGAGGTTGATCTCCTTCCAGGAGATAATCTCGTTGATTTAGAATATGCAGATGATGTAGTTCTATTGGGTGAAGATGCTGATAAAATGCAGAATCTTTTGACTGCCTTAAACATGAATGTAAGCATGTTTGGGATGCGATTCTCTCCATTCAAATGCAAAATGTTGCCTCAGGACTGGCTTAATTCGGCACCGAAGTTAGTGATAAGGAGCGAAGCAATTGGATGTGTCAACCACTTCACTTACCTTGGGAGCCTCATCAGTCTTGACTGTCTGCTGAAATCTTGGCTCGTATACATAAGGCCCGATTGGCTTTTGCCAGTTTGCGTCACTAGTGGTGTAGGCGATACATCCGTCTATTGACGAAAGGACGCGTTTACTGCACAGCAGTTCGGTCTGTCTTACTTTATGGATGTGAAACGTAGCCATTAAGAAAAGAGGATATCCGTATTCGATCGCAGATGTCTTCGAAGCATTGCTCGTGTTTACTGGGACCAGAGTAAGCAATGCGTGGGTTATGAGTATGGTACTGGGTAAGTCTATTAGTGAAGTAGTAAGTCTTCATCAGTTGAGGTGGTCAGGACATGTGTTACGTATGCCTAAGTACCGCCTACCTTGACGGGCAATGCTGTCTGGTGTGGGAGTAGGCTGGAAAACACCTACGAGCGGCCAAACCAAAACATGGCATCAGTCCATGAAGTCATTAACAATTGGGCTGAGCCATGTTAATAGATGCAGACTACCTGGTTGGGGTTCACGTGATGATCATAACAAACGGTTAGAGATTTTAGGTGATATGGATCAAGATCGTTGGCAATGGCGCAGGTGCATGCACCCCTTGTCTTCCTCCAAATTCTAAGTTTCTGAATTCATCATACTTTTCTTTGTACTGAATCATATTTTCTTAAATCTTATCTCCGGTCTCTATTCCTTTCCATTAGTATTGACTCTGTTACTACCTCCCCTGCTCTGGGATTTTGTCCGACAATTTGATCTCTATCTGCTAATTGGTGCGTGGCAACTTGAACTGATGTACGCATGTACCAAGTCCTACGTCGTGACTGTCTTCTACCGTACTTTATGTTGTATGTACGACACCACGAGCCAATACCTAATTCCTGAAAACCAACATTTCATTGGTTTTCTTAATGTTATACCTCTACTATAGTCAGTTGCGTGGAAAACTTAAACTCTAAGGTAGTAGTGAGTTATTTAATTATCTACTCTGCTGGTTGTTCAAACGATTTCCGTTACATTTTTCGACTTGGCAAATAATGAATATTAATTTGGAAATTCGCGTTACCACTTATCAGCTATCAAAAAGTAGTTATGTTCAGTAAAAACACGTTAACTTATTGCAACACGATGCAGTTTTATGAATGAACTACGAAACGCGTCGCATCTTAGACAGCAACCCAAAGCTTTACTAGTGGGCAATAACGTAGACGCATACTTATATGGGCCACGGAAGCAGCAAAATGTGTTTACTCTAATGCATTTTCTTCACATACACTAATGTAGCGTGGATCTTTTTTTTATGAATAGGTGAGATCCTGCCAGACAACAAAAGACTATTCCGAACAAACAGATACCTGCGAAGTTCAACTCGGGCACTAGACGAACAGAGTCGAATCATAGCCACAATGAAGCGTGTTACAGCATTAAATGCCCGGAAAAAAATGAATATCACTAATAATTTATCACGAAAATCACTACCACAAGCTGTTCGAAGGCGCAGATATAACCTTCAGAAGCGACTTGTAGCAATTTCAAAAACCAATCCAAATTTTAAATTTCAGGGAAAAAACCAGTGATTAATAATCAAATATATCTAAATTCAACGAGAACTGTATTTTTTGATACCAATTATTATAAAAAGGTTCCTTGAACCGATTTTAGTTAACTCAAAAAGAAAGTAGAAGTACAGAAACAAATTAGGAAATTATGATGCACAGCCAAGTTTTAAATTCATAACAGACTTCATAGGTTTTCTTTTTGATTTTGAAGTATAGGGATTTTAGTAAGTGTAGCAAACTCGATAGTACAAGGTTTTAGACCTCCACAAAGAAAAAGAATTGTCGAATTTAAAAACGTATGTTCCTGGACCTGGATACAGGTGCGATCCACAGCACACTTCGCTTTGAGAGTTCTGTCGCGAAATAGGTATAATTTCATCGACTAAAATACTAGACTGTTCTGAGTTCCCAGCGTTGATTACCTCTGAAGGAGCATCTACAAAGGAATTCAAATGTTACTTGAACTTTTTGTGTGTTGAAAGTTTATTGGTTTATTAAATTTCCAAAAGCAATAACACGGGCGGCGAGAATCCTTACTGCGATGGTTGGATTCCCAGTTAAATTTTGCATATTTAAGAATGTAAGCATTTACAATGTGGTAAATAGGATTTCCATACAACTATCGCCTCAACGTTAAACGTTGCATAGTCATACCATTTGTTTACAGATTAAGTACTTAGTAAAAAACATTTGTGGATGCCGAGAATTAAGTAAATTGAGTATATGTGTATAAAAACATACAAATGTACATCAGTCCAAGTTACCACATCCAAACAGTACAGCAGAATGAACGCTGTAGTAGTATTAGTTACTTTAATAGTAGTAAGAGAAGTATGATCATGTAGAATATGGTAGAGAGAATTAGTTTGTGGAAAGTAGGGTATAAAACAGCTCTAAGTTCACAATCTGAAGGAGGACATAGATTGAATGTATCTGCACCTCTGTAACTGATTATCAGCAATGTCACTCAGAGTCTAGCATTTAGTTACAACATCAGCTGATGTCAACCAAGCAGTCTGCATATACCAACACGGTTCAGACTAACAAACAATGACTTCATGAATTGATACCATGTTTTGGTCTGGTCATCCATGGCTGTTTCCCACCCTACTCTAATATCAGCCAGCAACGCCCGTCGAAGTGAGGTATTGAATACCATCATTTGTTTATGAATACGAATGATTTGCTGTTTTCCCCTAGTACTCTGCAAATAACTTATTTTTACTCAGTTTCACAATACGCGGGCGATGTTTCGAAGGCACCCATGGTCAAGGACTAGGTTATGTATGCCTTCTATTTTTGTAGTTCACGTTTCTCACTCACAGATTAATATAGAGTGGACTATTGGAAATAACAGACTGGTTGTTTTGTAGTGGTTATTTTTAAAATCTATTTGTACTAATGTTAAATCAGCGGAAGCATTTAATATATTTATGATACACTATGGGCATAGTATGTTTCGTATGCAACTAACTAAAAATAACCTTATACATAAAATTAAAGGTGTAAATAGTTTCACTAGGTGTCAGGTCGGACCACAAAGAAGTGTAACAAACTTTCAGAACTGTGTTTGCGAACACTATTTCATTCATTCGAACTGTCTGTAATGTTAACATTTTGTTTCTATTATTGTTACGCTCCGCTTGCCCTATCCTCCCATTTAGCATAATCACTGTTATTATGTTGTCTCTTGTTATGGACTACAGTTAATGAGTTGTGTACAAGTTGTTTCTATTCACTACCACTATTCCCCTCGTTCTGTATTCATGTTAATTTTCTAATTAGTTTGCTGCGTGGTTTGATTTTATGTATATATAAAAGAATGCTTGAAATATAGATTCGATTCTGTCTGGCTGACCTATTGGCTCGCATTCTTCTTATTTCGGCTTGGGATTAAGTGGGCACAGGGCAGGCGCACAATTACCAACTAGGTACCAGTCATTGGCATTCGGTCACCCACACCCCTTAATTCTGTCGTCATAACACTAGGATAGGTGACAGGTAGTCTGTTCAGTTGTCCAGTTAAATTACTCCTGATAAAAGAGATAAACACTTAAAAATGAAAGGCTTTCAACTTATTATATTAGCATTTCTATCCACAGTTGTATTTTAAGTGCTAAACGAACAAAACTATGCCTCTTTGTGAATCCCATGGATCTCGTTAAGAGTTACTATGGCAAACGGAGCTCAGAAACTGCAATTCCTAGTGTGCACTAATATCACCTTTAATCAAAAGTCAGGGGAATATGTCGATTGGTTGAAACAGATGACAATCAATAACAGGAACAAACTGCAAAGGAATCAGCGGCTTTTGCGATAGATTATTAGGATTTGTTCATCGGGGCGTCTTCTTTTACACCTACCTCCTTTATTAATTGGTAGAACGTGATTGTTATGCTTCACTTCAGGATCAGAAATCGCCTCAGTCCATTCAAAAAACAACCCAAACCCAATGTCGTAGTCATCAGTAGCGAATTCCCAGACTATACTCGTGCCCGATGGATGTGTTTGGACACGAACCTGAAAATAATCGAATGAAAACTAAACATTTAGAAAATCCATAAAGTGAGTGCCGAAACAGTCGACCGATGTAGAAATAAGTATATTTGTAATATTCGAGAGTGAAATTTGTTACAAACATAGTATTTATTTTTATAAGCAATCTACCGAATCTCCAACTTTTTTAAAATTATAAAATAAAATCCTGGTAATGATACAATTATACTGTACACCGAGGATAATTACTATATCCGCGAAAAACTTGTAACGAAAAAACATTTGCACGAACCATATCTGAAACCGAGGAGAGTACCGCTAGGTTTCACACAGACCATCGAGACAAATTATGTGCTGGACAGATACTACACTGATTTAGAATACAATTTCTTACGATTGTGCCCGTATATTGATTAAACGGCTTTACATAGTAATTCATCATAAAGTAGAATTTAGAAAGTATGGGCGTCAGCTGAATTGTTTATTTATGCTCACCGTTGTATCGATGTACAAAGTCGTCAGGCTACACGATGTCTCTCCATATGCTAAAAGTTTAGTGCTTGCTAAAAATGAACGGTAATTCGAACATAATTACAGGAGATGGTCTTCACTATCTGTTAGTTGGATTAGGATGCCAAGAACTTCTTAGCACTTTAAAATCTGCTACAATTACTGTCTGAGCGTTCAGCCTAGTGAAGCGGGGTTAGAAAACTTCCCGCAGAACTAGTTTCTTAATTCATCAAGGATGCAGTCAGTGAGGGCACAGGCAGGAACGAGTTATTACTATGCCATTTAGGTGATTGTCAACAGGAATTCATTCAAGGAGCGCCTGTTCTGCTTGCGAACTTTGTGATATACCTACACAGCGAGGCCACAAAAACTTTTTGTTGGATCCTCGGATAAACGAAGAGTATATCGTACTGGTCTACCGTACTGACTGTGACGTCAACTGGATGACTAAGGTTTTGTGTTTCGGAGATGAAATATACATAACCAGATATTCAAGGGTTTTAGCTAGTGAGGCCTGTTGACCGATTTGATAAAAAATTTTCATATCAAAAGCTCCGATATAGCATTTAGGGTGAGGTTTCAAGAAATGTGAGAAAGCACTTTGTGAACTCGAATCATTAGCACTAGTGGTATGCATGGGAGAAGTGAGGGGAAGATGTGAGTTGGAAGTGAAAGTAGGAAAGCAGTAGAAAAAGGAATATGATCGCGAACAGAGTGGTTTCAAGTATTGTTAGAGGTATGAGGGCTATTATCTCTTCATGGCTGCCCACATAATGAAAAGGTTCTTACTGAGGTACCTTAAAGAGAAGTTGGATTAGAGGTGGTCTTGAAGACGCAAGTGCAGTGCCTAAGGGACAACTGCCTTATGCTAATCATACACGACCATTTTACAGGTGGTATTTGATATGTTAGCTGTGTTTAAAAAGGCCTTATTGCAGGAGATGGAGATCCGAGGAGTAAAGTGAGATATGCATTTTCAGGACCCAAGTTTACTAACACTACACTTCCTTTGTAAGGTCGCATCGCTACGTCGGCTTTTGGAAAGTGATACCTGACGTCTGCCACACTTGTACAGTCGGCGGTACGACTCTGTTCTGCAATTCTTTAGTTTGCAAGTTTTCATCTTACTGCTCTTCGGAAAAGCTGTCTATCATGGTAGAACTTAAAAGGATTAGTATTCTAACCAATATGGCTCAATCGGTTCTTCAAGATAGATAAGCCTGACCACCAGGTCCAGGTAACAACGATAATTATATATATATATATATATATATATATATATATATAGTTGCGGCTTACCGAATAAACTTCGCCACTGTTGATTCGAATCACGGACTCTTCATCTTCAGCTAAACACAGTTTGAATTCTTTAACTTCCCCACGAGTCCACAGTGTAGGGGCATGTACCACCAGAGATGCATTTGGACAGGGATCATTATTGAAACCCAACTTGTCATGATCTGATATATGTGTAATAAATTGCCGTACGTAGATCAAATAAACACAACATAATAAAGCATCGTTAAAAATAGGATGAAACATTTCAGAGGAGGAAAAGAACGAAAGCAGAATTTCGAAGCCACATATATTTAGTACAATTAACTTTTACTGACCATGGTGATGATATACGAACACAATGTAATATGGTACACTTCAAATAAGCATTAATTATGAAACGCAATGGTGCATTTTTTAAAGTAAATACTGTATACTTGTATCCTGTAGATAACAGAGATACCTTCATTAAAGTGAAATGATGAAAATGACTACCTTACGGTCGTAGGTTATTAAATGCCAACTTAGAACAGTATTGCCATCGGAACATGCTTGTTAGACTTGATTGGATTTAAAATATGTATCACTGAATACATTTAACTTTTGTAGCATCCAAATGTTATTTCTACATGATCTCAATTTCACCTAGGAGTCTTTATGAATAACTAACCGAAACAAAATAACGAAGAACCCAGAAATTACAGGTGATCTAAAAAATCGTACATGATTTTCGGTATACCAAGACGGTCTACTAATTTATGATTAATAATTTACCATGCATAACGATTTTTTCACACATTAAAAAAAGACAAACCTGAAGTATTTGTACAAGAGACGCTGCTAACTGTAACATCAGATGATAGTAGATTTTCAGTTTGAGCCTCAGAGGAATGTACGGATGATTCCGACTGCGCTGTACAATTAATATTATTCATATTATGTTCCTAGGTAAAAAAAAATATAAGCGTATACAGACATTTATGTGTGTGTAGATTTCAACGAAAAGGTTTCACATGACGATAAGACAAAGAAATACATTTTATTGCCCAAAATCTTCAAAGGTAACAAGCACACGAAAAATCCCGATTCATGTTATGCATATACTGGTTTGTCAGGGTGAATCGTCTCGATTTTAAGTGGCTTTTATTAATACATAATGCAAAATAATAGACAAAAACTACATGTACTGTAATAATGTAGGACTGATAAGTACCGTTTACATCGTTTTTTTATTGAGTTCTCAGTGTTTGAAGTTACCAAATGAGACCAAAACATAATGTGTACGTACAATTTAAACTGATAGCACTAATACAACAGCTCAAATTAAAATGAAACTTGAGATTAGTGAAGCTAATAACTATATACTTTAGATAATAATTAAAGAGGGTTATACAATAATAAAAAAAAAGTAAATACGCAAAAGCTTGTTGTTGAATACATAAGTGTTAAGTGATTGGGACACACTACTATCGCACTACTTAAACGTCCAACACAATAACCAGATCAAACTTACCCACGTGATTACTTAGATTTTGTGGCTGATTCTAGACCATTTCTTAAAAAAACAGTAATGTTTAGTAACAGCAACATACTTAAAAATAAACAAGCATAAAAATTATATCCCTACACTTCGGAACACTAACAGCGAAAAATAAAAACAAAGGAACTCTACATGAATGGATACTAGTTACATAGATGGCGAAACTATTATAGTTTATCCCATAAAAATTTGTAATGTGATTGACTAGTGCTTCAAACATTGCTCAAGGTAACTGCATATTAAGTGTCAAGCTTTTAAAACAATTTAATCGAAAGCCAGTGTCATGTGCCATAATTTATCATTATACAGTATTAGTCTAAATGCTCTTAAATAGCATTGTGAGAAGTCGACTTAACCAAGGCAAGATGTTTATTTAGTGAAAATAGAGAACGTCACAAATAATATATACATTACATATTTGCACGTCCTTTGTGTTCCTCGATCAATGTTGGCTGTAGGCCTGCTTCCCTTGATCGTCTTCATTTCTCCTACGTGTTGTGATCAGACTTTGCTCCTTGTCACTTCGCAACCCACGTCATATACTGTTTACCGTTTCCATTTTCATGCGACATTCCACTACCTACTACTTATGAACGACCTTATGAGTAGCATCCACCACAGTATGGCTGAGAGTGAAAGGTTTATCCTTGTTATCCAAATTCTTTCATATACCGTACGTTTTAAATACTCATATAAGATTGTTTATTTACTCTTAAATTAAGTGTTTTAATCAAACTGAGGAGGAATTGAAGTAGGAAATGATAACTTGCTTTAAACTGAACCTATGCTCCGACATTGTAATAAAAAATCAATACTGTCATCAAATAAATGACTGCAATAAAACACCAGTAAATATTCTGGCGCTACTCGGAAACTTGAATACGCAGTTCAGACGTTAGAGCACATATAGTTATTTGTGTAAACTGGCTGTAACCACCACTGCAACTAAATATGGAACCCAGTTAAGTTCATCAAACTAGCTGTCACCACAATGAAAAGTGCAGATAAGCACAGACTTCACTTAGAAGATGCCAAGAAAATAATGAGTAAAATGCCACTAAATGTAAACTTCGCAATCAGTAAGGTCTGAAATTTGAAGTGATTGGAACAAAAAAGTATCGTCGTGCACGTCCGTACAACTCACATTATGACTAGTAGCAACAACTGAAAAAAGTAGGCACGGATGGTTAGAACTTCAAACTAGATGCACTAAAAATAGAATTCAAGAAAGTATTCAATAACAATGGAGCATTAGCTAAGTGATTAGAGCATTCTAACCCCTAGTTTGTAGGCCTGAACTACTTGGTCATAGGTAACTTTATACTATCCTCAGCTACACATGTGTGGATTAACGCGAATTAAGTATGTGGACCCGCACTTCGTAACTGAGTTGTAAAAGACAAATTTTTTCAATTTATTTAACCATAATTTGAGCATACCAACTAAAATTTCGTAAATACATAAATTAGTTTTGTGAAATTGACTTAAACATTGATAGTAATAACAAAAACATACATGGTTTTCTTGACTTAAAATAAAAGAAAGTCGACTCAGCGAGGAAAGTTTCCCATTTGATGAATTTAACGTGTTGTGATCAGTAATTTTGTCTCTTATATCATGCATATATTTTCGTCATAATTTGTCCTTGTCGTACGATTACCATTAAAAGCAAATTACCTAACAAAAATATTGTTTACCTTGAGAGCAGTTTTTACACAATCAGTGATATGGTTAACATTTACACCATTTATTGACTTGACACCAGTGACTGCATTGTCTGTGACCGAATCATTTTTTGTCGATATATTAGTTATCTGTGACGAGGGTTCAAGTTTTGGTTGCTGAACAAAGCGATACTGACGTTGTATGTAGGTCATATATTCGTGAAAATGCCGATCTTGTAACTTAGCAATAAGTTCAGCTCTCTGTGCATTATGATAAAAACGAAAGATAGATATATATATTCATTTTGTTATTCAAAATATTATCTGTCTCATGGATAAAGTTACATTTGAAATGATGATAAAATCTAAAATAAACTTGTTTAGAGGATAAACTCCTAATAAGGATAATTCGAACATGGTGATTAAACCTATTCTAACTAATTAGTGTCTCTGGATGGTCCCGTATGCTAAAAGTTTTCCAAGTAACTATCTAAGAATAATAATAGTAATGTGGCAAAATGAAGACTACTGGAAACGGAGCGAAACACTTACGTTGAGGACCCCATTTATGGAAATCCCTTGACGAGGCGTGCATATAACTATTGTGATTTTGTGTATAAGTGTGTGTACAGTCTTATGTATTTCGGTTTTCGGTCTTTATGTGATGGTTAGTAGTAGCTCAATTCAATGACGTGAGACTCGAACCTATGCCCCAGCGTTTATCTTTTAGATAATAATTATTATAACTTCCCTATAACCTTACATATATTCACCAACCAACAGCCTACGCTTGAAAAAACAGAACACAATCAGAAGTCAGGATATGCAACAAACGCCTGGACTATAAACTACAACAGGTATGAAACGTCAGATCATTAATTTGAGTACGTGTTCTTAATGTACACAATAAATACCAATGGATAATTAGGTTTCAGTTAAGACGTTAAGCCTAGTAGGCTGAATTAATTTAGTGTAGACAGTCAACCAATCCAACAAAGAGGCTCACAACTAGAAAACTATAAACACTATCGTCCGAGAATTATTAAAAATACAACATCGGTAATAATATTAGTTACTTATTGTCAATGAAGAGTTAGTTACTTCTTGGCAGCAGAAAGTAAGAAAGCAGACTGGGACACTATAACTCGAAAACCGTTTGGTTTACTTTGCAGATAGTAATTTACATATTATATACCCTTTAAACAATTAGAGAAGTCCCCCCCTCCTTTCATGGGGCGCTTATGGAATATCTCTAGTTTTGGTTTTCCGATAAATACACTTAAATGCTTTTATAAAGTAATATACCCCCGTTTGAATTAGTTTTACGTGCATGCGACTGAAATTCAGTTTGGAGAGGATATATATATATTCTGATCTGATCAAGAAAATAGATTGTTAACTGGTAATAGATATTATAAAATAGACGCAAAATTATGAGTTACAAGTACATACTGTGTAAAATACTAGATATTTTCCGAAAACTGCATAAAGACACTTCTCTTACACTGCTATCACTTGTAGAAACATTCGATATAATCTTCAGTCAGTTAGTCAGTCAGTTACAACGTAGAACTTTGTACATGCGTACATCAGTTCAAGTTGCCATGCCTCAATTAGCAGGTGGGCATTAAATTGTCGGACCAAATCCCAGAGTAGGGGAAGTTAGTAACAGAGTAAGTACTAATGGAAAGGCATAAAGATCAGAGATGAGATTTGAGATAAAAAGTGATTCAGTAAAGAGAAAATTATAATGTCAAAAATTAGAATTTGGAGGAAGACAAGGAGTGGATGCACCTGCACCTGCACCATTGCAATCGATTTTGAGCCATATCACCTACAGTCTCTAACCATTTGTTACGATCATCGTGTGGGCCCCAACCAGGTAGTCTACATCTATTAACATGGCTCAGCCCAATTGTAGGTAGACGGTGGTCAGGCATACGCAACACATGTCCTAACCACCTCAGCTAGTGAAGATTTACTACTTCATCAATAGACTTACCATATTTACCTAGTACTCTATTCCTAACCCATGCATTGCTTACTCGGTTGTCCCAGAAAACACGAGCAATGTTTCGGAGACATATATGATCGAATACTAGGAGCCTACGGATCTCCTCTATCCTTAAAGACCATGTTTCACATCCATTAAGTAAAACGGATCTGACTGCTGCACAGTAAACGCGTCCTTTCGTCATTAAACGAATGTCTCGCCTGCGCCACAAGTGACGCAGGTTGGCGAAAGCCGATCGGGCCTTATGTATACGGGCCGAGATTTCATCGGACACTAGACCGTTAGGACTGATGAGGCTCCCAAGATAAGTAAAACGGTTAACGCATTCAATAGTTTCACCCCCTATCACTAACTTTGGTGCCGAATTAAGCCAGTCCTGAAGTAGCATTTTACATTTGGATGGGGAGAATCGCATCCCAAACATGCTTACATTCATGTTTAAGGCAGACAAAAGATTCTGCATTTTATCGGCATCTTCACCCAATAGAACTACATCATCTGCATATTCTAAATCAACGAGATTATCTCCTGGAAGGAGATCAATCTCGGAGAAAGCAGACGATGTTAAATCTAAAAGTATGTCCATGATAAAATTAAATAAAAATGGGGAAGGCGGACAACCTTGACGAACACCACTTGGGGTAATCAATTCTGATGACAATCTGCCATAAGCTCCGACTCGACATGTGGTTGTCGAGTAGAGAGCTTGTTTAATGTTAATGTACTTCTCCGGTACGCCTTTCAATGACAGACATTCCCACATAAGCTTACAATCTATAGAGTCAAACGCCGCCTTAAGGTCAGGGAATACAGCTATTGTTGGGCGTCTGAAAGTGTGCCTATGTTCCAGAACCTGCCTAAGTGTGAATATTTGGTCTATACAACCACGTCCGGGTCTGAAACCACCTTGGTTTTCTCGAGTTTGCTCTTCACGAGCTTTAGTTAGACGTCGAAGTATCATTGAAGCCAATATTTTAGACACTATATTCGTTAAACTGATTCCTCGGTAATTGTCACACGAGGACTTCTGTCCTTTCTTAAAGACTGGAATGGTTAGTGTTCGAGACCAGTCAGATGGGATTACGTCTAGTTCCCAAATTCTAGCCAAGATCTCAGTTAATCTGGCTGCTAAGACTGGACCACCTTCCTTAAATATCTCAGGGGTCAATCCATCTAGTCCTGCCGCTCGCCCTCGCTTTATGTCTCCAATAGCCTTCACAACCTCACTGAGACTTGGGGGACCAATGTTAATTTGCCATTCAGATTGTTTGGGGATGGTGGGCAGCAGGGATGACGCCGTGGGCCAGTTGAACTGTTCCCTAAAGTGTTCTGCCCATCGGTCTAATCTTCTGGATTGACAGTGAATAATGGAACCATCTTTTTCGGAGATAGTTTCACTTACAGTTGGGTTCCTGGTACCCGTTTCCTTGATAAGTCTGAACAGTTGCCTACTGTTACCTATTGCCGCTGCCTTTTCCATCTCTTTAGCTTTCGCCACCCACCACTGATCACGATCATTGCGTAAGCTTTTGATTAGTTTGTGTTTAAGTTGCCTACGTTGCTCATCATGTTCAGAACCAGATGGGATGTGTTGCCGAGTATCTATCAGTTCAGTAGATGCAACTGAAATCCACTGAGTTTTCCTAATCTTTAGGTCTAGTTTATTAGTAGATATTACTGCTCTTTCAACAGCTTTTTGGATATCATTCCAGGCTAGCTCAGGTTGAGAACAGTTTACGCCGTTTACTAATTGGTTTTTTAGTTGTTCCTGGAATGTATTCTTGACTTTTTCATCATTAAGTTGAACCCTGGGGGGATCCTTGTCGTGGATCTTTTACGTCCAGTGAGTCGCAGACTAATACGCGCTCGCACTAAGGCATGATATGAGTCTAAACATGTGCTCCAAAACGAGCGGCAGTCTTCTATCGAGCCTCTCCAACGATGGCTAATAGCAATGTGGTCTATTTGAGTCCAGCGTTGGGTTGATTTCGGTGGCCGCCATGTCAACCGATGTCTTTCCTTATGCTTAAAGTTGGTGTTTGCGAGAAATAAACGCTTGTCTGAACAAAGTTGTAGTAACCGGTCGCCATTGTCTGTTCGTTGAGCCTCAACACCATATGATCCACCTAGGTGCCTTTCGGTTTCATCTAGTCTACCTACTTGGGCATTAAAATCACCAGCCACTATTACTACATCAGTGCGCTTAGCTTTACATAGAAGGTCAGAAAGCTTTCTGTAAAATTCATCTTTCATTTCATCTGAGCTGCAGTCAGTGGGAGCATAGGCAGAGACAACAAAGAGGCAACGGCGTGTATCCATATCTTTACGAGTCCTTACCGTTCCATTTAGACGGACAGCGCACAAGCGACTGTCTATTGGGATCCAGTCGAGGAGAGCCTGTTCAGCTTTTAAACTTAGTGCTATACCTACACCAGCAAGGCCTCGAGTGGTAGCAGTGGGGTCCCCGGAAACACGAAGAGTGAACCGAGCAGATTCCTTATTTTCACAAGGTGAGGTCAAGCGAATGACTGTGCTTGGATCCTGTATACGCGTTTCAGAGATGCAGCAGATATCGATGGAGCGAGATTCTAGAGTCATGGCTAAGGATGCCTGTTGTCCTATTTGATATAGTGTTCGAACGTTGAAAGCTCCAATATACAACTTATTGCGCGGTTTTAGGAGACCAGGGATAACGTTTCGTGAACTCAAATCACTAGCATTAGAGACGCAAGGCGATAAAATTATGTTAGAAGGACTAGGCATGGTGATAAGAGAGTTATTAAGAGTTGAAGGTGGGATTTGGCTTCGAACAAGATGATCTCGTGTGCTGTTAGAGGTATGAGGGCGGTTTTCACTTCCTGGCTGCCCACACCATGGAAGGGTGTTTCTTGAGAAACCTGAAAAAGAAGGTGGATTAGTGTTGGTCTTAGAGACCTGAGAGCGTGATCGCAGAGCCCAAGGGACAACTACTTGAGGCCTGTCACGCACGGCCTTTTTATGAAAAGTTTTTTGAGTATTAGCTCCGCATTTAAAAGCCCTTAGTGGGCACCCATACCGCCAGAGACGGAAATCCGTGAGGTAGGGTGAGGTGTGACATTTTTAGGGCCGACCTTTTCTAACCCTTCCTTCCTTGTGAGAAGGCAGCATCGCCGCAGATGCTGGTTGTCCGAGGGAAACACCTTACTGCTGTCACACCCCTCTGCAGTCAGCATTACGACTTCGCCCTCAGACCTTGAGTAGCTGCTTTTAGTCTCATCGTTCTCCAATCGACCTGCCTGGCATGGTAGAACCTACAGGAACATATGTTTCAGCCAATATAGCTCGGTTGGGTCATCACGATAAGCAAGCCCGACCACCACGTCAAGGTAGCAGCTACGGTCGGGATATAATAATCTTAATATGGAGCGAAATGCTCTAGTTTTCTTTTCAAGCTCCTAGTTACATGACGCATAGCATCAAATACTTTCCCTGTACATTTACTCTTTTCATGAATGCATTGATTTCATTACCACACGGAGAACTGTTACACGAATACACCTTTAAACAGGATTAGACAAACTAGTGAAAACTGTATCGATTTGCGTACATTGTTTTATTATATCCTAAAAGCTGTAGTTGTTGATAAATTAGTAAGCTTCTTTGTAAAATAACTGATGAAGCTATATATATTATAAAAATTAACAGGAGCGTCCAAGAAGTTTTCACTGCAAAGAAGTTGAATAACTGCTAATTCCATCTATTATAAAAAAATCCTTTACATTAGAAAGTAACACTCCTTAGAAGTAAAATGTGTAGGTCTGAATATAAATGATTATAAATATAATAACAAACCTTAGCTGCATCTGTAGGATGATGAAGGGATGCATAAGATTGGAACTGACTTTCAGTCTGAGAATTCAAAGCTTCCCGGATTTGAGCTCTGAAAGGAGAAAGATTAACAAGATAGATGACACTAAGAGGAACGCCATGTCATATGTATCTAGACAATCCCTTAATAAAAAATACAAATATAAAAAAACTGTGAAGTGTTCCTCATTCAAACGATAACTATTTAAGACTAAGAGTATAATTTGTAGCAACCGCCCTCATACCTCTAACAAAACTCAAGATCACTATTTTAATAATAAAATTCCCTCTATAATTCCTAATAAGTCTTTTTCCTAAACTATCGACTATAAATTCATGTCACCAACTTTCGCTTCGTGTATCATCAATGCCAACGATCCTAGTTTACGAAATACTGTCCCGGGGCTACTGGAACCACGTTACAAACTCCAGACCAAAGCCTTCAACGTACGGACCCTGTGTTAAATCGGGAAGCAGGCCTTTTGGCTAAGACATTAGATTCTCGTGCTATAGATGCATGTTGTATCTCTGAAACATGCATACAAGATCCCAGAATTGTCATTTAATTGATCTCATCTAGCCAATACGGAGAACTTACGCAATATACCCCTCATTTATCTGGAAACTTGACAGCCACTTCTTAGGGGCTAGCCGATGTAGGTATGTAGCTCTAAGTGTGAAAGCGAAACAAGCACTTTCTAAATGGATTCCTGGTGACAATCGCCTGTACTGTTTGTTTTAATGGTCCAGTAAGAACTCAGAAGGATAGGGACACATATAATTACCTGTTCATTATCTCTAACTACGCTCCAACTAAGTGCAGTCCAGAAAAGTGATGGATAAATTTTACAGAAAGCCTTCTGAAGTTCTTTATTAGGCTAGACACTCAGATTTAGTACTCATAGCAAATAATTTTAACGCCCCAATAAGCAGTCTACATCATACTACAAGAAATTGAGGTGGATATTCCAGCACAAAGAATATATAATGGTGACCGTCTACTAAAAATATGCTTAGACAATCGTTTATTTCTAGCAACCACCAACTCCATGAATGAAGTGAAACATCGTCTAACATGGCGACCGCCGGCATCTACTCAACAATGGACTGGAATAAACCATATCGCTATTGATCATCGTTAGAGAAACTAGTTCTGGAGTATATGTTTAGATGTTGATCATGCTCTATAACGAGCATGCATTTAGTTGCGACTTACTGAGTGCAGAAACAAGAAGACCTACTACAGTTGAGCTTAGTGATTAGAAATCTATGAGTAAATTCCAGAAACAACTAAAGGCTCACTTAGAAAATTATAAAATCGCGATTCACATAAATGTTACTTAGCAGGATATCCAAACAGCTATGGAATAAGCAGTGACATCTATCAGTGATTTGAAACAAAAGGCTAAGGAAAATTAGTGGATTTCAGCGACACTTGTCAAATTGATGGACTCCGGTAAACTTATCCTATAAAGCTCCGGATACGTTGAGGAGGGAAGGCGAATCAGATATAAATTGGAAAAAAGTCTATGAAACGATTGTATACGATAACGGGTAACAAAAAGAACAGATAAAAAAAGGCAGTAGCAACAGGTAACACCAGATAACTGTTCAGACTAATAAAAACCGGGATTAAAAAGTCAAGTGGTAATCAGACAATCTCTGAAAGAGATGGAACATTTATCTATTCTCAGCTTAGACGTTTAATTCGATGAGCAAAACACTTCAAAGAGCAGTTTAGTTGATCTTTAGCTACTTTGCAACTACCCACTATTTCCAAACTGAGAATGGAAAATCGAAATACTCCCACTCTTCCTCACCGACTGCTGTAGAAATTGAGAAAGCTATAGCTAGTCTGAAGCGATGAAGGTAAGCAGCTCCGAAGGGAATAATTCCGGAGGTTTTTACGGGTGGTGGTCCAACTTTATCATTTAGGTTGGTTGATATTTTAGCTTAAGTCTGGGAGCTGGACATAATCCAGTCTTATTGGTATCGATTGTTTAAGTATATCAGAAAGAACCAAAGTAGTAGCGATAACCATAGAGGAATAGGCTTGACTAACATAGTGTATAAAATACTGGCTCTAATAATTATCAGACGCTTAACTATGATTTCTTAACTGATAATGCTGAAAAACTAGACTGGTTTCAGATTTGCTTGTAGTTGTGTTGACCGAATATTCACCATTCGTCAAGTCCTAGAACAAACATGATTTCCGGTGTCCAAGAATTGTAGTTTTACTAAACTTGAAGGCAATACTTGACTCCAGGTTGAGAGGCTTTATGGCAGTCTGTCACTGAAAGACATCTCAAAGGCACATAAACCTAATGACGGCTCTTTACTCAAACACTTCTGGCCGAGTCAAAGAGTATGGAGAACACCATCCGAATTTTTAACAGGGTGGTGTCAGTCAAGGTTGCTCAATATCTTCATCCGACAGTCAGTCAAGACGTAGGACTTGGTACATGCGTACATCAGTTCAAGTTGCCACGCACCAATTAGCAGATAGAGATCAAATTGTCGGACAAAATCCCAGAGCAGGGGAGGTAGTAACAGAGTCAATACTAATGGAAAGGAATAGAGACCGGAGATAAGATTTAAGAAAATATGATTCAGTACAAAGAAAAGTATGATGAATTCAGAAACTTAGAATTTGGAGGAAGACAAGGGGTGCATGCACCTGCGCCATTGCCAACGATCTTGATCCATATCACCTAAAATCTCTAACCGTTTGTTATGATCATCACGTGAACCCCAACCAGGTAGTCTGCATCTATTAACATGGCTCAGCCCAATTGTTAATGACTTCATGGACTGATGCCATGTTTTGGTTTGGCCGCTCGTAGGTGTTTTCCAGCCTACTCCCACACCAGACAGCATTGCCCGTCAAGGTAGGCGGTACTTAGGCATACGTAACACATGTCCTGACCACCTCAACTGATGAAGACTTACTACTTCACTAATAGACTTACCCAGTACCATACTCATAACCCACGCATTGCTTACTCTGGTCCCAGTAAACACGAGCAATGCTTCGAAGACATCTGCGATCGAATACGGATATCCTCTTTTCTTAATGGCTACGTTTCACATCCATAAAGTAAGACAGACCGAACTGCTGTGCAGTAAACGCGTCCTTTCGTCAATAGACGGATGTATCGCCTACACCACTAGTGACGCAAACTGGCAAAAGCCAATCGGGCCTTATGTATACGAGCCAAGATTTCAGCAGACACCAGACAGTCAGGACTGATGAGGATCCCAAGATAAGTGAAGCGGTTGACACATCCAATTGCTTCGCTCCTTATCACTAACTTCGGTGCCGAATTAAGCCAGTCCTGAAGCAACATTTTGCATTTGAATGGAGAGAATCGCATCCCAAACATGCTTACATTCATGTTTAAGGCAGACAAAAGATTCTGCATTTTATCGGCATCTTCACCCAATAGAACTACATCATCTGCATATTCTAAATCAACGAGATTATCTCCTGGAAGGAGATCAATCTCGGAGAAAGCAGACGATGTTAAATCTAAAAGTATGTCCATGATAAAATTAAATAAAAATGGGGAAGGCGGACAACCTTGACGAACACCACTTGGAGTAATCAATTCTGATGACAATCTGCCATAAGCTCCGACTCGACATGTGGTTGTCGAGTAGAGAGCTTGTTTAATGTTAATGTACTTCTCCGGTACGCCTTTCAATGACAGACATTCCCACATAAGCTTACAATCTATAGAGTCAAACGCCGCCATAAGGTCAGGGAATACAGCTATTGTTGTTGTTCCTGAAATGTATTTTTGACCTTTTCATCACTAAGTTGAACTCTAAGAGGAATCCTTGCCATGGATCTCTTACGTTTAGTGAGACGCAGACTAATACGCGCTAATACTAAGGTATTGTGAAGAAGAACAATTAGGTCAGCAATGTTTATTAGGCGAAAACAGAGTAGGTCATAAAATATTACATACATTACTTCCAAGCATCAATTTGCACATCCTCCACGTTGTCTGGACTGTATCGTTTATCAGCCTGCTTCTCTTGGTTGTTCTCGATTGTCCTCTGTATTTTGATCATGCTTCACCTCTTGCCCTCTCGCAACTCGTCTAGTCTGCTGTTTACTGATTCTTCCCAATTTCCTTTGACGCTCTGCTACCTACTACTTATTGATGACTTATAAGTAGTATCCACCACAGTATAAACGGAGTCAAAACATGTACTCCAAAATGAGCGGCAGTCTTCTTTCAAGCTTCTTCAACGGTGGCTGATGGCAATGTGGTTTATTTGAGTCCAGCGTTGAGTTGATTGTGGAGGTCGCCAAGTCAACTGATGTCTTTCCTTATGCTCAAAGTTGGTGCTTGCGAGAAACAGACGGTTATCTGAACATAGCTGTAGTAAACGGTCGCCATTATCTATTTGTTGAGCCTCAACAACGTAGGTTACACCTAGGTGCCTTTCGGTTTCATCTAGTCTACCTACTTGGGCATTATGATCACCAGCCACTATCACTACATCAGTGCGCTCAGCTTTACGAATGAGGTCGAGAAGCTTTCTGTCAAATTCATCTTTTACTTCGTCTGAGCTGCAATCAGTGGGAGTGTAGGCAGAGACAACAAAGAGATAACGACGTGTGTCCTTATCCTTCCTAGTTCTTACCATCCTGTTCAGACGAACAGAACACAAACGACTGTTTATTGGAATCCAGTAGAAAAGAGCTTGTTCGACTTTGAACTCAGTCCTATACCAACATCAGCAAGGCCTCGAGTGGTAGCGGTGTGATCTCCGGAAATACGAAGGGTGAACCTGGCCGGTTCTTTATTTTAACAAGGTGAGGTCAAGCGAATGACTGTACTTGGATCCTGTATACGCATTTCAGAGACGCAGCAGACATCGATGGAGCGGAATTCTAGAGTCATAGGCAAAGAAGGCTGTTGTCCTATTTGGCATAAGGTTCGAACGTTAAAAGCTCCGACATATAGTTTAGTGCGAGGTTTCAGGAGACCAGGAATAACGTTTCGTGAACTCGAACCATTAGCATCAGAGGCGTGACGTGATAAAGTTATGCTAGAAGGATTAAGTGTGGGGATAAGAGAGTTATTAAGAATTGATGGTGAGATTTGACTCCGAACAACATGATCTCGTGTGCTGTTAGAGGTATAAGGGCAATTGTCACTTCCTGGCTGCCCACACCATGGAAGGATATTACTTCTTGAGGTACCTGAAAAGGAAACTGGGTTATTATTGGTCATAGTGACCTTGGAGTGCGATTGCAGAGCCCAAGGGACAACTGTTTAAGGCCGATCACGCACGACCTTGTTATGAGAAGTTTTTGAAGTGTTACCTCCCTTCTTTAGAAGGCCTTACTGCCAGAAACGGAAATCCGTAAAGTAAGGTGAGGTGTGACGTTTTTAGGGTCGATCTTTTCTAACCCCTTCCTTCCGTTAAGAAGGCAGTATCGCTGAGGATGCTGGTTATCGGAGGGGATCACCTTACTGCCGTCACATCCCACTGCAGTCAGCATTACGACTTCACTCATAGATCTTAGGTTATTATCTTTAGTTTTATCGCTCTCCAGCAGACCTGCTTGACATGGTAGGATCTAGAGGAACATGTGTTTCAGCCAATATAGTTCAGTTGGGTCATCACGATAGGCAGACCGGACCATCACGTCAAGGTAGCAGCTACGGTCGGGACTATCCCCATACTTGTTTAATTTCATCACACGTTTACTGCTGGGAATAACGCTTTCATCGTCTGAATTTTTAGGAATTGATCCCTCTTCTAGGAGGTTCGATAATTGACTTCTAATACGCAGATGACATAATCTTATTAGGTGAAGACACTGATAAAATCCAGTCTTTTGGTAGCGTTCAGCAACAATCCAAGCGTGCTCGAGATGCGTATTTCCCACTCCCACCTGAGAACTCAACCTGCTGCGTCAGGATTAACCTGCGTCAACATCTAAAGATGGGGAGTGAAGTAGCTGAGTGTCGAACAAACATCACTTATCTTAAAAGTCTGACCAGCCATGATAGGTTGAGGTCTGACGAAATTTTGGTACGGATTCAAAATACTTGTTTAGTTTTTGCCACCTAACGTCACCTAAAGTGTAGACGAGATATCATCTCAACTGCATAGCAGTTCATTATGTTTTATTGTATAGATCTGCAATGTGGTCAATAAGAGTTGGTGACATTCGTAAGTCATTGATATGTTATCACCAGTGTCTTGGAAACATACCTTGGGTTTCTGGGATCACTGGGTAAGTAATAATGAAAATAAATGAAGGGCATTAATAAAAGATGATAAATCGGTTGATGAGGTTGTGAATCCTCATCAATTGAGGCGATTGGGACATGTGCTACGTATGCCTAACCACTGCCTACCTCGACGCGCGTTGTTGACTGATATTGGAGGAGAATAAAAAAAAGCAGGTGTGATCAAACCCAAATATAGCATTAGTTGATGAAGTCATTGATTGTTAGTCTGAACCGTGTTGGTATATGCAGACTGCTTGGTTGACATCAGCTGATGTTGTAACTAAATGCTAGACTCTGAGTGACATTGCTGATAATCAGTTACAGAGGTGCAGATACATTCAATCTATGTCCTCCTTCAGATTGTGAACTTAGAGCTGTTTTATACCCTACTTTCCACAAACTAATTCTCTCTACCATATTCTACATGATCATACTTCTCTTACTACTATTAAAGTAACTAATACTACTACAGTATTCATTCTGCTGTACTGTTTGGATGTGGTAACTTGAACTGATGAACATATGTGCCAGGTTCTATGCTGTACATACATAGAAATATGTACTGGAAGAAATGTAACACTTACCATTTAGAAAGTTCAGATTCCAGTAAAGTTTAATTGGAGACAAACAGCAACTATTTTCAGCGATTTTTAAGTACCCGCTTACTACTGTCTACCTTTAATTATTAAGTAAATACTGTCATTATTATTAGTATTTATTTGTTTTAGTCTGCTTCCAACTTAACAAAATATTATCGATTGCGTTACTGAACATTTACAGCCAATTTCTAGAAGCATGAATGAAGATGGGTATCTGGTACATGTGAACACTGGTGAGTACGAGAAAGTCTATGGAGTTTAGATAGGTTTTGTTGCAAGTTGTTCCGCAGATGGACGTATCTATTAAAAAATAAAAGCTTATAGTCCTCAACGAACACAAGCAAGTCGGGCTGTTTAATGTATTAATATGTTTTAAAATCTGATAAATAACCGAAGTCATGAAAAATTTAAGTACTTACTCATTTTGAAAGATGAAACAGGATTGATTACCATTACTGATTGCAACGGCAGGTTCATTCGAATTACAAACATTCACTTCTCTAGATTATAAAAGTTGCAAAATAAAAAATGAAGCAATGGAATTCAGTATGAAATGAAACAAATTTTTGTCACCAGTCAGCGGCATGATTTTAATTCACAATAGATTACATTTACCAAGCCTTATAAAATTAAAGCAAGGTTCACCCACTTAACACACAATAAAGTAAGTTCTCGGTTACACCTTAACCAGTTTTGAAGCACTGTAACAACCCAAAGGACGAACTCTGTAGTAATCATCCGAACGCTTTAACAAAAAATTCGAAACACTGATTCGTACAAGAAATGGTTAATATTAATTTATAATTAGCTCACTATCACAATTCTTTGACCGTTTAAATACCAACGAACTATAGAAAATGACTTGACAGGATGAAATGAAAATTCCCAAAGAAACAATAAAACTTTCTTAACAAGTGGCTTGTTTAAATGAAATACCTCAAGTGACAAACATTTCACCGTTTATAAGCTCTCATAGTACTTTTAAATTTAGTAAATGATTATGACTGCATAGAATTCGTACGTACTTTGAAGAATGGTCAGTAATATTCCCCTTACTGCGTGAATAGGCTTCCAAATACGATATGAATAAAGGACATAGGTGACAAATCCTATTAATAAACTCTACTTGGACTTCTTTTGGTTTCATATCGCTTAGGGTTTCCCAACGAGCACTAAAAGATAGACAAAAAGTAAATATCTCATTATTATTATTTTATAACTATTAAAACTTGCTGTCGATGGCAGTAAGTAGTGCCAAACATGAATATAGTAGTAGACACTTGGTATCATCGTATCCAATGTATTCTTGCATTATTCCCTAAAGCCGAAAGTTGTTCTCTTTCAAACTTAATGTTTGCTTTTTATTGCACACGGTAATCGGTTGTTGTATAACGACATACCGTTGATTAGGTGTACCGTAGATTCACACTTCCAATAATGTAGACTGAAGTCTTGTAAATAACGGCTAACATGTTAACGTCGTAATCAATCATAGGTGGTACTTTTATACTACGAAATTCTCATAGTCATGAGCGATTAATTAAAGATATTAACGTGTAAGGACATCTTTTCTATAACAGACAAGTGACAAAATAGACCAACGAAAATTCGATTGACTGGCGAAACCACTTCCGAACAGAGGAAACTAATTCACGCCTTAAACTTCAAGCTGTATTTTTCTTCTTCTTCTAGAAGTACATGTGCAGGCATGTTTAGTTTTCGTTTGAATTTCGTCAGCTTTTTTAAATGCTAATGCAAACTAGGAAACAATAATTCATTTATGTAGTAGACCTAACGTAGCCAGTCCAACTCTCATCTATACATTCAGTAAAGTAAACTGAGACTCTGATTCATCTTTCACAGTTAACCACGTTTGTGGCAGGAGTTTCGCAGACAGCCAGCCTTTTTAAAACGTTATGATCATCACTAAAGTGGAAAAACAAAGCGACTAGTCAAGTTCATTTATTATATGAATGGTATTACAGGTTGTTTTTTTTTCTTTACATAATTCTGCAAATCCTATTTAGTTTGCTTTGTCAAAGAAATAAGAAAACTTTAAAAAGCGACAACGATAAGGCATTGAACGCTGGTTAGACTGTACTTAGAAAATGTAGGAGAAAGCAATAGAAAGCAACAATAACGATCTACATTTTCGAATCTCAACGAGTCTTAAAGCTTGACAGACAGATGGTATTCAATTTTTAGGTTGAAGAATGAATACTCGTCACTCACTGAAAACCTTGACTTAAATACCTAGCACTCGGCTCATAATTTTATGAACACAAAAAGGAACCTACTTTCTTGTTTGACCAATTATATCGAGAAGTCCAGGTACTGGAGCCTTTGTTTGCTCATACTTTCCGAATTTTTTAACACATATCAGAGCCGAAAGATGGATCCTATCGTCGAAGCTCAAGTGAAACGCTTTTTCAGCTTTCTCTAAATATCAGTTTGTTTATCAATAAATGTGTGGGTCATACCATTAAAAAATGTCTGAGCAAGATCAAAAATCTCATCCAAATCCAGTTTATACTTTGATTGAAACTCCACAATTGCAATACTTTCGAAACAGTCCCTAGACGGAGTATACATCACAAACCCTGCCAGGTCGACATGCAACGTCAAAACTCAAACTGTGCACAAAATCAGTCCAACGTAAAATTGCGATGGGGATGGGTAATATGACACTTTCTACTTTTTTACGTTTTTTTGGTGTTTGGTATTATTTCCAGCTGTATAAAGTATTTCCATCGTGACAGTTACATAGCGTAAAAAAGTGGGATCTCGTCTAGACTATCTGCTAAGTGTTAGGCGAATATACTGCTTTTGCAAGGTATCGATCGTCTTGACCTTCCTAACGAAGTCCCTAGAAAAAGGTTAATAGCGATCATGGTATGAAAAATAATCATTTATTCGTTCCGTGTCTTTCTATACTCCAGTAAGTATTAAAGCAATTATCGTAGTGCAGTCACATAAGTTCCTAGCGGAAAATATTCCCCAAAATCAATAGTTGTGTAGACCCTCATCATTGATATTTTTTAGTTAACATGGCCTGTCGAAGTCATTTGATCAATTATCACTACAAGATCGCTAAACGACATAGAGTCGATGACAATTCTAGTCGATAAGTATAGACGTTGTTATCCCGTATACATTCTACCTACGATCAACATAAATGTTTCCCCTGCAGAAATTACTGCCTTCTAATTTACTCTCATTCGTACTTAAATACTTGATCGTTGAAAGATACTCTGGTTTTACGACAAACGTAACTTGGTTATATACAAGGTTCATTTTATGTCTACCATAGGCTGTAAAACCTGTGAAGGTGTGTAGCGGTAAACCATCCTCGAAATAACTAGTTGCACAGGTTCTCTTAATTGATATTGACCATAGTTGCTATAGCGGAAACGACTAATTGAAGGTGCTTGGCCACGCATCACCACCGTGTGCAGCATCTCACTCTCTAGTTTACCAATCTTGACTTTGCTATTCCGTTGGCATTTTACTTACGATCAAATCTAACTTCATCCTCATTCTTTACTGTTTTCTGATTCATTATTATCTGTAGCGGTAAATAACCCTCAAAATAAATAGTTGCATAGGCTCTCCACATTGATGCTGACTATGTTTGTTATAGCGGACACAACTAGTTGAAGGCGCGCGATCACGCATTACCACCAGATCATGACTCAAACCACCGCTGGTAGCATCTCTCTCTAGTTTGCCAGCCTAGACGTTGCTATCCGATTGGAGCTCTGTTTACGATCAAATATAATTTCTCTTCCATCCTTCAATGCCTTCTGATTTATTTTTATTCGTAAGAGTGGGTCCATTCGATAAAAGTGGTTTTGGTTGTACGACAAGCGTAACTTGGTCATATACCTGGGTACACTTCATTGGTGAGCCCGACGTGACCTGGACACGATCATTACTCTGAGTTCGTTCCTTTTCATAGTTTTTAACAGAATATTATTGGTGTTTTTTATTTGTTTTTTACCTCATATTTTTCACACTACTTTTGTAATTGTATACATTACTATTTTTATGATGTCAGACCAGATTTCTAACCTAATTAGGATTAAAACCCCTACGCCTTCAAGCTTTCAGCTCATTCCTTTTTGGACAAATAATATAGAAGCTTGGTTCTGCTACGCAGAAGCGGTGTGGCGGATTCACGCGTTCAATTTCTGGCGGTTTTAAGGTGAATTGAACAGGTACGTCATCCCTTCTTTCTTCAGGCCCGACTGCCTAGAACCGTACGAACAGCTCAAAGGATCGATTCTCAAACAAGGAGATTTGTCCAACAGACTACTTCTTGATGAGTTGTTTCACACCATTGATCTTGGTAGTGGTTCAGCGAAGGAAATAATATCGCGTATGAAAGAGTTAACTGGTCAACGCACTTTTGATGAAGGTCTTTCCCGTCAACGCTTCCTATCAAAACTGCCACAACAAGTGCAAGCAGTATTGGTAACATTAAACAACATTTCAGTAGATGTACTAGCTTCATCATCTGAACAAATTCCGGAGAACACAAGAACTCGCCACATTGTGGTTTATTCCGTTACGGAAAAACCTTTTAAGACTGAAAACGAAATAATCAAATTGTGCACTACTCTTTCTCGTTTCCTCGATCTACAGGAAAAACGCCGAGCAAGTAATCCTCGACGACGAAGTTCATCATGCAAAACATCCTCATCTCGACCTCAACGAAGGTAAAATTCACATTGGTGTTAGTACCACAACACTTATGGCAAGAACTCAAGGAAGTGTAGAGACCCCTGTTGTTTCCTTAAACACAAACCCACTGTTGATGCGTCGGGAAACTATTTCGCCGGCACGCGTTAGCGGCAACCGTAGCCGGTGGAAACAGCCGCCTGTTACTCATCACTGATGTGACAACGAAGGTTCCCTACCTCGTCGATACTGGTGCAGAAGTCAGTGTCCTTCCTGCAACTTCATCTGATCGCCAACATGAAGCTGCATTTGATCTACAGGCGGCCGACGGAAAACAAATAGCCACGTATGGAAAAAATATGTCTACTTGAATGTGGGCTTGCGCAAACCCATACACTGGATTTTCACTATCGTCGATGTGAAAATACCTATCATAGGCATAGATTTACTAAGCCACCACGACTTCCTTGTGGACCCTAGTAAAAAGAGGCTAGTCAACGGCAACACAAAGCCATACGTGCGTGTAAAAACTGTAAAAGGTTGTAGCCTATGTTCTCTTCGCTTTAAACATTTAATTAATCCTTATTTTCAGCCAATACTTGACAAGTATCCAGATCTGAATAAGGTGACGTCGAAGTTATCGTATGTAACCAGCAATGTTACACATCACATCACGACTACAGGTCAACCTGCATTCTCCAAAGCACGCCGACTAGCACCCAAAAAATCAAGGATCGAGAAAAACGAATTCGGTCATATGATTGACCTGAGAATAATTCGCCGATCCAGTAGCCCATGATCGTCCCCATTACATATGGTCCTGAAGAAAGATAGCAATGGTTGGCGTCCCACTAGTGATTGCCGACGTCTTAACGCGCAAACTACGCCTGATCGTTACCCTTTACCACACATCCACAACCTAACGGCCACGTTGAAGAGAATGACAGTATTTTCAAAACTTGACCTAGTAAAGGCGTATAATCAAATACCGATGGCTGAAAATGACATACCGAAAATGGCTATTGTAACCCCGTTAGATCTTTACGAATCCCTCCGAACGCCTTTCGGTTTGAGGAATGCAGGACGAACATTTCAGCGTTTCATTGACGACGTGTTCCGCGGGCTCGACGATGTCCATGCATTTGTCGACGACTGCTTGATAGCAAGCCCAGACGAGGAAACACTTATGAAACATCTATACACAGCTTCTAGAAGACTGCAGCAATACGGAATTACTATTAATACGCAGAAATGCCGAATCGGAACAACCTAGTTGGACTTCCTGGGGCATTCTATTGATGCTAACGGTATACAGCCTTAAAAACACAAGGTGGTGGCTATTCTGGAGTATCCGGAACCAAACACCATTAGGCAGTTACCAGCTTTCAACGGGTTGGTAAGCTTCTACAGACGATTTATCCCCAACTGTGCATCTATTGAGAAACCACTAACAAATCGGTTTCACGGGAATAAAAAGGTGGTCACAATGGATGCAGAATCAAAGAAAGCTTTCGTGGCAACTAAAGAGGCAATAGCCAATGTAACTATGCTGGCACACTACAATACTGAAGCTCCCGTCAGCATTGCGGTCGACGCTTTTGAATCAGCCATTGGCACAGTTCTGCAACAATGGATTGGCCAAGCTTGGCAACCTTAAGTATTCTTCTCAAAACGATTAAATGACGCTGGATCGAAATACAGCACTTTTGGACGTGAACAACTAGCCATATAATAATATTAATAATAATCATAATAGTTTATTCTCAGGTAGCATTTTGTACATGAGAGCATACCAGTTTACAGGCATGATCAGAATGATATAGATTGTTTTTAACAGGGAATATATCGAGAGTCATTCTTATGAAAATCATACTATATGAAGACATTAAATATTATTTATAAAGTCAACTGTAACAAGGTCCAGAGTTCGCAGTGCTGTACGTCATTTTCAACATTCTATCGAAGGCCAGGAATTAACAGTATTCACTGGCGATAAACCACTGACGTTTTCGATGAAGTCATCTTCAGACAAGTACTCTCCACAAGAGTAGCGTCATCTAGATTATATCTTCCAATTCTCTACTGACATATGACATATATCGGGAGCTAACAATGTAGTTGCTGACGCCTTATCGAGAATACATTACTTGAATCGTATCCAGGGGATCAACCTTGTCGAACTAGCTCGACTTCAAAGTGAAGAAAGTAAATTACATCACGAGTTAGCCGCAACAACGCTCCAACTCTAAACTTAACCAATTAGAAAAGGTAAGAACACTTTAATTTGTGATTGTTCTACTGGTACAGCCAGTCCAGTCGTCCCCAGAAGTTATCGACGAGTCATCTTCGACACATTGCACAACCTTTCTCATCCTGGAATTCGTGCTACAAGTAAACTGATTACTGAGAGATACTGCTGGCCGAAGATGAATAAGGATATTAAAGAATGGGCGCTCACTTGCATGGCCTGCTAAATGAACTAAGTAATTTAGCATGATAAATGCCCCCTAGGCACTTTCTCAACCCCCGACGCTCGATTCGATCACGTCCACCTTGATTTGGTAGGATCTTTACCAGAATCAAATGGATTTTCTTATCTTCTGACATGCATGGACCGATTCACAAGCTGGTCAGAAGTGATTCCACTCAAAGACATCACTAGTGAAACGATTGCTCGCACTTTCGTCGAATGATGGGTAGCCAACTTTGGTTATCCATCCACAGAAACAGCAGACCGTGGACGTCAGTTTGAATCTGGATTGTTCCACGCTCTGACCAAACTTCTTGGAACTGTGCGTTTCAGGACGACCGCCTACCGCCCACAATCTATCCATTTGGTAGAAAGATTCCATCGACAACTGAAAGCATCACTTTCAGATACAAACATCCCTCAGTGGATCGACGCCTTACCACTAGTTTTACTCGGGATTCGCAGCACAGTGAAAGAAGACGTTGGATGCAGTGTCGCCAAATTAGTCTACGGAACGACTCTTCGACTATCAGGTAAGTTTGTGGAAACCGCTTCCACTTCGGCAAACCTGGATCTCAGTTCTTACGTGAACCGGCTTACAAATGTTATGCGTTCAGTTAAGCCAATTCAAACTAGACAACAATCGACAAACACCTTTATCCAACCCGCCTTAAAATATAGTACACACGTTTTCGTACGTCGTGTTGCTGTACCCTGACCTCTCGACGCAACTAACGAAGGGCCATACAAGGTTTTTAAACGAGAAACAAAGTACTATATGATTGACAAGAATGGCCACGAAGATAACGTCAGCATTGACCGCCTTAAAGCAGCCTACCTAGAAGGTCAACCTTTCAGTGTCGAATCCGCCACAACACCCGCAAAACTTGACATGAACGAAGTCACTACGCCTCAAGCAATGACTAACACGCAAGTGGAAATATCGAAGAGCTCCATAACGCCGAGAGCTACGCGTTCTGGTAGAAAAGTACGATTTCCAGAACACTTAAACGAATACTATGTCAACTAATTTCCTCCCACTACCTACGTATAACAATCTTTTTTTGTTGTCTTTAAAGAAATAATAACAAAAATAAATAAATAAACAAAAGTTGACAAAACCATTATTATTTTTTAAAATTTACGGTGTGCATTTTATAAATTTTCGTGTTTAAAAAAAGCCTTTGATTATTTGTTGTCAGTGTTCAGTACGTTTTCATAGACGCATTGAGCTAACAGTTATTTTTTTTCGACTTCCACGCCGTCTGGAAACGAACAGGAGAACGTGAAAGGAAAAAGGATTTATTATGTACAAATATTTTATGCAACGACACCATAAAGTAGGGAATGACCTCCAGAAGCTGCATAACATTAGAAGCCATCGAAGGAACGTGTACCAATGTCTAACTCATTGGGTTTTATCTTATGGCTGGTACGTCTTAGCGTCCTCATGAACTCATTAGGATGGGAGTGAGCTGTAGCGGTAAATGATCCTCATAATAAATAGTTGCATAGGCTCTCCACATTGATGCTGACTATGTTTGTTATAGCGGACACAACTAGTTGAAGGCGCGCGATCACGCATTACCACCAGATCATGACTCAAACCACCGCTGGTAGCATCTCTCTCTAGTTTGCCAGCCTAGACGTTGCTATCCGATTGGAGCTCTGTTTACGATCAAATATAATTTCTCTTCCATCCTTCAATGCCTTCTGATTTATTTTTATTCGTAAGAGTGGGTCCATTCGATAAAAGTGGTTTTGGTTGTACGACAAGCGTAACTTGGTCATATACCTGGGTACACTTCATATCCCTACTGGAGGGTTTAAACGTTAGAAATTGCTCTGACTATACAACAAGAGTTACTTGGTCATATACTGGGTGCACTTCTGTTCTAAGTGGACGCTCCACATTGCACTTCCTCTGGAGGCAATCACGGTGGTGTGATTTAGCATATTTAAATCATGCAAATGCATGCTTTGCAAGATAGTACATAGTAGCAGGTTTGCACTGGTTCATCTGAAAAGCTGCAGTTATCTTGATATACTAAGATTTAGGTTTTACTTCATATGTTCTATTTATCGTCATAGTGAAGCAATAATAACTCAAGGATAAGATAAAATACTAAGTTACGAAAAATGTATTGGCGACATAGACTATCTGCTTCTTGATTAAATTAGATTGTGTCACAAAGTGGAACTTAAAGTAGCACTAATAATTAATCAAACGTCATTATCCTCATTTTTAAGTCAAATGATATAAAAATGTGATTACTGTATTAGATAATTTTATGTTCTTTTTGCAGAGGTTACACTAATAATGACTTTGAATATTATATTCTATATAATTCAATTTGTTTTAATACGTTAAACGCTTTTGTTACTGATACTTTGTTGCAGAGCGCTTATGATTGCATTCATATTTGTTAATCAGTATACGGTAATTGTGCCTCTGTCGACAATCAGAGTTCTAAGAGATCTTCTTGGTTCCCGTTATCTATTTAATTAAAGAACTGCACTTAGTTGATTAGTCAGTCTTCGAGACAGAAGGCATAGTTTGCAAATATAAACCCGTCCCTTAAATATAACAAATCAAATATGGTCCTTGAATGCAATTATTCTTTAAACTGCAATTCTGAGTCTGCTAAACATAATTTTGCCGACTTGGAGGAATTTCCTGCGTTAACAAAATCAAAGCCTATAAGTTTTTGCTGTGCGACTTGGAAAAAACAAACTGTATTGCCTAGTGAGGATTTCATAGAATCAGAGAGCACTGGAAATGACATGTTTACTGTCTCTAAGAAAAAGCGCCTAAAAAAGAAGAAGAAGCCAACGGTTTATTGCGAGGAAAGCACTGATGACAGTTCTCCTATCAAGTACAGCGATCGCTGTTTTTTTGTACGTGACAAAGTGAAGTTCATTAGTAAGTCTAGATTGTCTGAATGAGTTATTTGTGAATGCTATTACTTAATATCTTCTTAGTCTCTCTTTAGTGTTACGAAATGCTTTTGTTTTTGGCGGATATATATTAGGTCCATGATTTATAGTAATTCTTCCAACCCAGGTATCTAGGTTCTAAATTCTTTAATGGAGTTTGCTTTTGAAACATTGTGTAGGGCAAGCACTCCGAATGAGTTTCTACCATCTGTCACCAATTATTACCACACTAAAAAATTAAGACACGTTTTGTCTCGAATTTAGATCTCTGGAACCCTGAGAGTATATTCTTTCCCAGTTATCATGAAATTCATAGAGCTGCACTGATAGACTTTGTGTGTTAGAACTATCTGTTATAGCACGTATTACTTTCGGTTGCTTCGTAGTGGAATTACATACACTAGATATGAACTGGTAAATGCATATTCACCTTTACGGTGATTATTAAATTCAAAATCGTTTTCTTATCCAGGGAGTTCATAGCTCCTTATCGAGTTATATATTACGTAATAATTACTAACATTGCTAATCCTACTTCTACTGCTTCAACTTTTTCTATTACGAGGTTGCTTTTAATGATTCCGCCGTACGGTATTTGTTCCTAGTTGCTTGGGTTAGTAATGGAAGCTCACCGAAATGAACTTCATTGTTTCTGTCAAAAAAACCCTTGGTTGCAAATACCGTGACAGACTTTTATTAGAGCTTTTAGTGCTAACTACCATTCGCATGTACCGTCAAAGTGTATTTTTATGGAATACACATAAACTCATGTAATTAATGTGCATATGTTTCTGGTTATCTTTCTAAAAATAGCAAATCATAAACAGAATCTAGTGAACGTTTGATTTAGTAAAATAAACAAATAGACTTAATAATTTTTTCAAAAGGTGGATCATGTTATATTAAAAGGTTATATTTTGTTGTTTGTTTTCGGAAACTATGAATTGACATCGTGCATACGACGGTTAACTTCATAGATCTATAGCTTCATTTGTCGAAAACCAATCAACTATAATTAGCGGAGAAACCAATATATACGTTAGCTAAAGTTGTCATATAAATCAGCACAATGTGATGAAATTTTTCAGTTGAATAGCGAAAGGATAGAAATAATAATTCAATTGAAAATGAGTGGGCACTAAGAATATGGCCCGAGGAAAATAAGTGAATGTCTAAGTGTATATTACGACTTGAGATCTGGTGATAGATAGGGAGTAAATGGACCTCCACTACTGTAACTTATTCTGATATCGTGTCCCAGCCCACCGTTCTAGATTCCAGCTCCGTATCCCAAGTGTTGTATAACTTATTACTTCTGTCTTAAAATTAATCCCGACGTCAGTCAGTCGTGGAGAATGTAGAAATAGGTACATGTCCGCATAGGTTCAAGTTGCTATACAACATTAACACGACAAGATCAAACTTACGAGAGTAGCACGATAATAAGATACACCAGGAAGGAACAAAGCGAAAGTATGTGCGAAAGAATGATAGAACATAAGATCTAGAATAAGATAGTGCGAACATACTTATGCTACTTAGGAGGGTTCCTAACCATATTACGCAGCATTTCCAGCGGCTGATCTTAATTATCACGTGGACTCAAATCAGGTAGACTGCATCTGCCAGCACGGATTAAGATAAGTTTAAAACTTCGTATGCTGATGGTGGTTCATAACTCTATTCACTGGTTTGCTATTTTTTCCTAGTACTTTGTGTACTTCTTTAATATTGCTTACTCTGTTATTCCATGATATACAGAGGAGAATTCTATGATTAAAGACCTAATAGGAGGTCAATTCCTTACACGTTAGATAAGGACTGTGTAACTTCTTTCATAATGTTCATGTGTTTCCGAGGTACACCTTTTAATGACACTGCTACAGAATATCTCGGCCTATGGAGTCAAAGGAACATCGGTGGGTTATTCAGTCTAATCATGAGATACCTGTAATTTTTCATTTCATCCACTTTCAATAGCCTTTAAACTGCTTTGTATATATTTCAAATCACTTTGAAAGCATGTTGCTTTTGTACAGTCAGTCTTTTATAATAGACTTAGCCAGAGTTGCCATATTAGTCTGATGCTCAACATCCTTTTGTTCCTTGATAGTGAATATTTCAACAGCTCCTTAACGGAGCATTTGTTCAGATAGTTGACAATCGTTATAGATTATGGTTTCAAACGCATTTTATTTTATTTAGCCATCGCTAGTAATTATTAATCTTGTTATTACTAAGACTTAGGGTTTAGTACAGAAACTTGTACTATGTAATCTTCCTTTTTTAAAGTTATCACAGTAGGTAACTCCAATCGGCTTATTTTATCAAGACATCGATTCATAATCAATCATCAAGCTAAAGAAAAGTGAAATACTTAACGTTACTATTTTACTACCACACTGTCGAAATTATTGTGAACCCTTATCGTCAGTTATCTATTATTTTGATTTTGTAAGTATAGAATTAGTTTTAAATACTAAAATACTTACTAAAGATTTTAAGTAAACTACCTTCTAACGCATTTAATGAAGTATTGCAGTCTAGTTGATGGATTCATTCATTTTAACAAAACTTGCTTGGGTCCAAGGTGCCACACCCCAAAATACCGCCTAGAAAAAAGCCAACACAGTTACAGTACATGGAACACTGTTAGATTAGTCCTGACGGCCTGGTGTCTGATGAAATCTCGGCTCGTATACATAAGGCCCGATTGGCTTTTGCCAACTGTTAAATTGGCCTACTGTTATCTCTATTAGTCCCAGTAATATTATTGCTAATCCCGCTTAGTATTCTACGGTTCGACAATGACAGCGACTTGGTCCCAAATCAGAACAAGAGAAGAGCAGGTAGCAAGGTGTATTGAGAAAATAACAGCAGTAGGCAAAAGGCCAAAGCAAAGCAAATAATTACAATAGGGTTTATATAAACAATGGTATAGAATATTCTAGAAACTTCCTGATTGATCGTTAGCTCTAGTTGGCTAAGAATGGACCAATGACAGCACAGCTTCGTAAGCATGTTTTGAGCATGCTTTAATCAGGCTCGTTTCGTGCTAACACCTCCCCTTTGAAAAGATCCGTAGGATTTGCTATTAGGATCCACTTGCATCAAACTCACTGGTTTACGCTTTCTGTCTGTCCACCTTCTTGGGAGTAGGGAAGTAGTTTTTTCCTTTTTGTCCTCCCGGGCTACTTCAGGTCGTCGAATCTCAAAGGTATCAAGTAGAATATCCAGTGGTATTCTATGATGGGTTTTCTCGAAACAAGCAGAAGTTGATTTCAACTGGTTCGCATGTCTTACCCAAATTGACGAACCGACTGATACCTCATAAATAACATTACCTCTCCTTCGCAGGACTCGACCAGCCACCCATCTAGGATAATTGCCATGGTAGTCCCTTGCGAGCACTTTTTGACCGACAGTGAAATATCGTTTCTGAGCCCCATGATGTCGGTTAAACTGCATCTCCATAGGTATATTTCGTTGAGACTCTTTAACTGTTACTGGATGAATAACGTCGAAAGCTGTACGCACCTTTCTACCGAGTAGTGCTTCTGCTGGAGAGATACCATTTGCTGTTTGTGGGTTTGGAGTAGTCCGATAAATGAATAGAAACCTCTCTAGGATCTCTTCCGTTGTCCCCTCCCCGTTAGATTTCCGCATGGCGTTTTTGAAGGTACTAACGAAGCGTTCGACTTGACCGTTAGATTGGGGATGAAAGGGCGGTGTTCGGACATGATTGATACCGTTACGTCGACGAAATTCGGTGAACAAAGCAGAAACGAATTGTGTTCCATTATCTGTAACAATTGTTTCAGGGAGCCCAAAACGACTGAATACTTGTCGTAACTTTCGTACTGTAGACACTGCAGTTGGACGCTCCATCCAAAAGATTTCTGGCCACTTCGTATGAGCATCAATTAACAGAAGATACATCTGACCATGAAACGGACCAGCAAAATCCAGATGTACGCGCTGCCACGGCGATCTTGTTATTGGCCATGAGTGAAGCTCTGTCTTGCTCGGTGCTTTTGAGACTAATACGCACTTAGTGCAGGAGCGAGATAATTGCTCCAGCTGTGTATCCAAATGAGGCCGGTACACATAGCTTCGTGCCAATGATTTCATTCGATTTATTCCAGGGTGTCCTGCATGCAATTGTTGAAGCACTGCCGGTTGCAGCTTTTTCGGGATAACGACACGTTCGGCGAATAGGATGCAATCATCGATGATTGAGAGAGATAGTCTGCGTTGGTAAAACTGTCGAAGCTCTGTGGAGCTAATCTTTGAGGGCCACCCTTCTAAGTGGAACTTTTTAACTTGTTTCAGGAGTGGATCTCGAAGAGTTTCTTTTTTCACTTCATCTGCTGACACTGGAGTGTTTCTGATGGCATCTGCTACTACACACCTGATTTCTGGATCAACAGTTATAGAGGCAATGATTGTGTCTTCAGGTCCAGGATGTTGGACTCCGATCAACCTAGAAAGAGCATCGGCCTGGCCGATGGTGCTTGTCGATTGATACTTGATGTTGAAGTCGTAGCCTAGAAGCATTGTCGCCCAGCGCTGTAATCTGTTAGCTGTATACACAGGGATTCCTTTCTTAGAACCAAAAACTGCAACTAAGGGTTTATGATCAGTTAGTAAGGTGAACGTACGTCCATAGAGCATTTTATGAAATCTTTTAACAGCGAATATGATTGCAAGGGCTTCTTTCTCGATCTGGCTGTAGTTTCTTTCTGCAGGGTTGAGTGATCTAGCCGCGTGAGCTATTGTTTTTTCTGACTTATCCGGGAACACATGAGATATCACTGCTCCGACTCCATGACTAGAGGCATCCGATGCAACAACAATCTCCAAATTGGGATCGAAGTGTGTTAGCAGAAGCTCTGAGCTGAGCATTGATTTGACTTTATCAAATGATGCTTGACATTCCGCTGACCAATGCCAAGGTTTGTCTTTCGCCAGTAATTCATTTAAAGGACCTCTTACACGGTGCATTTGGGGGAGAAATGTGCTGTAGTGGCTAATTAAACCCAAGAAAGATCGTAGTGAAGAAACATCAGTTGGTGCTGACATCTTTTGGATGGCTTCTATGTTGTCTGGGTCAGGTCGACGGCCGTTCTTATCAAGGATGAAACCAAGATATTTGATGGAATGCATGAAGAAGATGCATTTTTCTTCACGTAGGCGAAAACCATACTCCATCACTCTACTCAGTACTTGGTGTAGACGATCCGAAAGTTCTCTCCCAGTTGAACCCATTACGATTATGTCATCTAGGTATGCTGCTACTCCAGATATACCTGTCAACATTGTATCCATTATCTGCTGAAAGATGGCTGGTGCGGTCTTAATACCAAATGGTAAGCGGGTATATTGAAATAATCCCCGATGAGTGTTAATAGTTAGAAGCTCTCTAGACTCATCAGCTACTTCCACTTGAAGATAGGCGTCGGAAAAGTCTAGTTTTGCGAAACATGCACCACCATTTAACTTAGCATATAGATCTTCAGGGACTGGTAGAGGATACTGATATGTATCCAATGCAGCATTTAAACCAGTAGAAAAATCAGCACATATGCGTATTGTCCCGTTAGACTTCTTGATCACCACAATAGGCGCTGCCCAAGCAGAGTAGTTAACCGGCTGGATAACACCAGCTTGTTGTAAACGGTTGATTTCCTGATCGACCAGTTCCAGTGCAGCATACGGTACAGGACGTTTTGGATGGAAAATAGGTTTAGCATCTGATTTCACAGGTAGATGAGCTTTCATCATCGTGCAGCAACCCAAACTATTATGGAAGACAGGTGCAAACTTATGCCGTAGCTTCTCAACTAGATTTTCACTTGTCTTCTCTGACAATATTTGGTCACCTGCTGAAGAGCATATTTTGTTGCAAATGCTATTGATAGGAATATCCATTAATCCGAGCTTCGTCAACATATCTAAACCAAGGAGGTCAAGGTTCGGTCGATTTGTTAGATAGCACGTCCCATTAGAGTTTTTTCCATTGAAGGAAAATTCGCAATCTAACTCGCCGACAAGTTTCAATACACCACCAGATGCATTTGTAGCTGTCTTCGTAGATGGTGTCATTGGTGGTCTGCCAAGCAAGTCATAGGTTTTTCGAGACACTAGAGTGATATCAGATGCTGTGTCAATTTGAAGACGTGCGGGGATGCCGTTGATTAGAATAGTAACATACTTTCTGTGAGTGCTGTAGTCTGTTCTGAAAGCTGCTACTACAGAAAGTGATTGAGAATCGACTGATTTCACCGTACGTCGAGAGCGTTTATATTTCTTCTTGGACTGGGACATATCATTCGGTAGGCAGTAGCCTTCTTTATGTCCGCGTTTGTGACACATCTGACATCTGTGCTTTTTAAATTTGCAGAAGTGTACATAATGCCAACCACCGCATAACTAGCAAGCAGTATTAGGTTTGTTGGATGTTGACTCTTTTCTATTCGGCTTCTGAGACTGGAACCTATTAATTGCATTTACAGTACCACTAGTTAAATTTGGATTTACCTGCTCAACTAATGCGTTGTCGTGTTTGATGCTCTGTAGTCTTTTGCACTCATCCACCAGTGTTCTGAGTTGTATGTTGGGATCTTGATCAAGTCGAGATAAAAGACACCAACTTGAGTCACTTGTGGCGTAGGCGAGACATTCGTTTACTGACAAAAGGACGCGTTTGCTGCGCAGCAGTTAGATCCGTTTTACTTTATGGATGTGAAACATGGCCATTAAGGATAGAGGATATTCGTAGGCTCCTAGTATTTGATCATAGATGTCTCCGAAACATTGCTCGTATTTGCTTGGACCACCGAATAAGCAATGCGTGGGTTAGGAATAGAGTACTAGGTAAATATGGTAAGTCTATTGATGAAGTAGTAAATCTTCACTAGCTGAGGTGGTTAGGACATGTGTTACTTATGCCTGACCACCGTCTACCTCGTCGAGCAATGTTGTCTGGTGTGGGAGTAGGCTGGAAGAAAGCTAGGGGTGGCCAAACGAAAACATGGCACCAATCCATGAAGTCATTGACAATTGGGCTGAGCCATGTTAATAGATGCAGACTACCTGTTTGGGGCCCACACGATGATCGTTACAAATGGCTAGAGACTAGGTGATATGGCTCAAAATCGTTTTCAATGGCGCAGGTGCATCCACTCCTTATCTTCCTCCAAATTCTAGTTTTTGAGCTCATAATTTTCTCTTTACTGAATCACTTTTTATTTCAAGTCTCATTTCTAATCTCTATTCCTTTCCATTAGTACTTACTCTTTTACTACCTCCCCTACTCTGGGATTTGGTCCGACAATTTAATGCCCACCTGCTAATTGAGGCATGGCAACTTGAACTGATGTACGCATGTACAAAGTTCTACGTTGTAACTGACTGACTGACTGACACTGTTAGATGGGCTAAGTTTTGGTCTAAATCAATAAGCGTAAACCCACAGCACTGCATTACATTAGGTTGCATCAAATAACTAACGAGTTCTTTTATTCATCAATGCAACTGTCAATATTATTACTGATTTTATGCATCCTATACAGATGTATTCAACTCAATGTTTTGTGGTACATTTCTACTATTATGTTAAGTAAACAGTCCAATTAACCGTTTGATTTTTCCTTTTGTTGGCAGGTACCAGTCAACCACTACTTCATGAAAACCAATTCCAATTTCCACAAAGGTACGTGTAGAGTGAATAGTTTTGCACTATCATCATGCTGTACATATGTGGCTATTGCTTATTTGTTTATTTTTGCATTCATTGACAAACGATGTATTGCATTTTTGGTGTAACGTTCATGTACACGTAGAAGAGCATAACTTCAAACCTAGTCATCTTGAACCCATCTTAAAGATATGGTGGTGATCACTACTCTTAAATGTCGCTTAATTTTTATTTCATTTCCATTAATAGACTTAGCCGAAACTATATGAAGCTTCTGTGCTTACGTTACCTCGACCTGATAAGTACTTATTGCCAAGTAAGAATAAACAGAAGTATAATTAATTTAAAGTATAGTAGAGACTCGAAATACTGCGCCCATTCCGTAATCTTGTTGAAACATGTAAAACAGCTGAAATGCAAGCGATCTATTTAGATAAAAATCATTAAGGCTCCGATATAAGTGAATTACCTTTAGAAAAACTTCGCATACCAATAACCATTATGTCGTTACTACATCTCTTATCCCATTGTATCTATTAACATCAGTGACTTGATTCCTTATGGTAGTTTTTTTTTCAATATATATTCATACATCGCAGCTACCTAGTCATAGAAAGTAATGGTTTTGTATTCTACCTATTTATTGTTTATTCGTTTGGCATAGTTCCATTTATGGTCATTGTCACGAAACCCTCTTATTTATAGTCTTCGTGAAATAATTCTATTAGCAACCGTCTTTAGACATCAAATTTATACTTGGGTGGTAGTATTGATTTCTGCACACCATTCTGTGAATTCTGTATGACTTGTTAACAATCACACTTCAGGATAACAGTCTTCTGAATCCTAGTTTTAACGGGGTCTTGGATGTGGAAGTTGTCAAAAGCGTATATGTACTTACCTAGCACCTAGTCAGTATAATAAAGCATTGTTATCATCAACTTGGATTGTTTTACCGTTGGTCCACTACTCCATATGTGTACGAATAGCATCAAGTTACCCACTCTAACGACCTAGTTAGTAAATAAAATGTATTCTATGCTGAATTTATTTCCCCACATATGTTCTAAGCGTAACAGTGAAGCGAAACTTAGATATTCTGTGTGTAGTCATTTCTACACTTCTAACGCTATCTTCGCTCGTTTTGGATTTGTTGGATCAAATATGGTTTCTGTTTTATCGCTATCCTCACCGAATGACGTAGTTTGTTTTTATAGCTTAATAAACTAACGTAGTTTTCAAAACATCGTGTCTGTAAATAGATTATCGTATTTTGCACACCACCTACAATTTGTTATTTCGATATCATGTAAACAAAGAATCGGGCATTAAATCAGATTTCTCTCTGGCGAATAACTCTTGGTGTTTCGTATAAACTATCTGTTCATAACCTGAAACGTAAGTATTTTCTATTGGATGTGTTTTAACCTTAACCTAATTGTTGGAGAAAAGCCATCAGGTGACTATGATTTGTTATTTGTGTCGGTTTATCCATCAGTCCGAATCTAGTAATAAAATGTTTCTTGCATAGGCAATGACCCCATCTATCAGACAACGTTTACGTAAATTAGTAGTTTTTTATGCATCACCACAACAACCACAGTTATGGACATAACCAGGAGTGAATGGAATAGCTAAGCTAAACCTGATAGTATAAGTTTAATTACAACTAAACGATAATAGTTTTGCGATTCGAAATTTTCAAGTCACTTGTGTACAACATGGTATGTGGTACAAATCGTACATAGGCCAAGATTGATAAAGTATACAAACTCAGAGAAGTTTAATTAATAAGACAAAGGCAGGGGTTAAAGTCACAGTATATGACAGACAACTAACCAAATATACAGGATATGGTTCTAAAAGAAGAGATGAGATTGAAAAATAAAACGTACGAAACAATATTAAAATTCTAAATTTAGATGAAAACTAAGTACACATGTCCTCTAGTTGACTTGACATTCGTTGCATAAGGTCTCAGGAGTCTATCTTCGTTCTAGATTTAGATAAGTACTGAATGATCATAAGTTTGGTCGTCGTCAGTTTATACGCTAGGCTTCATTACATATCTGGATAGGCAGTGACTGGGTATGTGTATTATATGTTGCAATCACTTCAGATGACGAAAATTCACAGTCTAATCAATCGGTTTTTCATTTTGATCTCCCTGTGCACGTGGAGTGTTTCGAATGCGTATATTATCGAACAGCTGTAACCTTCGTTTGACCTTTACCTCATTCATTCATCAACAACGTAGAACATAGGTAACACAACAACAGAATACAAGAGGGGGGGGGGAGTAAAGTAAAGGTGTGCAGAAAAAAATAATAGATTTTAAGATCTAGATGAAGTTAAGTAATGAATACACTTGCGCCACTGTGACCCAGTGTCTCCATTTATTGCGATTATCAGGCGGACCCCAACCAGGCAATCTGCATCTACCAACATGGCTCAGACCAACAGTCAAAAACTTCATTGACTGATGCCATTTTTTAGTTTGGCCTCCCCTACCCTTCTCTCATCTTCCTTCAACCCTACCCAACATCGCGCGACGAGGCAGGCGGTAGTCTGGCATGCCCAACACGTGTTGCAACTATCTCAATCGATGAAGGTAAGAAACCTCATCGATTGATTTACGATATTTCCCAAGAATCTTTTGTTTAACCTCATTATTATTTACTCGGTTGTTCCATGATATACGAGCGATGCTACGAAGATTCCTGTGGTCAAATACCTGAATACGACCCGTATCTTGGGTTTTCATGACCCTCTACCTTTGGAGACTATGCATAAAAGCCAAAAAGTTAAGCAGAGTGGATTTCGCCATCTGATTGGAATATCTGTTGACCTTAACCAAGCCTTAAAACTGAGCATACAGTGAATATGTTCTTATCCAGTTAGCTCACCATTTTAATTTCTCCGACCTTCCATTTCATAATTAATAATATATTTTAAAGTAAATGATACTGTATGCATAATCAACTAATATCCTACCATTGGTACACCAATCATGCACACTTTTTATTGTAAATTAGTTACATTACTTGTTTAAACTGTTTTTTTTTTAAATTTATTTCCATTTCTAGTCAGCCTATATCAGGTGCAATATTAATTAATTCAGATAGTCATTTGTCAGAATCTCCAATCGTTGAGGCTACTAACTCACTTCAAGCGGAAGATGAAGGTTTCGCTGAGGATTTGGTTGACTGTACAACTAACCACCATCTTCGTGCTTGTTTTTCTCCTCCCACGAGTGCATCAAATATTCAGCCATCTGATCCTACCTATCACTCACTTCAAATCAAACCCATTTACGAATCGCGAAGAATTAATTCCCTACTTCCATCGTACACTACAGCCGACCAAATGACTCTATTAGGTTCAAATCAATCCGCTTTAAATTCTGTAAGCAAAACACATATACTTTTTACTGATCACTTGAGCTATTTGACATGATAGCTGACACTCAGAAGTAACTATTTGGTAATCTAGCTCAATTGTCTCATTTTCAACTGACATCAGCACATAAAATTGAAATTCCTAATTAAATGACTCCCGAAAATATTTTTAGACTCCTTTTAGTGTTGAGTGGTGGTGTTTATCACATTTAGTAGTTGCATTTGTTAGTAGTTAGCTGTTTCTTCTCTCAACACTGTCATCAGTTCCACTAACGATATTATGTAACATGTGACTTTATTTTCGTTCCATCTGTACTTTATATGCCGCTCTACATTGATCTTTCACTATCATAGGCTTATTTCAACATAATTACTGTATTTTATCCATATTCTTTTATGTGGGGTAGCATCCATGATAATAAAATACACGGTGTTCATAATTATTGGGTGGTTGATATCCAGTTGAAGCACATAAAGATTGCTTTACTTTGTGCTTATATGAACTTAATAAATATCACCGGGTGTACATAGAAAAGATATGGATTTTAAGGAATCATGTACAGGATACTACCTCTGAAATGGAGAAAACTGAAATACCACTATTTCACAAAATCATTCGTTACGGGTGGATCAGATGATAAGTTACCTACCCAGTAACTCTTGAATAGGTGGGAAACTTCTAAGCGTTAAATTTTCCAGCAATAATCTGAGAAATCTATTGGCAAAGTTCACTGAAATTGGAACGTGACTTAATGAATTTTCATTTACTAGTAATTTGAAGATAGTTTATGCATTATAAAGCTTTATGGTCTTAATTTCTATTGTATACGATGTCGTCGGTACATATGGCTGTTTTTTTTCACCACGATGCATACGATACACAGATAATCATTTTAGTTGTTAATCAAGTCTTTTTTAGTGGTAATAAAGCGTACACAACGCCTATTTATCATTACTTATGTTATATCGTCCTACTCGCTTAGTAGTCTACGATTCGACAACGACCGCGACTGGATCCCAAATCAGAACAAGAGTAGAACAGGTAGCAAGATGTATTGAGAAAATAATGGCAGGAGGCAAAAGGCAAAGTCAAGCGAAATGATTTACACTAGGGGTTATATAAACAATGGTATAGAATATTCTAGAAACTTCCCGATTGGTCGCTGGCTCTAGTTGGGTAAGAATGGACCAATCACAGCACAGCTTCGTGGGCATGTTTTGAGCGTGCTTTAATCAGGCTCGTTTTGTGCCAACAACTTAGTTAATTTAATCCCCCTCCCCCCGAGAGTGGATAGTTCCGTTATTCAAATATCATACTACTAAATCACAAAGCTTTATGATCAAATGTTTCACCTCCGACACACTCCGTAGTATCGAATACTCTTTAACTAAAGGGTAGAAATTTCATTCGTACAATAATCATCTATGAACATGAGACATCTATCTTAACGTCATTCTTATTATTACTAAAGATTTTCAGTTTAAAATTGTACCAAGATTTAAATTATCATATATTTCAAGTATGTTTGTTTAATTTTATTTTCCATTATAGTGTCCAGTTAATAGAGAAAGATTGTTGACAAGTGTACGACAAACTAATTCAGAACAACATGCACGAAGTATGAGTCCATCCAATCTTGTAGATATTTATTTATCTTCTAAAGATGTAAATGATCTTGGCGATGAAGATGATATGGAGGGTACAGACTTACTTCACTTAATTAGCAATTCATTGGATCGATTTAATGCTATTGTTCACCCACTAGATAATAATATGTCAGCGCTTACATCTGGTTTGGGTGAATCTAGAAATATCTTATCAGAATCTTATAGTAGCAGATACTCTCAAGATTGTTTATTTCCTTCCGATGTTGTTACAAAACCTATGACAATATTGTCCTCAGATAAAGTAAGTTTCTGTAATTTACTTTCTACTGTTATTGTTTCTTTTCAACTTTTTCCTATAGAGATAGCATAGTAATAACCGTTTGTACATGTGTATATAATCGTATAAGATTGATTGATTTAGTCATTTAATGATTTGTTGCATCTAAATCGTTAAGTCATTAAAATAAACTGAAATTCATAATTTTATACAGGTAATTAAGTACATTAAATGGCTCCTAGATCTAATGGTGCTAACGATTCACTGTCTATTTTTATAAATGAAATTAAAGATCCTTGTTATTTTACATTGTTAAATCCTTTTATCTGAGAAATAATAAAGGTTTTCATCGCGCGTAAGCGCATATGGAAGTTATCTTAGCCAAAAGAGGACTTATCGAAGCCTATTTTTAACAGAAAACTAGCAAACCTTTCTCCTTAACTTGTACGTATACCTACCGTTTGTTGTAACCATAAGGAGAAATGTTCTTAATAATTATGTGAATAATACGTTATCAGCTTATTACTTTGTTGTCAACGTAGGTTATTCGCGCACAATAAATGCAAATAGTCTGGTTAATTCATCATACTTTAACGTGCTATTAATGTATGGATTGTGAGACAATTGTATATACATATCCCTACAATTTCGATAAAGTCACTTTGTGAGCCTGATTGTGTAATCACTGTCTAGAATGTTGGCAAATTAAACTTTTTGAAAATCACTATTTTCCCCTTTGACTTGATATTTGATATTAATAGTTAGTGATTATTAACTTACTCTTTTTCTTGATAAAGTGGGTAAATGAGTAGCAAATTGAGTAAAATGTCAAATCGAATGAGAGATTACGTTTACCAAACTAATCGTTGAAATACTAAAATTCAGTCGGAATTCAGATGATATTACTAACAATTTGTAGCTAATTTATCTTACTATGCTTTGTTTCACATTCAAATGAGCTGACATACAAATATAACAGTACTTCTTACAGTAAGAGCATCTAAAGGACATCACCGACTAAAAGGCCTTGTGTCTATCCTTAAAATGCGAACTAAAAAGTACATCGATTTACTGAAGGCTTTTCCGTGGACGCGATGTATCTCCGTTTGACAAGGCGCGAAAAATATGATCGTCTTTGAGTTTTACATAAAGATATGAAACCCTCCCCCTCACTGGTTTGCCCAGATGCCTAACCTAAATATAGGGAATGAGTCATTTAGGTTCCTCAACCACTTTTCTTGAAATTTCATCTGTTAATATGAGTTGGTAAATAAGCTACTGGTGGGGATACACAAAGTTCACATAGCTTTTATCAGCTTGCGCCATATTTGGTGTGGTTAAGGCGCAAAGTTTTCCTGACTGTCTGATTAATGTTAGTTTAAGGCTTTGCACCTAACATCTAATAAAAGTGATATAAATCAGAGAAAACAAACACTTTAAGTTAGAAGAGACTAATATTCGATTCTGTGTTAGAATTCGTTTGAATGTGCATGACAATTTTATTTATTAAACTATTTCTGGTTTTAAGCTCTTCTATTTTACAATTAATGTAAACCTGTTGTATTATTGTATGTGTGATTCTTTCTGTGTTCATTTTGTTTGTGAAATTTCCAAATTTGGATTTCTGTTTTTTGGGAATAGCTTTATTACTGCAGTCAAATGGTTTATTCTCTTTCTTTGTGTTATTCAACTTTATGCTTATTCATGCATACATATCCGTCTTCATTACTGGCACATAAAACAATGACCTGAGGTGACCTAAATATAAGGTCTTTGTTTAATCATCTATCTTGTTTCTAAAATAAGATTTCTCTTTCTTTTCCTCATCTTGAAAAGACAATTTAGATTAAGCTGAATTTATAATTACTTGAACTGGAAAATCTGTCTACCTATAGATAGTGAATATGTGTATACCTATTTCACTTTAAATTGAACTTAGCTAAGCTTTGTTTAAAGGTTAACTAGTCTTTGTTAATTTTATTCCATTGTTCTACTTTGAATCCCCCAGTAAACTGTATGAAATAAATCATTTCAAAAATTTATTATGCTTGTCTATTTATTTATTTATTCTTCATTCCGTATTCGTGCATGCATACACAAAGAATTAAATATTATATTTTATCGTCAGCCTGCACATGGTGAGTACATGTGTAATTGTTGTTCTCACATCTTCTATTCTAGGAATATAAATTATCAAATGTCAATATAGACAGCAAAGTACCAATATCGAAACATATCAATCATTCATCGTTGCTATCTTTAAATTCTGAATTGGGACAAATATCCGGTAGACTATTGGATACAAATAACTCTTCATGTATATCAAGGTAACCTAGTCATTAACATATGAATGTGATACGTTATTGAATTTAACCACATCCTCAAATGTTGGATTGTTTTACTAATATTTTAAGTTCTACTCTATTTGAACCGAATTACATTTGACCAAATAAGTAGAATTTCTTTCATCTTTCCATTTGTATGTGATTTCTAAAGTTGTATAAATGCTCTATCGTCTTATTATAACCAACGATTTAAAATATGATGATTAGGAGGCATTTTTCTATTAGGTATTGAATCGTGTATACACCTTGTTTAGCGAACGTAAGCCCTCTCTAAATTATGATGTTGTGTATTAAATCATTCACTGCTTAATCTAAATACGTTGTGTTTATCGAATAATCATAACACTACTCACTTTCAATTCACTGGGTACTATTTCCATTCCACATTTATATAAATTTTATTATAAACATTATTTTACTTCAACTTGTAAGTGTTGGGTGGATTGTTGCATCCATCTTACCTGTGATAAGTTTAAAGTATCACTAACTCATATGCATTTCTTATCTGAACTCTTTCATTTGTTGATTTCGTTTACTATTTTACTCATTATCGAATTATTTTATTTTTGATACTACCTGCTCAGCTGGATAGATCTTGGTAACGTCAGTGCTTATTTAAAATAAAGTTTTTTTTTAAAAGCTGAACATATTTTTGAAGTTTGTACAATTTTCTGTCATTGATTGTTTTCGCATTCTTTGGACAAACGTTTGTCGAGGAAAATGTGATATGTAATCGCAATCCAATTCTTTTTCTTTTTGTCCTGCAATCATTAGGAATTACAGGAAGAGAGCATGCTATTGGAGTTGCCAGTTTACATATTTTTCTTTTTTACGAGTTTATGATTGATGTATTTTTGTAATATATTAATGATATTTATTACTTAATATGTTGTAAATGTTAGCATACATTCGTAATTGTACTTGACTTTTATTAGTGATATATCTTTTATTGTACTTATCACTTTCTGAAGTGTACGTTGTATTTATGCATATATGAACAGCATAGAACCTGGCAGGTGTGCATCAGTCGAAGTTACCACACCTCAACAGTACTGCAAGATAAACACCAAACCAATAGAAGTAGTAGCTACTTCAGTGAGAATAATAAAGATAAAAAAAGATGGACATTTCAAACAAGGTCTTTGAGGAGGGATTAGTTCGTAGAAAGTTATAGGATAATTGTAAGCACCCGACTTAAGGAAGAACAAAGTGTATGAAGTTTGTATCAGCTTACGAAGAATAGATGTATATTATTTAGTTAATCTGTGGTCGAGCTCAGGCATGTAAACAGAGAACTGTTTTGGACACATTTGTGTATGTGTGAAGTCTTGTGGTACCTGAAAGCTGCCTAGATAAATCTCGATGATGACGATTATTCCGTCGTTAGATCACTTGAAATTTAATAACTGACTTTGTAGGTTCATACATCCTCTAAACATACATTAGCTTAAGTAACCAGTAGTTGTCAGCCAAAGTAATATGACTTATAGCTTGGTACGTAATATTGCATGGTAAATAAGCAAGCATTGGCATTTTTTCCCGTATTATCGTTCATTTATATATTTGATAACGTTTGTACCATTGTTGTCGTTTGGGATTGATTTCATTATTTACCGTAGAATTATACATTCAGAAAAAAAAGGTTGATATACAACTAGCTTATCTGTTCCTTTATTTGTTCGATTGTTTAAACCAATTTTATCGTGAAGTGAATGAATTAGTTGAATTCTTTTTTCCTTCAGAGAAATAGTTTTCCATGGGAGATGGTTGGTTGAAGTTAAATGCATGTCTGTGAAACAATAAAACGATGGTAATTGTTAAGTTACAATAAACACTGTCATATGAAAATGTATCCAAAAACAGCTTGTATTCCCTCTGGTAGAATAAAGTAAAATTAAAAGGAATAATAATAATGTCATTTGATTCTCCATTTAATCAAACTTATGTTAAAGACTGTGTCCAATGTATTTTGCTAACAAATTCCTAGAGCATAGTATGAAGATCACTTCTGGGAAATATCGTGTAGGAAATCTGGCTTTTTAAAATGAAGTTATCCACATGTGACGCCATTTTTATAATCCCACAGTAAATATGTGCAATTCTATAGATAATTGTTATGGTTAGTCATTTAGCCGCTGAAAATTGTCCCATAACTACATGATTTTATTTCTAATGGCTTATATATATCATACTTTGAATGTATTATTTTGACAGTGTAATATCTGGTTGGTATTTTTTTATGTAAAAACGGCACATGTGGCGCACACGAGATAATCACCTCCCAACCAAAGGACGAATATGCTGCACATGAATCCACCCCGTATAAATCTATGAATGAGAAGTATAGATTACGAAAATGGAAAGCATGCATACGCTTGAGGTCTCTGGTTATAGGTGTCTTCGAAGCATTATCCGAGTGTAGTGGAACGATAGAGTATGCAATTCTGAGGTTAGGCATATTATACTAAAGAACGATGTCTATTCAGTTGATGAGGTTGCGAACCTTCATCAAATTAGGTGGTCGGGACATTTGTACCCTGCTGCCACCAACTTATCGTATGATGCTGGTTGGTGTAGGAGTTTAGTGAAAAAAAATCAGAGTGACAAAACTAAACGTTGTCTCACAACATAAAGTTGTTGACCATCCACTTGAACCATGTTAGTAGCTACAGACTACCTGGTTTAGGTCTGCGAGATAATCGCGATCATTGGTTGGCGACATTTGTTGGTATAGCTGAGGATCAGTCATAGTGGTTCAGGTGCATTAACTCTTTATCTTCTAGATCCTATGTTATATTATTTCTTCATATATACCTTTACATTCCATTCTTTAGAACCAAGCTATGGAACTTTGTTAATTTGTCCTAGTCGTACAGATAAAGTATATGACTTTTACCTGACTCACATATACGCCAAGCACTGTTTCTTATGACTGACTTTTAAAAGCATCATTACCTAATCAAAATGGTTACATAAAGATATTTAGTGTTACGGTAATAAGTCATATGGAGTTATGTAATTAAAATGCTTCGTCTTTTTTTGTCTTCAGTTGCTCATCTTTTGGTCATTCACCGTTATCATTATCGTATTCATTCTCAAATGAGGTAAGAAACATAGAGATAAACCTGTTTATTTTTTGATCCACATCATATCTTTTATCTCTTTAAAGTATACATTATTTACTAATCACAATCCAGCGAATACCCATTAAAAACGGTTGCTTCCGAATTCGTTGGAAGAATACTTTGTTTATAAACACCGGATTTAAATTTGAAAGTTGATGTGTGGTTCTGTGAAGATTAGGATTCTATTTGATTTTGTTGTTTGTATTCGCCACAGATTGACTTCGCCAAGCAATCAAACTCAAGACACTTAAGCAAGGTCCTGGGGTTTGATTCCTTGGAGTAATCAAGGGATGCATTACTAAGAAGTCCCACATTAAGACGAAACGCTATCTAGTGCTCTCTGGTTTTCGTTAGTACACAATGTAGGTCAGTTTGTGACAAATGCAAACAACAGGAATCAATTTAAAAATTCTCAAAGTGGTTTTTCACTTAACAGATATTTGCATTTTCCTCCGCAGTTGACAAATGATTCGAGGTTGTACTTACGATAAATTACCACTTTGTGTAATATCAACGTGCTTCTATCGATTCGCTTGTTCTTGTAAAGTATGGTGTATTGGCCGTACAAAGAATACATGATCAAAACCCATTTCTGAGCATTGTATGATATGGCTGTCCAAAGGCGAATGTAAAAAATCTAGTAATGTAATTCCTTCAGAATCAGTCTTTAAAATCATCTCTAAGGTCAAACAATATGACTGAAAAGTTATACAGATGCATAGCTGAAGTGTTGGCAGTCCATCACTTCAGATTCGGTTTAGTTTGTATTTTTATCAATCGTTTCGTAAAATGAACGTAAATAAAATTTGGAAAAATTGTTTGTAATAAATGTCTACCGCACAAATATAGTGAACTGTAATACCATATTTCACCATATCGCTTACTTTTCTGTTAGGTTTCTATATCTTCTTGCCAGTCGAGCGACAGGAATACAACATACTATCCTAATATACCATCAACTATACCCATTAATGTTACTGCTCCTTCCGTCGTTGGTTATACCATGCCACCACCAACTGGTTCTATACGTGTAAACAATCCTCTTGTAGATAAGTCGAAATCTTGCTGGCTGACCTTTCCTAATGGGATTCAGCATAATACAAAAGTGTTAACTCCATCTGTAGAACCAAACAATTTACTTGTTGACCTAATTAATAATAATCGAAATATGCTAACTGATAGTGATATAGAAATGTTGAATTATCTAAACTTGGATTTAAGAAATCTCTTTCGTAATGTTTCGACTACGGCTACAACACCTACTTGTACAACCTCGATCATCGGTGGTCCTTCTCTTCATCAGCATGTTAGCAATAGTATTAGTAATACAGTGAATCGATACAACAATAATAATAATAGTAATTGGTCAACGGTTACAACAAATATTGATAATAAGTGTAAAACAGTAAGTTCATCTGTTAATGACAATGGAAGTCTATGGAATCAGAATAAATTCTTGCAATCTAAAATATTACTGATGAATAAGACACAACTACTGAGAGATCCTATGCTCCAATTACAGACAACAACAGTATCATCATTGCCACTACATTCTATTATTGCTGCACCATTAACTCCTTTGGATATTACAAAATATGAATGTTCAAACAATATTTCAGACAAAACTCGATTGAATCCATCAAATAAAATAATATTTAATACAAGATGTATGAACGTTCCATATAGCAAACGTATCAATAACAACAATTTTATCACATCATACTCATTACCACTGGTAGATGGTTCTAAAGAATGGTCGACAGGTATGAATTTACTTTGACAATACCGTGTATAGATGTTCTTATTTAGTAAGTAATAAATAATTTTATAAGAAATAATCATCTGAACTAATGTAAGTGAAAGGATGTTATGTTCCGCGATCCGATACACTTACAATATATACTTTCTACGATTGGATGGATCACTGCAAAAGATTACTGAAGATGTGTAGGAAGGTTTAGTTACAAAACTTGAATGACTGTTCACGAAATCAATGATAAATATAGATGTATGCCTTGTCTTTTTGATCCACAAGCAAGTATATATCAGTTAAAACCTTGACTAGATAATTAATGCCGTTTTCCCAATAATATAGCACATTTGTGATTTTCCCACCTATCATTTAACACTAAGGGAGTCGGGTAATGTCCGATGGTCATGAAATCTTTGACGTTGCTTGAACCATGATAAGCTTAGTCTGTAGGCTATCATAGGATGCTTGATTTTATTATCCGGCTAATATTAACCTTAAATAAATTGTTTGTAGTTTATTTCGTAATCTTCATTGTTTATGCTGTGATTATAGTATAGTACTCAGTTGGTTTTTTAAGCACCCTATTTCAATCACACTGATAAACGAGACCTTTCGAACTTGGGAGTCTTACTGGCTGATATAATGTTGAGTTTAACACTGTAGCTCAGCGATAATGTGTTCTGTGATATCAATCACATGACAAAAAATCGATAACTGTGAACTGTATCGATTGTGTATACAAAATAATTGAACCATCAAATAGTGAGATCACTAACCGTGACACAAAATATCATCTGTCTTTTTTAACATCACTCCTTTAATCGAACTAGGCTAATTGACCATTCATATTTTGTAAACCATATCAATATTTAAGAAGTAATTTAGAATAAGAGCAGAATTTAAGAATCTAAACCCAATGGTTTTAAGTTTATGTTGCTACCGTGTGGCTTGAAGGTTTTAGGCTCGATTCGTTATCATGTTATGTCAATTTTGTATTTTACTCAAGTGTTCGAATGAATTTGTCTACTACTAATGTTGTTCATACAATTAATGCTTGTCAGAGTCAGTCATCAGCATTGTGGTGTTTGTTACAAAGATACATCAGTCCGAGTTATTATATTACACCAACACAGCTTAATGAAACAAGACGAATACCAAGGTATTTAAAACAGTTATGCTAATTATAGTGGAGACATGATTAGAAATAAAGAATGTTGTTTAAGAGATAGTGGATTCACAGAATAAGAAGTGTAAATTATCATTAAAGCTCTGAATCTAGGAGTAGATTGATTTTGAACCACATCACCCAACATCTCTAGTGATTTCAATTAATGAGGATAATGTCGTTCATCATTATTCTAAATACTGTTACATTATCTATTTTTTATTATATTTCAGAGGCAACTAGTAGCCTACCATGCGTTACAGGAAACAGCATTTTAGCACATTCAGTCGAATATCATCCGAATACTTCTGTTTCTACTGTTGGATCAGTAGTTACAACTACATCATCTTGTTCCATTACTCGTACGCCACCGTTAATTAATATGAATCATCCATTTATAACTGAAAATTCAACTACGAACTGTGTACCTACCATCGGACCTTCTCCAACTGCATCTAGTAAAAGTAAAGTTTCATTCGGGGGCTTAACACTTCCAGTATGTAATAATTCTACGGTGAAAAGTGGTAATAGATTAAATGAGGTATGTTACTGCATTGATTATTTATCCTTTTAAATGTAATTCTACACTTCTGTCTCATCTTATTGTCGAATTGTTTTTATCTTCGTCAAAATTAGTCCTGTTTTGCTTGATTTCCGTATGTAATTATTCTTGAATAATCTATGATGAACAGCGTAATACTGTTCGATCATTAGGTGAAGTTGTAATTATCTGTATTCGGGATATTCTGTGTAAGCCATTTATTGGAGATCTTCGTGTGCTATATCCAACATTTTCAGCCATTTGTCTATTCGTTTAGTGAGTGAGTGCATCATAATAGAATGTAATTGCCATTGTCAGCTTTCATTTTATGTTCGAACTCATTGTTCTTGTGTTTTTGACTGTGTATGTCAAGTTGCAATACAATGTTGCAATGCAATGTTTGTACCAGCCAGTGTCTAATAGCTCTAGACACTTAGAATATAATTTTAAATGAAAGTTAAACACTAATATGCAACATTCAACCACTAAATGAACGGAAAAATGGTCGAAAATACTGGATGCAACGCTCATAATGAACATCGAAAATATTGCGTTTGATTTCAGTCTAGATTTAACAACACATAAATCAAACTTTGATCACTTTTGTCATTTTTTTTTACAAAAAGACAATATCAACTACATATGCACCCATGAGGATAGTTATTATGACCACAACATAACATGTCCTTTTATGTTATAGTTAAATGATTCACGTGATGAATCTTATGATTCTGTGGATTGCTTATAGACAAAAAAAAACGATATAGAAATTAGACTAGTCAGTAATTTGTATATTATTTCTGGTACGCTGAATCGTAGTGTTACTTATTTGAAATATGATTCCTAATCTATTTGAAATGTAGCTACCTACATATTGTGCAGTGGCAGTATTACGATATACTGTCTCACTGTGAATGCTCTTTAATGTTACTTCACATTGAATATTAGTTTGCTTGTATAGAGATGTGATTTTATGCGCGAGTTATATTTTCATTACGCGTGATCATAATTGAAGTGATGTACTTTGTTGTGTTCACTTACCGACCCTCCACTTATTTATCTTGTGTGTATTCGCGTCTATTACGTTGAATCGAATGCTTTTCCGTTTTTTTGCAGCTATGACCTGTCCCAACTTGAGCAATAAACAATCAAGAAGCAATAAACAACTTTATTTTAGTTCAGGTTATTTTTACAAGACCTTTTCTTAAATAACTACTCAATGAGTTTTGTGGTATGAGACATTCGTTTCCATCGACCTAGAGGTCTTGGGATAGATTTTTTAACTGAGAATGAGTGTCTACGAGCTAAACATTTGCAACCACATGAAAGTAGCGAATTAAGATAATAAGGTAAAATTACTTGCTTGCACATGCATCTCTTTTTACTACGAATATTTGAAGTTGTTTAAAACTCATAGTTTTTCTTGTACTTTCGTATCTTTACAGGGGTTCCGCAATACGCATCGTAGACGACACAATAATATACCTTCAAACACCAATGTTAATTCAATCTGTTCTATGGCTACTTTGAATTCATCAACTCCGATTTGTTCTACAGCAAATCCAAATACTCACTTGTCCAGTACTAAGTCACTTCCACGTTATTTAAACAGTCAGACAACACAGGTATTGGCAGCAACCATAACAACAGATTCAATTTCATCATCATCATCATTATACCCAAGTACAGAGTTAGTCAATGGAAAGCCTCCTATAGCTAAATGGCGTCGTGCATGCAGCTTTTATTTGCGTGGACATTGTATAAAAGAAGATTGTGAATTCGCCCATGATTTAACCAAAGTGACATGTAAATTCTGGGAGATGGGTGAATGTTTCAAAGGATCCACTTGTCCATTTCTCCATGGTTATCCCCCGGAATTAAATATAGATCAGAGCAATAATAAGTGAACTAAGTCATTTGCATGTTTGTGTATGTAGTTGGGCAGTCTACAGTGTTCAATTTCAGTTTCTCGAAGTATACGCAATACTCTAGATAAATATTATCGATGAAAAAAGAAGCTAATTTTGTTTGGCTCACTTATGTCATTTTATTCTATTTTGTTTATTCAGTTTTTCTTATTCTCACCAAAGAAGTCGAACAATATGGATGAATGTTTAAACGAACAAAACAACGATACAATTCTTATTTATGTGAATTTTTTTTTCCGTCATTTCTTAAATGGTCTATTTTCTTTTTATAATTTAAAAACTTGAACTTAAAGTCCTTCGTTTGATCCTTGTATTATTTTACTGTAAAATCGCTATTTATCTTATTCAACATTTCTATTATTATTAGCATTATTACAACTTTCATATTTTTTACTTTCAAGAAATACTTCAAAATTTTCATCAATCAATGATTATATAATGTAGAAACCTCTAAGTGTGCACTATCCACCTTGGTTTATCTTTTTAACTTGCATATTCAGAGAAGCGGCTCAATATTTTACAATCCTTACACAGTTCCTGCTTACTTTCAATTTGTTATTCTTCACAATTTTTTGACTTGACATTTCTCCCTTCTGCTCCCACTTTAATTTGTTAGTTTATTATCATTAATTTGGTATTCTAACTTATATTGACGTGTGTATCTGTGGTTACACACTGACTTTTTTCATGCTTCACGCTTTCTTGTTAAAGTTACAATTGTGGTCTTTTTTGTGTATTATTCTGCTTTTTGTATTGTTTTTCTGAGTATCTACACCTTTATTTTATATACTAATATTTTACACCTGTTAGTAATATTATTGTTAACTTCATTTGTAATATTATCTTTGAGTTTTCTTTCGATGTGATTAAAAATGATCCTCCTCTTCACTCGATGATTTAGGTTACTGTATCAGAGAACGATGTGATTATATTGATTACTATGTTCTGTTTGCGCCGCTCCCCGACATTCGACACATGCATATTCATTTGTTCTTTCGACTGCATCATGTATTCTATTTCATTTACTTCTGTAAAGAAAGGCACCAATATTTTCTCTGTATTGTTTCATTTCATTGCTAACGGTAAGCTCATTAGGGTAATAAAGTATGCACAAATGCGATACAACTCACTATTTGATGTAATATCCCATAATAGACTAGATAATAATATTAGCGGTTTTCTCTTTTGTTCAATCTATGTACATCATCATAGAATGTGTTTCCACTGGATCTCCCACTCACTCATGTGTATATGTAATAATTCGCACTTGCCATAATCTACTAGGGTCAAGTTGAAAACTTGAAATTAATGTACATTAGTCCTCCAAATCTCTTTTTTCAAAATTGACTTTGATAATAGATGTGGGAAATGTAATTTCTCCGATGTTTTGATTTTGTTCGTTTTACTGATTTCTTTACTTCATCTAATCTGTTAGTATCTCAGGTCAAGAATTTTCTAAGATTTGTATTATCATTTTGTTTTAAAATAAGTTGGTTAGTTACTGACTAACTGTTTAAGCATTTACAAATTCGTTAATCTATTTTTTATGAGAGGCACAATTTTCTTATTGAACAATCCTATCTACTTTGCTCGATGCTGTGTATGTTTTACTATTAATTGGTATGCTTAAGATAAATAAACAATATTGTAATAACAGATGATAGAACGATTTTGGTCTTATTTCTCTTTCTATTAAAAAAATGTGGTGCATGTTACATGCTACATTTTCTCCATGTGATCAATGACCCATTAAAAAGCTGCTGATTCTCTCTATCGACATCATACTGATCCACTTGTTAAACTTGTATTTTGCTTTTCAGATCCAGCTGGAGGCTGCATGATTGAACTAAATGTCTAGTTAACAATATTCCTTTGCTAAGTTGTTATACCTGGACACAGTTTCTGAGTCTTTGTTCATAAATATTTACTATCTCTTAACGTTAAAAAGGTTGACTATGGTTACAGGTAAATAATTTTCTCTTGTGACAAGAACTGTTTGTCGATCTCTTCCGTATTACACATGAATAACAAACGTGGCAGTTTTTATGAAAAATTTCATCGAATATTACTTATATAGTATCTGTATTGATACACGTTATGTATCGATAAAGTTTTCTCTTTTTTCATATGAATAAAAAAATTTGCTGAAAATTGTTTTTTGTAAATTTCTTGTTTATGATCACATGTAACTAAGTTGTGAAAGCTTACCTGTCGAAATGTAATATAATTATGGGGAGATGCAGTTAGTCCTCGTTGTTAAGGAGCTGTATTTCATACTTTTTCTCTGTCGTATATTGTGTGATTGATTTCACATTATCGATTTGTTTAAGACTTTTGTAGTTGGCATCATTATGCGACGGTATATTCCGTATCTGGTTTTCAATCATTAGTTAGCATATTGTGAGCGTATCGACATTCGTGGTGATACAATCTATCTATCAGTAACAATGCTGTAAGCATATATTTGTCATTAGTAGGCAGTGGATACGAGTACAGTGTGATGTAGGAAGTGGCCGAAATACAGCGTCGTGAACATTTTGGAATGAATAGTGTTTCATAGGGTGCAACAATTTCGAGTTGACATTAAATTTTTTAGCACGACTGAAACGATATATTTTGAGAATGTGACACAATATAATTAAAATTTAAGCACATGCTATCAGTGTCAAATTCGCTATCAGCGATTCTAGCTTTATTGTTTAAAGTGTAATCGCTATGATCAATACGAAGTTCAATGAGATTGTAAACAGAAGCTGATGAAAGTTGATGTAAACAGTCAACAAAATTCAGAATAAAAGTGTAGTATTAAAGAAATGATGTTACAGATTGTTCTTAAGATCAGATAAAACAATCATTGTAAGAAAACTTGGGTGATATCTAAGCGAGTATTGTCAAGTGTTGAGACAATGATTAATTGTCACAATGTTTGAGTCATAAGTAAGTGAATGCAAACATTTTATGAAGAGACAGTAATTAATATGTGCATCGTCAAAGCATAGTCAACCACATTTAGAAGCGTATATATCGAAATTTTACTTGAAGCATGAAAGAGTGATCTTGTTGAGATAAGTAGTAGATCGTTCTAATTATTAGTTGACATTTAGAGTAGGAAAATAGTAAACCACATTAATATACGGTGTATATATATGATATGTTTGATGTATGTGAGTCAAGTTTTGTGAACAAAGGCGAGGAATGACATATGGCATTTGAATGATTAAGGAGCTGTATTTCATACATTTTCTCTGTCGTATATTGTGTGATCGGTTTCGCATTATCGATTTGTTTGAGACTTTTGTAGTTGGCATCATTATGCGACGGTATATTCCGTATCTGGTTTTCAATCATTAGTTAGCATAATGTGAGCGTATCGACATTCGTGGTGATACAATCTATCCATCGTGTATCTGATGTCGAATAGATCGCAGTTGCGAAATGCAATTTAGGCACAATAAAACGACCGTATTGAATTCAGTTATGGATCAGTTTTATACACCGGCTAGTTCGTGATCTGGAAAAGTGTAAACCGCATCAAATTCCTTGAAATACGTGCAAGGTTTACAACACTGAATCCATTCTTAACGTCGTTTATGTACGATATGAAAGTAAACTAACTAAAGCACTGTTTCTTATTACATCTTTTGTAACCGACTGATAATCTTTCATTGAGGATTGTTGTTGATTTTAAATATCCTAGACAAGTAATCACTGAACTGTTTATATATGTATGAAGCATGCAGTTATCCATAAGCGAAACTTTAAATACATCAAAGTACAACACTATAACTAGATGCACGGGGCTATGTTTAGGAAGCATGAATTTGTTTATTTTGTTTTTATAATCTAGTTGTGTATGCGTAATCTGTGAAGCATGGTGAGTTTTCTATGCATACTATCATTCAGTTGCATATGGGTGACTTCGTTTACAAATATTTAAGTTTATCATAGAAGTAGTGGAGTTACTTTGAATAGGTGTGATGTATTATGAAAATATTTTTACAATATTTTGTGGTGTCAATTACGTTTTATCAACTCTACTGGAAATTTGTTGAGTTCTCAATCTACTCTAACATTTCCCGAAATTCATAGCCTAATGAGAGTTTCTTTCGAGAAATCAAATAATATTTGATTTTGATGTTGGCTGTAATTGTGAAATGACTAGACTAGAATAATACTCGTAGTTAATTTCTGCCTAAATTCATGTAATTCAGAGGATATTTCTAGCATGGACAATGATCAATTGTTGTGACCTTCATCTTCCACCTTGTAGGATTAATTGATAAGTGCATTAACTAATCGTCTATTAAGTCACATGTTGAAGTCTAAAAGTATGTCTGTAGTCACAAGGTCATAAGTATCATATGAGAGAAATCAATGGATGAGGATGTGTCGGTCACTTGTAGCTAAATGAAAATCGGTAAATTTATTGACTAGACGAAATGACGTAGTTTGTTGATGAATTTGTTATTATTGTCTACATGCAATGTGTATGTGTTTATGAATACTGTTTGAAATGAAAATGAATTATGCATAAGTTTCAGTAAATGCAAATGGCCTAACATTGTAGACAATTGAGTGACTTGTAGATGATTAATTGTAATTGTAATTGCAATTGAGATTTGAGTATGTGAGTGAATGAACAGTGGTGTAGCTGAGTTAAGTAGTCAGTCATAATTAACGTAAGATGTAGGTGTATATCAGTCTGATCTACCACATGACATCATGAGAGTACGATGAAAGTAGTTCGTTGAATATTAAAACAATAAAAATATGGGTAGTATTAATGGTGATTAGAATAAGTATTGAGAACATAAATGAACTTGGTGAATAGAAGCATCAACTAATATTGAATTGAAAATGTAGAATAATATAAAAATGGAATTAATGTGCGCCACTGGGATCGATTGCAATCTGTGTTACTAAATCTCGTGTGATGTTGCATTGTAGTTTGTATTTGTTGACTTGGATTTTAGTTTGTGTACATTGTTTGTGGATTGATGGTATATGTTGTTGTTGTTGTTACTTTTGTAGTAGTTATCACTATGGATGTAAGTGTTGTGTTGTTGGGAATATAACAGATGAGAGTTCACTGCCACATCAATCTGTGTAATACTTTTGCCTAATATGTTATAATTAACTCTCTAATTACATACCTATTTGTTTGTCTATATGGCATTAATACTTTGAAGTCGTCTGTTCACTGTTATTAAACACTTGCTAATTACTTTCATCTTCAAGGACTTTGTTTCAATGCTAGGATGTTGTAAATCTGTATGTGTATCTAGCCTACTAAATAATAGCTTTTTGTGTAAAAACTTTCATCATATGATGATACCTTGTGCAAGTAGTGGATTATTTTCTTCATTGTGAAATTAAGTTTCTATTTCTGTTTAGTTGCTGCCATTTAGACATGCATTATATTAAACGTATATGCTAATTTAATAACCTTTTTACATTGTTTGAATTTCTTCTATTAAAGAAAATGGTTTCATCTATTATGGTGTGTGCATCTGTATTTTTATATGTTATTGAACACCTGGTATAAAACTACCCGGAATAAATGTAATATTAGCTCCAGGTATCATTAATTTTCCCTATTTACTGATTGACGGAATACCGGTTGCGTACATATCAGCCTCATATTTTATTAAAAATGGTAGATGCATTTTTCAAATGAATATTTATGCTAATTTTCACTATACCACTCAATATACGAAGATAAGCAGATTATGAGAATCCACGATGCTGAAATTTTTAATTATTAATCAGTTTGAAATGATTCTAACGATAGGATAAGTTGTCAGTTGATTGACTGTCTATAATCTACTTTTCTTCACTTATACATCTGTAACAATAACATTAACAACATTCTAGTTGATGTAATTAACTTGGAATCCTCATTTTTTTTCACAAAATAATCGATCATTTTGTTTTCTGCTTCTTATGGTTTGAGACAGTAGTGACCTTTTCGGTCTATATAAGGCTTGCTTGGTTCATTAGACGCAGTCATATGAATGATGCATCACACTTGGGAGAAGAAAAGTCGCTACTTAGATATTTCTTCATGCATTTTATATGTGACTAATTTTTATTTACCTTTTGTGGGAGTTATCAACCTAATTGGTATCAATATACTTTTATATCAAATTTCTATCGTTCTCAATCAATAGTCGGCGATATTGTATCTAAAATCACATGCACCAATGTACTTCATTATATGAACCATATCTACATCGTTAGTATGAACAGCCTCTCAGGAAGAAGATATTCTGCAATGCAATGGCATCGTCTACCAGTTCATTCTTTACAATAAACAATTCACTATTTTTGAAATCTAGAAGAAATATATTATCGGGAAAGCATACGCTTGCTCAAAGTTCCAGGTACGTCTTGCTAATTGATATCATCTGCCGGGACTTTAAAACATTCCCAAATCAATTAAGCTAGGCTAGCGTTAAAGAATTGTGCTGATTTTTATTTGATATTTAATATTGTACATAATAACTAATGACGTTATCTACATTATATATACAAAAAAACGACCGATTTGGAAAAAATGTAAATGCTTTACTCTGAACATTTGATTGTAAGGTATTGATTGTCATGACAATGATTATTTTGATTATTTTCTATGTGATTGGGAGTATCCACACACATGTGATACTACATATGATTGAATTCATTCGAAGTTACTCACTAATTAAATTCCATTAATGAAAGAATGAAGAAATACAAATTTATATCATAATTGTGTACATATATAAAAACTAATTTAGTTATTTTGAGATTGTTTTTTATTACGTTTTAAGATAAAATAAATCCATATTTGATATCAAGAATTGGTCTGAGTTAGACAACCACTAACAATCAAGAAGGACTGTAAAGGTACTTCGTTCTGGTATGGGACCATTTAGAAATGCTCATCTAAGACCTCCTATCAAGGAATTAGACTCAGGACCTACAGATTTAACGGTTAGACCACTAAACTGATCAGTATTCACTCGTTGATATTTCTAACTCCAGTCAATTGGAGATATATTCATGAGATATAATGCTTTGCTATCCATAGGTAACTGCAGCAAACCTGATATAATTGAACCCGACTGATCACCCCCTTTTACTAGAATTCAAGAAATTGCCTCCTGGAGTAAGTCACAGATGAATTAGTGTTGATTGTAACGAAATATTGTATTGATTGTTGAATTTGAAACTTCATATTTGAAGTCTAGAATACGGTAGACACACCAATCAATCAGTAGCCGTTACCCCTCATGGAGCATAGACCACCGACCAGCATTTTCTAACAAATTCTGTCCTAGACACTCCTTCTCAGTCATTCACAAGCGATACTCATTCTTTTCATGTCTGTCTCTGATTCCTAAAGCTATGTGTTTTTCAGTCTTCCTCTTTTCCTTTGGCCTTAAAGATCCCAAGCTATGGCTTGTATTGTGACGTCGTTTGGTGATTTTCCCAATGTGTATCCTATCGACGTGAAGCGTTTTCTCCTAATCATTTCGTCAGGTGGATTTTGGTTGGATTGTTTTTGTCACAGAAGGTTGTTGCTAATAGTATCTGTCAGACTGGTCCGGAGTGTCTTCAGTAAAAACTATTTATAAATATTTGTAGTTTCTTGAATGATGTTTTACGTAATTCTTCAAGTTTTGAGCCCCATATTATAGAACTGTCTTGATGTTTGTACTGGAAATTCTGACCGTGGTGTTGCCTGACAGTTATATCGTGTTCCAGATATTCTTCATTCGTAGAAATGCTAACCTTGAATTGTCGATCCGTGCTTCCACATTTGAATCAGATCCTCCTTCTGTATCCATAATACTACCCAGGTCTGTAAAAGGTTTTATATCTTCCAGAGATTTCCCGTCAAGTATGATTTGGTTAGTACTTGCTTCGTTGTATCTAAAGATCTTGCTTTTCCATCTGTGTATGTTGATGCTACTGCTACACTACCTGTCTTCACCTGCATTGTTGCTGTGTGTGGGATAGAAGAACGAGGTCGGTCATGTATGAAGTCCAAATCGTCTAGCTGCATCCAGGGTGTCCACTTTCTTCCGTGCTTCTCATTTCCCAGTCAATAACCAGGAGAAATGCAATGGGCAGGAGTAGGCAGCTTTATCTGACTCCCGTTTTTACTTCGAATGAATCTGTGAGCTGACCTCCATGTACGATTTTGCGGAATTCCTAATCACGTTGACTATCTTCTCAGGTACAGCATAGTGTTTAAGAGGGCTCCATAATATTCTCCTGTCCACACTGTCAAATGCCTTCTCAAAGTCAATGAAATTAATGTAAAGTAGTGAGTTCCATTCAATTGATTTTTCAACAATGAACCATAGTGTTACGATTTGATCACTATACGATCAATCCTTACGAAGTCCGGCCTGTTGATTTGAAAGTTGAGAGTCAACTAGATCTCTCATTCGGTCCAATAACACTCTACTGAGGACTTTTTCTAATGCTGAAAGTAAAGTGATGCCTATGAAGTTCTCCTAATTGCTAAGACCTTCTTTCTTTAGTATCATTATGAAGCACTCTTGTATCCAGTCTGTTGGTACTTGTTCTTCTTCCTAAATCTTTTTGAATAGAATATGGAGCATCTTTGCAGTTACTTCAATATTTGATTTCAGTACTTCAGCTGGTGTGTTGTTTGGTCCTGCTGACTCATCACTCTAGATTTATCGGATGATAATACTGAAAATTTTGTACGATTTGTAAATAATCTACAAAAACATTGATGTTAGATGTTAGAACTATATAAAGGAATGTAGTATTGTGTTTATGTGATTCTTTACAGCTGAAGTCATTTTGTATTAAATTTATTTTGCTATTATAGTTATTATTCTTAAAATTATTTCAAAATTAAATTGATCACCTTAACTTACTTTGAGTATTACTATTCACAGGTTATATCATATTTTTACTGAATACTTTGAATTATCATTACTTTTAATAATAATGATGGCAACATTGTAAATACTTCATTCTTGTTTCTTTTTTTTCTTTTTAATAATTAATTAACTTAATCAGTTTGTTTGGTATATTGTGTACCTTGTAATCACTTACATTATAAATTCTATCTTCTTTCTTATTGTAGACAAAATGGGTTTATTTGATTATGTAATACATTCTTTATTCATCGTATCATTATGAAAATACATTTAACGTCTGGTGTTGTCTATATTAATTTTAATAAATGTATTTCATACAACATTTTCGATTATATAATTCTTATGTCAAATCACTAAAGAAGAGTAACAAACTCTCAGAACTGTGTTTTAGAACACTATTTCAATTATTCTGATTGTGGGTAATGTAAACATTTCGTTTTTATGATTGTTACCTTCCTCTTACCCTATCCTCCCCATTAGTGTATTTATTCTTGGTATATTGTCTCTTACTATGAACTACAGTTAATTGGTTGTGTACAAGATGTCCATATTCACTACCACTATTTCATTAGTTCTGTATTGATGTTAATTTCCTAATTGATCCGCTATGTGGTCTGGTTTTATATATATATATAGACGAATGTATGAAATATAATTCGATTCTGTCTGGTTGGTCTATCGGCTTGCGTTCTTCTTATTCCGGCTTGGGACTCAGTGGGCATAGGGCAGATGCGCAGTTATCGACTAGGCACACCTAAAAGGCATTCGGTCACCCCACCAAAAAAATTCTCTCGTCATAACAGTAATGAGTGAATATAAACTACTAGAGCTTAGATTTTATTAAATATTCCAAGTTTCCGGAGTTATCTAAAATTGATTTCTATAAATAGGCCAGTGTATTACAGATGGTGGAATAAAAGATAAAAATGAATTAGGATATAAAATGAAATCTACAATGAAAACTGCACTTTAATATGGAATATTCACTCATTAAATGAACGAAAAAATACTAAAATGTTTTAAGTACTACATTCATGGTAAACATTGAAAATATTGCAGACAGCCTCATTTCATGAAATCACACATAGTTTATGACGAATTAAAGTTTACATTAAAAATGTTACAGTGTTGTATATATTATAACTTAATTAGCTTTACGTCACAGTACATACAGCAGAATATTTTATGATGGAACAGGTCTACAAAACATTTAGTGAAAAAAAAGCATCATTATGTTTCCTAAATAATATTGCGAATTAAGTAAATCATGTGATTGAGAAGTGAATATGATGCAATAAGATGTATAAAGATATGATATCATCCTATGAATTATCATACGTTTCTCATGTTGTTCCATACACAAGGTGATTGTATGCATAAATTGGACTAGAAAGACAATATACATTATTTCATCTTCATAGACATTAAATTAAACAGTATGACATTCATATGACGTAAAATATTTAAGGTATATTTCGAAGGCATTTTACTATTGCTAGGACAGAATCAAATTATTGCCACTGTCCCATGCACAAATTTATTTTCTGATTCATTTAATAATTCTTCACTGTGATGCATGAATAATGCTATGTTTATCTTAAGACATTCATTTTTAACAGGAATATCAATCCAAATATACTAATCTTAAGGTAAAGGAGACAAATTTTGATTTAATCTTACACTATGGATAAATTATTAACTGTAACTGAAATAGCTTAATAATGATTTTTTTAAATGGACTTTGGTCTGCTGAAGCATTATTAAGCGAAAATACAATCTACACAAATCGTCTATTTGAATAAAGAGGTTCCAAATTTGTATATGAACTGCTTCTTTTGAATATACTTTCCAACATAGTTAAGAATTGACTGTAAACTGCCGTAAAACAATAAATCACATCAACTCGATGGTTAGTTAACATTTTATGATTCACCTAGACAGTTTGTTATGCATCGTAGGCCGAATAGTGGATTATCATTCTGTTTTTATTCATGACACTTGAAATCGCTTAAGGTAGCCTGAAATAAGAATGTGACAACGAAATATGTGTTACAGCTAGAGGCTTCTAGGAAAAATTAACTCGTTTGATATATTGTCAACGGGATGGTACGATGACTTTCTAAGGTAGAAAATTTATGGATTTTCAAACCTACAATAAACTTCATAATCAACGTTCTTTAAGAAATTGGAAAGGAGCAAGTCTGTTTAATATATTATGCAAACGTTATTGTTTGTTAGTATGATACCTCTAGATCTACCCACTTTGGATCCCTTAAAGGGAAGATATTGTAACATACCGCAACCAGATTTTTCGTTAAATACTTAAACCAAGAAGCTATCTATTTTTATGATTAAGGTGTCAGTTATGATCTAAGTGAAAGTATTATAATTTATCAGGTGGATAATATACATTGGTAAATGATTCTGTATTAATCAGCGTATTTTGACAACTAAGCAGTAAATTTGAATCACAACTGTTTAATTATCAAGTTTTAAATTCAGACGACAGATTTCAGTCAACTCTAAGACCATTGTGATGTTAAGTTTTTCATTTACAATTGGTTAAAGTATATTGATAAATTCAATACCATAAAAATTTAAACAACGACCGTTCAAGGCACCATTTAGAAATTTCAACCTATGTAGGTCAACGTTATAGTTTGATTTATGCATTGTAATATTATTATTCTAGTCACTATGCAAATATGCATATCATTTACTTAATATTATTTGTAGTATATTTATCATTATTATCACTATTAATAATTATCATTGAAAACATACAAACAACATATTCAAATGAAACAATGGTTTACACAAGAATTCATTCAAGAGATTATAACTATTGTTGTTACTGTCTAGTTGACAAAGTTGACCGAGTTTTTACAGTTTCAATTACAGTCATTTGCAAATTAATACAACACAAGTAATAAGACAAATATTTATAAGATGAAAATAATTTTGATTATTTAATGCATCAAATGGATTGATTTCATAATTATCATAATGTTGCCTTTTTACTATTCTACCTACTTTTTACTATGTTAGTCCTTCGTTTACTCTAATGCTATAACATCACATAAGTATATATGCACATAAATGCAACATGTAAATTAGGTCATTGATTCTTTGAAATTTACAAGTAACAATAAACAGTTAGTTAGTTTGCATTTATTGATTCACTAATACTGAGTTTTTATTGTTCTTTTCAATGAATATTATCTCTAATCACATTCCTCACTATTCACTCTTAGTGTTAACTAAGTAAGGCAGTTTATTTAAAAGTAATTTGAAAATGACGGAAGATGTCGATTAAAAATGGATACAATTCAACGAAGATCATTTTCTTTATGACGATGTCGTTGTTTTCAACATATCTTTCAAATTGTAGTAGTCTCTAATACCTCCCTCCCCGCATCCAACCCGAGCATACTAACTAGTTTTATTGTTTGAACATCTATTATTTTACATTTTGAATGTTATAGCATGATTAAACACAGAAATTGATACATAACTCTCTCTCTTCCTTGCTTCTTTAGATTTTGTGCTTGTCGGATTTATGTTTATTTCAAATATAATTATCATATATTCATCGTTACTGACTCTTAATATATGCATTCATCCTATGAACTGTGGATGTGTATGAGTCAATACAATATACAGTGACTTATAGACAGTTTGAAATTATATTATTACAGAACAGAGTTAGATAGTAATCCAGTAGGAACAAGCAATAACGATATCAAATATTCCAATAAAGCATTACTCTTCTATAGTCGGCAAATTAAAACATTTTTCACTGATATTATTTAAGTTGGGTTGTGCCTGACAAGCTGAATCCAGGACTCGCGTTTAGTCCTATTTGGGATTCGTCGGTTAAATGTACCTGCATCCAAATGGTGATGTTCACTCTGGGATTCATCCCAAGTTTTTTACTGCCTTTTAGTAAAGTTACTAATGACACAACAAGTTTCTTCTTATTGCAGACTACTTTTTGTAAAAATAACTTTACGCACACGATTGTACAGAACCTGTAAATAACATAGTAGGGAAGAGATTTTTTCGCTGGGCTATCTTTATTTTGTCTAGTAATCTAATGGGTCATTTTCGTTGTTTTAAAATTGGCAACTATAATGTTTCGGTAGAAATGACTCAGTGGGTTTCTATGATATTTTGTTAAACTTAAAATAGTAAATACAAATATCCTATTTCCGAAAGGAATAATATTGTATCATTTCAAGAAATTGTTCTAAATTGTGTTTTAGATGTAGTAGACTAGAGGATGATAAACTTTCGAAAGAAGACAATTGCCAATTGAAGAAAATCAAGACAAAAATATGAATAATTAAAGAATAAGTGGTAATAACATTTTAATTAGAAGGAATTGATAATTGTTGTTAAAAAATCAGTGTATCAGGGTATTTCAGTTATGTAAGTGATTTTAAAACTACTTCTGGAATTAACTACATGATTACAGTTGATCAAGTATTGATGAATAGAACTATTGACCCTTTTGAAGACCATTCAATACCTAAGAATGAATTGTGCAACAGTACAATTCGTGTGGCTATTACAAGCTACTATATAAAAGATACTGATCTATAAATGCACACTGAACTAGCCCAAACAGACAACTTTCCGTGAACACAAATTGGGATAATTTGCCAATTGAAGAACATAATTCAATGATGTGAAAATTAAAATTCCATCTCTTTTTAAAAACCTCTGCTGGGATATCGACTTTGAATTCCTTTTTCATGAATGAAATTATCCTGAGATACTAAAGAAGCTTTCTAGCTCAGAAGGATGATTTTGGTTTAACTGCAATCTCAGAGCTGGATGTTTTAACTGCGCAGCTTGTGCTGTCATTCTGGACGATTTAATTGGTGCATAACTTCTGAGTGAATTAAAAAAAAATCAAATCGTCCAGCTCAGGGATCGTAATCAAACAAAACCATCCCAGTTATTACAAGTATTTCAAATTCCTTGCGTTTGTCAGTGTGTCGAAAAAAAGCTGTATCAAATCGTTGTAATGCTGTTACTCCAGTTATCCATCGCTTCATTTGCTTCAGTTTCATTTTCGCAACCACTAGGGGATGATCTGAAGCTATGTCAGCTACTCTCCTGGTTCTCACATCTTTGATTGATCTTCTAAATTTTTATTGATGCATATATGATCGATTTGATTCTTTGTAGTATGATCCGGTGAGACTCATATTACTTACTCACTTACTTACGCCTGTTACCCCTCTCGGAGGAGCATAGGCCGCTCACCAGTATTCTCCATTCAACTCTGTCCTGACCAATCCTTCCCAGCTGTCTCCAGTTACTGTTCATCCTTTCAATGTCTGCTTCCAGTTCTCGACGCAGGGTGTTCTTTGGCCTTCCTCTTTTCCGTTTTCCAACAGGATTCCAAGTTAGTGCTTGTCTGGTGATACAGTCTGATGATTTCCGCAATGTATGTCCTATCCATTTCCAACGTCGTTTCCTGATTTCCTCTTCAGCTGGAAGTTGGTTTGTTTTCTTCCATAGTAGGCTGTTGCTGATGGTTTCCGGCCAACAGACATTCAGTATTCTACGTAAACAGTTGTTGAAAAATACTTGTACTCTCCTGAGGATGTTTGCAGTAGTTCTCCACGTTTCAGCTCCATACAGAAGAACTAACTTGACGTTCGACTTGAAGAGTCTAACTTTGAGATTGGTAGACAGTTGTTTGTACTCCCATATATTTTTTAGCTGTAGGAATGCTGCCCTTGCTTTGCCGATCCTTGCCCTTACATCTGCATCGGATCCTCCTTGTTTATCGATGATGCTCCCCAGGTATGTAAAAGTATCCACTTCTTCCAGAGTTTCACCATCAAGTTCAATTAGGTCGGTGCTTTCTGTGTTGAATTTGAGGATCTTGCTCTTCCCGTTATGTATGTTCAGGCCTATTGATACTGAGGTTTCTGCTACTTTGGTTGTCTTCACTTGCATTTGCTGTTGTGTATGGAATAGAAGTGCTAGATCATCCGCGAAGTCCAGATCATCAAGTTGCATCCTACTTGTCCATTGAATCCCGTGCTTCTCCTCAGATGTAGAGGTTTTCATGATTCAATCGACCACTAGGAGGAAGAGGAAGGGCGAGAGCAGACAGCCTTGTCTGACACCGGTTCTTACTGAGAATGCATTTGTCAGCTGTCCTCCATGCAAAATTTTGCACTGTAGTCCGTTGTAAGAATTCTGGATGATGTTGACGAGTTTCTCTGGTATACCGTTGTGTCGAAGAAGTTAAAATAGTGATCTCCTGTCTACGCTATCAAACGACTTCTCATAGTCAATGAAGTTGATGTACAGTGACGAGTTCCATTCAATTGATTGTTCAACGTTGATGCGTAGTGTTGCGATTTGGTCTGTGCATGACCGATCCTTACGGAAACCAGTCTGTAGATCTCGAAGTTGAGCATCCACTGAATCTTTCATTCTATTCAACAACACTTTTTTGAAGACTATCCCTGGTACTGACAATAGTGTGATTCCCCTGTAGTTCTCGCATTTGCTCAAATCCCCTTTCTGTGGTATCTTGATAAGGTATCCTTCTTTCCAGGCTACCGGCACCTGTTCTTCCTACCAGATCCTCTTGAATAAAACGTGGAGCATCCTTGCCGTTATGTCTATGTCTGACTTGAGTGCTTCGGCTGGTATATTGTCAGGTCCTGCTGCTTTCCCTTTTTTGATCTGTCTGATGGCTATCTTGATTTCTTTCATCGTTGGTAGATCAACATCAATCGGGAGGTCTGTAGATGCTGCTTCGATGTCTGGTGGGTTCGGTGGAGCTGGTCTGTTCAAAAGTTCCTCAAAATGTTCTACCCATCTATTTCTTTGTTGTTGAATCTCGGTGATTAGCTTGCCTTCTTTGTTCCTGACCGGTCGCTCTGGTTTACTATATTTACCTGCCATTTTCTTCGTTGTGTCGTATAGCTGTTTCATATTTCCTTCTCTTGCAGCTTTCTCCGCTGTCGTTGCAAGGCCTTCGATATACTTACGTTTGTCGGCTCTAATGCTCTTCTTTACTTGTTTATTTGCTTCTGTGTCTTCATTTTGTGCCTTGATTTTCTCTGCTCTAGTTCGGCTGTTGTTGATTTTTGTCTTCATGTTCCTCCTTTGTTGAATTTTGATCACGGTCTCTGTGGAAATCCATTCCTTATGATGGTAGTTATTGCAGCCCGGAGCCTCTTGACAAGTTGAAGTTAGTGCCTCTTTGATTCTTTTCCAGTTGTCCTCCATAGTGGTTTCTTTCTCGTTCAGCAGATCTTGTAAGGCTTGGAACCTGTTGTTGAGAGTTATTTTGAATTCCTTGAGTTTGTCAGTATCCCGAAGAGAGGTTGTATTGAACCGTTTTAATGCTGTTGCTCCAGTTATCCATTGCTTCTTTAGCTTCAGTTTCATTTTGGCAACCACTAGGTGGTGATCTGAAGCTATGTCAGCTACTCTCCTGGTTCTCACATCTTCTATTGATCTTCTGAATTTTTTATTGATGCATATATGATCGATTTGATTCTTTGTAGTATGATCCGGTGAGATCCATGTAGCCTTGTGTATGCGTTTGTGGGGGAATATTGTACCACCTATAACCATTTTATTGAAAGCGCAAAGATTTGTAAATCTTTCACCATTCTCATTTCTTGCTCCCAGTCTTTGTCGTCCCATGTCTTCATACTCGGTGTTGTCCATTCCGACTCTAGCGTTTAGGTCCCCCATCAGGATTATCATATCATTTCCTGGACACCTCGTTATAAATGATTGCAGCCTTTCATAAAACTGATCTTTGTCCTCGTCGTTGCCGTTGTTAGTGGGTGCATAATATTGGATAATATTCATTGTAATCCCCTTCCTCATTGTTTTGAAAGATGCTTTGATGATAGTGGGTCCATGTGGTTCCCATCCTACAAGTGCAGTGCGTGCTTTTTTGGACAGCATCAGAGCAACTCCTTGGGTGTGTGGAGCATTTTTCTCTTCGTGCCCTGAGCAAAGTAGCATCTGTCTCGTAGCCAATGTTTTCTGTTCAGCTTGATTTCAATAAGTTTTGCAGATTCTGAGCATTGCTAAGTTATATCTCTTCATTTCTGCTGCCATCTAGGTGATCTTCCCGATCTCCAGCATTATTCGAAAATTCCGTGTAACTAAAAATTCCCGCTCTGATTGTTAGAAATGGTGTCGGCCTCATGACTTCCGATGAATCTCGGCTTTCTCCGTAAGGCGTCATTGTCATTCCATCCACTCTCAGGGTAGAGTTTAAATGGTTTAGTTTTTTTAATCTGGCGAGCGTTTTTTTTAGCAAGCTTATGTTTTCCTGGATGGAAATGCTGACCCTACGCCCAACCGTCTTTCTTTACCCGGGCTTGAGACCGGCAGTAACCTTACAAGAGCTACAGGCGGAATTTCCGGACCATGTAATGGATTAAATTTACTTTTAGAACTGAAGTTAATCAATTTCAATGTTTAAATATTACCCATTACTATTTAATGTTCTATAACTTGATTTTTGTAGAGAGCTATTCGGTCAATCCTTTAACAAACTTCAAAGACATATTATTCTAAGTTTATCTTGAATACCATAATGGAAGTAATGGATTTATAATGATCATTGAGCTTTCTAAATTATCAAATGACAAACATAAGTTTAAAGTCTTGAACCTATCACGTATTACAAAATAGAGGACCTGGCGGATATATGCTGTCATTTGCAAAGTCGACCTGAAAGTTGCTTTGAGAAATATTCTTGACCGTCGACTTACGATCTTAGGTTTGCATAAGCTAGTAAGCTGGTAAACGCACATACAAAATGTCAATTGTGGTAGCATATCATTTAGACGAAAGTATATAAGTTGACAACTTCTAAACGTTATGCAAAGTTCTGCTGTGTGAAATGTCTTTCTAATAGATCCCTACTTACTGTTTATAAGCAAATCACAAGCAATATCTCCTCAAAAACTCAAAATTAATCATACTTTTCTAAGGGACTGTAATTTTGGTCTTTGAAGACTATTTCTGAATTATGTTCTTTTCGTTAAATCGTTTGTGCAACCATCTTTCAAAAACACATATTCCATAAAAAAAATAATTCTATATAATGGTAGTCTGATGAAAAAGTATGGAAATACAAAGTGGATTAAATAATGTTTTCACATTATTAGAACTCAACAGTGAAATCTATTCTAAATGAAGTAAAACAAAGAACTGATCATTCTAGAATCCATTTTATTAGAAATTATGTGCATAATATTCTATTAATGAAGTATTCAACTGAATAACACTATTACTAGTTATGCTAACAATAACTCATATTATTACAAATTAAATGAAAACATTTTCACTGAATTATTCTTTCTTTCCTTACTTCACTTTCGATTGTCAATCTTCAATACACATTATTTCGACTATTATTCATCGAGAAAATCTAATCTTTGTATACAATTTAAGTAACATATATTAGAGGACCTTATCACATTCTAGTTTATATTTATTTAACCCTTCTATTTACTACAATAAATGTAATTAATATTTGTTTAGTGTAATCATTTATGTGAATTGATGCTTAAAATCTAATCTCTTTCTACTTATTTACTACTTAAGTAAAAGTTCTATGAGTAGAATAATGTAAATGAATTGAAATTACATAGATAGATGTAAACTATCATCATTATTGATCTAGAGTAATTACTGAAAGCAATATACATTCACAGACGCTTAGGATTATATTACAAATAATGTAATAGCATCTTGAAAAAGATATGATGAACAATAAAATGACAATTAATTACATTGAAATAATAGTAAAATATTTATCGTCAAACCAATGGTTTCTAGTTCAAATCCAGTCGTGTATAAAAAAAATTCAGTATTTTAACTTTAGGATGTAAATTCCTTTAATTATTTATAGAATTCATAGCAGTTAACTGATGTGTATAGTTTATTGTAAAGATAATAGCTCATTATTTTAAAGGACAAGATTTATAAATTATTCTTATTTTAACATTTATTAAATAGAAGTTAATATATTGTGAAGCATATAGTAAAGGTAGAATGCTAGATCTACGATGATCATAGTTATTATCAGTAACAATCCTGTAAGCATATATTTGTCATTAGTAGGCAGTGGATACGAGTACAATGTGATGTAGGAAGTGGCCGAAATACAGCGTCGTGAACATTTTGGAATGAATAGTGTTTCATAGGGTGCAACAATTTCGAGTTGACATTACATTTTTAGCACGACTGAAACGACATATTTAGAGAAGAGAATAAACAAACAATGTGACACAATATGATTAAAATATAAGCACATGCAACAGTGTCAAATTCGTTATCAGCGATTCTAGCTTTATTGTTTAAAGTGTAATCGCTATGATGAATACGAAGTTCAATGAGATTGTAAACAGAAGCTGATGAAAGTTGATGTAAACAGTCAACAAAATTCAGAATAAAAGTGCAGTATTAAAGGAATGGTGTTACAGATTGTTCTAAAGATCAGATAAAACAATCATTGTAAGAAAACTTGGGTGATATCTAAGCGAGTATTATGAATTGCTGAGATAATTATTTATTGTTACAATGTCTGAGTCATAAGTAAGTGAATGCAAACGGTTTATGAAGAGAGACAGTAATTAATATGTTCATCGTCAAAGCATAGTCAACCACATTTAGAAGCGTATATATCGAAATTTTACTTGAAGCATGAAAGAGTGATCTTGTTGAGATAAGTAGTAGATCGTTCTAATTATTAGTTGACATTTAGAGTAGGAAAATAGTAAACCACATTAATATACGGTGTATATATGATATGTTTGATGTATGTGAGTCAAGTTTGGTGAACAAAGGCGAGGAATGACATATGGCATTTGAATGACTAAGGAGCTGTATTTCATACATTTTCTCTGTCGTATATTGTGTGATCGGTTTCGCATTATCGATTTGTTTGAGACTTTTGTAGTTGGCATCATTATGCGACGGTATATTCCGTATCTGGTTTTCAATCAATAGTTAGCATAATGTGAGCGTATCGACATTCGTGGTGATACAATCTATCCATCGTGTATCTGATGTCGAATAGATCGCAGTTGCGAAATGCAATTTAGGCACAATAAAACGACCGTATTGAATTCAGTTATGGATCAGTTTTATACACCGGCTAGTTCGTGATCTGGAAAAGTGTAAACCGCATCAAAATCCTTGAAATACGTGCAAGGTTTACAACACTGAATCCATTCTTAACGTCGTTTATGTAAGATATGAAAGTAAACTAACTAAAGCACTGTTTCTTATTACATCTTTTGTAACCGACTGATAATCTTTCATTGAGGATTGTTGTTGATTTTAAATATCCTAGACAAGTAATCACTGAACTGTTTATATATGTATGAAGCATGTAGTTATCCATAAGCGAAACTTTAAATACATCAAAGTACAACACTATAACTAAATGCATGAAGCTATGTTTAGGAAGCATGAATTTGTTTATTTTGTTTTTATAATCTAGTTGTGTATGCGTAATCTGTGAAGCATGGTGAGTTTTCTATGCATACTATCATTCAGTTGCATGTGGGTGACTTCGTTTACAAATATTTAAGTTTATCATAGAAGTAGTGGAGTTACTTTGAATAGGTGTGATGTATTATGAAAATATTTTTACAATATTTCTCTGTGGTGTCAATTACGTTTTATCAACTCTACTGGAAATTTGTTGAGTTCTCAATCTACTCTAACACTTCCCGAAATTCATAGCCTAAGGAGAGTTTCTTTCGAGAAATCAAATAATATTTGATTTTGATGTTGGCTGTAATTGTGAAATGACTAGACTAGAATAATACTCGTAGTTAATTTCTGCCTAAATTCATGTAATTCAGAGGATATTTCTAGCATGGACAATGATCAATTGTTGTGACCTTCATCTTCCACCTTGTAGGACTAATTGATAAGTGCATTAACTAATCGTCTATTAAGTCACATGTTGAAGTCTAAAAGTATGTCTGTAGTTACAAGGTCATAAGTATCATATGAGAGAAATCAATGGATGAGGATGTGTCGGTCACTTGTAGCTAAATGAAAATCGGTAAATTTATTGACTAGACGAAATGACGTAGTTTGTTGATGAATTTGTTATTATTGTCTACATGCAATGTGTATGTGTTTATGAATACTGTTTGAAATGAAAATGAATTATGCATAAGTTTCAGTAAATGCAAATGGCCTAACATTGTAGACAATTGAGTGACTTGTAGATGATTAATTGCAATTGTAATTGCAATTGAGATTTGAGTATGTGAGTGAATGAACAGTGGTGTAGCTGAGTTAAGTAGTCAGTCATAATTAACGTAAGATGTAGGTGTATATCAGTCTGATCTACCACATGACATCATGAGAGTACGATGAAAGTAGTTCGTTGAATATTAAAACAATAAAAATATGGGTAGTATTAATGGTGATTAGAATAAGTATTGAGAACATAAATGAACTTGGTGAATAGAAGCATCAACTAATATTGAATTGAAAATGTAGAATAATATAAAAATGGAATTAATGCACACTACTGGGATCGATTGTAATCTGTGTTACTAAATCTCGTGTGATGTTGCATTGTAGTTTGTATTTGTTGACTTGGATTTTAGTTTGTGTACATTGTTTGTGGATTGATGGTATATGTTGTTGTTGTTGTTACTTTTGTAGTAGTTATCACTATGGATGTAAGTGTTGTGTTGTTGGGAATACAACAGATTAATGTTCACTGCCACTTCAATTTGTGATATTTTTTTGCTCAATATTATATATCTAGATCTCGAATTATATGCTAAATATTCGATCTTCCTTGTCGATTGTCAGTTAGTATGAAACCGTTGGGCATTCATTTCTTCAGTTTGCTTGTCAGCAGTGCACGTGAGTTTACTTTCGTTAAAAATAATTAATAAGTCTACACTATTGTCAATGTTTCTGGATCAGGATCAAATTACTGGGATCGTTATGTTGCATTATTTCGTTTTAATTCTTACGTGACTTAATAATTGATCGTTTTAAAATGTTATTTCACTCGTCTTAGGACTATGGTTGATTTTTTGCTAAAATAAAGCTTTCCAGTAAGTTAAGTAGGAATGTTTCCTGAGGTAAGCCGTCAGTGTTGTTTAGTAACATATTGTCATTTGTTAGAAACTTTTCTCTCAACACAGTAATTGTTTACTAAGAGGTGTGAGTTGATTGGCTACAAAAATCCTTAAGGACTGATGGATACTAAAATTCAGTCAGCTTGTTTGATTTCATTGATTATCAAAAGACTTTCAATACTTAATATTTTAACTGTTTTTGAAATCTTATCAAAAGCCACTTCTTTTAATTTAAGCTGATCAACAAATATTTGAAACAGTTCACATTTTAAAAGTCTAATTCTGTAATTGATTATATTATCAAAGTTAATTAAACATCGGATGATTCTCTGGGCTAACACTTCATGACTATTCGAGATACGAGAATATCTTTGTTTAATAGATTATTTTTTTTTACTCCGCGTTTATGTAAATAAATTTCTCATCCACTAAATTGCATCTTCAGCGGATAAGTTATGTAATGGTTATATCTTTAAATAAAACTTTTTTTTATAAAGTATTACTTAACTAGGAAACTGTGGACTACGATGAATACCCATTATTATTATTATTACTATCACTTCTAATATTGCTACGACAACAACAAAAACAACTACAACAACAACTACTACTGCTACTACTTCTACTACTGAAACCAATCATATCATTTTGAACTTCATCTATGTTTTGTGTCCTATATCATTCACTTAAGGTTACGTTTGATTGGATTGTTCATATAGGATTATATTGGATAACTACAGAATCTTTGAGTAACATCCTCGCCGTGCTCGCTATTAAGCGAGCCTCAAAAAGTGTAAGATTTCTAAAATCATATCCTAAAGTGAACTACCATGGCTTTCTAGAAGTAAATATTAATGTGTTAATATCTCTGTTACTAAAAGCCTATACATTTCTGGTTATTTGTCAATAGTGTCCTTCTTTCAAGATTATCTAGAAAGTCAGACTAGCGGACTACTTGATTCGAAGTTTACCTATGCATAGGACGTAAATATTTCTATTATTTAAGTCTGATCTTTATGCTGCTAACGATTGAGTTCTATCTCTAATTTCACCATAATTCTAAGTTTACTGTTAATTTGATAAGCTGTAATTTGGTAAGTGTTTACCTCCTACTTACTTTAATAATCATGAAGTGTACAATAATTTTTCACATTTCACTCCTATATTACTTTTATAATTATCTGAAGTTTACTGTTCTTCAAGAATTACAAATTTTTATTTAACGCATGCAAACCTTTGAATTAATTATGGTTACACTGTTGATTTGAAGATATAATGAATTCATAAAAACAAAATAAAACAGAAAGAGTACAACCCCCCTAACAAATGCTAAGGCATATAATTTTCATTGAAAATATGTTTATGTGATCCTAATCTTGAGAACTGTCAACAGTCAATCTCAGAAAAATAGTTATGAATTAGAAACTAAGCAATTAGAAGTTTCATAATATACATCTGTAAATCAATAATTTTGATAAGGTTTTCAAAAATTTTTTAAAATCCTTTGGTAGGTTTTAGTAATAACTAAATCATCTTTAATTAATTATTTTAGTATTTACTTATGATTGAAAGAAGAATACATTTGGAAAACATAAACAGAAGAATATCTAATTTTGTATCAAGATTTCATCAGAATTGTAATAATATCTATTGATTAATATAATAGCGTATACATAATGATGGTGAAGAATTGAACCTTAGATAGATGTTTTAGATGTTACTAAGTTTTTTGAAGTAGATGATTTAAATGAGGTGCTTTTATTTTCCTTCTGAACACCATCATCACTACGTAGATCATATAGAAAGTAAGTCTAACTCAGATGACTAACACTTAATTAAATCCTTAGAGTCAGTAATTCGAATCTACTGATGAACCTTATTATCTTTTCTTTGATATCAATATCATACAAATAATTGGTCAATTCAAGCAAATTCTGACTCCTTCATCGCTAACTAATTAATTTAGACAACCTATAAACTGATATTAAATCATTTTTGGGGATACTGTATAATAGTATATTAAGGTGTATTTTATGGTTCATTTAAGTCTTAGTTATACGAAAGTTCAAATCTGTTTGTTCTTAATATAAAATGTCTATTAATATTAAAATACAAATTTTAGTACAACTTAATAAAATTAAATCATTTAATTATTTCATAAAATGATTTGCATTGAATCAACTGTTCAATAATCAAGCTGTGATTATAATACAATATTTAAATCGTATATTAATAATTAAGGCTTTTATAACTACAAGGAAAGTTATAATTAAAATTTATTTTTATTTAAATTTCTTTTATTTTATTTTATAATAAAATTTAATTTACTAAATGAAAGGTGTTAACTTAATTCAATTATTTCTTAGATTCATATTATTAGTAGTATGTTGATTTGAAAGAAAGATTTAAGTTAAAATGAAGATATAAAAATAATTTATGTTATTTATTTAATGAATATCACTGAATATATACAAATAGTGAAACAGTTCACTGATTAGATATTGTCAATAATCTAGGTTCAAGGAAATCCTATTGTAGCGTTGAATTGTAGATATCAGTGAAAATTAAGGTGAGTATTTTTCCTTATTTAGGACTCGTAATGAAATATACCTACATCCCAGTAATAGGGATTATATTGAAATTTGAAAATTGGCTTTTAAAAACTTACGTGCTATCCACCGATCCACTAAGTCCAGATGGTAAACAACATTAGGAAAGTGTATGCATTTATCTGTTGGGATTCGCATTTTCTCGTTATTGATATTGTTGCCGGAAACTGATTAGTCGTCGCTGATGTATTTGCATCTTAAATGAATTATTTTCACATTACCGCTATGCCAGAAATCTTAGTAAAGTTAGTTGGGAGTGTATTCGGCTGATGTATCTAAAACTAGATAAAATGCACATTATTGATTAAAAGTGCTAATGACTCTACAATTTACTACAACTTGGGACTAATTTGAAACATGACGACAATCCTCTCTGAGTAAGCACATGAAAATAGAAACTTATTAATTTCAAGCTTTAATGAAAAATACAAGCTATTACAAAGAAATTCTATTTCTCTTATTACATAAAGCCAACAATTCTTCTATCCCACACACACTAACAAATTTAGATGAAGGCAGACAAGGTAGCAGCAGCCTCGGCAACAATAGGGCTCAAAATACACAACGGAGAAAGCAAGATCCTCCAGTAGAAAACAACGAACACTAACGCAATCTCACTTCACAGAGAAATTCTGGAAGATGTAGAATCCTTTACATACGTGGGCATCATTATCGACAAAAAAAGAGGGTCTAATGCAGATGTGAAGTCGCGGATTGGAATGGCAAGGGTACCACTTCTACAACTAAAGAACATATAGAACTCAGATCAACTGTCAGTCAACAATGAAGTCGAAATTTTTAATACAAATGTGAAGATAATTCTGTTGTATGGACCTGAAATTTGGAGAACTACGAAAAGCATCTTTCATAAGATACAAGTATTTATAAACAATTGTCTGCGTAGGATACTTTGAATCCGTTGGCCGGATACCATCAACAATAACCTCCAACGGCAGAGAACAAATCAACTTCCATCTGAGGGTGAAATTAGAAAACGACGCTGGAGGTGGATAGAACACACACTGAGGAAATCATCTAATTGCGTCACAAGACAAGCATTAACATGGAAGGCCAAAGGAAAAGAGAAAGACCTAAGAACAAATTGCTTTAGAAATTGGAGACAGACATGAAGAGAACGAAGAGCACTTGGGAAGAGGTGGAAAGTAAAGCTCAGGACAGAATTAGTTGGAGAAGGCTGTTCGGCTGCTCCACATGAGGTAATAGGTATTGATTGATTGATTGATTGACATAAAGCCAAATCTGAATGTTACACAACTGAAGGAAATATCTTTGGTTTCGATGTTTGTCGTAAACGACTGGGTGAGATAAGTAGTAGTATACTTCCTAATAACAGTGACTATGGTATATATATGATCTTTCGAAAGCTTGGAACATAACTTTCCTTATTGACAAATGAATTATTGAAACTAGTGTTTTGTGATCTATTACATTTAAAACTAGTGAAATTTCTGGTTTTTTATAAAGTTATTTAAAAATTAGAGTTTGGTAATCTTGTTTTCAGAAAGTCATTTGTAGTCAGAATAGCTTAGTAGTTATATTTGTGAATGTAACAGTGGATATGGAAGGTTTATCTTTTCACAACAAACATCCATCTTCACACAACTGAAGTGATCTTTAGTTAATAAGTTTGCACCAACTTTAAACATACTGTATGAGTACTTTAGTAGTTAAGTTTTACTACATAACATAAATATTAGTATTTGATAATGATTCCTTAAAGTATTTATTTATAAAATCAAGTTATTCATACCGGGGAGAATATTAGTACTGATAAACCTGTATATTGTAGCTAGCTATCAGATTTTATAACAAATGAGAAAGTATGTAAACTTTTACTTAAAAACGCTTTCAATGATCAATTTTTTCTCACCACACTAATTAAGTTGTAAGTAGGTTATTTACCTCATTAATATATATACAGATTTGAATTACATAAGAATACTTTTCTCTTTACTTCAATCTGATACAATACTGTCCAACTTGATGATATGATGAAAGTCAAAATAAAAGAAGTAAATGTTAATTGTTGACATATTTATACAATCTACTTATGCTACAATATTAAAACGAATAACTTATCTTCAAAATGAGTGTGTTAACCTCTTTCTGTTCATATGAAAGTTGATGAGAGAAAAAAAAGTTACGTGAAAAACAGAAAGCTTAAATGATAAATTTTCATTTTGATTAAGTGATACCAGATTACATTGAAAACATTTTAATGCTAGAAAAGTCGTGTCACTGACATTATGAGTCTCGAAAGGAAATCATTTAATAACATACAGTTTTCAATATAAAGTAGATAGTAAATCACTTTATATGAAAGTGTAATGTACATCAGTACTTTAATAGACAGCAAAATAGAATAGAATGTCAAACATGACATCAGTTTACAGTCGTAGTAGTAGTAGTTTCCATTCATCATATGACACCCAGTGACAGGAAATTAACAAACGACAGTGTTATCTATCGGAAACAGAATTACCAATTACACTTTTGCCTACCCTGAAAGAATACGACGTAACAATGTACAACTTCTACCCCTTTATCCCTATGGTTTCGATATTATCGAAAGCCATCTGTGTATAACTGCTTCACTTCCGACTGAATGTTAATTGATACCAATTTTTTCTAAAAAGTTTAGGAATTTGTCCAAAAAACAAACAGTTAAGGTCTACTAAAAGGCTTTGTAAAGATTAGTTAAAGGTGAAGTTAGTTTATACATTGAATGTACAGTGATATGTAAGCCCACTGATTTATCGGCTAGTATTAATCTGAAAAGATGTAACTTAAGTGCAAACTAACCCTGACAAACTAGACTGAATAGATGCCTTCGTTAACTATTCAGACATACGACATGTTAACAATTATTAATCTGGGACTGCAACAAGTTAATTTTTCTTTTCTTGTTTTCAATTTGTGTTACTAATGATATATTTTAAAAAATCGACCGAACTTATTCGATACTAGCTCCGTTTCACAGTCTGAGATATCGCAGGATACATCTACAAACTATTCACTTGGTAAAGAGGAGCTAAAGCAGCAACTTCATAAATACCTTTCAATGTAACTTAAAGTCATGTATCGCTTATAGCTATTTCATAATCTTTGGTGTTGAATCTGAAGAAGACAGGGTTCTTTAAATGTTCTCTACCAGAATGTTCATGAATAATCATAATCACACGGACAACATAAACCGTATGCTTAATTTCTCTGTAATTTTGAATGTTGAGTTTAACATTTAAGTACCATTAAATTTTATCTTATTGAACTATTGTAGTTTAATTTAAGGTTGTTTCATTTGAAACTTGTTTATAATTTATGTAACTGAAGATGACTGTCAAGAGTTTAGTGAAATATCTTTGATATTTACAAGCGACATGACTTGTATCATTTACATCTACTGATCACTTTTCTAATCACTCAAAAAATCGGATTTTATTTTTTAAATGCAAAGTGATTTATTTTAATTTAGTAGTTTGTTCCAGTTAAACACACATTGATCAAATCAATAGGCAATAAACTTATCGAGTTTTAGTTATATTAACTATAATTGTCTTTATCATAAAATCCTAATGCACACCTACATATTAAACAAGATCAGAAAGGATATAGTCGGTGTTATAAAAATTATCTGCAATCACAACTAAATACATCAGATGCTTTATATTCAATAAGTAATGTTTCTTTTAAGTAGTGAATGCTAAACTATATTACACTAAGTAATCAGTGTAATTAAAAGCCAATGTAATGTCTAAATTCAAGATTCAGTTGAATAAACGAAGTAGTATTCTGTTATTCAGAGCTTACTACTTTCATATCATATAAATATCTACGTGTGAACTTGAACTATATAAATGATATATCAGTTATTAAATAACACTGAGTTTATTGTAGTCAGTTAAAATGTATAACATTAAAAAACGACTACGTAGGGATGTTTTATAAAATAATTCAACTCACACAAGATAAATAACAAATGCAAAGAATATTATAGTGGTTTACAAATTGAATTTATTTTGTTAGAGGTGGGAAGTAATCATAAATTGTGCATGTTGGTATTTATCAATTATGTGTATCTACAATCTTACCGTAGCTGATGCTACGCAACGTATCTTAACTGATTTCACTGAATATCATAGTCAGTAATGTTATTACACAGATATTCACATCGCCGATGAATTCTTCCCCCTTTTCAGAAAAATATCACACCAGTAATGCTGTCTGATAATTGATGCACAACATATTCACCTGATCAGCTTATAATGTAGCCTGAATGAGAATAATTTACAGTTATATATATTAAGAAGCTTAATAACACTGATTTTGTGAGATTTAAAGTCAAAATATTTAAACAACTGCTCCCGTAACCAGATAGAATTAACTTCTCTAAAAATTGTTCGGCAATTCGATATACACTAATCTCATGTCTAGGGGTTAGATTTGTTCATTTTTATTTAATGTACTTGAACTATATTATTAGAATCTACCTTCATGCCTTGGGCTCTTGAAAAATTGATTACACTTTATGTTTGCTTCATTAATTGCAAATCTTTTTAATCATCTAATGAGTTTATCAATATTAAGACTGAAAGATCTTTTCATTTCTCCGTAGCATGATATTGTGTTCATTATTCAGTTTGCATCCGTGAAATCTACATCACGGTTAACAGAAATAAGCTGTCGATCACATCAGTAACTAATTCTCATTTAAGAAAATTGATTGAAATCAAGAAATCAAAAGAAAACTCAAGTCACTATAGGTATTTCTTTGAAATATTTGCTATTTGTAGGGATACACATTTCATTTATTATTTGCTATATAACTTTATTGGTGATTATTTATGTAAAAAGTTAACAATGCAAGATGATAGTCAAAATAAGTCATTGGTATAAATGTAATGGTGGTGAGTAAAACGTCGTAACGAATTGATTCATAAAATGCGCTTTGTAGGGTATATAGGAAAAGAGTAGACAGAAAACACCGGTAGTTTTATGTATCTCCCACAAAAAACAAATACTGGATGTAGTGAACATGTAGTTATATATTTTAAACAAATTGGTGTAGAAAACATGTCAATTCCAATTTATATTTTATCAAAATAAAAACAAAATTTTAAAGTAGGCTGGTAAAAATAACTAAACAATCTTTTGAAAAATGATTTCTGCGATAACATTGTTTAAATTATTGTTTGAATTGAATTGTAGCTGTCAAGTACTTAACAAAGACTGATCAATTTCAGTCCATGATTTAATGAGAGGAATATTTAGCTTTAGAAAACGTAATGCTCAAAATTTCAATGGACATGGGATGTAAAGTTATTATCCACAAAATCGAGAAAATAAACAATGTAGCTTAATTCTATTGATTCCTAATTGTTGTATCAACGATACTTCCCTAATCTAAATTAATTGAATTATAATAATTGAAGTTTAGTTTTATGTATATGTACATGCTGATCACTGAGTGGTTGGAAACTTAATTTATGTGATTCTGATATACATAAACGAGTTTCTCAAACCAATTGTAAAATTCAATATGTGATTTTTTTGAGCATTAGGGAAGTTGTAGAAGTAATAAACACAATGTTTGGCTTTTATCAATCATTTAGTCTTATTCTTTTTTTATTATCTCTTAATTCATTTAATACTTTATAATTTAGTCTTAATCTGAAATCTTTATTGAATTTAGTGATGAAATATTAACCTGAGTACAAAACTCGCACATTCTTTCTTCTGTTTCTTACATACTTCATCGAAATGCTAACTAAATAAGCTTATTCCTGAGTAAATTCTGGTCATAAAGGATAATGAAAATCGTAAATTTATTGTAACTTTCTTAATGAGAAGTTAGATAAGCATACATTAATTCACGTAGTGTAACATGATCTGCAACTTGATATGATTCAGTTGTCATTCAGTAGTATTGTTGAACATTTCGTTTTTTAGAAACTTAATGATTTGTTATTCCAAAAGCTTTTGTTCAAAATTTTTGAAACTACAGTATGAGAAAACGTTAATAAGAATAAAAGTTAGGAATAAATATTCTGCTGATCACATTTTCACTCATTCAAACCTATAATTGTGATTCTAATTTTCCCTCTGAAAATCTCGTAATTTACAATAACAAATAAATAAATATTTAATCTTTTGATAATACAATAAGAAGATGAAGTTAATCAGAACCGAGGTTTGTTGAGGCCTTAGCTAAACAGTAGTTCAACCCCCCTTGTGTGTCGATAAACAATTTTTACTTTCGCTCAACCAACCTTGGTAGAGTGTGATTCACACTGTTCTCCCTATCATCCTTGTTTACTTAGCTCTTAATTGCCTAATGATCATTATTTTTCATATTTAAATGCCTTAACAAGTGTATATGTGATTAAATTGTTCGAAATGTATTGCCCAAATATATCACATAGTTCTGATAAACTTCGTCTTTTTATTGTATTATCAAAATTTATCAAAGGGACAAATTGTTTTAAATATTTGAACACTAGCAACGATCAGCTTCTGTTTACTAAAATTAGTAATATATTTTTTATAATCACTGAAATTAGTGATTACATGATTTACATTATCTAGGGTTAAAAAATGCTAGTAAATTATCATCATTATCACCTATTAACTTCTCTAAGGTAACGTCATATGCAACAGATTGCATTAGGATACCATTTTTATATCTGAAAGAAATTCATATTTTCTCATGATTTCAGTTAACTTTATTTTTATTTACTGCTGAAAGGATAGATGATCGTGTAAAACGCCTTGGACTGGTTGCTTTCATATAACATAGCTTGGTGACATATAACTAACTGTTATATTCTAATATGAATTAATACAATTAGGTTTTCATGAATCAAAACAGTAAATAAAGAAACAACTTTATCAACATTATTGATACAAATCTATAAACTCCGTATACGAATTAGACATCAATGTAAAAATGCAAACAAACAATGTTTTTGCATTCCTTATCCAACTGATATAACTTTCATGTGATATTCAGATACATAGATACAAACAACTGAATGTTAAAGAATGTTCTAAATAATATTTAGCTTCTGAGTGAATGTTTTATGCTTTTATTATTACTTCTCAAAATAAACTGAATTAAGTGAATGAAATATAACTTGAAGACATGTATAAATATTGATTCATTTTGCAAAGATGACCAGGTATTGTGTAGATTGATGGATTTCAATTTGGTATCATGTATTAACATGTATTAGACGACTATTGAGAATCAAGCAGCCCAAGATAGCTGGTTTATTCAAGCATGAAACTCCTCCGTAATGTGCATCCAAGACCCTATTAAATGATTGATTCCAGGACGTTAAGGTTTTACAGAGTTCTAGTGGAAACACATGTCAAGTGGAGCTCACTCATGTCAGGTGTGAGGTAACTACCTACTACTGGCAATTCATAAAGTCGTGAAAATAATTAATGAATTTAAAAATATTAACACGGAATGCTGGATCAGAGGTCTAATATGTAAGATTTTTCATCAAAATCTAAAGGTTGTTAGCTTAGTTCACTGGAGTCGTAAATATGATCTACTGCAGAATCCCTTTAATAAGACAAAACAGCTGCCCAAAGGTTTATGGTTTTCAGTGGTTGTCTAATTCAGGTCAGTTTGTGATGTCGAATTGGTAAGGAAAATCATTAAATGCCACCTGAATTAAAGTAACTCTAGTTTACGCCGGTTTATTTTAACGAACAACTGCCATATACAGAATAACGCTGATTTCAAATAAGAAAATAGTTAATCAGCGGCGTACCACATCACAAGAAGATTGGAAATAAAAAAATGAATTACTGCAACTGCACTTTTATAGTGTACTCTTGAAGACGGAAAATATCAGGGTTAGATATAGTGTCTTTGGTTGTGAAAGGATTGTATTTGTTAAACTTGACGCAATAGAAAACCAGGAAGCACTGGATGACTTTTCAGTCATGATATGGGACTCTTCAGCAGCTCCCATCCACAACCCACCACGGATTTGAACTCGGGACCTTCAGACTTAGCTGTGAACGCTTAACTGTTAGGCCACTACACCGGCTTCCAACGACTGATATTCCTAACTCAGTCAATTCACTATTGATTTATCCATCCTCATCCATTGTCACCAATGTGTGATTGTTGTATGTTTCACTTTTTTTTTCTTTCTACAACTGATAAAGTATTTAACATAAAATGGTACTTGTTTGTTCACAGTTTTGTTGTAAGCTCTTTAAGTTCTTGAAACTATTTACTTAATATGGAGAAAATCCTACAGTCTAGCATTACTCATATATATCTCGGAAATCGTGATTGCAACTGTTCACACGGTATTTCATTCAGTATATCAGATTTGTATTTTAATTCTGATAAGAGTGTAATAATTTAATAGTTAATTTCAAACGACGATTTCTAATTAGGAGAGATAGTATAAGTCTAATATTTCATCACCAAGTGTTGACATTATTCCTTTGTTGATATTTTGGATTGAATATTTATCATTGTTTGTTGTTATGGGTGTGTACTAAGTGAATAACTTAAAAATAACCACTTGTTTGTAAAATATAAATATATACTTTGACCGGTAGTGAAATACGAGAAGAATAATCCATATCATTTGGGCTTGGAATTTAATTAAATAGCTATTTGGACCTAGTTACTCAGTAACTAACACTGATATTTGAAACGATATGTACGGGGTTTGAATTACACTGTAAACATCATGCAGGCGTGAAGGTTTTAATTTCACTATCAGCCACAATTTACATGGATATTAATGGTTCTATACAAAATAACATTGACTGAAAATCTGTTCTTATACATTACCAGTAAAATATCAATCAAATGTTTAGTTTTTTTTATGAGATAAACTATTTGATAAAATTAATTGTTCATTTATTTACTTCGGCGTAGGTGTTTTATAACACTGGAGAATTCAAAGGAATTCTATTTGTAATAAAGTGATAAATTTACTAAGATAACCTACTAAACTTTTTGATTATTCTTGTTTTTTGCAATTCGTTTCATTTGCAAGTACTATTATTTCCACTTAACATGTGATGATACTTATTTTCAATGAACACTTTTTACAAAATTTAACCCATTCATACATTGAATCGGTAATTTACTTTTCTTGATTTTTATAGTCAGATCTGTGAGTGATAATGAACCATATAGAGGATTAGTAATACAAAAAAATATAAACCACTGAAAAGACTAAAAATAGAACCACAAGATAATTCTGATTTACTTTATGAACCATATTACATAAAGCTATTCATGCAAACATAGTTAACAATCTAACTCATTAAGAAAGTGAAAGTTTACGTACTCACCTTTTAGCTATAATCTTGATTGGTAAAACAAGTGATATATACGACCTAAGTGTATAGAACAGAATTCAAGCAGTGTAATTCAATGACTGAAAGTTAAAGACCTTAACTACTTACTTTACAACCGAAATGATTAATATTTTTTTCACTGAGATAACATAGCCACATACGTGAATCATTTCTTCAGTTATGAACTGATGTTCTACTAACTATTTATGCCTACCAACTACGTGTGCTTACATTCTTTTATGAAATATTTACAGCCTATCAAATAAAAAAAATTGTTGAGGAACTCATTGAATACTACTGTAGTGATTTATATTTATACAAATACATTTGGTAACTAGTCCCTACTTCTAAATTCCTTTTACTACATGCGTCTCAAATATTTACAACTTTAATACACATGAAAAAAAGGGCTTGTATTATTACATATTTTATGCTAAGAATTTTTCATTGCGATGATCTACAATGAGAATGAATAAGAGTGTGTATCATAAAAATTAAAGTGAAAATAATAGCATTTTAGAAAACGACACGGATGTAGTTAAATTTAGTAGTAACTAAAAAAAATCGCACAAATAATTGATAATTCAACAGACAACTAAGTGTTTTTAGGTCATATGATACTTGATTGTTTACAAGAGTCATTTGTGAAAGTTTAGTAAGAATGTATAGAAGTCCATTTAGTGTGGGACAATTAAAATGTGGTTGCTTTATTGTTATATTTTATTATAAAAGCTTAGTTTTTTACAAAATATTTCAGTTTAATGTTACCGTTCTAATCTCACTGAAGAATAACTCATATTGTCTTTAAGAGTATAACTATTTATCATCAATATAACTATGCATAAATATAGGCATAACAATATTCATATTGTATTACATGGTTAAACAATAGTTAAGGTTATCTGAAACGTTCTTAGTATTCAATGCATCGTACTCAACACTTTTAATAATTTTCCTGTATACTTAGTGGATCGGTTTTGTATACTATCATACAATTTTCTTGAAAGAGATTCTAATTTTAGTACTAAATATTTTTGTGCATTTTTAATCCTACGTATTGAGCTGTTCTATATTAGACGATTTCATAATAGTGATGAAAAGTACAATAATATTCCACATTTATCCCTTAAAGAATTCTTATCAACTGGAAGAAGCTTTATAAACTACGGAACACTTAATCTGCGTTTGATTTTAGTTAATGATTCGTGAATATCGGCCATTCATGAGCAGAAATAAAGCCTAATTCAAGAATTCTGTTGCTTATAGCAAGCACATTAGTTTTCAGTGTGAATGAAACTATCCATGTATTCAATTAAGGCACTTTTTAATAGAATACTAATCTTTTTAAGTTTTATCTACGATACTTTTAAGTAAATCCTATGCGTAGTGGTTTCTCATTATGACTTTTAAAATGTATTTCGAAATAAGTTAGTTTTCAGTAAATAAAATAATTCTGAAATGGTTACTGTTCAAAGATTCTGAACAGTTTGTGTTCAGTCTTCAACATTTACTAATATTATCTGTAGGATTATAATAAGTTAGGGAAATTTAGATAACTTCACTAGAACACGTAAAACTTAAATTCGCTCTATATCAATAGCCAACTGTGTATATAACAAATATGATTCGCAATGTGCTCATATACTGAAAATTATTTACCTACGACTGGCTTCTAAATTGATTATTAAACTGTGGGTAACTTTGAGCAATGATTATTTGCCAAAATATCGAATGAAGTAATCTAGCATTCAGTAATCTATTTAACGCAACATTTTTGTTACCGAAGTCCACTACTCCACAAAATGTGCATTTTGGTAACCTCTGAAAGTGCAAGTAGTTTATTATTTCTCTTAAAAAATCATATGCTCTCTTAGAGATGCGAAATAAATTACGAATCATTGTCGTACTTAAAGACATATGACTGAGAAATATCGCATGACGCATGCACCATACTTGTATGAAATATGACAATTCTCAGTAATTCATGCATACTATAATGTCGTATTCAATTTCTATCACTCATGAATCGTATCCAATATCAGAGTAATAATACTACAAAAGCCATCATGTTTATAAACATTATATCAGCTAGCAATATAAAGTACTGTTATTGCGCGAAATGAATTCTATTGAGTCATAATCCGATTATATTTATTTAAACCCTGTGCAACAACTAAAAGGTAGTATTAACATGTAAACCAAACATGCGTTGAAAGCGGATTATATACTTTAAGCTAGAGTTGTTATATAGGACATCATTTACGTCCTTATTAGATTATTGACAATATATCAGACAGAATCTTACAGAGCGAGTCACGTACTTAGGTATTCTAGACACTTTTACCTAACAACTTAATTAGAAATTGTAATTAAATAATTCAGTGACAATATATTCTCTAAAGTGATAAGAAAATTGTTTATCAATAGCAAAAGTAGTTGGCTTGGTCATGTATAAAATATCAAAATTTTGAAAAATTAAAGACAAGTTCAGTGCATGAGAATACTCTGATCATACTTGTGCAATATTGCAAAAGATCTGTCTTTATTGAAATCGAACGACTTACTAAAGTGTAGTAATTTATGTGAAGGTCATCAATGAAATAAAGTTGATAAATTTTTGACTAGTTTCTTATATTATGTCATCATAATCCAAGCCATAAAATTGAGTTTAAGTAATGAAACTCGATTGTTAATCAGCCATATCAATGGCAATGTGATATCAGACAATAGATTGAGGTTAGTTGGTTATGTAAATATATGTAAGTGACCTTACCCCATAGTGTGTTCGTTTATCTATTTGCCCAGAAACCGCTGAAGCATTAAAGTTGCCATCTCCTAAGTGATTAGAACTCCCCCCAGTACACACGTCATCACATGGGAACCATTTTATATCCCGACCATATATGTACTGACTCAAATTTTTTATTTTCTGGCAATATGTGATATAGAGATATCCTCATTCAATATCATCGGTAATCATGGTGTTTTAGGTGGTGTTTGAATTATTATTGCTTTTTTCTACTAAATTACTATCTAATTCTGTTACGTAATAGTATAATTCCAAACTGTCTATAATTCACCATATATTATATCGACTAATACACGTCTGCACTTCATTAGATGTGTGTATATGTTAAAAGTCAGTAACGGTGAACTAATGAGAATTATAATTGGAATCCGACAGTCAAGTAATCGAAATAGCCGGAGAGAGAGTGTTACATATCAATTTGTGTTTAATCATGCTACAATATCCAAACCGTAAAATAATGGATGTACAACCACTAAAACTCGTCAGTATACTCGGGTCGAGGGGGGCGGGTATTAACATGAGCTACAGTCTGATCACTGACTTTAGTGACTTTACTTACCAAAGCTTAGCACCATAACTTCGAGAAAATCACATCAAAGTTAGTCAGGAGTAAAAATATGGTATATGGTTTACTAAAATTGATATATATGTATTTTATAAGTGTTATCGCAAGCCTATAGGGGATGACGAATAGTTAAAAATCAATGGAGATCAGTTATTTCCTTTATTCAGAATTGTAGTCACTTATATAACTAAAGATTCGAATAAATAAATAGTAAAAATAATAATATTTAATGAAATACACGATCTTTGTCACATAAATAACAGTAAATGACTTAAAAAGAAATTGTAGCTTTGATTACCTTGCATATTGTTAAATGATTTAAGCATGACGAAAACTCACTTGAATTAGAATGTAGACACCGACTGACTCAATAAGTTTAAGAAAGCCTATCAACATACTGAATAAGCAAAGTAGAGAATTTTCTTTGTTGTGCTATTTTAATTCATTTAAATAATACCTGGATATTTTTAGTTTTGAAATGAGAAATGAGGATAATTCGGTTTAACTTTAGTACATGTCCTTTCAATAACAACTAATGTACTTATTGTAACTGTCTAATTTACGATATGATTCACTGACAGCACCTTAATGTAAACTTTCTGTTAACTTATTAAGTATGATTATATCATTGAAAATGTTTAAAATGATCACTTTAATTAACTATAAACTTCTCAATGATTGTTTTGTATTCCCTTAGTGTAATCACATGAATCACAAACTTAAACTATTTCTGACTATTCATTATACTTTATTACTTCTGATTAGTGGTTCGAGAAAATAGGAATACTTCAAACGAATAAAAAAGAATCAAAATACAATTAAACAGAATGGAGGAAGTATTTATTGTTAGTAGTCAATGAGACATTAGAAAATTTTTTTCATTTAGAAAGTTTCATTTCATACAATTTAAAAATGATTTATTTGGTTGTTTTTTATTTTTATTTTCATTACTACTTCATAAACAAATTTCTGACAGAAATGTTTACAGCAACAAAATATTAGTAATTCAGTTAAGTGCTTTAGTTGATTGAATAAATGTCGAATAGCAAAACTATCATCTAGTAAGGTATCGTTAGGTATCATATAAGACTGATGAGATCTGTTTCATTTCAATTTGGTAATCAATAGCAGTTTGGATAAGGTAACATAAAAGCGGGATCGAATACTTTTAATAAATAATAATTTAAATCTCACTGTAAGCACTGATGTCATTGAAATAGTAAGATAGGATTAAATTTCTCAGTATGTATACAAGAAATTATGATTAGTTAATAATAAGCATTGTCGGTTGCCTTATATATTCTTATATGCAAACAAATGATAGAATAAATGCAATTTGCTATTTGTAAGTCTATTATATACAATCTGAAACAGGTTACTACTAGTAACTAGATCACCAGTTACTCCGGTGTCGACCGAAATCTCAGGAACTATCTTGGTGTAGATAAAGTCGGGAAACAATGTTATATGAGCAACGGTATATCACACAAATATTTATAAAATACATTTGTCTGACGGAATTTATAATAATGTTCAAAACAAAAACGTAAATTTAAAGCATACCAAATATCTTAGAGATATCGGTTATATAATGTGCGATTAACAAAATATTTTGAGTAACTTGTAAAATTAAGTCTACTGTGCAACGAGTAGACTGGTGAAAGACTCTAAACAAGTTTCTTGGATGGGAAAAAAAGTATTAATAACAACGTACAAACTGCGTTCTAACTAAAACCAACCAAATATATATGCCGACTTAAGTGTAGCTAGATAAAATAGATAAAACCAACATAGCTGTAATCAGGAACATCGGGTAATACAAAACAGAATTTAAGGTAGCTTAAGAATCACTATCTAATTTTGGAAACATAAATGAGAAACGGAAACTGAAAATGAACGGGTAACAAACTTTATGTTTATACCAGAAAACAAGTGGGATGCAGACTATTGTAGCAACTTAAGTGGTAATATAAACGTTTTGAAGCAATCTGTTTTTATCTTTAAGAGAAATCAATAAAACATTTATCGTTTTGTTTATGACACACGAAATATTTACATTTAAAACTGAGAAAAATAATTTATACGTGTAAGTCAGGCAAATAATTTGTCGATAAATTGGTTACCAACTTTGATTTCTTATGAAACGTTCATTATGAATGAGACGAGGCTATTTAACACGTTACTGTTGATCAATATGTGTGTAATATGCAGTACTTTCAGTCAATTTCTTGTTCATCTAGTAGATAAATATTGTATGTTAAAATGCAATTTTCTTTAAAGATCTTATTACAACTGTCAGAAATTTAGTTTTTTTAGTGATCTACTGGATTGTGTAGCGTTAACACATTAGTAATAACTAATTGTAGATAACACTACAAATGCAATGTTTAGTGCATTATATACGAGACTTATTTATTAGATGAAAAAAATGGCTGAAAACGTTGGATGCAACATATTTAGTGAACACTGAAGACGTTGTGTATATGTTTGACCTCTTTATTCATAGATTTTTAAATGAATAATTAATAGATTCAACCTTGGTATCAAAAATCATATATTCAGTGTACATATGATGTTGACAGTTGAACAATTCCAATCATACAGAGGTACGTATGAACGCTGAATGAGTGCATATACTAACTAAATTCACGTATATAACTCTTCTTTAAGGGAAGTCGAGATGATGGATAGTAGATGCGTCAGGTACCGATAGTTAAGTATACTTAGTGCAAGTAACCCTTTTACATCACTTTGACTTTAAACCATTAAACAATTGGTCAGATGGACGTAAATTGTGAAGTTGTAAATCCCGATCGTGTAAAGCTATATCTGGAACCACTTAATTTCATTAAACAATCTAAAATCAAGCAAATCAGCAGGTAGAAAAGTAGCATTTCATAGAATGTGATCCACTAATACAGAAAGCATACATACTATTGAGAAGTGTAGAATAAATAAAAGTATCTCTATTTATGATCGGCGGAGGAACAATCACAGCTTTAACAAGTATATCATTGTACACATTTAATCAGACCAAAAATATCAGTAGAGTTTATCAGTCAATGTTAAGGTACTGTGTATGATATATCGCTACAATAATTAATTGTATATGTTAACGACCATAAACAACAATAAAAAAATGTTTATATGAGTATTCATCATATGAACGCAGTTTCTTTTATTGTTGCCGTGTTAACTCACTTGTTATCGCTAATAGATTTTCGATTGTACAGTCTTGAAAATAAATCCACTGAAAACTCTTTAATGAAAAAAAATTTTTCATTTTTTTGTGATTCACCTAGAATACATGTTAATATGATTATTTAAGTTAGAATTATTATTATGCTTATTGTATGTAATTTATTACTACATAAAAATTAAGTTTTCTTTTAATACGATTTATAAACTACATTATCTTTAAAGATTTCAATGAAGTTGTTTAACTAAATTATTGAATAATTCACTAGTTTATTATTCTTTTCTGAAATAGAAAATTAATTTATTGAGAGAAGAAAATCATTTCAGTTTTACTTTAAATAAGGTTATAATTAACCCTTTGTATAGATTAGAAACAATATTTTGTTAATTTTTTTATTTATTTTACGAATAACATTTCTTTTATTCAGTTCATAGTGTAAAAAAGGATCAAATGTAAATGTTGGTGATTTGATGATTTAGTCGTTCAGTAGGAAAAAGGTAAACACAAATGATCTTGAAAACATTTCTTTATATGAAAAGAAAAGTTAACATCAATTGTGTTGAACATTATTTAGGTTAATAGTATGAACAGTAAATACTTAAGTATTGATTTACTTTATTTTTACATCAAACGTTTTTTTATGTTGTTTACAAATACGATATTATTATCTATGATATAACATTTATGCCTGGTTCATAGTATACATGAGCTTCAAAAAAATAGCAATTTATAACAATAACTTCGAGAATTTTGTATTTTTGTATTGTATTCAGTTGTTTGTGTGGATTAATTTTTATCACGAATAAAATAACATTTTAGCGCTTTATAGTTTCTAGTGATTTTGCAGTTGATATCGATTTTACTTTAATATCAACTAGTCTGTATGTGACTGTTGATCAGATGTTTACTAAGCGGTGAAAAACTACAAAACAATATTGAAAAATGGAAAGATATGAACAACCGATACATTTTAAACTTCATACAGTTTTTCTCATTTATGAATTAGAGTAAAGAAAGATTAATGAATGTAGCCGAATAAGATAAATTTAGTTATTTCATGGTTTATTTACCCCTTGTTTGCAACCTAGAAACAATAGTAGTGATCATTATTTGAAATCATTATACGTACCTATTATAGTTTTGTTTATGAATAATAAGAAAGGGAATAGTTATAGAAGAAATATAGAATGCAGTCATGGCAACTGCATAGTCACACGCTAACTAATCTGAAAATTCCGAAGGAAATTTCATAAACCATTACGGAGACGATAATCAAGTTTAAAGTAAAAATTAATGGAATCATAATTGTCAAGTGGGGAAAGGGAGATTAATAGAATGACAGTGAGTGGCTATCACAAAACTGGTTGATGAGTGAAGAAGATTAATCGTAAAATGGAAAGACTAATAGAATAACATTGAATAACGCTTAAACAGGGTAACAACTGACTAAAAGCATGAATTAACGTGTTACGTAACTAGACATTTGGGACAAAAGGTACCAAAGCAATGCTAAACTAATCATTGTAAATCTTTGAAAGCACAAGTTTATTTGCAGCCTAACAATGGCAACAGCTTCTGCAAACTATAATAAACGTGATGTTTTTTGAATGTTAATTATTTTAAAAAATTTTGAGGTATCAACTCCATATCCAGTGTCAATAAGATGATGAGTAATTGAACCATCGAAAATGCTTTGGTTGTTTGACCTTTACCATCTTGATACGTGCTCGGCAAAGCGGACGCTAACCCATGTTTCTGCTCTCCTAATGTTAGTGCTCTGTCACGAACATTTACAATGGTAGATGTAACTGGATTCAAAATAAGGTGAGAATCCGTTCACTTTATCTGCCCTAGTGAGAAATTAGTTTCATACAAGTTAACCAGTTTGGTCCCCAGGAACGTTCATTTTAAATCAGCGCTAAGTCTGAATTAAGTTCCGCCGGCTATTTTATTTTCTTGGAAATTGTTATGACGAGAGAATAATGGGGGGTGAGTGGGGTTGGCCGAGTGCCAATTGCTAGTGCCTAGTTGGTTAATGCGCGTCTGCCTTGTGCCCACTTAGTCCTAAGCCGAAATAAGAAGAATGCGAGCCAATAGACCAGCCAGACAGAATCAGAATCTATATTTCAAGCATTCTTTTATATATACATAAAATCAGGCTACACAACAAACCAATTAGAAAATTAACATAATTACAGAACGAGGGAAGTAGTAGTACTGAATAGGAACAACTTGTACACAACTCATTAACTGTAGTCCATAATAACAGACAATATAATAACAGTAATTATGCTAAACGGGAGGATAGGGCAAGCGGAGCGTAACAATAATAGAAACAAAATGTTAACATTACAGACAGTTCGAATAAATGAAATAGTGTTCGCAACCACAGTTCTGAAAGTTTGTTACACTTCTTTGTAGTCCGGCATAACAGAAATAAAATTCTAAAAGACTGGTTTCTACTCCATAATGGCTCACTTTCTTCTTTTCATTCTTGATTTTCCATATTTATTGTCAAATTTTTATGGGTAACCATCATCTTTCAGTCAATTTTCAATTGTAGATAGCTACACCTCCCTCCTTCCTTATTATTCATAATCGGAACTATATGAAGTATGCATACTGATTTCAAATAGTGATCATTGCTATTGTTTCAAGGTTGTAAACCAGCTGAAGAAAACCACGAAATAAATGAACTCATTTTATTCTGTTATATTCGTTTAACCTTAGTTTAGATCATTCACGCACTGTACATTATATATTTTCCGAAGAACTAAACAAAAGATCAAAAAGCCTCGGAAATTAACAAATCCATTCCTATATTTTGAAAACATGTGACACGAAAAATTGCTGGTCATGAAACAAAAGAAAACAAATTCAGCTATTCCCACATCATTTATTTAGTCAAATAAATAATTACATAAAACGTTTGCTACTAGAACAAATCATTTCAGTTTGCTGTGTTTACTGAAGACGTTTTTTAGAAAAAACTAAAAAAGTACCCAAATCAATTCATCCACGTTAGGGATTGAAATGTTTCAAAATTCTTTCTTTTCACCTCTTGAAGTTTATCATCAACTGAGTACACTTTGTGAAAATTTGTAATCAGTATTTAGATAATCTAATAATTCAAAGGATTAAATTATTATTATTATTGGAAAATTTTCATTGGCCTTTAAAGATACATTAATGATTAATAACCTGTCCTTAAAAGGGCAAACAATTTTAACGTTTATTATATTAAAAACGATAACAACTACGAATTATATTTCCCATAGTAATTACTTAATCAATAATTTCAATTACTTCATCTCATAAATTAGTTTTTTTTTCGTACAATAATGGTTACTGCAACAACTGAGCATTATCTTTCTTTTATAGATTAGATTTGGATTCTGTCTAATAATCTAAATCAGTATGTGTTTTATGTTTTGTTTTGGACACGTCAGTTAAGAGCACAAGCTAATATCTGTCTTTACTTGGTAGTTTAGTGAATGATTTTTCTTTTCACGGGATAAATAGCTAGTTTTAGTCTCTGCATGATTATCTTAAATGGAATGAAATGCTTGTTCTGCATCCTACTTTTAGCTATAATTGGAATATATCTTGAAACTTGTGAATGTAAGGTCAAATAAAGTCATTCATAACAATATGCATATATGTCATTTGAACAGCATACAACGATACTGACCAAGTTGATCTTCAATCTCACTTGGATGAATTGGCTCAATGGTCTCAAAGTTTGGACTTAGAGATTGATTGCGACAAGAATACACGAATGTACATCCGCCACGATAACTGCCACCACTATAACTTGAATAATGCATCACTTCTACAAGTAGAAGTGTTTGAAGGTTTGAGAGTTATTTTAGATCATGACTTGAAAGTCACTGTAGACAAAAGGTTTCGAGTGTTACGACCACTCAGCAAAGCACTCAAATGTTTTGATGAAGATATATTCCGGTTTTTATATCCCACATACGTGAGACCTCATTTCGAATACTATGTTCAGGCAGCAAGTCCCTATCTTATAATGGATATCTAGATAATTTAGTGGGTTCAACGAGTTGGTACTAAGCTAGTAACAGACTTATCAAACCTCCCTCACAACAAGCGTCTGAAATGCATGAATCTTTCCCCCTATCTTATTTTAGGACATAGAATGACCTTATATTGGCATTCCGTAGCTTAAATAATGATTTTCGTGTTAATATGTCTTACCTTTTGCTTCCTCTAGAACTAATCATCTCAAAAGCCACTTCAAAAAGGTTCAAAAACCGAAGTCAAATAAACTTAGAGTAGGAATTTGTTGTTTATATTGGGTGGTGAACAACTGGAACGCGCTACCTGAATAGATGGCGTCAGTTTCATCATTAAACTCTTTCAAGGAGAAACTGAATCTACACTGGAAAAACCACTAAAAGGATTAATACAGATCGCCAAACCTCTTATCCCATTTTAATCAAAGCTGAAACTTATTAGCTGTAGTTTTGATATTAACAAACAAAAAGGTCAAACTATTATTTACAGAAAATAATTTTCTGAAATTGAGTATAATTAAAGCAATCCATATTTTATACTTGGGGGATGATGTGTAGTTACTAATATATAGATATATTATGTAGACTGGACTCTATAAATTACCTTCATTTACCTTCATAAACCCTATTAATAGGACGAGGATTCTACTGTGATCATGCTATACCTGTATAGGAGCATTTTACTCAGAATTCACCTATGAAAACAGTGATTGATCAGTTTCATTATATAACAAAATAAGTGGGAATATACTATTGTACAATGTGAATTACTCTGAATTTAAATGAAAAATGTATATATGAATTTTCAGGGGAAATTGGAATACCTTACTAAACATTCAGTAGGTAAATAAAATCAATTTGACATATCGAAATTTCTGAATAAATTGTGATTTTGTTTTTCTTCATAGCTAACATTTCGGGATGGGATTTCATCTAAAACTATTTCTATATGTAAATAAATTGAATTTTATCAGTCTGGTGAAATAGTGACTCCTTAAACAAGCACCTCAAGCTTTCACGAATCTGATATAACTTTTGCTATAACTCAATATGTCATCTTTTTATATAATGGTGATCTTAAGGTAGATGTTAGAAGATAGTCTGTGAATATAGGCACATTTTATTGACGAGTCTCAAATTTGACGAAACATGAATCCTAGCAGATATTAACTATTATATCATATTTAAATAGAAAAGTATCAAATAATAAATAGCTCACTAACTAGTGACTAACTTCAAGATGTTTCGGAAGTTCTAGTAAGCAGTCGTGACTGATAGAGTTCAAACTTTTATCATTAACAACAGTGTATAATTGTCACTTTATATCACATGTTAATGGAAGTGGAAATCTAACCACCAGATGCCGATTACGTTGTTCAGATGGAAAAGCGTTTACTGTTAGATCTGAAGGTTCCGAGTCAGACTCTCTAGCAGAACTGTGAGGTGGGGGGGAGAGGGTTCACTGCTGGAGAATCTGACACTAGAACAAACAACTCTCCGCTGTTCAATGGTTTTATATGCCACTCAACAGTGATCAATATATGGCAAGTACGAATCAAGAAGTTTTTCAGTGTTGAATAAAAGTGTAAATGAACATCGTAAAAGTAGTTTATACATTAGGATGAAGTGAGTTTAAAGAAATAAAGTCGAAAATCACACTGTTTAATCATCTAGAAATCATATATAATTCGTTACTTAATTTTGGATCTTAAAAAACAAAGTATTAATGAAACGTAGTATCAGTTACTTTACTGTTTAATTTCTCGGCAATAAATTCACTGATACTCATAGACAGTAATGTTATGCATTAAATTTATAACAAACTTCGAATTTTTCCAGTTAAACTGAAATCAACATTTAACTACTTCTCGTCAAGGAAATATCTTACTTGGTGTGACTTCCATGATAAATATATATATTTAGCGGTTTTATTAAAGTATAATGGTATTATCAAAAAGTTTATTTTTAAATTTCTAAAATGGGCACTTGCATCGCTGAAATGTGATTTAATGGTAGTCAGTAGAAAAGTTTGGACCTAGTTTTCTCACTACTTTACACTCTACACTTCTCTAATAGCTCAGTAGTGGCAGTCACAAACTATCAAGCTAGGCAACATAGGATCGATTCTGTTAAGAAGAATAAGCTTCCTAAAAGATACTTTTATGTCTTTATGACAACTGTCAATTAGTACAAAACCTAGATCCATGTTTTTCCTCCATCTATCCCCAAACCAACTTTCATCACAATAATATTACGTAAAATTTATATTAAATAACTTTTTAACTAACAAATAAATCGTAATCATATAAAAGAGATTGATAATCATTTAATTTTGATTTATAGGTGTAACTCATTAGAAATAAAGTCAGTTGACTGTTGCAACTAATCTCATAGTCTTATTAATCACATGAATTTCAGCACGTATAATAAAAGGATGGATATATCTATTATAAACATATTGGATATGAAATTACGTGTAGAATCAATGAACATCAGCTACTAATACATAGTAATTTCATTCAAGAAATTCTCAGCAAGGCATGTAACATTAACTCAGTTAATTTCTGTTTCATGACAAGTACGATATTTTTAGAATCACTGCCTAATAATTATAATTTCATCTTTTAAACATAACTGGACAATGATCAATTGTTGTAGGCATGACAACCTGACATCACATAATAATGATTAACACATAAATTAAGTTGACTGGTTGTAGACCATTATTTTTAACATGAAAGTAACTAACTTTATTCACGATATTTAACCTTATATTAATCCTACAAGTTTTTCAGTTCAGAGAATTTACAAGAAAATTTGTTCCATTAAAGAAAGTACATTCAAAGTAAAAGTATTTTAATGTTGTCAGTGTTTAAGTACACTAAAAATCAATCAGTCAATCAATCCTATTAACTCAGTTTTAGAGTTTAATTTAAAAGTACATACTATATAATACCATAATAAAAGAAGGAAATGTAGTCTTGTTTTACCATAGTATAATGTAGTATAGTATAGTATGGTATAGTATGCACTATTTACATATCAATCATACATGAACGAATGAATGAATGTGTGAATGAATAATGATCAATATAATTAATGTATTTGTTGATTATTTGATTTTCTTATGAGAGGTTCCTTACTGGTCTCGAGATGTGCCAGTAGGGAACGTAGTCCAATATCACTTGTTGTGTATGTATTACTGACGTCTTTCGTATAAGGGACGGAACAGTTACCAATTTTATTTATTTTTCAGTCACTCTTCAGCTAACATCAAGTTACGATTGAAATTGCTAATGATATGAATTTAACAATTTGGTAAAAAGCTTGTAACTTGGTCGTTACTGGCAAGATATTTATTAAGCCAAGTTATCATTTGTTAGAGTGTCGGATTTTAGTCTTTGTGATCAGCTGTAGTCAGTCTTCTTCCACAGTAGCATGTGTAATTGTCATACTCACTAAATGAATGAGAGAATGGGGGAAAACATTAAATATAATATACTTAGTGAATACTTGAATTATTGAGCATAATGTTAATTCAGTTAGTTTCGGAAAAATGTTTTAATAAAAAGTATCTCTTATGCATAAAGTTACCTAGCTTATTAACCGAAAATTCCTGTTTAGTTAGGTTGCTATGTTCTAGACGAAGTGAAGTTTAGCCAGTATACTTAATAATTAATTGAATGTATGTGATGATGTAGATGTGTCCTGGTTCTATGAAATATTCATATAAGTAGCTGCGAATAGACTAAAGTTTGAAGACAAGAAAAAGTCTGTGAACACTGTGTTTTACAGGAATTATGAATGATGTGCGCAATCACTTATAAAGCGTTTGTTTGTCGATAAAACGTGATTTTAAATTTTACTTTTACAACGATACAATAAACATTCCGATGTTGATTTATGTTTATTTTGCTTTGTTCCGTTATTTCAAAACAAGGTAAGGAATTTAGTGAGATGTTATCCACAATACTAAAAATATTCACTTTTAACATTTGTGATCACTTTCAATCATTTGGTAGAGATATCACTCACAATGTATTGTAATTTTCAATTATGATTTCATTTCATCAGTAATATCCAACTAACTGCTATAAACATCTCAGTGTGACATTGTCTCAGATGAGGGATAGAAAACAATAATAAAATTAAACCTGTGGTAATAAGAAACGTGATCTAGAAACTGATATTTGTTTAGCTGGAGCTTCTTTTACTATGAGATAGGTTTTAATAATAATAATAATAATAATAATAATAATAATAATAAATCACTTTTCACATATTGTTTTATATAGGTCATTTTTGGAATAATCATTGAATGTATACTATTTTAAGCAACAGTTATGATACAGAGATTATCAGTCAGTTATTTATAATCAACATACAGTCTCTTATATGACTGTTATACTAGAAGATTTTTAAATTATATATGTACATTGAGAAGAAATAGTACAAACGAGTGCTAATATAATCAGAATAGAGAATAAAAATTGAATTTGCATAATATAAGGCACAAATAATTTTAAAACTCAGGTTTTAAGAGGTGACGAAAGTAAATATACTTGTGATGCTTGAAGTGATTCTTAATTTGACATCTTCAATTGTTGTTTTGCATGATTCTTCGAAAAAATAACTACATAGTTTTCAATTACCAACATGTTTCAATCTAACGATCATGATAGTTGATATTTTAACAACTCCTAGGCTTCTTCCAACCTACATTTACACTAGTCAATTGCGCACATTTAGGTAAGCGGTATTTGAGCCTTCGTATTACATATACCTATTGTACTAACCGATAAATATCAACATCAGTCGATTTCTTATCTTCTCCTTATACCTAAGTTTAAACTTATCAGCAGTCATTTAGTGGTCCGAATACGCACCAGAAATGCCTTGATGACATATGCAAACTATTTACTAAAGTTGCGTAAATGTTCAATAAAAAGTAAGTAATTGTTGGAACCATTCACTTTAATCAAAAATACACAATATCCAGATGATAACTTTATATACCTCAGTAAAAAATACCTATTAAAATATGCAATGAAATTCCAATATCATTATTAAGCGATATTTATAACTATAAATGCAACAAATTTAAAATAATCATCTTCAGTTTCTTGTCAGTTGTTCATAATGTATATCTAAATTTATTGTCAGCTATGAAAAGTTGTGTAGGAAGTAATCGACATGAAAACCATGACTTAGCTTTCACGATATTTATCACTCTTCAGAAAGGTATATCTGCAACATTTGAGAGAACTCATACTACCCTGCCGACTATATTCGAGTCACAATCTGTAACCGTTACGACTGACCTACTCATACCTTAACTGATCAAAAGCTAGAGTGAGCTGTAAACAACACTATACATCAACCTAGATGATTTAACATATATTGCTATACAGTGATCAACCAAATTACAATCAATTATGTGTACTACTTTAATAAAAAAAACAACACGATAGAAATTTTAGCACAAACTACTAAAAATATATTTATTCTTATTTAATAGGGTATACATTCAAGAGATCAATGATTAACTTCATTCAGAATTTTGTAGACATTCATAAATAGATTGACAAATAGTAAATGATGTAATAAATACTTTTATTTTCTTTAATTATGCAATAATAACAGAATATATTAGACAATGTTGACGTAACTAAATATTAATTAGCATTACATTGATTATATTGAAAATGTTGACAGATTAAAAGAGAAAAAAAACACAAATCATAAGATTTAGAAGAAACAGAACAAAAACAGAACAATCAACTGTTTTATAAAATGAATTCACTTAGAATAGGTAGAATAAGTAAAATAGTTTTGTAATGAATAAATTTACTGTTTTCTTTTATTTAGAAGAAATGATTTATTATAATCAACTAATACTATGACAGTTAAAAAAAAACAAATCATTTTATTTTTCTAAAAGATTCTGTTACTGACTGAAATCTGAAATTGATCATTAGACTTCAACTATTAAACAATAATGTTTTCTCAGTTTTTAATATTATAAAAAAATGTCTAGTCAGTTAATAACATTTAGTTGTTCATAATAAACTTTATATATATATATATATATATATATATATATATATATATATATAATCAGTGTGTTTAAATTTTAATTAACACAAATTGAATAAATCATTATACACATTATCAACGGTATTATTAATGATGATAGTATTATTATAATTTCAGGTTATCATTAACTTGGGCTAGAGTTCTCTTAAGTTTATTGTTTGTTCTATGCATAAACAAAATAGAAGCGTTAGTTATGGCGTTAGTAACCTCTTATTGTACAAGCCAACCATGCTAAAATAATGCAAACAGGAAAATATTATTTCAACAATTAAAATTTTGCCATGCTAGTCGGAGGGTTTACATTTAGAAGAGTTTTGACGCCTAGTAATGAAAACAGAGTTTCTTCGAAAGTCGAGAGAATGATACTTCTTTGACGACCAAAGCAACAGACAATAAAAGTATATAGAATGACTGCACGATGTGGGAAGGGGGTGGAATAAAACATCCAAATCGTTAAGACAATAAAAAGATACAACCTGGAGTAACTTGGTTATCTAAAAAATCGGTTGCTTACAAGCTGGAGAGTAAAGAACATCATTTGGAAAGGTATAGTTACACTCCAGCAATGAAGAGGAAAGTGGATAAAACATTCAAGAAGAGTGTCATTAATGTTGTCTGAAGAAGGACAGAAGCACTGATACGATGAAAATTTCAGGAAATTAGAATTATCAGATCACTTTACATAGCAAAGGTGTGGATCACAATGAGTAACATTTACTTTCATACATCTACCAACAGCGGCAACGAAGGCTATTAAGACCAGTTTCGTGAATTGTTAAGAAAAGTCGTCGAGAAATACCCAATCAAGGATTTGACCATTTCGATATCTAAACGCTTAGTATAGAATGGACAACACCGGACATGGAGATATCATCCATCATCATGAACTGAAAGAAAGGAATGGAAACAGTGAGTGATTTGAAAACTTCTGTGTCTTCAACAAAATGATCATAGGTGGCATCAAATTTTCCCTCCTCTTCCAGCATCTAAAAACGCGTAAACAAATATACGTAGGTTGCAGTGGCCTCTGCTACTGAAGACCAAATCAACCACATGTGCATCAATAAGAAGTTCAAGAGGACCATGGAAAAAGCAGGAACAAAGAAAGATGACGTAGCTTCAGACCACCACCTGACCAAAATTAAAATGAAGCTATTAAAGCACTGGACAACTTGGGCGACAATATTATAAAAGTTTAATATAGCCTTTCTTCAGAATACTGGCAAATTTAACAAATTCAGAGCACTCTGAAAAAAACCCTACATACTATCATTCAAGTACCGCGTTCACTCGTTCAAGCATATTTTTCTTCGCTTATTATATATCCCAATCTTTCATCACTTTACATAATTTTTCGCTGTACTAAGGTATAACGAAAGCCATATATTTAAGTTATGGTGGATTAGGCTAGATCACCATTCAGTGGTTTAACCTCAGAGTAATGAAATGTAGGCTAACAATATAATTCCAGTCCATTTCTGTGTTAGTTGTATAGTTGAGAAAGGCTAATTATCGCTATTGACACAGATACGTGTAATAAATAACGAGTCTATTATATAGAGAATATAATTTATCGAATATAACAAAAGTTTTTACAGTTATACAATGTACTGAAGATTTACGCATTAGTTTGCTTTATTAGCAACAATATTAAGTGTTTGAGGTGTGCCAAAGACATAACTTCAACTTTTACGCCAAATCTATACAGAAGTGACCAGTGGTGAATCGATGGTACGGTGACAGTAGTAGATGAAAGCAGAAAAATGATACAAAGGATACTGTAGCAGATAGTGGGAGGTCCAGCAGACAACAGCAGTTTTGATGTAGATTTACCCCGTTTGAATCAGACTACAACAATAATGAATTGCTAATCGCCAACTTCGACAATATAGTCAGCACTCAGGATAAATGGTGTTGCTGAAGTATTTATTAGTGAACCACTAATGGAAGGAAAGTGGATGGAAGAAGTGTACAAGATTATAAGATATGATAATGTACTAAGGTATGATTGATACACTGCAACAACACTGATTATATATATATATATATATATATATATATATATATATATATACCATTTTGTACTATTGAACGATAAGACAATTTTTTCACCGACTTTTTGATAATTCTGAGCAGTTGATTTCGGAGATTAACCATAAAGTTTGATGCACTTAAGGAATAAGTTAATGCCTTTTAGTACTAAAACCTACATTAGTTTTATTATCATAGTACAGCGTCATCAAAGTGAACTGAAAATAAAGTCTAATTGTAGAACAAAATCAATGCCAATCATTGTATAATACAACTGGCTTTATACTCTCCTTACAAGAATAAATTTATTCACTTTGCAGCATGTTTTTTATTATCATTACTTGAATGTTTGATTGTTAACAACAATAACAACATTATGAATATTATTACTATTATTATTATTACTATTACTTTTAGTAGCAGTATTATGAATTGTCACTGGAAAAAACGAACGACGATTCACGTGTAAGTTTTATCGATCAAATGTAGAAAATTAGTTGCAATATGAAATTAAAAGGTTTCATTTACACTGTTTTAAATAACAATACTTTATATCATATTATTCTCACAAGTTTTTCAGTTCAGAGAATTTACAAGAAAATTCATTCCATTAAAGAAAGTATATTCAAAGTAAAAGTATTTTAATGTTGTCAGTGTTTAAGTACACTAAAAATCAATCAGTCAATCCATCCTATTAACTCAGTTTTAGAGTTTAATTTAAAAGTACATACAATATAATGCCATAATGAAAGAATGAAACGTAGTCTTGTTTCACCATAGTATAATGTAGTATAGTATAGTATGGTATAGTATGAACTATTCACATATGAATCATACATGAACGAATGAATGAATGTGTGAATGAATAATGATCAATATAATTAATGTATTTGTTGATTATTTGATTTTCTTATGAGAGGTTCCTTACTGGCCATGAAATGTGAAAGCCTGGGTCAGGCTGTGTTACTTGCTTGAGATTGAGTTAATCGTAATGTCTCTTTGACGTATATCCGACCTCACTTACCCAATTGTGGCAGGAAGCAGATTTATTATAATGGTGTTGATATGTATGATAAATTGAGGTTATAAGTCTATTATACGAATAATAGAAGACACCAAATTAGATAAGCGTTAATACACTTACACGAATCATACTTAGAATTTATTAGTTAGTTTGTTCGCAATTGCATAAAAAGTTGTCTACTCACAATGTCTCAAAGTCAAAACATTTTATCTACCAAGTATGCTTCCACAATTGTTTAACCGAAAAGATGATGTAGAAACAGTAATTGGTGTGATACAGTAGTGCTTGCGAATGATATATACAATGAGGTCGTCGAGTTGGTCCATAATTTAGGAAAATTATTAACCTACAGTAACGTTAGATGATCGTGAATTATGAACGAGTAATAGTGTTTTAATGTTTATTTTTGGTCAAGAATAATAAGTACATAGAATAGGTAAAACAGAGACAGAATTACTGTGTGTTTAGGAAGATTATTCTTAGTATATTCAAATAACAAAGAGTTTGGCACCTTAGCTAGCCGAAAGAGACAGATTCTCAGCTCTCTGAGTTAACATCATGTGTAGTATTCAAACAACATTAACTAAATGAACGGCAGTACTGACTGCCGCCTACTTTACAGTGAATAAAAAAATGGCAAAAATAAGAATATTTACAGTAAAAATAATTGTTTCTGTCTTTCCTTAACAATTAACTGTTGCTTTGGTCGTCGAAAAGGGCATCATTCTCCCGACTTTCTACGAAACACAGTTTTCATCATTAAGCGTCATATCTCTTCCTAATGTAAACACTCCGACTCTCAGGGTAGAGTATTAACTGCTGAAGTAATATTTTCTGGTTAGCGCTTTTTAGCACGGTTGTTTGCACAACAATAGGCTACTAACGCCATGTCCAACCCTTTTCCTTTGTTCGGGTTTGTAACTGGCGATTCCCCGATTGATGTATATCTTTAACTCTTTAAGAACTCTGACTGGTCTTATGCATCGTCATATTGTGGGATTATCAAGCAGCACACCTGTTTGTGGTTTTGAAACGAAATGGCTTTTCAAATTTACCATGAATGTGATGTTGTGTGATTATTCGTTGAAACGTTTATTGGTATAAGAAATCCATACGTAAGTAGTCGTACAAATGTTTAAATTCTATTAATATAGTTTTGAACTTCAGGATAGAATCAGTAGTGCAAATATTTTCTGGTACATTGTTTCAGAATTCAGTGTAGTTTTTATTAAAGAGTTTATGGCGACAAATTATTTTGACTTGTAGTTCCAGAAAGCATATTTAGGTAATTGTTTTCAATGTGAGAGAGGATGAAGTGTAATTTATTATTTCCCAGAAGTGATTCTAGCGACAGTGATATGCGTTGAGTCGTGTAATTCAGTTTAAATGTATATCCAGGAAACTTCTTTGGACACATTCAACATGTATCTTGTCTATTTTATTTATCCATAAAAAGATAAATGTACAGTACTCGAGTGTAGGTAATATATATATTAAACTAAATAAGTTTAACCTCCGTTGCTTAAAAGTTTTGAAGATTATGATGGAAAGATGTTTCGTGAACTTTAAGTTACTAAAGTATTTAATAGATAAGTCACTTATGGATTGGAGCATTTAAACTTTGGGCCCATTTAGATAGAATGTGGACTGAGGGTTATGGTTGCCTATGTACATGATCCTACATTTACTATTGTAGCGGTAAATAATCCCCAAAATAAATAGTTGCATAGGCTCTCGACATTGATGCTGACCATGTTTGATTTAGCGGACACTACTAGTTAAAGGCGCGCTGTCACGCATCTTCACCAGATCACGACTCGAACCACCGTGGGTAGCATCTCTCTCTAGTTTGCCAGCCTAGACGTTGCTATCCAATTAAAGCTCTGTATACGATCAAACATAATTTCGCTTCCATCCTTCATTGCATTCTGATTTCTCAATTGTAAGAGTGGGGTCCATTCGATAGAAGTGTCTTTGGTTATACGACAAGCGCAACTTGGTCATATATCCGGGTCCGCTTCACTATCATCAAGGGGTAGTTTCCAATTTTATTTCCCAGTAGATGAACTATCAAGGTTTTTTCCAATCAAAGTCACACCTTCATCTAGAATATAAGGATTAATGATACGAACTACTTTGAAATCATTCGCATGTAGATATGGTCAGTCATGTTTTATGCCAAGCTCTGTGTCATTTACGTAAATAATCAGCAGTAGAAGGCCCAATACGCTTTCTTGAATAACGTTGCTGGTAATTGCCTTAGGTGATGATGAATTATTACTCAACTTTATTGTTTACTGTCTTCTTTTCAGAACAGACGCAAACTGTTAGTAAAGCGGGTCTATGATTCCGAACGACTTTAGTTTAAAGAGCAGAAGTTTAAGTGGGACTTTGATAAAAGCTTCCTTAAAGTCGAGAAATATAGCTGATGCTAGGAGCCGTACGTATCGTTGTGTGGTTGTGTCATTTAGTTGGTCTAACAATCGAATATCACATAATCTTGTATCTAGGAGTTCATGTCGGAGAAAGGTGGTTGGTTCTCAAGTAGATATTGGAGTAATTTCCCCCTAAGTATGTTTTCTATTGCTCTTGATGCAAGATAAGTTAGGTTAATTTGGTGGTAGTTTCCTATTTTACTTACAGGTACAGGTTTTCATCTTACAGAGGATGTGTGTAGTTTACCATGACGTACGGTAGCATGCAATATAGAGTGATGTTGCAAAAAAGTTAAATAAAGCTAGGTGAAAATTCATACCACTACTCTTGACTACGTTACCTGGTACACCATTTGGACCCAGGGTGTTTGTGTTTTTCAGTGTACTGATAGCCTTCGTGACATTTTATATAGTGAACTCTATATTTCTGATTTCGTATAATAGTAATGTGGTGCATTCGATTTTAGCTATGTAGCTCTTAAAAGTAAGTAAGTTGGCAACATGTCAACTGAATGGATAAACGACTGAGTAAAGGACATCGTGTATTTGATTGTCACAGATAAAGTGGTTAAGATCACTACAAGTGTTTTAATAGAGTATATCATTCTGCTTTTCAGCATTATTTTACATGAAGTAGTTATTCCAGTCAGGATATTTAAAGTTTTGAAGCTCGTCCAATTTAACTTGCGGAAGGAGGTCAATATAGGAATGTTTGAAATTAAAGTCCTCTAATAAAGGTACACGCAACAGAATAAGTGATATTCCTAAACAGTAGGTCTTATAACTGAGTCTTGTAATGTATTTACGCCTGTTTTATCAAGTACAAATAAGTTCGTCTTCAAGTATATATATATATATATATATATATATATATATATATATATATATATAAGACAACCCCATTCACGTCCATGGCAGACTGAAACAAGCACAGCTAAGTCCATCATTTCGCTGCATATTGATCTTGCGTTTATAAGGCAAAGAATGAGCGAGTGGCTCAAGTATTTGAAGCAGTTTGAAGTGTTACAAATGAATAAAGCGAGTTTATAATTTTAAGTAAGATTTTAGTTGGAAATTATTTGTTGAATTTCACTTGACTTAGGTACTAGCAAGTAAATTGTGGGTCATTCTCTCAACACAATCCGTGTTTTAGTCGTCTCTACTGTCACTATTGATCACTCACGAAATGTCTATGATAAGTGAAGACGGAGTGCTGTAGTGTCGTTATTAAGTGGTTGTAAACTCGCGGTTGGTGGTAGTTGTTGACTTGGTTATGGCTAAAAAGGAAAGATTAGTGAGCAAAAATAGAAGGGGTAGTAAATTTCTGAATTTGGTTACTCAAAAAATGATTCGGGAGAGCAGACATGACATGGGGATCACAGTAATTTGGTAATAAGTAACAGTAACAATCAATTAGTTACAGTGAGAGCCATTGGATGCGTGAAAGTATTCAGATAGTAAATTTTCATGTCCGAGAGGACTCTCATATTGGTAAAATGGGTAATCCCTCAAACTATAATAATTTTTTCCGATATCCGCTTGGGATGAAAACGGTATGAATTGAGGTTATAGGCTTTTGCGTACGGAATCTCCCTTTGCAACCAGTGCTATTGGGTGCTCTGGTGTATTTACATATGTCTGTTATGCTGGACCACAAAAGAAGAGTAACAAATTCTCAGAACTGTGTTTTTAGAAACACTATTTGAATAATTCTAACTGTGTGTAATGTAAACATTCTGTTTCTATTATAGTTACGTTTCTCTTACCCTATCCTTCCGTTAGCATATTTACTATTATTATATTGTCTCTTATTATGGACTACAGTTAGTTAGTTGTGTACAAGTTTTTCCTATTCACATCCACTATTTCCTTTGTTTTGCATTAATGTTAATTTCTTAATTGATTTGCTGTGCGGTCTGATTTTATGTATATGTGAAGGAATGCTTGAAATATGATAGCATTCTGTCTGGTTAGCTTGTATCCTTCCTATTTTGGCTTGGGACTCGGTGGGCATAGGGTAGACGTACAATTACCGACTAGGCACAAGTAATTGGAACTCGGCCACCCGACCCCAAATTTCTCGCATTTATAACAACATCAGTATATTTTCTAAAAGTATTTGTAAGAGGAAACAAACTTATGGTGAGGAAAAAACTGTTTGTTATTGTTCTTAGTATTAGTTTTCAGACTTAATAATTTAGACAGATTTTACCTAGTTCTTTGGAGTTAGTCGCTTATTTAATCTCTCACAGTGTTAGTAAAAGGCTATGCTGAGTTTCATTGAAAGGTGGAACATTATGCCCGTTTTAAAATACGGTTAGATTTTATTTTCATTTTTACTCAGGATAATGGGTTGTACTACAAGATTGTACCCTGTTTATCTCTTTATACCGAAAATTATTTGTACTCTCCACGATAGTAATACCTAAATTTACCAAGTCGCTGCCCTTTTTGTTAGTTGTGAGAGATAGTGAAGTATGTGCGATTATATTAGGTGGAGTCTCGGGTGTGCATAGTTTACATGGCTCCTAACTTCCCAGTTCAGTGAAGGCAGGGGTCGTTAATGATTTTGGTAGCCTGTTACTATTGTTAGGGTGTGTCGTAGAACTTGACTTAGATTACTTTGAGTGGTTAATCCTGATCTGAGTTTTTTTGTTAGAAGTAACAGCGTTGCAACGGTTGAAGGATCTGCGAAGATGATTTGTCAGTAACTATTAATATAAATTCGGTTTCACTATTTGGTTAAGTATAATTTATTGATTTTATAAAGCGCTTACGATCTAGGGTTAACGTGAAGTGGAACAGAATGGGTAAATTAGATTTTAAGGCTTTTTTTACAATCGATTACGTTTATATGAGATACATGCTACATGCAACAAGTTTTCGATAGGGTCAGCTTCGCCTTTTTAAACAAAAAATACCAGGGACATTCTAATGGATAGCTCTATGAAGCAAAGTGAATGACTTTGTAATTAAGAAATGTTTTTGCTTGCTTTGATTTTTTATTTCTATATCCTAATATTTGTCATACAGGATATCGAAGCTACTTAACATAAAGTAGATAGTATTTCGCCAAATGTTGATTTCTCATCATCGATTTGGGTTTTGTAGTTCTCACTGTCTATATTAGTAAGATTATTAGTCTTAACAAGGGGTGTGTGATTTTCTGTCGACTTTAGCTCAGTAATAAACAGGTAATTAATGGAAGATTTAAAATGTATTGGTGGTCAGCTGTCAAGTTTGGACCTATCAATTTCCACAGAAATCGTTCTCATTATGACCATGGTTTACTTGGCCATGCTCATATGGTGTATAGCAGCACTGTGCCTTACACAGATTCATGGTTGCGTACTCGCTTGCCTGCTCGCTTTCTTCATGCAAGCCTCAATCCGTTTCTTTTACTCCCTATATGTCTTAGCTCTGCCCACAAATATTGATGCTGTAAAACAATCTGTAATGTCTTCGTTATCTACCACCTCCAATTGTCCTACGACCAAAGTCTTACCAGTCTCCTATACTACATTTTCTTTAATCCATCTGTCATTTCCTATGGCACTAAGTACCGAATTACCTTATTGCGTTCCTCGGTTTACTTTACCACTTCTTTGTTATCAGCTATTAACTAAATAAATGAATTTTACACAGTTTTTCTGATGGCATAACATGCTTTTACATATCTTATAGCTCCCATTTATACCTCCTCCTCATTAATGCTAGATATGCAATAGGCAAGATGCCCTTTTATGTAACAATAATAATCTCCTCAAAGTTCATGTAGCTCATAACGAAACCTGCCATGACACTTCTTTTCAAAATGTGACTCGAAAAGAATAATCATACTGTTCCTTTCCTTTTTTACAATGGTAAGACATATTATAACAGTCATGAATCTATTCCTAAATTATTCAATAAAACATTCTCTGCTAACTATTTGCTGTATCATAATCAAGCGATTATGATACACAACTTACAAATACTCAACAACATTTTAACTCATCTACAAGTACAATTAGTAATGTTGAATTTAACTGTAACCGTATTAGCAGAACCCATAATACACTAAAATACTCTGGGTTATACTGTTAACAGTATAAAGACTGAAATATAGCAGGTATGATATCCTAACTATTCTACTTAAACTTTCATTATCTCATTAGAATCATCTAGTTACCTGGACGTCTGGAAAACCTCTTTTATTAATCCCAGGTATAAGTCAGGCTCTAGGTCAGACTTGAACAACTATCGGCTAATTAACATAACTCCTGTCGTTTCCAGAGTTATGGAAGAGATAATAAATCAAAGTATGCTTAACCCTAATTTCGCCTAGCCAACATGGTTTCCTACAATCGCAGTCGTGTGTGGCTTGTCAATTGAGCTTCTTCAATTACATAACTCGTAACCGCGATACAGGTTGTACAGTTCTCGTTTTATATTTTGACTTTTCCGAAGCGTTTGACAGCATACGCAACTTGTTATTAACAGGGAAACTTAAAAAATGCAATATTGTTTGCTCTCTACTAAACAGAATGAAGTCCTTTCCTAGTGAAGTTTGACTCCACACTCTCAATTCCAAATCCTACAGTGACGGGAGCTATTCAAGGTTGCGTTCTTGGTCCCTTCCACTTCACTATAGATTAATGATTTATGTGGCTGTTTTCGCAATGGAGTTGTTTGTGTTTGCTAATGATCTTAAAGCCGTATATTCGTCTTTGCCTGATGAATTTGTCCGATTTCTGCTATTAATATAAAATAACTTGTTATCTGTCACTGATTTGTGCACTTCTTAAAAGCTTTAATTTAACCATAACAAATGTGGTTGAATATGCTTTGGCAAACAATATACTAGCATACAATTGACCCCTTGTTTCATGATATTACCCAGATTACATAGTGTTACTGATCATGGCATATTCCGGTGATCTCTCCCCGAACATTTTACAGCATTGATTAGCGGATCAAGAAGACTTTTAGGCTGAATTCTTCGCAACTTCCATAGCCAAGAAGCCAAAATACCGTTGTACAGAATTTGTGTACTCCCCATTTTAGCAAATCGCTTGTTTGTTCTCAGCGGGCAACGCGTAAAGGATAAACATAAACTAGAGTTTTTTCATAGGTACTTCACCTCGTATATATTGGAAAACACCAGAGCATAGGATTACCTGACACGATGTCGGACACTCAAGCCCTCTCCCCTTTGGCTTTGGCGCTTTGCAATTACTCTTTTTCTATTTTAGAAATTACTTCACAAGTAAGCGTTCTCTATCTGCAACAAAATCAAATTTAAGTGAAACCCTTTTACAATCTACGTAATCATGTTTCTAGCATTACGGCTGTCACCTTTAAAACTACTTATAGAGCTAAGTTTTTCTTGGCTACATTTTCCCAGATATGGAAGAGGCTACGAGTGGATATTTGGACCTCTAAATCCCTTTCACGTTCTGTTAATTAACTTCACAAATTTCTCTCTTCTGGTGACTTACTTAGCCTCTTCCCCACAACAACTGAAATGTAGTCAAGTGCGCCAAACCCTACGTCCCCTTGATGCATAGATTCATATCTCCTACAGATGCAACACTCCCTTGACTTTCTTATGTTTCCTTCTCTTATATATTTGTAGATACACTGGCGAGTTGACGATTATACGTTATTTAACTCTTATGGTGCGGAACAATTATCTATTTATAATAATAATAATAGTTTATTCTCAGGTAGCATTTTGTACATGAGAGCATACCAGTTTACAGGCATGATCAGAATGATATAGATTGTTTTTAACAGGGAATATACAGAGAGTCATTTTTATGAAAATCATGCTATATGTAGACATTAATTAATATTTATAAAGTCAACTATAACAAGGTTCAGAGTTTACAGTGCTAAGGAATTAGAGATGTGTTATGTATTGTAGAACACTTCCAGCATGCGTTCGCGCGTTTTTCGACTGTGGGGCTGTAATCGCAGAAACAGCTGTTCTTTACTTTTCAACCATCATACCAGACGGACTACAGTCTGTATGTACAATTTCCCATCCTCATACAATTTTAAAACCCATATTCTTCTCTATAAGCCTTATTTGCCCCCAATTTACTTCGTTTGTGGATATTACCTTAATCGAACTTGTTTGTTTTATATTACTGTATGTAACTGTTCTGGTACACAAAACTGTTATTGGTATCTTGAACTTTATACCGAATCTCTTACAAAATTCGGCAGGTATTTGTCACAGTATTGAAACCTTATTTGTCAAATTTACTAGATGCCATTATACAACATTTTATGAATTACATTGATTACACTTGTAAAACTAGTGTGTATCTGTTTTGAGGAATCAAATATTATTATTATTATTTAACCTTATTTCGGACAATGTACAAATAATATCTTATTTGACAAACAGGTAGTGTGTGTTTTGTATACTATAGCCAGACTTCAGTGCAAAGTAGTCTTCTAATTAGTAGTGATTAGATTATGACTTGCATTATTGGTATTTGTGAAAATATGGGAACGCCAATAAAAGACCTACAGACCTACAAAAATACTGAATACTTCAGATGTTATTTATCAATTTAGAAGCAGACTAATTCACAGAAATCATAAGGGTTGCATTATTTACGGAGACTTGTATACAATAACTAACATTAGCATTTCGGTAAGGCGACATTAATTTACGATCCACGAATTTGAACAGGATTACTAGTCTTGGACATTTTAGGAATCCTTTCAGCACATCTTTTAAAGATACTTTAGATAGGGTTTGTAACAGTCTATGAATAGCTTCTTTTAAATGATAAAGTGAGCTTGAAAGTATTGTTTGAAAGTACATTATATGTTATCGAGAGCTTGATACATTACTTAACGGCATAATCGCCTCAGAAATGTGTGACACCAGTGCGGACGACAATAAACTCAGCCTTAATCTCAAGAGTCCAGTTCCAAATGTTCACTGTTAAACCTCTGTGTGAAAAAACACCTGATGTAATAAAGTATATAAGTAGATAGACAAAACAAACGAAACATTTACGGAAGAATGAAAGTTACTCGAAGAATTTAGTACTACCGTAAAGATTACAAGAAGTGTAAACTATAAAGAGGAATATAAAATTGCCAGCTTCTGCTCACATAAAAGACGATGCGTTGTGCTCGAAAGAGTAATAACGACAGTATAAGTAGGTGAAAGTAGGTCCTTACCGCTACTTCTATGATAATAAAGAACATATCAAGAGACATCAACATAAAACCTGTAAGACAATAGAGTTTTATCGTGTGGTTTTAAAAAATTTATGTCCCTAGGCGAGTAAAACGTTGCTAACATTGTCGATTAGTAGAACTTGCCATTTCATTTGGTTTGCAAAGTCAGGTACTAGAAGCACATTTTAGGAAATGTAGCCACTCCGAAGATGGGTTAATTGTGACACCCAACCCTATAAACGTTTAAAGCCTTGTGTAGAACATCGAAAAATCCGTGCACGATGTTTTCATGATTTTTGTGATCCAAACACATTTATCAAGGCTGACTAGCCCAATAAAAAAGGACAAGTCTCACAAAGACAAACATCAAGTGGACAAAACGAGGAGTAAAAGACACTAAAACCCAGTTTCTATGTATTATCGTCCTAGGTAATTTCGCTCCTATAATCTGTCTATTTAAAACAACTGACAACTTGGAAGCTAAGTATATTCTAAATAGACCTCTGTAGCTTACGTTGCATATTTTGCAAGCAAAATATTTTAGCTACGAAAATTCGGTGGAACGGTGGAACGCATTCATATAACTCAAAACCATGTTGTTTCAGAAACTCATTCAGATGTGGCGAATATCTGTTGACATTTCGTGTGTAAATACCAGTACCTGGGTCAACGAAGTGTCTTTCACGAACTAAGATATAGCAAACGAATCCAAGTTTTCAGAGAAGACTATGTGCTCGCCAGTCGTCCGTACAGATTGTGGCTCTTGGGAAAACAAAAATCTGAATAATCGGTATTAGTGTTGCTGTAGTCCAATCTGCGAAATACTAGATACGTCATTTCCCTTATGTTCTGTTATAAATACCAGGAGCTTACCAGTGACATCAGAAAAATGATTGTGACGGATGGTGACTTCATCTAGCGTATCTGTGAATGGTGTTTTAGCTATATTTAGTCCCTCAACATATATAAACTTTATACAAAGTAATCTGACAGCTCGCAGACTAGTAATAACAGCGCCCTCGTAGAAAATTTCAATCAACCTATCCAATGTAAGCATCTTGAACCAGACCAGACGCATGACTTCGAAACGATAAAATTGATTTTCATTGGCTCCTTTAGTTTCCTCCTCAAAGTTTAATTTTTGCCTTGAAATATGCTGGCAGAAACCATGTAAGTTTTCTAACAACATCTGTATACAAATTCGTATGCTACTGTGGCACAAAGAATGTTTCTGTGACTTATACATAACGGTAAGTTGTGAAACATTTAGGTTCAAAAACTGTAACATTCAAAACTCGTGTAAAAAACATCGGTATATCTAACTCTATTTATGAGAGACACAAGGAAAGAAATCTTAGATCTGTCTGAAGTCTACTGACTTGTGATATTATGAAGCAAACTACACCAGTCTACGAGAAAAATTCTCCATGTTAGTTGGCTTAAAGTTGATCATACTCAAAAGAACATGAATTTATTTTATATGGACAAGTTTATGGACATCATTGTGAGTAAACCACACATCCGTATAACTAAGACAGTAACTTTGTGGGAAGTGTACACATTTTGATGAAGGACAATATATTGGCCGAATAATACAACCAAGTGGGTTACTGGAAATGATGGGTTACATTAATGGTTGACTGCTTTGTCAAATATAGCAACAAGACACGCTCAATGTGAGAGGCCCAGTAATAGACTGCTGTAGTACAAAATACCAATTGTAGTAGATAAAAGTAATGTGTAACGGATTGGCCGTAGATGTAATATTCAAAAATTTAAGCAGAATATCCACTAAGTATAACAAGCAGGCTTTAAATGTAAGCTTTAAAACTACAAATCAACTGAGTCAATGCATAATTAAGCAACCAGCTTATTCCCTTAGGCAAAGACATAATGTTCAAGTTAACAGAGAGGGGTTATACGGATAGAAGTTTTTACTAGGGGTTGTACTTTGTGAAAAGACTAATTGGACAAGCAAATTGTTTATTTGGTGAGAACAGAGAATGTCATCAAACATTATATACACTACTTTTAATCATCATTTCGCACTTCCTTCGTGTTCTCAGATCCGTGTTGATTGTTTGCTTGCTTCTCTTAGTTGTCGTCATTTCTTATATGTATTCTAATCATGCTTTGCTGCTTACCAACCCCCAACACGCCACATATGCTGTTTACTGATTCTTTCCAATTTTACGTAACGTTCCACCATCTAATACTTATGTATGACCTTATAAGTGGTATTCACTATACTATAAGACACGAACTCGTGCCTTTTCTTGTTCTTATTCTGTTTCAATTGATTGTAAGGGCTACTGAAGTTAAAAGGTGGAGGTTAGATTGTTAACTAATATGAACGTTAGCTGCTTGGTTTTGGCTATCAGAAATAAATTGTCTCGTACTGACTAATTTTTCGTCTTTTATATTTCATGTAAAACGTTGTTGAGAACCCGAACATTGGTTGAACGTACTTGCATGAATTAATCAAGTATATTTCATTTACACATCTAGATAAATACCAAGTGGTGTGCACGATATATATATGACCAAGTTATGCATGTAGCATACTCAAAGTAGCTTCTAACGAATAAACCAGCAGGTATAAATAAAACGTAGTGATGGATGAAGAAGAAGATGTATTTGATCGTGAGTAGGGCGTAAATAGGTAAGAAACATCTATGACAGCTGGCTGGAAGATGAGTGTCTTCCTACGAGGAATCGTGCCGCGATTTGGTAAGGATGCCTGACCAAGAGTCTTCAGTTAGTCGTGCCAACCAAAACAAACCTAGTCAACATCAATGATAAGAGCCTTACATAACCATTTGTTTAAGGGATTGTTTACAGCTACACTATCAATAAGTAAGCATCGGGCTCAGTAGAAATAATAATAAAATGTATGCTCACCTATTAAAGCACCATTGCTAAACGCAAAACGTGATCAGACAAATGCATATTCACTGTTTTCGTTCATTTTAAACCATTTAACCGATTATGAGCAAATACATCTCCTTCTAGATTATGGACCTACTACTTTCATGGGTGAATAATTTTCCATTTGTCAGAAGTACGTGGCACGGCTACGAACTGGGGGAAAATGGTAAGTGGAGTATCACATGAAATATTAAGTGACCATCTTCTGCCTCTTATGTCCATCATCTACCACCTATTAGACCTCGATTCCGTTCGCATCTTGAAACTAACAACACCGTTTTACTAATCAATAAGGGGGATACCAAAACTCAAAAATTAAAGTAAAAAATAAATGGCAAGACTTAAAAAACACTTACAATCTTATCGCCAGATGCAAGCTCAAAAATGTGTTTGCTTACACCAGCTTATTTTGAAAATATTGGTTATTGGAATATTGAATTCGCTATTAATATGGTAACAATAATTTCAACGTTTTCGAAAAACGTAAATGGCGGATGTAAAACCAACTGGTATCAAGCGTGCATCTCACTGGTCTGCTGAAGTAGAAAATGCATACAGGTTTCAGCTAGCAGGATATAGGGATGAGGTGGAATATTTCGTATGTTTATTTGCTTCACAGTATTCTTGTATGTTTTAAGAAACTTAACAACGCTGACCCAGAGAAGTGGACAAATACAGGTTTAGTGAAAAAGTTAAAAAGAAAAGATGGCTTATTCTACTACTTTAACAAAAATAGAGAATGTTCGGATAAAGATATACCGAAGTGCAAACTTTATGTATATTAATTAATTATTCACTGTCCAAGGAATAATATCTATCAAAGTTAATATTTGGAAGTTTTGTAATAATATGAACCTAATTTAACAACGGTATAAGAATATAAACTTCAAATTTAGGATTAGATTTATAAATATTTTAGTCATACAAACAGTTGTTATTTTACCTTGTGTTTTTTATGAAATAACAGAAATATGTGTACTACAGAAGGCTTTTAGACTAATGGAGGTTAAACCAACTGTGTAATAATTCCGCCTAAATTGATGATAATTTATCGATTAACATTATATATACATTTGACAGTGTGAACGGTATGCTGGCAGACAAGTCTACTATTATAATTACAGTTCACTTAGTTTAAAATGATAAGCATGTATGCATTCAATTTTAATAAAATTAGCTTGAAGCCAATTACAGCTCGGCTGTTTCAAATATATCCAATATCTTTATGACGAACTCCCACAAACTAGTTGATTTCTTTGAGCTCGTCATGGTGTTATGATAGTAGTTTACACAAATCACCTACTTACTAAGTGTTGAATTTTTTGTAGAAGACTACCTACGAATAGGTTGGGCTACTATACTGCGGTTTTCCAGATGGAGTATTACGTAGGATTTAAACAATGTGAGGCACAGGTCGGAATTTAATGCGGCAAGTTACCTTCAGGTGAAGTGAATAGTAGTGGCTGCTTTCGGTGCTCTACTTTTGAAATGCATGTGGGTTTTTAGGGAGTTTTTAATTATCAAACCTGAGTCCCAACCTATCAAAAAGTTTTGCAAGGAGGTGATTTTGCATAGTTTATTCAGTTTGATACGTGTTTGCGGTTTGAATATTCATTGCATGGAATTCCGTTAACTTAGGTTGACATTATTTTCTTCAATCTATATGTAGTAATGAATGCAAATACAAAATTACTGTGAAAAATATGCGTGAAAAAGAAAAAAACCCACCAAAAATACTCTGTTTAAAACTATAAAAAGAAACGGACTCACAGTGAATTATCGTGTACAGATCACGTTGAGCTCACCAATGAAGCGTTCCCCGGATATATGACCAAGTTGCGCTTGTCGTATAACCAAAGACACTTCTATCGAATGGACCTCACTCTTACAATTGAGAAATCAGAATGCAATGAAGGATGGAAGCGAAATTATGTTTGATCGTATACAGAGCTTTAATTGGATAGCAACGTCTAGGCTGGCAAACTAGAGAGAGATGCTACCCACGGTGGTTCGAGTCGTGATCTGGTGAAGATGCGTGACAGCGCGCCTTTAACTAGTAGTGTCCGCTAAATCAAACATGGTCAGCATCAATGTCGAGAGCCTATGCAACTATTTATTTTGGGGATTATTTACGGCTACATTTTTAACAAGTCAAAGTTAATTTCCACTTTTTAAAGACATTCTTTCTATAGCCAATTACATTTTATCGTCACTAGCGCAAATAAGAATCAATGAGCTTGGCTTGCTTGGGTGATTATATATGGAAATGTGAAACAGAAGGGGTCTTTGTAAAATTTAAGACAAAAAAGCTGTCAATCTCTATTGAACCCGGTTAACTTTGTAACACTCAATCTTTTAAATGGTTCTTGATCTAGAAAAGTAATGGTTTCATATGTTAAACGTTTGCTACTTTTCTAATGAAAATTGTGCATGCGATGAGCCTTAACGTTGTCTAAGCGTGTATTGGCACCCTTTGTATCAGACTGTTTGTCCAGTCGTTCCACGATAGAAGGTTAGAGGCTCGTGATCTACTCTTGTGGAACCATTGATTAGCCCCATATTAAGTTGTACCTGTATTGATATATCTTATTATGTGACTATCAATCAAGCCCTCGAAGACCCCACATAGTATGTGAACTGATGCTACTAGTCTGTAGAAGGTGGAGTGTTTTCTATCATCTCTAAATATTGAATAAATAAAAGATTTCTACTTCATGGAAAGTTCAAAACGTTTTAGCTTAGAAGAGCCGACTGACTACTGTTAATGTTATGATGATATAAATTATGCATTTTCATGTGTGCTCGATGTACTGTGTGAAACATGAATCGTTTTTACTTGTTTCTACGGGATTACGATCTAACTTTGTTGTACAATAATATAATTTCAAACTGTTCATAACTCACCACATATTTAATTGATCCGTATACATTTATAATTCCCAGAATAATTGTATATATTAAAAGCTGGTAACAATGAATATAGAAGAATCATATTTGGGATAAACGCAAATCCTATAAGCCCGGAATTAGAACAAGCAAGAAGAGTGTAAGTTGTATCATAATTGTATTCAGTTGTGCTACAGCATCCAAACCGTAAAATAATAGATTGACAACTAATATAACCTGATTGTATTAACGGCCGCTACACCAGCCACCACTTTAAGAGGTTACACACGAAAGGGTTACAGATGACTTACGATAATTATTTCGAAACTAGAGATCAATGTGTTTACTAAATTTTAATCATACTTATTTCTTACAAAACTTTTCGTAAATTCGCCGCATTTTTGATGAAGTAAAAGACTTATATTTGGCAAAGTTTTGATATACATGAAAATGGTGTGCAAGTCAGTGAACTTTGTTTTGCAAGCAGTTGTTACTTAGATATTTCTATATTGTTAATTCATTCAATTGATTGCAATCATTGGATTTAAAACTGTGTTTAGTAGTTTGTGACATGCTGTATACATTTTTCACTTACCTCTGCACATGTTCTGTTTTGAAGGCAACAGTTAAGAGTAAATATTTATGGAAATGATCAATAAATAATTAGAAAACTTTAATGGGCTTCTGAACAATTCAAAAAATACATATATATCAAATCCTCAGACGTCATACGTGATCTTTGTGGTTTTAAAAATAAATGCACTTTGGATGTTAGAATTGGTCAAAAAGATTTGAGAGGTGAAACAAGTTCTAATAGACTAAAAAGAAGTATACTTCATCAAGATTTCAAAGAAAGGAGGTCTTGGCAATTACGAAAATTACAGAGGCACCACTATAGTTTTAATATCAAGAAAAGTTTTCAACAAAGTGTTACTGAACCAAACTTAAGATCCCGTCAGTGCCCAACTTCAAGATTAACAGGTTGGATTTCGTAAGGATTTATCGTGCACTGACTAAATCTGGATGTCATAAACCATTGTTGAACAACCAATTTATTGAATCTCACAAACTGAAATCAGATTTCTTGACTATGAAAAAGCATTTGACAGTGTGGTCAAGAGAAAATTATGGAGCCTTCTTTGATATCATGGTGTGCTCGAGAAGATAATCAATTTCATTAGGAGATCTTCTGACGGATTAGAACGCTAATTTGTCCAAATAGATCAGTTTACAGATTCTTTTGAAGTAAAGTATGGTGTCAGACAAGGCTGCTTACTCTCTATCTTTCTGTTTTTTCTGATAGTTTGCTGAATTATGAAAACTGCAACAACTCAAGTTAAGCACAGAATGTAGTGTACAGCTTGAAAGCAACTAGACGATATGGACTTTGCAGATGACTTATCTCATTTATCTTACACACAACAACAAATGTAGGTGGAGACAAATAGTTTAACAGCAGCCTTCGCAGTAGTGGACCTCAACATACACAATGGAAAAAGCATGATCGTTAAATAAGAAAACAACGAGCACTTGATATAAATGCTCTGAAAGATGTGGAAACGTTTACATACTTGGGCAGCGTTGTCGATAAACAAGAAGGATCTAATGCACATGTAAAGGCACTAATTAGAAAACAAGGGTATTATTTCTACAGTTGAAAAACATGTAAAACTCAAATCAACTGTCAGAAAACATGAAAGTCAGAATTTTCAACAGAAACGTGAAGACAATTCTACTGTATGAAGCTGACTTTTGGTGAACTACGAAAATAAGTATTTATAAACACCTATCTGCGCAGGATATTTGAATCTGTTAGCCAGAGATCTTTGAGAACAAACAAACTTCCAACCGATGAAGAAATCAGAAAAGGATGCTAAAGATGAATAGGACATACATTTAAAAAATCATTAATCTGCTTCACTAGACAACCACTAACTTGGAACCCTGAAGGCCAAGAGAAAAGATGAAGACCAATAAACACATTGAGTTGAGAACTAGAGGCAGACGTGATAAGAATGATTAGCAATTTGAAAAAAACTAAAAGGAAAAGCCTAGGACTGAGTTGGTTGGAGAATGCCAGTTGGCGGACTATATTTCACATGGAATAACATGGATTGATCGATTAAATGATTAGATGTCAAGGTCTTTTACGACATTTCGTTGTCTGTTTTCTAACCTGAGACTGTACACTAGTTTTGTACACTAGAGATGTGAACAAACAAATACTGCATATAAGGTAATAAATATAAAAGAATCAAGGTGTTTGTGTGGTCGACTTACTATCTAGCAATATTAGCTGTTTGTACATAGTACTTTTTTGCTTATCAAATGTTCATAAAGACTGCATATACGAGTGGCTTACTACCTAATAAAACTAGCTGAATTTTTCAACCAAATATAAAATAGAGATAAATAACCAACTAGCTTCATAAACGTGTTGGTCTTCTGACAGTACCATAAATTCATCCAGATATTTGAATGCTCTTTCATTCGTGATTTACATAGGCTTGACGACTTTGAAGTTAAAAAGGGTCTTAGTTTATAGAATGAAATAGACTGCTTATTTTGAAGAATGGTTTATTATATCAGATTCTCATCGAGTTGTCATCGCCACGGGGTCACAGAAAGGATGAAGTGTAACCTAAATAAATTAGGGGTAAAATGGACTAACTTTCGTAGCACCCAGAAATTTACTACATTTAGTATAGTTGAACTAAATCTATTAATCTTATTTTGTAGTACTAGAACATCAATTTTTTAAATGAATATTTTTCTTAGATTTCAAACACAAAAATGTTTTCTAATTAGCACATACATTGTTGAAATAGTTTGTAAAAAAACCAGGACATTTTAAAATCACTAACTAGTTACGATACAGTTCACTCTGCTTACAATCCTAGGAATAGGCACCTTCTTTTTGTATTATTATCTATATAGGTAGAAGATAAGACACCCCAAAATATTCGTGAAGTCATCTATAAATTTTAGTTCATAGAATTGAACGTAACTGAAAAACAAGTTTATCTTCATGAAGTAAGTTACCGTAATATTGGTTTCTAATATACATTATACCCTAATTACATTTCTTCACTATAAACAACCATTAGCTACAAAATTTATTGCTTTAACTGAAGCACTGATACATAAAAAATCCAAAGAAGTGCTTGTAAACATCTGTGATTGATTCATCTATTTTTCTCTCTGCATCTATTTGCCTATCGAGTATTATCGTTTGGTGTGCCTCGCAAGGCTGAGCAGAGCTACCTGCAGCTTATTTGGTTATCTTTTTGGTTATAATATCTAGTCTGCTCCTCTGTATTGTTTAAGTTTATGTTAACTTGATTCAAATATTTATTCTCTACATAGCAAACTTACATAACAGTAGTAAAACCTCAAAAATTAAAATTGTCTACATGGGATTTTGTAAATACATCGTTTATCTTAAAAAGGAAGTCAGTATTTCCTAAGGATCTTCTGTATGAAAGAAAGTTAGAAAGTCCCAGGAAACTTCAACCGTTTACAATACTGAGAAGAGTCCTGTAGATGTTTCAAAGTTTGTGGGATTTCGATAAAAAACGTAAATAGTAAAATTTAAATTAGGATTTTTATTAACATTGGTCATTTATAAGTGATTTTTGTATTATAGTGACATATCTGATAATAACATCTAAACCCATTTCCTAAAGATTAAATAAGCCACATTACTAAACAAAATAAAATCACATTTATGCATATGGAAAAAATATACAAATGCTTTTGACCGAAAATGGCTTAGTTTTCACTAATTTAGCTAATAATTTATTGCATTATTCGTTATTACGTAACCATTTATTTAACCATCCAAGTGATTACAGCCATTAACATCGTGAGTTGATATTTATTCGTGTCAACAATTAAACAATATTTCGTAAAGTCTGACATATAAAAACAATTTTAGATCATTATCCTGTTAAGATTACAACGATGCCATATTTGCTTTATTCCCCTTGACTCCAAGTAACTAAAGATAAAACCTTAAGTTCATCAAGAGCTACTAAGAATGATGGAAATATTTGTAAAAATGTTTATTCGAGGGTTTTAGAAACTGAATTTTTGAGTCACTTATCACCTGCCAAAATAAACCGGACTACTGAGTTATTCGACTTGTGAGCACATAAAATTGTATGCTTAATTGAGTTTTACTAACGCTTGTAATATAATGATTTAATATGTTGCTTAGTCCCAGGAAATATCAACAATACTATGTAGTATTTTGTTCAATCTCCAATTGATAAGTATATGAAAATAAATCATTCAGCATAAAATAAGTCAATCAATCAAATGACAAAACGTTAGATGAACGAAACAGTTGATATAAGTTTAAAGTGATATGAAAGTAACAAATTTATGGCGATAAATTGCAATAACTAGTTTAACTTTTGTAAAGTAATCCTAAAAAGTTAACTTCAACTTAAATACATTATTGATGATGCCATCTGATATGAACGTAACAGATGAACTATCGAACTAAATAGTTCAGGTGGAACAGTGCTAACACAAAGTAGTACCAACTTTGTACAGATCGAAATAATTAACTTAGACTTATATTCAGATATCTTAAAAAATGTTTATGATAACAAAATGTGAACTTTACTAATTGTATTTGATTGTGTAAAGTATAATATTAACTACGACTATTAAAAGTAAAACTGTTTATTGTTGATTAAGTAATATAATCTTTAAACATAAATCATGCATTACACATTGTAAATTAAAATAACTATTGAAAATTTCATTCAAACACCAGAAAATATATTAATAAGCGTCAATATTTCTAATAATAACATTATAAATAACAGATCAATTTGCATTGTTACTAAGCAAAGAAAAATAAATGTATAAATTTGTTTTTAGGAGAGGGTGGAGAGGTTCAAGAATATGTATGTACTGTTTAATTATTAAAATTGTCTCTTTTTGTTTACCAATAAACAATTTCATTCATTTCATTCTATTTTGTTATATTCAATATTATTAAACTTGGATTGTTTTACCATATTACTTATTTTATTTTTTAAATTTCTTTTCAATAATGAAAATAAATTCACAGTACAATCAAATAGTAAATATCTGGTAAATGTAAAACTACTAAATATGTTTAGTTAAAAATATTTGAAAATGTAACATTTAATATTGAATATTGAATAGGTAATTGTATCATGGATTTGTTTATAAGTTAAACTTTCAATAAAGTATATTTAATAATTGATAAATAAATAAATATTTTTAAATAAAGCTACATGTTTTTTTATAATAAAGTATATACTGAAAGTTGATTTTGTTTGAATTGCCTGTTTTCTGTTTTTATGAGTAGTATAGAGTAGATTAAAATTTAGCGTGAATATTTAAAACTAGAAACAAACCAAAAAAAAAATTGGAAACATTTCTAAATTATGTTGTCTTTCAATAAATTTAATTTTATGAAAGTTAATTGTCATTGGTTTTGTTATTTTCTTTTAGCTATAAAAGAAAAGTAAAAATGAATGAATATTTTTATGTAATATAGTGAAACGTAATAAGAAAGGATTCACTAGTGAGCATAATTTTAAATTTTGTCAAAACGTTAATATGATGAATATGGGAATGTCGGCAGTATATGTTGTGAAATCTTCAATATTCTAATATGTATTTAGTTCAGTTGGCCTTTATTATAGTAGACCTCAGTTACCTACAATACCAAGTGAACATTGACTCTAAAACATACTCTAAATGATTAACCTTTTTTCTGGGGTGGGGGAGACTTATAAGCTTTAAATTGTTTGTTTCCTCATTTTCTAGATTAGTGTCGGTTATTCTATCCATTATTATCTTCACTTGAAGATATTACTTATATGATGTAAATACGAAGTAGCATAAAAGATGTAGTAAACTGACTACTATTCATTTATTTCTTATCCAGGATCTCAGATATCTGTTTACTTTGTTATTTTCATTTACCATTATTTCATGATAAAAAGTGTTGAGTTCAATTAATTTTCATTGTCAGAACTAATTATTTTTATTTATTTATAACGTACTTTTCATTTTTAACAGTCTTTACTAAATAAATTCTGAACAGAATAGTCATTTAAATTGAGGTGGTTTGTGAAGATTGCTATTCAGTTTTAGTTTATTGATTTCATCACAGATTGGTGTTGGAAGGGTACTAGGATGCTCTTGAGGCTTTGGTGAAAAGTCATGACTAGTAAAGTTCTGACTTGTTGCGAATGAGACAGCTATCACTGATGACAATGGATAATCGTCGCGCTATATTACAAATTGATGGAAGTGGGAATTCTACCACTGGGTTCCGATCCAGTAGGTGCAGAGAGTTAAGCGTCCGTCAACCTTAAGCCCCTGGGCGGAATCAATGGTGTAGACTGCTGAGGAGTTCCAAAATGGAACTAAACAGCTAGTTTTCAGTGGTACCTTACCAACATCAGTCTATGTGGGATTCTATCAAATAAAACCATTTATTTCAAAATTATTTTTCATTATTAACCGATAAATTTAAGTCTAAGAAAACCGAGTAATATTCAATCAAAAGTCTTCATTTTATATTGTGCTAAAATCTCGTGATGTAATAATGTCATCGATGTTACAAACATTAAAATGATGCAAAGATGAATATGTAAAATTCATTTAAAAAATTGGAATATATTTAGCTTACTTAATAAATCAATGAACTGTACTGATGATTTGTAAAACGAGATGAAAGAATCACAATTAAACACTTACATAAATTAACCTCCGATCATAACAACTAAGTCATTGGATAAAGCTCGTGTAGCTCCTGAAAGACCTTCACAGTTATAAATTCCATCATCTCCTGGTCTTACATTTGAAATTGTTAGAGTACTCACAACAGTCGGCATTGGTGAATTACAATTTCTGGGTACATTACTTATTCTGAAACGGCTAGGTTCATCAGGAAGACATCCCCAGTTAAAACGCCAAATGACATGAGGTACAGGATTACCAGTGACTTCACAAACAAGTGCTACGGTATCACCTCTACGAACAGAATAACGTGTAGTACGTGGTTCAGCGATCATCGGTGCGCCTATAAAGCAGATTATAATTAAATTAGGATCACTAGTCCATTTACATAGTCGAAATTTTTAAACAAGTATATTATTAACAACAACTAGAATACATATGCTTACTTAGGTTTCTTTATGAACTCTAATGAAAGCTTTACTCGTAATAGGCACTGTAATCAGTAATAGTTCCTTGAATAATTATATTAGGTGCATTCAGTGGTAAAGTTGAGCTGTTCATTAGAACATAGTCAATTTTATATACCTAAGTATATCTGAAAACACTGAAGTCCAGATCGTGAAATGGAAATGATTACAGGGTATAAAACTCATGCCTACCCTGTATGCTCAAATTTTAGAATAAGAACCTACCGGTTGTATTCATCTTTATAGTCTTAAATTAACTCATATAATTTCTGCTGACAAGTACCTAACATAAAATGGAAGTTAAAAAGTGAACATTTAGTGATGATTAAAAATGTCTACTGTAATATCATGGTCTTGCAGCTTGATATTTTCAGTGATGCTAGTAGTGATTCAGTATCGTCTTTACCGAAACATTTCAAAAACTTTTGTCAAGTACATTATGAAACTATAAAAATCATCATTCACTGAATTAAAGTCATACGGACGTTTCCATCAACCAAGAATTAAGTTTGTTAGTTCAAATGACCTGCCTTGCCAAATGTCATTAAATTATTCATGGTTAAACAATGAAATTCATTGTTTGAATTCGACTAGCGATTATTGAAGGGAAATTATCGGCAGCGTGTTTCATATTTAACCAATGTGTTTAATTCATAAGCATTTTCTCCATTTATTAACAGGAACAAGATTATATATTTATAAAAATAACTAAACATCTTTGCTTTCCTTTCATCATGACATTCTGGGCTAAGCTGATATGATTGTTGTAGACAGCCTAAGATAACTTAAAACATTTGAATTCGGATTTTTAGCAAAGATTACGTCTCAATATGCAACATCTGCTTACTATGTTAGGAGTTAGATGTTTGGAAGCGCTAGAATTATTACAGTTGTTGAACACTAATAACGGTACTTATAAAATAATAGGATACATCACAAAGTAACAGACCGAAGAGATATCTCCTCTTTTTCCCCAGTGAAATACATAATGAAAGCCATTGCACATAACGTGGGATTTAAAGGCAATAAATGTTGCATAGAATAGCTGTTTCTAACAACTTTGTCATTAGGATGTTACAATCGTAAAACTATGATAACTGAATTATTATGGTTAAATTAGTTCATATACAAGCATATTGAATACACTAGATAGCAATAAGATGGAAAATGTTCAATTAATGAACTTTTAAATTGAGTTCTGCTCAAGGACATCAAAAATATGTCAATTATGAAGTCAAAAATGTTATTTAAATTGAGGGGAGAAAAGAAAAGTGTTTCTTAAACTGTTGCATTAACCTCAGTGTAATTAAATAAACAACTTGTATAAATATAAGAGTTGAATAATAAGCTAAACGAAATTACGGAATTGTTATCAGGGCTATTACGTTAGTAATGAAAAAAAATTATGTCAAGTGAAGAAGAGATTGTCAAAGTGATAAGAGACGGGCATGAATTGAAAACGTTGATCATAGAATTAATAATGGATGTGCTGGTAAATAAAGAGGTTAGCAGTGTAAGATTTTACAACAGTCAGTTTATGTAAGCTGGGGGCACAATCATGCGCTGAACATATTTTCCGAAGGCTGCAAAGACAAATTGTGGTGGATACTACTCACAAGGTTGTTCATAAGTAGTAAGTAGGGGGACGTCGTATGAAAGTGGAAACAGTAAACAGCATACGAAGTGAGTTGAGGTGGAGAAAAGCCTTATCAAAATACAGCTAATTAAGGGTAAATAAATATTTTATATTGTACAATTCCATAGTCCCAATCTATGGGCGCTTCTAAGAAGCTGCTTATAAACAAAGTCAGAAAAAAAGTTAAAATTCACTAAATGAAGTCTATATTCAGTGAGAATAATCGATTTGAACTTATACACTAAACGAATATTTCTGTTGAATGAAAATGTGCATACTAAGCTACTTAATTCAATTGATGCAATACAAGTATGTAAATAAGAGCTAATAACATTCATGAATGGTACTATATAATCATGGTTATGAATGTAGAGCAGATATCAGTAAATACTAAATGTAGCGAGATTTGACTAAACTGTATGTTGAACATCAACATTCGGATGCAGGTACATCCAGCCGACGAGTCCCAGATAGAACGAAAAGAGTTTCCTGGATTCCACTTGCCAGTCACGATTCAACGTAAATAATGCTTGTGATCAACAGCTATATCGAAACAATCCGCTCAGGATGCACATATAGCAGTAGTGACTGACCAGCTTCAGTTCATAACAAATCAACAGAAAGATACTTTTCAACGTTAACGTTTTTAATTATGTGAAAATTGCAATTCTGTTACGTTTTAAATTATTTTCATAAAATTTAATCGTCTCTTTATATATAAGCTTACCACATGTAAGTTCATCTTCACCATCACTACAATCTCGATCCTTGTCACATACAAAGGCCATTGGAATATCACGACCATCACGTCTACAAGTAAACATAGGACCTTGGCATCGTTCTAAAGCTCGTGCTTAGGAATAAATAAGCAATAAAGCCTTATTAAATTTTAATAAAACAAATTATGAATAGTACATAAACCTCACAATACGAACAAAGTAGTCGAATAATAAACAAATGTATGCAAACTCAAATGGATCAAAGTAAAGTAAAATATAATAAGTATACAAACATTCCAGTGATTTTGTACAAATAAAACGGAATGAATATGAAGCGTCTTGGCTTTAAATTTAATTATAAGAAAAGTTAGGAGAGAATAATGATGATATGCTGAATAATTCACAGGGCTTAATATGTAAACGTATATGGAGCCAAGATTATTTGGTATATTTTCTTCAAGTTAAATCCTGGTGAAAAATAATTTCGTAATCATTGGGAATTATTTCAAATCACTTTTAGTTCACAAAGTAGTAGTTATTAACAACGAGAATTCAATGCCTCATTCAACTACTATCAACAATAGTAATATGAAGTTAACATAAATCAACTATATAAACTGGTTAGTAAGGAAAGTTTGAAAAATTTTAATAAGGATTTATGTTGTATAGTATCTCTTTTAAGAATTTGTTTTTACCTTGTGTCATTAAAAAAATATACTAATTTCACACGGATATACTTCATTAGCATTTCAATCAATCTAAATCTAGTAACGATATTATCGTACATGGAATGTATATGGAATTAATTTGTTAATTAAATGACACATAAAGATATCAAATAAAACGATGAAATCATTTTAGGTAGTTACTATATCCTCTGTTTGTTTCTATTGCATTCAGATAATATATACAAGAGATTAAGTTGATCTTGAATCTTCCCGTTGCTTAGTGATGGACTGAACCTGGTCAGCCTCTCCTGCTATATGTTCATCCTTAGCAAATTACCTCGGTATAGCGATAGTACAAGCTCAACCTAATTACATATATACCAGTTGCACAAGTGTGTTTGGACCCAGTAACCTAGTAGTGAATGCTATGGCGTTTGGCATGTAGCGGAATCAGTTCAAATCCCACTGTGAACATTAACATTGGGATGCAGGTACATCCAGCCAACGAATCCAGAATAAGATGAAACGCGCCTCATGGATTCCACCTACCAGTCACAATCCAATTTAAATGATATTAGTAATTACTTGTTGTTGAGGAATTAACTGAAGCATTCTTTTTGTTATAACTATTCCAATACCAATAAACAAACACAATTCGCTTCAAAATTCTATAGTACGTCCGTCAAAGACAAGATATAATATTTAGATAGGAAGTTAATTTGATTAAAGGACCAAATTAAGGCGTCTTAGTTACTTAAAAGCAATTTCTGTTAACATGTATTAATATTTTGATGATGGGGCCATAGAAACGTACTCCTGTGAAGTCTCATGCTAAAACGAAATAACTATTCAGTTGTTGCTGATTTTCAATGTTTATTGTACCAAAGTCGGTTCATGATGTTAAACTCTAATTATGCAGTCATAGTTTAAATGGCCAAAACTGGTTAGATGCTTCTGTGTTTTGTACAAATTTACCCAGAAATATAAGCAATCTTTTATTTAAATTGTAAAAGCAATCTGTTAAGACTTATTCATTTTTTCATACCTTCACAATTTGATTCATCAAAACCATTACCGCAATCACTTTCACCATCACAAGTCCAATGAGCCATAAATGTTGGCTTAATCGGTTCTCTTCCTTGATAATATTCACATTTTCTTGAAAGTGGATCACAAACACCTAATAATATGGTTATATGAAAATAAAATATCAAAATTATACAACAGAATACTTTAGTTTATCAGTTATAATGATAATCATTAGTTAAATATTAATGATGTGATCTGTAGAGAATCACAATCTACTATGCATAGCTTTTAGATTAGAATAATGTCACAATAAAACCTCAAGACTGTATACAGAACCAGTATATATATATATATATATATATATATATATATATAAACAGCATAATCATTTGCAAAAGCATTTTCATTCTAAAAGATGCAAAGAATCTTGAATAAAATTCCTTATTGAACAGGTATGAGGTGTACTGCATTACCATTTTTATCGATCGATAGAGTTTTCTAGTTAGATCAATTCCACCTAGAGATCAACTAATGATGTTTGGCAAATTAAATCATAAGTTATTTGATAATAACCGTGTACTTTTTATCAAATTATACGGTAAGACAAATTTATTTACCAACTGAAACAGTATCTAGATACTCATTTAATTCAACGATACTTTTCAGTGTTTGCTCATAACAGTTTGGCAAAACTGCCCACCTTTATCACTTATATGGTTTCTTTTAAAATAAACATTCTGTCTTTGTTAAACTTTAACACAGACCCTTATAAAGCATTCACCTACAAATCCGTTATCTAGTCAATCAAACGATACAACCAGTTTAAAGTCATTGTAATTCATTATAGATAGTTTGTAAAGCTAAAATAATAATTAAATGTAAGAAGTTATCACTAGGCTAAGCAGCATTACACATTTCGAAGATTCCATTGTGTGTACAACTTTTGTTTATTAAATTATCAATTACAATGAAGGAGGGAAGAAGTTTTTAAAATAACAGCCAGTTAGATTGGATTATTCAAAAAAATAAAATCCTGGTTTCCATGTTGTTAAACATTTTTTGAACATTTTTATATGTATTTGTGTATGTAAATGTGTATTTATCAGCTCACTTGCTCCTATGAAACACTGTGCACTGGCTGTAACCAGCATTCGCTGTTAACACGAATATGAGAACATATCCCAGTCTAATTCTGTATGGGTGAAAGTAAATCAATAAGAGGTTCTCTCCTTAAACATGCAGTTGATTGTGATCATTCAGCCAATCCATAAGTTTATTTTAAAGTTGTTTACGAAATCCGTTACAATCTATCGCAAAAGCTGTTGTTATTCATGATATGAAGCCTGAACTTTGCGTATAAAAAAGTGTTTTATCTTTGTCATAACCTTGGCCTTAAACTCAGTTCTAATGTTGTTATTATTATTTGTAGTAATACTATTGATAATAGTAGTAATCACATTGGTGAAATGTTTCCCTCCCATCCATTACTTAGTCATTAAACATTTTTTCACTTTCTATAGCTTGAGTTTTACCCACAAGTATTTCCGGAGCTATTTCATTTAATCTTGTTAATACCTATAAATATTTTTTAGACGTAAAGAATTTAATTATTTTAATCATTTACACTTATGTTATTGAACATGTCAGTTTACATGCTTGTTACCTGTTCCTGGTATGTGGTTATACACGAATGTACAGCTTCATAATGAATTCGTTGAAAGAAATCCATTCACTGAAATGTACGCTTCCATATGCACTTGCATTCAAAGTGTATCAAAAACCAACTCATTCATGTGTGATTTAAACATTTTATCATTGTTTAATTTATTTATCTTTTTTAGTGGCATCTTACATAATGATTCTTTGAATATAAGAATATTGTAGCTAACGAAGGCAAATGTTCAACTTATTTTGAGACTTTTTACGATACTTATTGTATTTTTTGTACATTATAAAGCTTATAACAGTATTCCCGTCAAAGTAATAAAGTTTACAAACAAACTGCGAGGTAACATATTTCTTGAGTAAGGCTAAATTTACATCGTCAGCGTACAGTGCACAGTCTTATACTTCATGTAGGCGTATCGCGAAGGTTTACTGTATGGATAGTAGTAATCTGAGTTTAAATGTACATGGAGTCACACAAATTCTTATTAAAGATACCTTCATAAACTGAAACTATTCTTTGAAGTTAAGTGCTGAAATGTAAGTATTTTCGTGTTTTTTTTTCAAAAATAGATTAAACTTACTGCATAACTTAGGATCTTCATCTGAACCATCATCGCAGTCTCTTGCTCCATCACAAAACCTTCCAGATGGTAAGCATTGACCAGAACGACAACGACGTGAACCATCTGGACAAATATCTTCAATTGTAATTATGGCTGACGCTGATCTACTTGGTTCCTATAACAAATTAAAAAAGGGTTTCATTAAAATGATATAGTTCTCTCCTACCTCACTAGCTATATCAATATTCCAGTTTACTTATTGAATATTTTCTGAAATTGGAAATCAGAAAGTCCATGCTTCTTTCACATATGCTATAATGAAATCAAACATCTCCACAAATAACTAAATATCACAGTAAGTAGTACTTTTTGTTAAAACAATTGATTTTTCATAAATACTTCTTTAAACCTCATTTTGATGTGTATCATGGCCGTTTGCTACAAAGAAAGTATTAAAACTCATCAAATCCAAGGGATTTAGAATGGTAATTTTATATCATTGTCTATCGAAGAACCCATAAAATAATGACTGAATTTTATGAAGTTCAAGATGTTAAGTCTTCAGTAGATGTACATATTGAATGCGATATGTCGAGCATATCATAAATAACTATGACTGATATATAGTATGTCGACTTTGTGAAAAGCATTGTACTACCAATATACTATTTAAAAATAGTTTGGAAACAAAAGTATTTAAGTTTCTCAGTTTTGAATGTATACATATAGTTTAAGTTAATAATAAGCTAAATCCAAATTTTAGTATTCATGTTTAATATATAAATCAAGTGAAACTTACATCTGAAAGGCATTCAACAACTGTCCCATTTTGATCTCCACCTAAACCTCTTTGTATTACAAAACGTGCGCGATTATCACTGACAGGTACAGTTTCATATATGATTCTTGGATCTCTGGTCTGAAAACGTGGTCTGAAAGGAGCTGGCTGTCCATCGTCGGATGTGGCAAAACACTCGAACTCTACTGGCTGATATGGTCGAACAGTTAACCTTTGAGGAGTGATGGTCAAGATGTAACTTCTTACAGCTCCTTTGTGATTAAAATCAGAAAGTGGGTGAAATTTAACATAACCGATTTAATTGAATAGTTCAATAACATATAAAGTAGTTGTGAATCATAACCCTCACAGTACTTTTATACTAAAATATGTTTTGTCTTGGAAGGGTACTCAATTCGAACAAATTCTTGCGCATGACAAACATATTAATCAATCCGTTTATAATGCAAGATCAGCATCTTATAAGTTATGATGAGTTTGATACTCTTAATCACACCATTCCATTTAACAATTTCATCGTATATTATTTGAAGCTCTCAGAATTTGAACTTACGACTATTAACCTTCCTCTTACAGATTAAAGAAGTTGAAGTTAATGGTTTAAAGATATTGATACTTTAGAAAACTTTCTCATGTAACGTGTTAAAAATAATTAGTTAAATTAGATAAATTTTCATATATCTAAGCTTGATGAGGGTTGTTTTACCCTGCAAAATGTTATCCACAATAATAAGATAAATATCACTAAAATTTACTAACTACACCGCCCCCCACCCAAGTTTGTCAACTGCCGAATAACTTCTATGGGGGGGGGAGTTCATCAGCACTGTCTATATTTACAGAATATAATAACTACTCAGTACTATGTTTTTCAACAGTCTGTATCATTCCCTTACGAAGATTGACATGCAGACTGTCAAAACCTTTGGAGAATGAGGCCTTATTTAGAGTGCTACTCAAGAGATTTGATTTATTATTTAGGAACCTACACTAAACAAAATGAATAAAACTTTTCAAAACACTAAAGTGATCAAACCACAACCAACTATGATTTTTAATCTACTATCTAAAAAGTATCCATCATTGAAAGTTTATTTTGTAAAATGGTTTCCGATAAGAAGCTTGGAAATGTTCATTGTAACAATTTTTTGATTGAAAAGTCAGCATTATAAATACTATGCTTCTATGAACTATATCTATTCATTCAAGTTAATTAACAATGAACAAGTTTTATTGTTTTCATGTTGACAGTTAAGAGAATCTATCCGATAACCGCGTCTATAAAAACTTGTATGAACTCTTAGAGACTTTTAATTATCTATTTTATTCAACATATGGTTGGCTATTTATACGATTAAACTAAAAATACTTATCGTATCATGAAAAGGCAGGAATATATATTAGTGAAAAATTCAACTACCGGTGAATTCATTCTTTAAAATGTACAATCAAAATTACATATGTAATTCATGATAATAATCAATAATATTTGTGAACGTAGCAACAATAAACGAAACGTTATTTATATGTATCTGAAAATGTTATTGAATATTCATTCAAATGTTGTAAAAGTTAGATAAGACAGTAACATGTACAAGAATCTGAAGTAATATGTTTAGGAAAACAATTTTTCTTTACATAAAGCTAAGGTGAAATATGTTCAAAAGTGAAAATAAGTTGATTCGGGGTAAAAAGTCAGTAAAGAGAGAAAGAGGAAAGTAGTAGTAGTGTTTGGAAATGAATTCTTCGCTTATTTTGCACTTAATATCATGGTAAAAAGTAGACAATGAGTGAGTTATTTTTGGATACATAATTCCGGCATCAACAAGTGTATAGCCAATGTTTCAGCAATCAAAAGTAGAAGAATAATGTCTATCCTTGATGGGCTTTTGTCGATTTGTTAAATGACTTTAGACGAAGAATCTGTTTTGATAGTGACCAATATCTACACAATACTCAATGAATGAACTTCCCACTGATCCACCGTCACCTCTTCTCAACCATTTTCGATGATGTTCTTTAACCGCATGGGATAGAATCCATAATAAACAACCTATACAATGAGCTTCGCATGAGCAGTTGAAGTATTAAACGCACATGGAAGTGGTCAGATTTGGAAGTTTACTCTTTAGGAACTGTTTGATTATAATAAAATTAAGATTACTGCTAAGAATATTCTTTTAAATGGATTAGATATCCTTTTTTTTAAGGATATATGCAGCTTTTTGACAGTTGAAATTAGTACTCATACAAAATATTTTCTTTGGTGAAAGGGCTTCTTGCATTTTTAGATTGACGTTTTATAGCAAATAATTATGTTTTATTAATAATCGTCAGCAAATAGTAACCACAATCATACAGTGGAATATGTCAAAATCGTTTGCTAGATACAAATTAGAATATTTTACTTTGTTATTTAAATTACTCAAGATAACTGAATAGTGTTGTAAAAAGATATCACTTTGACAGTTCAGTTTTAGTTTAGTTATAATTCATTTCTACATACTGTCAAGAAAAGATGCGCACTTGACCACGTGAAGACGTCACTCATTTAAGTATATTAGAGAGTAGTTTCCAGCTTTATTAAGAGTTCGCATTAATGAGTTAATAAAGTTTAGCCTCAATGATCTTGTACCATGCTAAGTTTATACCACTACACTTTTGTTGGTAAGTTATTTTAATAATTCCTCTTTCCACTTTTGCATTTTATGATTAGTATAATTTAGTTCATACTACAAAAAGTACAACTATAATAAATAAATAATTTGATAACTTCATTCCCAATTACAAGTTCATATAAAGTATCGATTAGTACAGTTATGGGTAAACATTTCGTCATATATCACCATATAATCAAATTTCAGAGTAACTTAATTAGTTATTTGACTTTAGATTAATAGAAAGAAGTTTATCTATTCCTCATTAGGCAAGAGCTTGTCAATGTCTAAATTATGGCAGGTGTAACCATATTATTATTATTATTTTTATTATTACTATCATCTTAGTGTTCATATGATAGTGACCTTTAGGATTTTTATAATCATTATATTTAATTTTACTATGAATGTTGTCAGTATGATTTAAAACAACATATGTTCTAAAAGTATATGATCAGTAAGTTATCTTATGTTGATCTAACATCAACTGTTTTATTGAGTACAAATGAAAATATGAAAGGTAGGTAGGATATTTGTCTAATTGTAGAGATGAAAGTCAATAGGATGAAAATAGTTAAGATAAACCATGTTAGTATCGGTAGAATACAAATAGTTCAAAGGAATTATATATATATATATATATATATATATATATATATATATATATATATATATATATATATATATATATGGATACCATGCAAAGTTTGACTTTATGTCAAACATATGACAGGCCATAGCAATTATTTAGTAGAAGATAGTTATTTACTATTTGTAACAAATTATTTTGAATCTTGATGAACAAAATCACTTTATTTTGATAAACAGTTAAAATAGGTCAATAAAATATGATTAGTAAATAATCAGGTCAAGTTAGAATGTTTAATGATTCAAGTTTTAATGATTCGAATTACTTTTGCAGAAAAGACTATTAAAAATGTAAGTGATTTTTTCAACTTACTGACAAAAAGTTTTCCAATAATTTCTTCATTTTGAGATGGTAGTCTACAGATATATTCACCTTGATCTGCAACACGCGCTCTAGGCTTACTAACAAAACTAGTATGCTGTGCAACTGGATCATCATGACGAATAAAACCATCTGGTGTATTAACTTCAAGAGGAACACGTGTTTGACTGTAAAATGGTTTATAATACCATTCTAATTGACGATTAATGTTGCCGTCTACCCCATGTACACGACAATGAAATTCAACAGCTGTACCTTCATCAACTGTGTCGGATTTCGGATTAATTTCCAATCCTTCTTCAGCTGTTTACAAAGAAAACGAGGTTGATGAACGGAAAAACATAATTTTAATCATAAGAAATTATGCCTACTTCTTAAGCCTACCTTACAAACTAGGACTAAATCACATAGTCCAACATTCGTAATAAGTGTTGTAATTAACACGAACTTAAAGTATGTTCTCTACTTTGTTAATTTGAGAGAAGTAATTAAAACAGATTGTAGAAGTAATTTAGCTATGGGGAACAGATTAAGTATGAAGTATTCATTTAGCTTGTATTGGGGATGCAAAACCTTTACTGTTATCTTCTAAATTATATGAAGTACAAATTTGGTTTGAGAATACGTTTATAGCGTTTTCTTCTACATGGTTAGATTTCTTACTAGACTTATTCATTTATTTGAATATTCACATAGTTTGATGAATCACATAAATAATATATAAAGTATGTATTGTAACGCCGCATCATGTTATATCCGTCTAGCGATCTCAATTGTTGTTTTGATCTCTTCTGATTATTTACAAATACAACATTCAAACTGATTATTGTTAAAATTACCAAGCCTCATAAATAAGCTTCAATTATAATATTTGTTCAAATTATGGTTTGTTTAAAATGAAGTCATTACTTTAAAAAGACGTATTATGATCTTACCTCTAACAATCAAATGTGTTTGTTTTATATCACGACCAATTCTACATTCATATGTACCGGCATGATCATTTTCAATACCACGAATGGTGACAATACTTACTCTTAAACGATCAATACGAAAGATTTTTCCTGTTGAATTAACACTTGGATGATTTTCTAATAGTTGATTTTCAAAAAACCATCTAACGTCTCTTGGATTGGCCACAGGAAATTCACAATGAAGTTCACGTGTTTCTCCAGGTAATGAAACCATAACTGAGCCAGGTGGAGCACTCATCTCTACAAATGTAAAATGTTAGTGGAATACATTTAAAATTTGCTTGGAATCCGTTATGAACTCTTTGAAGTTATTAATGTCGTTACTAAATAATTTATTGCATTAGGAAGTAAATGTTTGTAGGATAATGAAGCAGGTTATCTTCCCATAGATTTTATTAATTTCTTATAATTAACAGATTACTATTGATGTTGCATAGGAACCGCTCATATTTTTTCACTGATATACTAACGTTAAGTAAAGTAATGCATTTTAAATATCTAATACCAGTATCTTATTGGGAACTAAAAGGAGTATATCCTGAGTTTCCTCATTTTGTTTCCTCTACTATGAACAAACATACTGACAATGATTGACACCAATTCCTTCTAAACAAAATGAGAATTCAAACTTTGTCATACATTTAGAGTATTTTCATTTCGCTACTTAAATATCGTATATTCATTAATAAATACGTCTTTCTGTTTGTAAAATATACTAGGTTCAGATATAAGATAAAATTCACATAAGTTAAATGATTTAGCTACCCTCTAAGCTTTGTAGTTTGCTTTCAAAACCGAAATAATATATTATGTAAGTGAGTGCTGCTGTATTTCATTTGAAATTGGAGTAAAATCATTAACTATCATGATATCATATCACAATTTCAGTAGTATGACTTACGTTAAAACTTTATTTTATATTTATTTAAAGTGTTAAATTTTAAAGTCATTTCAAAAATTATTTGCAAATAATGTATATTATGAATAACTTACCGATCTTCGTTTCCCGTGTCAAAGCTAAACTTAATTCAACTGTTGCATTGGCCGCTATACTTCCAGCACGTGAGTATCTTGGTGTCCATTCAGCTCGACATATATACATACCGATATCACGATATGACAATGATGTCAAACGTAATAATGCTTCTCGATGAACAACTTTACCAGTATGATACCACACAAAACTGACTGGCTCCTCTGGAGGTGGTTCAACTTCACAAACCATTTCGTATGGTCTGCCGATAATTACGTCACCGGTGATCGGTCGAATATTAACTATATGCTGCATAGCTGTAATAATTATTAAATTAAGAACAATACATTTCATAAGTAACATGATACTTTAGTAGATCTATACAACACTGTAGAAATCTGAGTTGGCTATAACAGTATACATATATAAAAGATTCCCATTTCTAAGTAAAACAATACAATTTCCTATAGTTAATTAATAGATCACTTTAAAATGACTGAATAAACTCTCAATACTATCATACTAATATTGATTAGATGAAACATATAAAATTTTCATGAATTCTGCAAGATCTTTATTACTATCTAATTGTGACAACTGAAGTTAAATTATTCCTATCCTAATTGTATTTAAAATTTGTCATTCATAGTCGATTATGGCATCTGTTATATTTTCAGAAGTAAAACACCATTTACCAAACACCAGGTAATGTCGATGAATAAAATAAAGATATTCTACTTAATATTTGTATTCATCATTATTTTCAATAAGTGCTAATTAACTCATTCCTCGAATATTGAAGTGAGATAAAGAGTTTCCTGTTCTTGATGTTTAAATTTATAAACATATTAGCTGAACATTATAAAATTTTAATTCTGCCAGACAGTTATTTCTATCTGCCTTGAAACTTTTCTGTAACAAATTTTAGCTACTTGTTAAGTGGTACTTCAAATCCAACAAACTTCCTAACGATGAATTTTATAATTTATGTGGTTACTATTGATTGGCTTAAGAAAGTAAACCCTGAACTACAGTAAAATGATATATCTGCAAATAAAGGTCGATCAGTGTGCTGGATTAAATCAACTTAGAAATGTAAATTAGTAGTTGTTAGCTCAATGGTCCTAAGATTAAGTGCTCATTGTGAGGTCCTATACAGGAGTTAATACCTAATCAGTGTTCTAGTTTCTTGAAAATGTCTAAAATCGCAATAATATATATGTATATATATGCATAACAAATATTTCGGTGTTACTTTAATTAAGCTGACTAGTATAATTAAGAAACTTTCATTAGTGTTATGAACAATACTATCAATTCTTAATACACGAAGCATCTTTAAAACTGAATTATTTAACTCCAGGAACAAAATGTCATTGAAAAGATTCCATAGAAGCTGAAAGAAATCTTCATTTTATGGTGGATATCATATATGCCTCTATTACTTTGACAACCACTATAAACAAATTATTAACCAATCAAATCTCCATCACCTATATTCATCATGCACTTACATGACATTCGATGCAGAGATAAAAATTCAATCAAAATATTATGTATATACATAGTGTTTACTTTTTTTTCTCCAATATAGCACAAAATACAACTGAGACAGATATTACAATTATTAATTATCTTTAAGCATATACATTCAACTTTGTAGACTACTTCATTAAATGAATACTGTATTTTATAAATTAATGAATTATTGTTCATTACACATGTAACATTTAGCCTACTACATAACTTCTTTACACCTAGACAAAATTAATTGATTCACTGTTCTTTGTATGCAATGTTTATCTGTTCTAAACACATAACGGAGAATAACCATAATGATTCTATAGATATACAAATGAATATACTAGTTAATACTTATTTATGCGTTAGTTACTGATGAATCAGCAAAAGGCAATTTTCTTTAATGACCAATTTCTTTTTTAGTAAGATATAATAATTTCTGTAAAAATCTCGTAAATTTGTTTTTCTTTCAATTTCTTTACTATTATGATATTTTTATGCGTATTACGATAAAGTGTTTATAAACAGAAGTTGCACTATACAGGAAACTTGAAAGAAAATAATCATAACAGAAAAGATGAAACTCATTAAGTACAAATACGACGTATATTTTAATTGAAGGTAACAACAAAAACGAAACAAAGTAAAGACAAAGATGACGATGACAACAACAACAACTGGTAACGTAGGATAAAGTTATTGGCATAGATTTTTGAAAAGAAATATTAATCTGTATGTATTTGCATACATACATTGTTGTACACAGAAATCGAGATGTAGGGAAAGTGAATAAACGATAATCAAATAAGTTTACGTAGCTTAGACTGATGTAGGTGTGTGATAGTGCGTAATAAATTCAGTGAAAACGATTAAGAAAACCGAAGACAACTGATTTAATCTTGTAAAAGCAACAAATTGCACTAACCATCTTCCAGGTGATTATTGATTCTAAACTCATTACAAATGTTGTTCTTTACAGTAGTTATATGATTGGTATAAAAACCTACGTTTTCTCACCTTAAATAGTGATAAATGGATTGACTTGGGACGTATTAATATTTTATTTACTGTTGGCTTCGTGGTTGGGTGTACCGTAATACTTTAGTCGGCAAGTGATGCACGCTGACATAAGCTAATACATGGAATGGACTCTTGTACTACGACTTAACAGCATACTTGTAATGAAGTTTAGGAAAGGAAGGCTTAATTATGATTTAAAGTATCATAATAGTTCACAAATGCTCTTTAAACTGCCCGACATTAGCTATCGAATATTTTATTGAATATGAATACATCTGGATTTCCGCTTTAGTCTATTCTTTTATAGTATAAAATGAACCATATATCTCATCTCAAACATTAACTATTCATCTGATCCACTATCAATAAATGTAAATTTAGATAACACAACCACTGGCTAACTAATTTATGCAAAGAATAATCAATGTATTTAAAGGAGCAATTGTTATGACGTGTACCTACAGAATAATGATTATCTTCTAGAACTATTCTTTCTGTAGACGATTTATTATTTTTGGTTGTATATAAAATAGGCATTTTATTCTTATTATTGTTACGCTGCACTCACCCTATACTGTTGCTATGTTATTCTTCATTTATGAACTATGGTTAATTGACTGCATACACGTTACTCTAGATCATACTCAATATTACTTTAATTTTGTGTTAATGTTAGTTTTCTATTTGGCTAACGGTGAGGCCTGATTTTGTGTATGTATAAAGGCCTGCTTGTAATACAATACGATTCTGTTCGTTGGCTCATTAATTGTTGTTTTTTTCTCTATCTTGGCTTGGGATTAAGTAGTTGCGGAGCAGACATGTCAGTCCGCTGATTAGCAATTATCAAGGGCACTGTTTCTTTTTGTAATATATAACAGTAATATGAATTCATGCATTTCAAGATTTCTCTGTGACTGCTTTATACCCAAGTAGGAATGGTATAATTTTGTACATACGCATAGCATAAGATTATTAAAGGATTTGGAAAAACATATTAGTTATGAAAGAATTCAAAAATTGCGCGAAACTGCTGGAACGTTTGCATATAAACTAATGTAACAGTTTTATACAAACAAATTGTATAACACATAATTTCTGACATGAATTAACATTTTCAGAAACGATTGTATCCATGTGCTTCAAAGTGTCTTTTGTTATAATCGTTACATTAGTTTACATTCAAACACTCAACAGTTATGAAAATTTTTTTTGAAATTTTTCCATAACCATTATACCTCTCTTAATTCTTTGACAAGCCTATTTAAAATATGTATACTGAGTTCAAGTGATTATTACTATACTCCTTTGGTTATAAATCAGCCAAAAAGAAATGATGAAATATATATGAATTCATGTTCTACAACAATATTCATTGTTTTATTTCTTTATACAGGATTCATCAATAACAGAAATCGTATGATTAATTTATTCTTGAAGATTCAAGAAAGAAACGCTTATTAAAACGTTTGTTGTCATGTTCTTTTTAATGTAAACTAAACTATTAAGTTGGGTATAATTACACATTAATTGTATTTGAGGTCACAATTAAGCAATAATTCCATGTTGATTCTTATGAAATAAAGTGAGAATTCATCTTTCCCATTTATCGAATGATATCATTACTAAACCAATCGTAAGCCAATGGCTAGTCTTCATAATGTATTAGAAAAATACACAAAATCCTTACAGTTTAGATAACCACTCATAATATGCAACTACTTTAAAATGAAAACACGGTGTTTATTCCATAAGTAGATCCCACACATCTGACTCCTGTAACATTTATTAAATGATAAGAGGAATAATATATAAGTGAATTATATCATGATAGTTTATTCCATCAAAAGTATAGTAAATGACTACTTATTCTATGACTTAAAATAGGCCGCCTGTTAAACTTATCAAATTGTGTTATTGGAATTTCTTTATTCTAGAAATTCATATGCTTTACCTTGCACTAGTTATTTGCTATATGTTTTCTTATCAATAGACACAAAACATTAAGTGTTTATTTGTTTACGACTTTATAAATATTTAATAATTCTGAGTATCTGTCTTCATAAGTTACTTTGTTTATTACATCATACCTTGTTGACCGTTCACCATAGAAACACGATACTTGGCTTGATAAATTACACCTGTTTGACGATTTGTTGCTTCACATGTATAATTGCTCAATTCATTTGGATCTTCAATCTTTATCATTATTGTTTATGATAATGTAATTTATTTTTTGTTATAATGAATCAAAATAATTTTATGTGACAAAGAAATGTTAGTAAATTATATATACACATATATATATATACATATGATATAATGAGTAAATGAATGTTAACGATGACAATAATGACCATGATGATGGTAATAACAATTAGGATGAATGAAATGAGATGATCACCAAATGCATAGTGATGATAAATGTTGTGTAAAAAAATAAAAGAAAACATATTGGTTAAATGTTTTTGGTTAGTATAATCAACTAATTTAGTAGATATATAAATATAATATATACAAAATATGATTATAAATAATGATGCAAGCATAGTAATATTATTCATGCGAGTAAATCTATGCACGACACTTAGATGTTAGTAGTATGTTTAATTATAATATTACAAATTAGAGATTAGTTAAGAATACTGTTAGTTAAATCAACAGGTTCCATGAAATGTCTTTTATGTCGTAGGCAATATGAACGATGTTAAAAAGGACTTTGTGCTTATTGTTTAGTTAAACCTAATGTTTATTCTAAAAACTATCCAACATTAAGTTCAGTATGTAGAAGGAAGTAGGGTATTTATCTCTTTATCATATTATCAATTAGCTGTTTACGGTAAATTGATAATAATGAAAGAGGAGTCAACTTACCCTATTCATAAATAAACAAGGTGTCCAAAATAAAAAACACTTCAATATCTTATCCATTTAATGAGATACGTATTAGTGATCTACATTTTCTGGGAGTATTTTTTCTACAGTATGCCGTTCAAATACAACGTCGTGATTTGTAAAGTACAGGTGAATTCTTTGGTAAATATAGAAGTTACATCTTATGATATTTTGATCTTGTCATCTTTAAATTCGAATTCTAGTTAAAAATTGTTACCAAGTATTAAGACACACGGTTGAGTTCTTATGCTAAATAAATATTTAACTTTAATTCTATATGCATCGAAATAGCTTTATTGTACACTGTTGCTTCCGATGTAACTGTTTTAAACTTTCAAGATATTTCTCCAGAGAAGTTTTTTACAAACTAGATACCTGTTTGTTGATCTAGGCTACTTGATTGTTGACTGTGGTAATAATCCAATCATTTTCCCTGTCCTAAGTAATTATGAAGGCTTTTATTACATGATTATAATAGATTTTGATGGGAAATACTATAATAATCAAATTATAACAAGTTTGTTTGATAACATATTTCTCTATCCTTTGAAGAAACAATCAGTTATTAGATTGGAGCTCACAGATCCAATAAATGTAAAATAAAAGTAGTTGTAACAGCTGGATTGATAAAATGCTTCTCAGAATAGGGATAAATGCTGAAGGTTGATTATTAAAAGACATCAATGACACATAATTTTAAGAAATACAGTTTTACTGTATAAATGCATTACTGCATAATCCATGTTTTATGTAAAACTAAGCTATCCACAACAATCTACAATCACATGATGAATTTACTTCTCCATTCCTATAGAGTCAAATAGTAAGCTTAAATTGTTAACCATATACTATTTGTAGAAATATGTACACTTAGACATATTTAAATAATTGCAATATGATTGATAACCCACCAATAAATATAACGTGTCACCAGTGGTTACAACACGACCATTTTGATCAATCCAACGAAAATCAAATAGGCGATTTACTTCAGGATCGTTTTCAAATAAACATTGTCGCATAATGGTTCCACGACGAAAATTTTCATTTGGCAGTGGTTTGATGGTTAGATTTAATGTTTTATATTCATCATCAGTACTTAGACCAGCTGATGATGCTACATAATTAATAAAATACATTCTTGTATGAAAAAAAGTTTTTTACATTGTATAAAGGTTACTTTATGACACATTATGATAATAAATGAAAAGGGATCATACTGATTCAGTATTTCGCACACATTTGGTAACTGATGTTTTCTATTTTCAGTAACATGTTAGGAATAGTATCATGCAGTCTACATGCGATTAGTAGAATTACACATAAACAAGTGTTTAAGTAATTTATATCCTATGGTTAATGAAATTCACTTTATTAAGAAAAACATTCACATGACAACGTAATGCTTTGAAACAAGCTTTGAAATCTAGTTAGTATATAATGATGATAATGATGTACATGAAAAACGAAAACGTCAACATATATGGTAGTTAGTTCACATGATGAATTGCAAGACAGTTAGTCATATCAATTTTTCATAGTTTATGTGATGTTTGTCGTGGATGTACTTCTTATATGACCTAAAGTTATTGTAGTTTGTTTTCAACTTGAAACTAGGTAAACCATCGTTCAAAATAGTTACATATGTCATATATTCGACATACTTGAAACTCATCAGTTAGCTTGATTGCATTAATTTATTGTGATAAATAAAAATACCATTAGTATTGTACACAATTCGATTTGGTTACCAGCAAACAACTGAATAGTTTTAACACATTTCAGATCAGACAAATCAGCTGTACATGTAGTTGAAAATTTTCATGATATAACTTAAAACGAAAAATTTTTAGCTAATTTCAGTCTATCATTATAAGATTGAATAGTTTTAAAGTAATCAAATGTTAACTGATGAATAAATAAAATAAGTAGTAAACACGGACCATGATTGATATTATTTGGTAGTTAAAAGTGACTAATGTGTTGATTTCACTCTTAATGTTAATAAATAACTTTAGGTTAGTTTACTTATGATATTTATTAGTTAAGGTAATCAACTAGAGCATATTTTATAAGTAGTAAATAAACGAATTATGTGAATAATGTTATTATTTATTTACGCTTATTTAGTAATGATAACTAGTGTATTAATACAGAATAATCATTAACGTACCAAGTCGAAGATTTAGAACTTTCTCAAATGTTTCATCATCTGACAGTCGTGTAACTTCACAACGTATTGGATATTGTGAATGTTCTGGTCCAAAATTAGTAATATAAAGTCGAGCATCATTAGAAATTTCTTTGATAGTTCCATCTGGTGCACGTTGAATCCATCTATAGGAATATTGATTACTGTCAAGTACTGAGCAACGAGAATATAGCACTTCACCATAATTTACATCCAATGGTCCAGGATCACCTGGATTCAGTACTATTGTTGGTTCGGATTCACGATCACCACCAGCCATCGAAATGTCATCTTCTGTAATTCAGACATATAGAAAATATAATTGATAGTGTGAAGTTAGTTTATTCATTTCCTTGGCTTACAACTTTGTAGTTACATAGTAGTAGTGGACTGGGTAATTTTTATGACGTGTTAACAAAATAACATTTATCTGTAACTATGATATTTGCGCAAAACAAGTAGTTACATTTCACAAGTAGCAATTTACAATTATGATAATAACAAAACAGAAAAATGTACACAATCGATTTACGATTTTAAAGTACAAAAAAACAGTAAATGATATTACACATGTATTCATCATATTCAGCTAACAGAATCCAGTATGAGATTAGAATAATTTTTTTCTTTTTTAACAGCCTACATTCGTTTGATCTGAACTTTATGTAAATTTATTATTTGGAGGGCAATTTTGACAGGCTTTGTTTTGATAACAACAAAAAGAGTAACGATACATTACATACTTAGCACTGTTATGATTGAATGATATAAGTTATAGCATGAAACATACAACATAAAGAAGTAGAAGTCATACAAAACTGCTAACATGATTAGCTTGATAAAGTAGGCAAGTAACTGTTTATATTATGCATAAATGAATTGTTTTTAAACAGTTTGTCTTAATCATACAACAAGTGAGAAAAATATTTTCCATGGTATTTTAAAAAATTAGTTCATTAAAAGCATAAATAAACACCATATTACTTCATATTATACTGATAAACTGCTGATTTTCAACATGTGGAAGTGAGAATTTTACTGTTGAATGGTGTTACAATGGTCCAGAGAGTTAGGTGATCAACATCCTGAAGCCATCAGGGCGAGATATATACTAGGACGCAACAGCTGTCCAGTGCTCCCTAGTTTTTAATGGTACCCTACCAGCATCATTCTATGACGAACTCAATTAAATAAAATTTAATACAAATCTCTACAAACCAACTCAATTCAATATTTGGAAGAAGCAAAATGAAAGCATATTTCAATTTCAAGTTCATTTTGAAAATCAGAACAGTAGAACTAAAACTTTTGTGCATGTCGTTTGGCAGATTAATTAGGCCGAATTGAGAGTTTAGTTATTTTAATGATGTTGAATACTAGTTTAGCAGGTTACGTAATTTCATTTATGAAGTATGAAAAATATGCATTTAAGTTACGCATAAACGTATTACAGAGATTGGTTTAAAAACGTTAATCACAATCATCAGAGATTAATGTTGGTTACGTAAAACTGAAAGTCAAGGAAGATGATTAACAGTTGTTTCGAATCCAGGACCTTAAGTATTGTGGTAAATGCTTAAACATCAACAGCACCAGAATGTTTTCCTTTAATGGTACCATTCACTTAAGGTGCGCACTCATAGTGACGAAATAGCTATAGTTTATTATTGGCTTTTAGTTATACCCAACAGAAATTAAAATAAAACTACTGTAAATAACAATCAAACATTTCACTTAGTACATACAATAAAAAAAAGTTCGATAAACCTGCATCTCAGTGTGTTAAAACAACACCGCCGTTCATACCTTTTGCACTACTAGTCAGAAGGCTTTTTAAAACAAAAGGTTCTTGATTTGATCCTTTGAGTAAACATTAACACATGGATTTGTATTAATGTCACTTATGAATACTAATTGAGTAAGGCATGCATTTTAGATCACCGTACAAGCCACAATCCATCTATTTATCAGTCGAGGTCACATCAACAAAATACTTAACAGGTAAATGTATAATGAACAAGATTTCAATACTTAACACAGAATGTCGACAACAGCATAATTCAAATTATTATTAGTAGCATTAATAAGTTAATGACTATCCTGACTTTATAGCTCAGTAGATAATTTATAAAAGAACTTTCGATAAATACCGTTAGTCACATTATTAGCTTTAAAAACATGAAACATGATTTTTAATATGTTCTAACGCATAAATTACCATATTAGAACAGGATTATACTAAAAGACATGAGTGAGAAAAGCCCAACAAATACTTTTAAGTAAGACTTCAATGTTTTGTATTGAAAACATTTTACATCAGTACAAACAATGAGTGTTTCAGTGAGTACACTAAATACTACGAGTTGTAACGGTATGATATATATATATATATATATATATATATATATATATATATATATATATGAACTGATTTACGATACTTATACAACCATGTTAACAGGGCGTATTCAGTTATGCCACATTCTATAATAATACTGTTAATAGGACTAGAAGCTGTTTGATTCCTTCTAATTCTTCATTATTTTTGATGTACTACAGAAATAATTGAATAATTATTAGTAAATGAGTAACTAGGGCATTTTGGTCAATATATTTTAGATATTCTGTTGTTGAAACTGTTGTTTACAACTTTATTAGTATGTATTGAAATTTTCCCGACATTTTCGAATGAGTCAAATGATTCAACTAAGTATACGTTATAAAAGTGTCGATAACTTATGTTTATTTAAAAAACTACTTTTAAATGTATTTAAGTAAACTAGGATTTACACTTTAAAATACATAAGATTGCAATATCTAAAACTATTCATGTATTTGCAAATGACTGAAATTAATGCAACTGTACATCACGTAAATGTACATCGTGAGTAGACTGCATCAGTAAAACGTTACACTGCATAAATATATCAGGTATATTAATGTTGTTTGCATAAACGTTTAGCGTTACATGTAGCACAAATTAGCGAACCAAATAAAAAAGTATTCACAGTAACGATAAAATTATCTATTCATGTACTTAACACGTAAATGTTTCACTACAACATTACTTGTATCTTACGTGTATTATAGTTTGTTTAATAAGTCAGGGTTACGAAATGTGGAAACTTACAGAGCAAACATTTACATCTACTGACATTTTTGGCAAATCAGGTGTGTTGCTAACTTATAATTTATATATGGTTGAAAAAACAACAAGAATATAAGTGTTTTTTCTACACTGTCAGAGTAAGTTATATTTAAATGTCAATTTACTTTATTTATAAAATGTTTAAAAAATATCTGCCTAAAATAAATTATATGAATATTTATCTAAATGTGAATACTAAGTTTAACAAAAATTGATCACGATGTATAAAAAATAATATGAATGTATATTTTATTCGAAAACTCTTAATTTATTAGTGATTAACTTCAGAATGTTATGGAAGCTCTAGTGAGAAGACGTGATTGATGTAATTCAGACATGTAGTGAATGAGATAGTTATTACTAACTGCAATGGATGATCGTCACACTATATCGGAAATTGATGGAAATTTGAATTATGCCATTTAGTGCTAGCCTACTGGTACAAATGATTAAGCGTTCGTCTTAAGATCTAAGTTGAAATTCACTGGCAAGATCGTGGTTATTCACTTTCAAAAACTCCCATAATAATAAGAAATAACTGTACTGTCCTCCATTGATTCTACTAGTAACCTGCCAACATCAATCTGAGGCAAGTACAAATAACCTAACTTAATACCTGCATCCACAAAACCATCTCAATATAAAGTCAATTTATTTTATTTACATAATATAAATAATAGGTTCCACATGAAAATATATACATAAACAGATTACATGAATATTTGTTTAGATTTGAACAAATGGTTCTATAAAATTTGAGAGCAATGTATATAGAAGAATTTAAATGTAAATTCTATTTGAAATGTCTTAGAAATTGAGAAATAAGCTTTAACTATTAACCAAACAAGTTACTTCGAGCTTCTTCAGGTAAATGGTTCCAGTCAAAATTACCGAAATTAAATGGAAGTCTAAACTCACAGCCATTCCAGTCATGTTAGAATTTGTTGAGGTATGTGTAGAGTATATATCTATGACATTTTAAGTGGGTAAAGACGTGTGATGGTGCGTGAGTGTCAATTATATGATGAGTTTGGCACCAATAATTGTGAGAAAATCAAATGAACTTTCGAGTCATGATATTGGTCAAAACCAACAAGTTCATTATTTACCGTATCAAAAACTAAACTTGCTTTTATTGATCGTTCGAAAAAAATAAGTAAAAGCAATAATTTTAGACTGAGTCTCTTCCTCTGATTGCCATAACCTGCTGTAGATCTGAACTGTATATATACGAAGGCACAACGAAATAAACAAGTGTAATAAACAAGTGTAATGGAGATCGTAGATTAAGAAATTGGGGTTATATTTGATCATGTCAATACAAAAGGAAAGTAGTAAATTTAAAGATCTGATGATGATAACTAAAACTGAGCCGGAAAACTTAAAAGTGTCTAAAAATAGATCAGGTAACACTTTTGTCATTTCACATCATTAGAAAACATTAGAGGAAATGCTAAGGAATCTTAATGAATATAATATTAAAGTGATACAATTAGTACTATATTAACTAAAGTTAAACAAAGTGATTCCGATAAGCACAACATATGTGATCAGATTAGAATAATTTAAAAAAAAAAATAAAATACCGTTAGCTTCATTGTAGCTGTAGTTAATCAGTTAATTAAAATTCTTGCTTAAACAACAACTCAGCATAATTTTTCACCAACATAAAAATTAATGACAACAAATGATTAATTGTTTAGTTAATAATGAAATTTTTGTTTTATCATAAGATTTACCATTAATTATACATCAATGTACACATACACTTTTAGACGGTCAGTGGAATGTAAACGATTTGGTATTACTCATTTGTAGTTTCAGTTTTAAATGAAGAAAATTCATTTGTTCATTGCAGTTATTATCCTAACCCAAGGATTCTTTTGATCTCTCAATTATTGCTGTTAATCTCACTACATAAATTCTTATTTACACACCATCATAAGTTTCTGTCAACTTCATGTGTAACAGATAATTATTCTACACATACCTCAACATATTCAAACATCATTTTAGTAGCTTCGAGCTTAGAATTGTATTTAACGTTGATAATTTTGATTATCTGATTGAATTCACTAAAAGTTGATGATGGTATGGCACCACTGAAAACCAGGGAGTACTGGATAGCTGTTTAGTCCTAGTGTGGAACTCATCAATAGTGCGAACGCTAAATTTATTCAAGCAAATTTCAATAGCAATCTCTAGAAAGCACCTCGATTCAATAACAATCATCAGCTCACTGACGAGGTTCTGGTGAGAGGTTGTGACTGATAGGGTTCAGAAATGTAGGGGATGAGATAGTTATCACCGATGAGAATGGATGATTGTAGCGCTATATTAGAAATTGAAGGAATTTGTAATTCTGTGGAGTTCCAGAGAAGAAATAAACAGTTGTCCAGTGAAACTTTCGGAAGTTGTTCTTGTCATACCTTTGTAAATCTTTGGAAGCAGGAGCTAATGTGACCTTGTAAAACTCTAGATGGTTCACGAGGTTATTGTCAAGCCGTCAGTAACAAGGATTAGGAATCACTCTTTATTTAAACTCCTTCATTTATACGTGAACAAAATTAAAATGGTTTGTGTTAAAGGAAACCATCAATTGTAAATACACTTTACAAGAGTTGATATTAGTGAATATAATTCAGTTCGAATACAAAATCACAGTGAATTATTTAATACCGATTAGATGTTATAGAAATTTTATTAAAGTAAGTCTGAGATTTAAATGAAAATAAATTACACTGAAATATTTGAATATGATGAGAGTGCAACAAATCAAACATGCACAATAATTCAATATAAAGTCTAATGTTCAATTTCTGAATAATTCACACTTTGGAAGAGGAGGTGAATGAATTTTTCAATACCTTACTTTTTGAATAAAGATAAATAATAAACTCTACAGGATTTTATGAAGATTGATTAATTTACATTAAAGTAATAGGTTTCATTAACTTCTAAAAACGATGTAAGATTCTACTTGTTGCGACAGTGTCTACATTGATTTATGATCTTTTATGTGTGCTTAAATCTTAGTAGTTGTCCAAACTTTTGTTTTTCTTTGCAGTACTGATACAGGATTTGTTCGATTGCTTTTATATTGTTTGTTTGCATAGTGGATATATAAATTCGAATTGTCCCCATCTCCTTATTAGTCTGAAGTACCGATTTAACATCTGAATGATTTAATATAAATTACTTAAAATTATCACTATATCCATTAGAAAATTACTATGGGAAAAAACAAACCGACTTCCAGCCAAAGAGGAAATTAAAAAAAAAAACGACGTTGGAAATGGATAGGACATGCATTGCGGAAATCACCAGACTGTATCATGAGACAAGCATTAACTTGGAATCCTGTTAAAAAATGAAAAAGAAGAAAGCTAAAGAGCATACTGCTTCGAGAATCGGAAGCAGACATTAAAAGAATGAACAACAACTGAAAACAGCTAGAAAAGATAGCTCAGGACAGAGTTCAATGAAGAATACTGGTGAGCGGCCCATGATCCTCTGGGAGGGGTAACAGGCGTAAGTAAGTAAGTCATTAGAAGAATATAGAAATGCATATAAACCATTTGTTTGCTCTTTTCAAAGAAACAATAGAATGTATGTGTTGCTGAGTTGTTTCAAGAAATATAATTGAAAACTTTTTAATTTTTGTATACAATAGGATTTGAATCCAATACAACTATTTTACTAAGTTGTTTATCTATGTACTTGTCATGGTAAGAAATTATTGTATAAACACCTATTTTATATTTTGAACAGTAGTTGTTTATATTGTCTAAATATTAAAACAAAAAAAACTACAAAATTCTTTCGAAAAAATAAAACAATTTCTTATCAATTGTTACTAGTTACATAATCGATAATTTGTTACTATCAACTATTGAAAATCTATTCACTAATAAATTGGATAGAATTATTTAATTAAGTATTCTGTGATACAAATGAATGTTAATAAAGAATCCTAATCAAAGTACTGAACTTCACAACTATACAGAATATTATCCTTTTAGATTTCCATAGTATTTACAGGATTCTTTATCATTAAAAATAGCATAATTCATTCAAAAAAACTGATAATCGGCTTTTTGGATGCTTCCAACTGTACTTCATTGTTTATAGCATACGACAGAAAGAATCAATAAATCAGTAATGAGTGAGTAACCGAGGGATTTTATTACATGTTGTTTTAGATAATCAGTGATTACAACTGTGATTTAGAACTTCAATGGGAATTATAGAAATTCCATCAACACAATGCATTATTTTAAGGCTCTTATTTGGGAATTATAAGTAGTTATTATTATGATAAGTCAATTAAATATTTCGTGGCTATTGGAATATTAGTGAATATTTATATCAAAGCCTGTTTTCAAATTATATTTATTGAAACCACATGAATACCTTTGCTTTAAATGTATAGAATTTTACTTATAGTTTGATCTCATTTCATCTTGTATTAATTACATACCTCAAACTGCTATCAGCGTACAAATTCCTGGAACTATAGAAAATTAAACTGCAGGTTTCGCTTTTACGGTAATATTTAATAGTCCACATTTTGAAATAAATTTAGAACTTAAGATTCTCATGACAAGTATGATATCATTAAGCCAGTAAGCTTGAATCATATTATTCTTTTAATTTATTTTTAATTTATTTCCAACAAAAAGCATTTCGCACAACAGAATCAGTGAATAAACGATACTTTAGTAACTATGCTTTATGTATCATTAATATTTGATTTGCGTTACTTTTAAAGATTGGTGGCTTCAAAGGATAATTAATTCTAGTGCTTATATCACACTGAATCTAGTCGGTACACAATTAGTTACATAATCATTACATATTCACTTGATAAGAGAATATGCTTGATGTTGTAGTATGATGATTCAGAATCAACAACATTTAAAAGATTCATTAATCACTCATCGAATATGCTTCTTAAAAAGAATTTCAGACATTTACAAATAGTACTTCATGTATAATACATTTTTGTCTAGATTCGATTTAAAGGTGATTAAAACAAAAATGATGATTGATAAATCAATTGTTAAACATTTTACATAGAAAATGTTTCTCAATTACATCACTACATGGTCAAATCTCATAAGGAATTGTACAGCATTCTGGTTGAAAGGTAATCAATACACTAAATATCTTCCATACTGCTCATACAGTAGTAACATTTGCTTACAATAAAATAAATACTTAAGATCAGAACACTTTGAAAGATATTCCAATGGTCAATCATAAGTGTCTATTTTTACAGTTGGTTTACATTAGTTACCTAGGTAACTAATAGATACCTAAATAAGAAAATTTACTTCTACATCAAAGAGGTGTTGATAGATAAATTTTAAAAATGATCCAAACCAGTGAGTTTTAAACAATACCTGAATGATTTCAAAGAGAATATAAGTTGTTACTTAATGAAAATTATCAGTATGCTTACTTGATAGTCTGTATACACAATACTCACAGGTAGGTGGCTTATGACAATTAACTGCTCGTAAAAGCAAATTGCAGAAATAATATGCAATTAATTGTAGAATATATGTTCTGATTCTAACTGAGAAAAGCTTCTAACAAATAGTGACAGTATGGAAACATATATATATATATATATATATATATATATATATATATATAGGAAAGAGTGGATTCTTAGCAAAGTATTTATTATATATTTCTTGCATACAATATGAAGATACTATACCTAGAGTAGTTACGTATCTTGATAAAGAAATTTCGAACTCTTTCTTTACAGCGTCGATTGCATTATTTTCTAAGTAATTGCCTTCATTCAACTACATATCACAAAATGATTAACTATAATTTTTTTAAACGTTTATATGTGTAGTTAATGTGTGGACTACTGGAGTTCTACTTGAAAACTTCAAGTATATTTTTTTCTGAATAAACTACAACATCCTAGCTCGAATCTGTAGGGTGTTGTGAATGGGCACTAATAAAAAATATCAAACGGTGAAAAAGGAAAGCGTAATTCACTTTCATATGTTATGATTCACACTTAATTTGTTCATCTGCTCAATTTATAATTAAATAAAGCGTTAATATATTACTTAAAATGTACAGTATTTGATTCATTTATATAGTTTAGGATAAATGATAGTTCAGTTTAGGTGGTACTACTTTTAATGGAATACAATCATAGAATTGCATAATCCTTTATGTTTTCAAGATAATATTAGTTAAAATTCATTAGTTAATTAAATTCTGTGCTAATTATGTTAAACAAAACGTATTTCTAACACAATTCAGTGCATAGTTTACTGACTATATAATAATGAATTATCTAAATGGATGTACGCATATCAAATTACAGTCTAATTATTAACTATACCGATTAAATTATCTCCATTAATAATCCAGTTTAAGTTATATTAAAACAACTGTGTAATTATTACATGAATAGATTCAAAGAAGATAATAAGTTAAGTGGAATTTTCATGTATATGCCATTTTTGTCTGAAGTGAAATACATGAGTTTAATTATCCTGTACACTAATGAAGATGAATGAAGGAAATTTGTAACAATATTACTTGTACTGTTTACAATAGCATACATTCACCATAAGGCTTGTATGTCATATGCAGCATACTTGACTATTAAAACATAGACTGTTACAGTGTAATAAAATTCCAGATTATTATTGTTATATCAAACCAGCAAATGCAAGTGAAGACAACCAAAGTAGCAGCAACCTCAGCATCAATAAGCCTGAACATACATAACGGGAAGAGCAAGATCCTCAAAGTCAACACAGAGCGCACCGACCCAATTGAACTTGATGGTGAAACTCTGGAAGAAATAGATACTTTTACATACCTGGGGAGCATCATCGATGAACAAGGAGGATCCGATGCAGATGTAAGGGCAAGGATCGGCAAAGCAAGGGCAGCATTCCTACAGCTGAAAAATATATGCGACTTCAAACAACTGTCTACCAACCTCAAAGTTAAACTCTGTAATTCGAACGTCAAGACAGTTCTTCTCTACGGAACTGAAACGTGGAAAACTACTGCAAACATCCTCAGGAGAGTACAGGTATTATAAACAACTGTCTAAGCAGAATATTGAATGTCTGTTGGCCGGAAACCATCAGCAACAGCCTACTATGGTAGAGAACAAACCAACTTCCAGCTGAAGAGGAAATTAGCAAACGACTTTGGAAATGGATTGAACATACATTGCGGAAATCATCATGACTGCTATCACGAGACAAGCACTAACTTGGAATCCTGTTGGAAAACGGAAAAGAGGAAGGCCAAAGAACACAGTGCGTCGAGAGCTGGAAGCAGACATAAAAAGGATGAACAGTAACTGGAGACAGCTGGGAAGGACTGGTCAGGACAGAGTTGAATGGAGAATACTGGTGAGCGGTCTATGCTCCTCCGAATGGGGTAACAGGCGTAAGTAAGTAAATAATTGTTAAATTAATAGCAAATACTAAATATAGGCTACTAAAACATTGTTTGATTAATCAATTTTACGTGATCTAGTAACTAATTCAGTAGAATAACTAGTGATAATGTCAAAACTCGTCATTATTCAAACATAAATATCGATACCATATGAATCTACTTATTTATTAATTTAATGTTTTCTTTTTCTACTTTCAAATTATACAGTTTACAATTGAATCAGTATATTGGATCGTGTACACATCAAATAGAGTATTGATGAAATTACCTAATCAGTTTGTTTAAAACAAATAATTAAAGTTTTTCTTAGAAAATAAATCACTCACATTGTAATTTGTTTTATGTAAGTTATGATTTCATCTAGTCTAATGTAGATTATTACTAAGTGAAATAAATTTTTAAAATGATAACATTTATGTTTTACTAAACAAATTCATTACGATTGAATTTTTAAAATTATAACAAATCATCCTACTGAATATGAACTCACTAATGAAAACAAAGCTACTCAATAAATTCAACTAAAAAGTATTATGTAATTGATGCAATTGATAATTCAGGTAATAAGTCACTTCCCTTCCTCTCCTATATTCGGTTGTCTGTTAACCTGTTTATACTGAATAGAATAATCTCATATGAAATTATAGCACACTAAATATTTAACTGATGAAATAAAATAAGCAACAGAGACATTTATAGAACTTACCATCATCAAAACGTTGACCATTTATGAATATACATGATATTACTAATAAATATAAGATCTGAGAATACATCATTGTTGATATATTCAATTTTTGTGGTATATTCGAGTTTAATTAATTACAGAAAATTATCTAAAATTACTATAAGTTAATTCTTGTTAATAAATGCCACTTCATAGACTTCTAATAGCACAAATGTCTAAATATGATGACCAATAGAAATTGGCATTTTTATCAATTGGTTAGTTAGTATATTGTATTAAATTTTGTATTATGTACCGGCCGGTGTTTGAAAATCAATCAGTCAATTGTTTTTCATGTATACAAGAAATGTGTACATAACTATATTACAATTTCGAATTTAACGACTTTCTGGTTGGTGCAATATGAAATAATCAAATAACAATTTCCGTTTAAATCTAACAGAAAAATATGGCCTTTTTGAAGAAAACCAATGACACATTATCAGTCATTTTTCAAAATAGATACAAACTGAAAGTTAATAAAAAAAATACTAAGTAAATTGCATTTTTGCACTATTTACATTTAACACAACACTATATACTTCACTCCACCTCAACCTTTACATGCATACACAAATCGATATTAACCATATAGGTGCTATTAAGTAAATTCTTTGGCAACTAATAAAAGATCGTTAGATGCCATCGGTGGTTGGATACAAAAGTTGTTTATTAAGTATTTTTAAATACCATTGACAATGACATTTTTTGGATGGAAAAAATAAAGTTATTAGGGCTTAAATAGTACTTAGTTTTTGTTCATTATATTTGAATGTTTTGTAAAGTAATGAAGGACAAACAAGTATGTACCAAAGAAACGTTGTTAAGAAAATGTTAAGAGTTCTATGTAACATATAAACTATCAATTAACAAATGATACCTGACATCATAGTCTCTTCATTAGCATATGATATAGCAATGAATTAATATAACGAAGTAGTAAATAATTATAAATATCATATCATTTCTTACTAAATCTAACACATGTACAATAAGATTTTTGAAGAAGAATGAGTTCATTGTATTTCATACAACTTTCTTCAGCTGCAAATAGCCTTGAATTTATAGATATTGTTATTATTGCCATTATTACTACTATTATTATCTTTATTATGACTGTATATAACAATTAAATAAAACAAGTGACAGAAAAATTAAGCTAGCACCTAGAAGCAGCTACTCATCAGATCACTTATTTTTAGTATATCAAAACAAATGTTATTTAAATCGAACGTAAGTTGATCTGTACTTCTCTAAAGTTACTTTGGCTAACAGAAAAGGTCATTTGAAGCATTTCGAAGAATTATAACACTTCATACTAAAAGCCGAGTTTCTTTAGAAATCTCAAGACCAATGCCCCGTCTGACAACCGAAACAAAATCTAATATAGGCACTAGGAATATTTCTACGATGTAGACCAACGGGAAAATCATTCAAGCTGCTGAAGAAGTGAAAATTCATAATCTGGACATAATTGGGATTAATGAAACTCACTGGTTACAAGCTACATAGAAAAGATTAACCTCGAAAGGGATAAAAAATAAAAAATAAAAAAATGGCACTAATAGTTGTCCGGAGGGGTATAGAAGGTGTTACAAAATGGAAATATCATGGAAAGACAATCTTTAAAGTTTCCTTCACGACGAAGAAGAGGAATAAAAATGAATATCACACAGTTCTAGATGTTCACCAACAGTGATAACAAAGACGATAAGATCAGTTTACGACAGGTTTCAGTCAGTAGCAGTGAAATGCCTAGACAAAGACCAGAGCATTTTGACGGTAGATTTAGACGCCATGGTCGAAACAGACAACATCTGATATGAGGATATCATTAGATGATATGCACTAAAAGAAAGAAACATGAATAGAATAAGATTCGTAAATCTATATGCCTTCAACAAAATGATTATAGGTAGCACTATATTCTCCAAAAGAAAGGCAAACACAAAGCTACCACACTACAGAAAACCAGGTCTGCATCAATAAAACGTTCAGATGGACCATAGAAGATCTGTGACCCCACCTAGTGGTGATCTAGTGGTGTAAATGAAATTATGAAAGGAATGGACAATTGAAACAACAGTATCACAAGGTTCAATGCAAACTTTCTCTGGGATATTGGCAACATCAAGGAATTCAAGATAGCTCTTAACATGAAGTTCCAAGTCTTCCACAGTCTACTAAGAGACAAGGAAACTACTGTGGACAACTGGAAGGGAATTATAGAATCAATAAGATCTACATGTCTTCAGGTTTTAAACCACAAGAACACCACCATAAGGAATAGATTACTGATGGTGCTCTGGATAAGATTCAATACAGGAAAACACGATGATAGTTATCAATAACAGCCAAACAATAACAGAGAAAGCCAAGGCACAAGCAAACTACACAGAAGCAAACAGTCTAGTGAAGAAGAGCATTGGATTAAATAAACTGAAATATTTGGAAGATCTAGCAATGACAGTGGAAAAGCTATAGGAGAAGGAAGCATTAAAAACACATATGGTGCAACGAAGAAACTATCAGAAACATAAAGTAAACCGAAATAACTAGTCATGAACAGCGAAACAAGTGAGTAGAGTACTTCGAAAAACTTTTGAATAAACCAAGACCACTGAACTCATCGTCATTGACACAGAACATACAGACGTTTTTATAAATATTACTTGACCTCAACATTACCATCCAACATATCAAGAGCGGCAAAGCTACGGAATCCGATAATATGCCAGCTAAGATGCCTAAATCGAACATAGAGTTAACTACAAGGATGAAAGATTGTAGACTTTGCAGGAAGAACAAGTATTATTTGACTGGAAAGTAGGATACCTCACCAATATATCAAAGAAAAGACACCTTAGTTGATATAAGAACTACAGAGGCATCACTCTACTTTCAGTATCAAAAAACGTTTTTAACAGAGTGTTGCTGAACTGAATGAAAGATTCAGTAGTCGCCTAACTCGGAGATCGACAGGTCAACTTATGTAAGAATTGATCGTGATCGACCGAATCGCGACACTGTAGACTGAATGATGAACAGCCAGTTAAATGAAACCCACTACTTTACATTAGTTTCTTTGTCTATAAGATATTATTTGACAGTGTGAATAAAATAATATTATGGAGCTTTTTAGGACATCATAGTGTACCTGAGAAGAAAGTAAATATCACTAGAAATTCTTACGATGGACTAAGCCGCAAATGCAGGGGAGTGAAGACTGGTGTCAGATAAGGCTGCTTACTCTCACCCTATCTCTTTCTTATGATGCTTGACTTGATCATGAAAACCTCTACATCTCATGAAAAGTGTAAACACTTTCCATAAATGGAGGTGAAGGCAGACAGGGTAGTCGCTACCTCTGCAGCTAACAATAGGCTTCAATATACTCAAAGTGGAAAGTAAGACCCTTGGATACAACATATCGAGCACCAACCAAATCACACATGACTTAATGGAGAAGGACTGGAAGATGTGGAAATTTCTACATACCTAGGTAGCATCACTGATGAACATAGGAAGAGATTTGTAACAGATGTAATGACGAGGATGGATAAGGTAAGAGTAGAAGTTTACGAATGAAGAACATCTGAAACTCAAAACAACTTTCAGCCAACATCAAAGTCAGAATTTCCAGTACGAAAGTCAATACAGCTCTATTGTGTAAAGCCGAAAACTTGAGGAGCTACGAAAATCATCATCAACAGGATATAGGTATTGGTAAACACTTGTTTACTAATGATACCGTGGAACCACTGGCCAGACATAATCGAAAACAACCTACTGTGGTAGAGAACAAGCTAAACAAAATCCAGCTTGGAAATTGATTAGAAGAAAAGTTGAAGGTAGATAGAACACTTATTGAAGGAATCATCGAACTGTCGCAAGTCAGGCATTAACTTGGAATCACCAGTGCTAAAAAAAAGAAGACGGCCAAAGGGCGCATTGATTCTGAAATCAAAATCAGATATAGAAGAATGAATAGCATTTTAGAAGAAATGAGAATGAAAGTCAGTACAGGGTTAGCTGGAAAATGCTGGTCAGCTGCGTGTGCTCCACGATGGTTAACGTGTTTTTATTATATTTGCCAAATGACTACTATTAGTGTTAATAAGTACATAGGAAGTACTGAAAATAGGGTTTCTACTAGGTTTTCTAAACAAATTCCACCTAGTCTAACTCTGAAGCAAATAAAATTTATTCACGAGTACAATTACGGAACATTTAATTGGATATGTTTTAGATATATTTAATTAATTAAAATAATCAATAAAAGCAATTTTCAATACTCTTTTCAGAGGCTATTGCCAACCAATGCTTTCAGCTTCTGTGTACTGAAAGAAATCTTGGCTAATTGACAATTATTCTTGATATCATTTCAAAATATCTTTTCATTAACCTGGCCATATATAATCATTCAGTTATTATTACACTTGATTATGAATATAGCTGTAACGTCACACCACCTTCATATAAATACCCTCTGATATTTTACTATCTTTACAATCCTGATATTGTGATTTCTGTGTTTTGGAATCAGTGTTATCGATTGATTGAGTCATGTATATTATTATGTAATAATAGTAGTCGTAATAGTAAAAATAATAATTGTAATATCAGGCCTCCAGCAGCCTATGAATAACCATGAAGTATGATGAATTCATTCTATTCTGAAAATCTTGTTGTTCTTGCATTGGTGAAATTAGGAATATGATTTGTCCAATTTTCTACTATCTCAGATAAGTGCACATACACTTCACAATGAATTCAACCAAGTAATGTTTGAGTCCTGTGATAAGCATATAATCTTTGAAATCACCTAGCTGTTATTCAGAGAAATTCAATATTTGACGTAATCGCATGGTGATTCGACAAATTTACTTGGTCGTTTGCTAGTTTCATTATTTAGATTGTATTTGCAATTTTATGATGAATTCATTTAAGCAAATGAAGATTTGAAACATTCTTGTTATTCTAAGTTCAACTAGAATCTTGTAAATTGTCATTATGTTGATTACAGATAATTCTAACTTGTGAGTATAACATATTGAATGTTTATTGAAGGATAACGGTGTAGATAAAGTATTAGGTATTTTAATAATTTGTATTTCACTAGTAATTACATTAGATATGAATCAATCTATTGTTAACTTTAAATGAATTATAAGATGAAAAACTTGAAAAATGGCAATTCATGTACAATCTTATGTATTAAAACACTCTAACAAATAAGTTCAAGCTACAATGTAAACAATAACGTTGAAATCACGAGTTTCTTCATGGCATAGAATATGTGCCTTGTATTTGACTAATATTTACTACTGATAATAAAAATAATTTAGTATGTAACCTTATAACTAACGAATAAAATAAGCATTGGTTAATGAACTTTTCTTGATTTTTAAAATGATTTATTGTCCTGACCCATTGCTAAGATAACCTGTAAATAAGCCTTTGTGTAAAAGATACCATATGACATTCAGAGGTTAATGTTTTTAAAGTTTAACCATATAAGTATGTTGTCTTACAAGTACTATAACTTTGAAACCTAGAAGAACCTCACGAAAACAATATTCTCCTTTTAAATAAATATAGATGGAAATGTTTAAATAACGGTCAACTATAAATATGAATATGATTACAAGTTAACAAGAAAATATAAATTATTAGGTAAGAAGTGATGATTTTTCTACTAGTTTGCAAAATCTAACTGGGAATCATTGAAGAACTCATAGATTTTACTGTTTCTTTAGTTTATTTTAGGTATTGATGAAAAACTACTTGCATATTCATGTATACAAAGTAGTACAGTACTAAAGCTACACTCCGTCTGGAGCTCTTTATGGGTTACTGACAGTCCCAAGCCCAGATAAAGGAGGGTTGGACATAGGGCTAGCAACCATATCTTGTAAAAACAACAACCCTGCTGAAATAATGCAAATCAGTAAAAACCATCTAAATCCTATTTGCACATCTCCCAATACATTTATGCGTACCACTCGCACTGGTTGCTTGAGTCCCCGAAATGCGCGACCTGGTCTCCTGAAACCACGTTCTTAACTTCATGTTAGAGCTTTCAATGCACGTATGTTGTGTCAAATAGGTTAACAAGCTGCTTTAGCTAAAACACTAGAATCTCTTGCAATTGATGTATGCTGTATCTCCGAAACACGCATATAGGACCCCAGTATGGTCATCTGTTTGACCTCACCTAACCAAGGCAGGGGATCAGCCCAATTCACTCTTCGTTTAACAGGAGACCCTACAGCAGGTTTACATGGCCTTGCTGTTGTAGGCATAGCACTAAGTTTGCGGCCAGAACAAGCACTTCTCGAATGGATTCCTGTAAACAATCGATTATGTGCTGTCCGTCTAAATGGCACAGTAAGAACTTGGAAGGATAGGGACACTCTCCGATGCCATTTTGTCGTCTCTGTCTATGCCCCCACTGACTGCAGCACAGATGCAGAGAAAGACGAATTTTATATGAAGTCATCCAGCCTCCTTCAAAATGCTAAGCACTCAGACATAGTAATTATAGCAGAGGATTTTAATGCCCTTATCGGTAGGCTAAATCAGACTGAAAAACATTTAGGTGGGTCACTCGGCATCCTAGCCCATCGAACGGATAATGGAGATCGTCTGATGCAATTATGTTCAGACTACGGTTTACTTTTAGTTAGCACAAACTTCAAGCATAAAGAGACACATTGATTAACCTGGCTACCTCCAACATCTACACAATGATGGACACAAATCAACCACATCGGCATCAGCGACCGTTAAGGTAGCTGTATAGACAACTGCCTCTCCTTCTAAAACACTTATTCAGATCGTGACCACGCCATGGTGAGAGCACGTATCACTACGCGTTTTAGTGGTCGCAAAAAGGTCACATCAGGTGAACCCCTTAGATATTAATTTGAGACTGAAAATGCCAAGATTGCATTTAGAAATGACTTGGCTAATCATTTAGTCACTTACACCCAACAGATTTATCCCGAAACAGCTTGAAACGATTTTAAAGCAGGTGTAAACGCAGCAGCTTTATTCGCATCTGACTTTAATCGGAAGGTTGTGAAAAACCATTGGATCTTTAGAACTTTCAGCAAACTGATTGAGGCTCGAAAACTCATTCCAGTAGACTTGGAGAATCATTAGCAGCAATAACAATTGAAACGTAAACTAAAAAAGGCCTGCCTAAGGATTGTGTACAGTGGTGGGCAACAAAAGCAAAAGCAATGGAAGCAGCAGCGGCGAGGGATAGTAGACAGCTGTTCCAACTTATCAAGAACACCGGCATTAAAAAATTGGCGGTTAGTGAAATTATCTGGGAAAACATGAGTCTATGATTCCCTCTCAGTCTAGAAGATTAGAGCGATGGGCGGAACACTTTCAGGAACAGTTCAACTGGCCCTCAGCTACTCATAGCTTACCTCTTCTACCCAAGCTACCTAAATGGAAAAGTAACACAGGTTACCAAACTCTCCGTGAGGTTGAAAAGGCTATTTGTAACTTGAAGCGTGGGAACGCAGCAGTATCTGATAGGTTGTCGACTGATATACTTAAGGATGGTGATCCAGTCTTAGCTGGTAGGTTGACTGATGTATTAGCCAACGTTTGGGAAATTAACATCATTCCCATCTGACTGATCTCGTTCGCTGATCGTTCCAATTTACAAAAAGGGACAAAATTTCTCTTATGATAACCACAAAGGAATCAGTTTGACTAATATAGTATCTAAAATATCATCCTCTATGATCATCCGGCGTTTATCCAACTCTAGGGGACACCAGACTCGGGAAAATCAGGTTAGTTTCAGACCTGGAAGTGGTTGTATTGATCAAATATTCACCCTGCGACAGATGCTTCAACTTAGACACATGTAACAACGTCAGACCATTGTTGTATTTCTTGACTTGAAAGCAGCTTTTGACTCCGAAGACCGTGAAATCTTGTGGAAATGTACGTCATTAAAAGGCTTACCTCAAAAGTACATAAACCTTGTAATGGCTCTTTACTCGGTCACCACCGGTCTAGACAGAGTATATGGCGAATTGTCACGAGAAATTTCATCTTCAAGCGGCGTTCGTCAGGGTTGTCCCTCATCCCTATTTATATTTAATTTCGTCATATATATGCTCTTAGAAGTATCACATACTTCTTCTAACGCCTCAGGAATTAATATTCCTTAAGAAGATCCTTTTGTCGACTTAGAATACGCAGACGATATAGTCCTATTTGGTGAAGACGCTGATAATATGCAGAGTCTGCTTATCACCATGAGTAACAATGCAAACATATTCGGGATGCACTTCTCTCCATCTAAATACAAAATGTTACACCAGGAATGGTCTGCTTCTCCATCTAAATTAATGATAGGGAGTGAAGTAATTGAATGCGTTTACCACTTCACCTTATCTCGGAAGTCTCATCACTCCTGGTGTGTCGGTGTTTGACGAAATCTTAGCACGAATTCAGATAACCCGACTGGCATTTACCAATTTATGCTACTTATGACGCAGGCGAGATTTCCGTTTCTCAACGAATGACTGGGTGTACTGCGCAGCAGACCTCGCCGTTTTAACATCTGACTGCGGAACGTGGACCATTAAAACATAAGATATGCGTCGACTTCAGGTATTTGACCATAGAAATCTTCGTAGGATTGTTCGCATATCATGGAACAGAATAATAAGTAATATGGAGGTTAGACAAAAGGTTCTTAGGAAATATGGTAAATCCGTCGGTGAGGTCATTAACCTTCATCAACTAAAATAGCTAGGACACGTGTTGCGCATACCAGAATACCGCCTGCCTCGTCGTGCGATGTTGGTTAGGGTTCGAATTTAATCTCGTAGTGCTAATGTGTTATGGGAACTTGAACCTCTGGGCGTCTGTGCCCGGTTTTACGTTGTTAATAGTGCTGATGACACTGAATTCTTCTTACTGTCACAAACATTTGGATTTCAGAAAATTAAGTGATATATATTTGTGATATTCCAATGAGTAGAAATTAAATTTTTAACGTTTAACGGCTTAGTGTAACTCGTTTCTTCAATTCGGTTATTTATTTATTCTCTGAAGAGGTGACTTGCATCAAACTGCAAAACATCAGCAATATTAATTTCTACCCAATGGAATATTACAGAAATATATCATTAAATTTTATAATTAACTACTCTAATGCTCATTTTATTTGAAATTATTAAGTCTAATCTTATTAATAATATATACAAACTGATCTGGATTTTATGTTAATCTAACCGATTAGTTCCAGGTAAATCAACGCGAAAATATTTTAAACCATTATTAACTACTATTTAAACCATTTATTTAATATGGTAGCATTACTATTTGATTGAATTTCACAGAGTGATATTGGCGTACTATTGAAAACCAGAGTCTACTTAACATCTGTTTCATTTTTTGTGTGGAAATGCTTTGGAGTGTGCACCTGAGATCCCGTCACACGAGCTTCAAATGGGCAAAAGCCTAACCCTCCGCACCACTGGGTTGGCATCTAATGGTGAAACTCCCACTTCCATTAATTTGTGATATATATATATATATATATATATATATATATATATATATATATATAGCGTGACGATCATCTATTGTCATTGGTGATAACTATCTTACTCCTAACAAGTCTGAACTCCGCCATTCACGACTTCTCACTAAAGCTTCAGGAACATTATGAAGTTAGTCACTACTAAGCTGATTGTCGTAAATGTGCTGATTCAATTATAAAGTATTATTATTCTTTCTTATCCTTATTGTAAAAATAAAATTAAGAAGAGAAAATTACTTATCTGGCATTATTGATATTATTTTACTGTGTAGTCTATAATTGGCACAAAGTGAAATTACCTCTTTACTTCTTTTTTTTCTTTTTTGTTTTTCAATTAACCTTATCATAAACTAAATCTAATGAAAAAAAAAAACAGAATTCTATTTAATCAAGTAATACAATGCATATGTTCACCGAGTTCTTTAAAAATTTCTTCTATAACAAATAGATTTCATCTTTGAATCTATTGAATACATTGTAATATGTTAAATGTTTAGAAGTGATCTGAAAAAAGGATATTTCACTAAATAGTTCATTGATAAAGACAAAGAAAAAAAGAAGGGATGTAAATGGTTGCATTTATTTTTGTAAAGATAACATTTACAGATATTCAGTAGGCTAAGACATAATAAAAGATACTTAATGTAAGTAGTATATTACTCGTTTATTAAATATGTAAATGTAAATGTTATTAAAGAAATTTAACAAAATCTTTTTTTTTGTGATAAATTAACATGTTGTACATTCTTAGTCAAATGTATAAAATATTAATGGGTAAAATTATTTAAAGGAAAATTATTTTATTCAATGATCATTTAGATCATGCTACTCACTGAAATTTAAGTTATTTACGTTAAAGTTATTAGTTAACTTAAATAAGTTAGTTATTCCTTATATCACTAATTAATCTGAATCAAACAACCACTGATCACCTGGAAGCACTGGATAGCTGTTTCGTCCTAGCATGGGATTGTTCAGTAGTGCGCATCAACGACCCCATCGGGGGTCCAGTGCTTCCAGGTGATCTATGGTTGTCTGATTCAGATCAATTCTTGTTATCATGAATGACAATTAACTGACTTGACAATCCCCCAATTGTCAAGTTAGTTAACTTAAGAAGGTATAAATAGGAATGAGTTAACAGAGTTAATAGTAATTGACATCGTTTAGAAATGATGAATTGAATGTTAAGTAAAAATAGGTGTGTTCATTGAATCCTGTATTTAAACTGATTAATAGAGACGAACTTTTACGTTGCTATTCATTACTTATATAAAGGTGATCTTATAATGGTTGTAAAGATAACTGTTGAAAAGTGAAAGAGCGATCTTTATTTGATTTTAGTAGGATTTAGTAGAAAATGAAGTCCTATGAAATGTTACGCTGAAGTTAAATATACAGAGTAAAACCAACTAAATCTTAGATATGGTCCATATTTCTCTGTGAAATTAACGAAATATATGGTACTTATTTGAGCACTATTTATATTCTCCAGGTCACTGACGATTGCTATATATCAAGAAATAAAATCGTCTGTTCTTAAACAACCCCAGACAAATATCATTGTATTGAAACAGAAATTACTAAATTAAATTAGCTTAATAAATCACCTCGTTTGTTTATATTTATCTAATTACCATTGAAAATTAATCTACTGTTAAATATGCGTGGTAAATTGACACCACGAAATAGCTTATGTTTGACAATTATTAAAAATCAGAAAGCACTAAATAACAGCCTACTCTTAAAATGTGTCTCTTCAGAAGTGTTAATTTACGACCAAGCTAGAAGACTTAGTTAATGATCTCGATGTTTCTCGATGAACACTTAAATGTCAAACCGCTAAACAAGCATTCAACAGAGTATGTTTCTGACTTCAATCAGTTTGCGATATACTGCATAACAATGCTCACTGCTATTCGTGGGCAGCTGTTGTTGTGTTGTTTCATAATCAGACAAAACAGCAGTATACAGTTTTCTGATTTTCGATGGTTGCCCAACCTAAATTACCTTATGATGCCAAATTTGAATTCAACAGTATTCATAACACTTTGTCAAAATAGGGGCATGACGTCATCGATAATCTTCTTATTCAAAATATTATGTTACACATCGAATGTTACACAAGGTCGATTAAATGTTGTATCATGATTCGGGATATTATCACAATCATTCAAATCCATAGAAATCGTTACTATGATTCCTGTGTAGGAGTATGTAAATCAGATGTTCCATTTGATACCATGAATCACTAAATATGAATGAATAAATATTCATTAGGAAATAAAAAAGAAACCAACAGCTCTGATAAATACACCTCCATATTATCTTTGACCAAAATATAGCAACTATTAAACAAAGCATAGTCTACTTTCATTAAAATTCAATAGTTTCACTAAAAATTTGACATTTTCTACTTCTGTTAATTTCATATATTCGGTAAGGCAAAAATATGATAAAAACAACCAACATTATAAAATGATTGATCACATAAAAAGCATACCATGAATAAAAAATTAGAATTACATTAAAAAAATAGGCTGCTATGAAAGAAAGCTACATATATAGAAGTAACGAAGAGCGATTTCATAATAACCATATACTTGTCATTTACCTCATGTTTAATTTTATGAACTATGAGGTAATACATATAATTAAAATGTATTGATCAGTCTCTGATGCCATATGTCCAAAATAAATCTACTGAAAGATCCAAATACATCCTAATTATATATATGTTATATATATATATGTTACCGGAAGTGAACTGAATTCGAATTCCCGGTGTAAACATCAACACTAGGATGCAGGGACATCCAGCTGACGGGTCTCAAATAGAATGAAACTCTAATCCTGTACTCCACTTGCCAGTCGTAATCCGACACAAACAATACTTATGAAGTAATACACTTGAATCCATCATAATATCATAGAACAATAGTCACACTGCTAAGTTTTCTAATAACATACAATGCATAACTTCTGCCAGAATTAGTATGTAACAGTTTACTTATTTTAATGAAATTAAAAAGAATTATTTGTTAGACATTAAATCTAGTTATTTTATAAAAACGTTTTCAATGTAGCATGTGGAAAAGTTTCAGCGTACGAGAAGAAATTCAGAATCTTTATATATTCAAACTAGCATACTAGACGAACTTCTTTAAAACATTAATCGATTAACAAGCCTATGGATTCTTATAAACTAAACTCTCCTTGTAGCTTATTGAGGTAAGATTTGTTGAATTAATAATCTGTTTAGACACCGATAAAGTAAAAGTGTCTATTTGGTCATTGTATTTTCGGTTACCATAAAACATTTCTAAATGCAAACTACCGGATCACTTTATATTGATTTATAAGTTTATAATGAGTAAAACACTTTGAAATTTGAACATGTCTGTTTGATTTGTTTTGGAATGACTATCTCACCTTATTATTCTTTTTAAAGGAGGACTATATATAATTATTTATCACGCTTAAATGGCTATCATATAAAAGAACAAATCTTTGGCTACTCAGTAAACATATAATGCCGTTTCTGAGAATTATGTGTTACACTTCCGGAACTCGATGGATAACTTTAATACAGCTAGTTTATTAGGATATTTCAATTATCCTATGCGTTGAATAAAATAAGCATTTCTAATCTGTTTATTCTGATTGCCCATGTACCATAAATATTATTATCATTAAGAAAAAATCAGTGTGTAGACTCAGATACAAAATGTTTTTCAAAATATATTAACCTACACAAATAATTAAAGTAAATAATATTCATCAACTCATTGTTCAATGAATTCTAGACGGAGTTTAAAAGTTCTACTGAACATATCTTCAATGTCAGACGTGTTAATCAACTGTAGATAGGAATATAAACAATTTAATTCATACTTAATAACATAATTAACGTTAAACTAAAACAGTTTAGATTCAATTCCTGAAGTCGGTGTTTACTTTTATTTACTTTTTGACTGTTCACTTGTTGAGATAGTGAATAAATTTTTGTAGATCAATTAAATAAAGAGAGCAATATTTGCTGAATAATAAATTTTATCATCTTTGCAATCCTGTTCTGTTTTCTAAATCGTTTAATAAATATGGTTTCGTCCAATTTAAAAATGACTTATTTGGCTGTAATACTGTTGATAGGTAACAAAATATAGTATTTTGCTTGTATGATTATATTTAAACAAATATATGATTTGAAACTTTACATTTAATTGCTATTGAACTCTTCTGATATGATTGAATGTAATGAACATTTACAGATAACATAAAATCATTGTCCGTAAAGAGTATTTCGTAATATTCATCATATCATATAATCCAGTATATGTACAACATTGTAGTTTCTATTGATATATTTCAACTAGGCCAGTATCTTTCTTCCAGAACAGCAGGGTAGTAAAATGCGCAAATGTTTTCACTTCAGAGAGATTTTTTCGACTTATGAATATGATTAGTAGAACAAACGAAAATGTCTTAGTTGATGCGTATCTTGAAATTAAACATTTTTATTTTAGAAACTTCATCATGGTTATGTAAGAGTTTTTATCTTACGACCCCTACAATAATCATAATAACATAAAAAGATGGTTTGCTTTTAGTTTCATTTGTTAGTATTATTTCGGAATCCAGTGACCAACTGAAATCTTCGTATTATCATTTACTATTTATTCCCACCCCTCCCAATAAATTAGTTGCTTTGATCTGAATATTGTAAATTATTTCCACATGGAACTGTCTACTACATTAGGTTATCTAACCTATATCTTCTATGATGGCTGCTATTTTTTTAAATGTTATGTAGTCTCACATTGATAAAGTTCTATTCATTCAAAGTAATCAATTGATATCTCCAAATAAATACAGACTTATGAATTATATTGAATGGATATATATTAGAAGAAATGCTACCAAATGTTACAAATGAGAGTTCAGCATAATCTACAAGTTTCCTACGAACAGTTTAATTATTTGTGCAACAGTTGGCCTTAGTAATTTAGTGCTGAACAGGGTGGCGTTTGATATGTAAATGTAGTGGACTCAAGTTCCGGTGTGAACATCAACACAAATGCAGGTGCATCTAGCTGGTATGTCCCAAATCGGATTCAAAGCGCGTCCTGGTTTAGGCTTATTAATAATATTTCAACCTTCATCATCAGTTTGTTTTCCTATTTAAACACAGTGGTAAGTAGTATGAGCTTGTATATGTATGAGCTAGTATATTGAGAAAAGTAGAAAAGGGAAGCTTAATACATTCAAAAAGAAAACGTTAACAGAACAGCTAAAAATTACATGAGATCCAATTAGCAGAAAAACGCACCGATTTGAAGTTCTCTCTCTACTAGTTTGTTACACTTTTATGAGGAGATGATTAAGGAAATAAGGAATACGACAGAAACCGGCTTCTACTCTGGGTTGTATCTATTAGTTATGTCACAGATTGATGTTGGCAGGGTACCAGTGAATACCAGTGAGCATTAGACAGCTACCTTTTTCTAGTGTGCAACTTCGCAGCACTAATGCACCCCAGACCCCTTCACCAGAGGCTTAAGGTGAGTACCTAGCCCTCTGCACCACTGGGTGGGCAGTCCGATCTGTGACATATTTAATCAACTAAATTAGCAATATTTGCAAAAATAACTATTTCGATTCAATTACGATAATGAGCTCACTAGTGACTAACTTCAGGATGTTCTTGAAGCTTTAGTGAGAAGTCGTGACCGCTGAAGTTCAAACTTTTAGAGAGAGAGAGACAGTTATCGCCAATGACAATAGATGATCGTCGCGCTATATATATATCACAAATTGGTAGAAATGGGAATTCTATCATTGGATGCCGTCCCAGTGGTGCAGAAGGTTAGGCGTTTTCCGTTAACCTAAAGCCCCTGTGGCAGGATCTGGAGTGCATATTACTGAGGAGTTCCGCACCAAAACGAAACATGTCCAGTGAACTCTGGTTTCCAATGGTACCCTATCAACATCAATCTGTGACATATATTCAATCAACTAAATTATTAATATCCATAAAAACAACCATTTCATTTCAAATATCAATTGATGAAATATAAAGTTTATGAATCACCTCTATTACATTTTCATTGGCTTCAAATGTACGTAGAAAAATCATTACAATTAATAAATCTAACAATATCAAGAAAAGTTTGGTGTTTCCATACACGTAAATAATTTTAGTCAACCTTTATCATTCATGGCGAAATAGACATTTCGCACTGTTGAATAGTCCCATACTAGGTGAAACAGATGTCCAGTGCTTCTTGACTTTTAGTGATACCCAACTGAGATCAATCTCTGACGAATATAAACAACATATTTGTCCATTACGAAACCATAGACAAATGTAAAATAATAATGAATATTTTAGTAAAAAGCCCACAATCATATTTTGTTGCCAGTAAGAATGAGAAACAATCATGTTCGCTAATCTGCCTACGTGTTTAAACTGCAATGTCATAAATGAATCAAGATGATATGTACACTTGTTTTAGAAGTATCCATGACATTTTTAACTTTTATTTATTTCACTTATGTATGCAAGAATTGTCGATCACGAATTGTTATATATATATATATATATATATATATATATATATATATATATATATATATATATATATATATATATACTGTTTGTTTAGCATAAAGGAGAATACAAGTCAAGTAAACCCAACTTATTGGTTAACTATTCGATGGTGTCAAATTTAATCAGTGTTTACTGTTTCATCTTATTTAAAGATGCATTGTGTACAGCTACATCGATAACCTTAGCTATCGATTAAATTTGTGTACCTGACAGAATGTCGATAATTACTTGTTTATAGAAAGATGTTTAATAGGCAGTTGTCAGACAGCAAACTGGTCAAAGTTATTAAGTTTGGAAAATTTCTTCAATGTACCAAGTGATTTGAATTCTTTATTGATCTAACAATGTGTAAGATGATGCAGACGATTTGTAGCTAAATTGGATGATTTTAGTGGTGGTGGGTTTTAACAGCTGATTGCCTTGATTACAGAGCTTTCGTTGTTATTACGAATGGTATCGTCAGCATTTACTCACAATAGATATATAATGACCTCGTTTTGTTAAATTATATTTCATGCACTCATTATACTAATACAACTTAATAATATTCATGAAAATATTTATAATGTCTAAAAATAGTTTGCATTAACTATCCGCTTACAGTGTTCACTATTAACTACATTTTAGTCTAACTGAAAGCATCTAATTTTTTTAACTTTGATTGGGTTCGTTGGATATTATTGAATATGTCATCATAAAGTGACCTGAGTTTGATGATCACCAAACGCGATGAATTACTAAGCAGCAATCCACTTTCATTGGTCATTCAAGATTTCACAAAATAACTAAGCTTAGGACCTTCAGGTTTCTTGGTGGATTCTAAACTAGCTACAGACAATTTAATATTTCTAACTTCAGTTTATTGACATCATCCATCGCCATCGGTAGGCAATTATCTTATATATGAATTGTTTGAACATTACTAATCACATTTTCGAATTGAAATTCCAGTTATTGCCTTCTGAAGGCAGTCATCATTGACATGAGATTGATTATTAAAATTGAACAAGATGTCGTGAATTAGTTAGAGTTATATTGTAACTTTAAGTTAATTGATCTATGAAACTCTTATGACCAAATAATACGTCTCATATATTATGGCGAATCATGTTTCCACTTTATAATCAATTAGTAATAAATGATATTCTTCATAGTTGATAACTAAATTAAAACCAACATGACATCTACATTTAAACAAACTACTTAAAAGTGTTCTACATATAACAATTTATAATATGATGCAAGCAAGTTATAAGAACTACTCGTACACAGCTATACAAAGATATGCAAAAGTATATATGGTATATATACGTCATACGTATTGACTTATGATTTGACCGGAAACGTTAGGAAGATGAAACCAAATAAGTCTAAAATAAGTAAAGGTGTTTTTCTGAATTAGCTAAAGAATTATATTAATAGGTTTTTCGCACCCTAAAAGAGAATACTTATTCGAAGTAAATAAAGGTAATTTCGTGATCTAAGTAACACCCAATCATGAAAATTGTTTGCAGCTCTCCATTACGTATGATTACAAGCTGTTAATCATGATGAATGCATAATGTGTTCAGGTGTGCGATCAACTTACATTATTTAGAGAAGTATTTGCTAGGATTGTCAAAAAACACATGCGAGGAAACTTCCAATCTCCAAAGTAGGGAGAGCTTTTCGTTTCTAATCTTAGTAATTTTATAAATACTTATTAGATATATCGAATATAGAATTAAAATTACACTAGAACATACACCTTACATGTGCAGCGAATAAGCGGTTACGAACAGTGCCTTATTATTTGCCACTTATATTAGGCAAAAATAACTGTCCAATAATTATATTGGCGTTTCAAATTTCAGAGTATACACTTATTTGTTTATTTTAATATGACTACTTATAAATATTAAGTAGCTAGAATTTATGAACAAAGTTTCTTTATTACTGAGAAATATAAAATTTCGTTGAGTGATAATCCAATAATATCGTGACATTCTGTTTATCTAGTTAACAGAATCAAATTTATTATCCGAAAGCTATTTGTTCTCTCATAACTCATATATCTAGTCGGTTTTCTGTCTTGTCGTTAAAAATCTATTTCTCTGAACCCCAGTGTTACTTTCCGTAAGCTTTACGTTAATAACTTGATCCTATTTTTAACGCTAGTTGTTTGTAGTCAGGTAAGCAGCTTTCAGAAATTATTGATGGTAAAGTAAATATTTTAAAGCTTAGGAAGTTAAAAAATTCGGTAACAGGATAATTTAATTTTATAATCTCCATTTCACGTTATAGCTACTGAGCCTAGAAATCATTTTCAAATGGGAAGAAGCATCGTTGGACGATATAGTATCTGATTTCTCATTGTTTATCTAACCAAAGTCAATCTATGGAAAATATAGTAAAACACGTTTCTACTTAGATATGTTTATATTATATTAATACGTGACCGAATAAATTATATTACTGAATTCCTAACCATCATTCTCTTTTCACATTTTCAGCGTACATGACTCAAAAATAGTATATCAGTTTAGATATAATACAACTTGCTTCATGATTACTTCATAAATAGGAATGATAGGTATGTTTTCTACGATTGTACTCAATACTTATCTGCACAAAATCATCTAATTTCAACTACATCCATTGAAAATTAATTGTCTGTTGGACGATTTTATTAACTAAGACTTTCAGATAAAAGATAATTTTTCATAATTATCACTACCTGCAGTATACATTTCCCTTTTACGCAATATCTAAAAACACTCGGTTACTGAGCTATCATCGTTAGTTCGTGGTTGCGATAGTTTCGGGTAAACATGTACATATTTTATGTACAAACAAATTACCGTATAACATTTTGATTTCATACATACATGAAGTTGATTGCCATTCACATCAGTTGAGAAGTTGAAACGATGAATTAGAAAGGAATTACTTGTGACCGAAATAATCCATACAAGCGTTACAAGATTAAGTAGCCAACTAAAAGATATTGGTTTTTTCGAGAAATTTAATCATCCCTTTAACATGTATAGTAACCGAAAAATGTACAACGTCAAAGATTCTATGCTCTTGGTGAGAAGGAAATCATGGTCACTATAATGTTAATGTTTAATACAAACCAATGATTAGAAATTATGATAAATTAAAATTTCAGGATCTTTTACGACACCAAAAGTTATTAATAATAAAATTTTTATACATGACACAGTTACTATAATTGACTTTTTCTAGGAATTGAATTGTGGAAATTGGCATTAAGTTTTGGTTGATTGAATTCGTCACAGATTGATATTGGTTGAGTACCATTGGAAATCGGGGGGCACTAGAAGGTTGTTTGGCCTTAGTATGGAACTCCTCATCAGTATGCACATTAACACCGCCTCAGGGGCTTAAGGTTGGCGGATGACTAGCTCTCTGCACCACTAAGCCGTCAATTATTGGTAGAATTCCAACATTCATCAATTTGTGATATAACTCGACGACCAATATAACAATTTCTTTAAAACTAAATCTATTGCAAGTCATCGTAATCATTAAATGCACTTTAGTTACTTATCATATTCAAAATTTGTTCAGACTAATTATTTTCTCCTATCAAAAGTTTATTTGCAATACTTATTCATAAACATTCATATATTCCTTCTTATTTTTTTGTCGAATCGAGGTTTCTGTTTAATTTTGTAGTATTTAAATTTTAATTACAAAATGATACACTAACTTTGATGCGCAACTAAGTTGGCGTACAAATTATAAGCTGATTGTATCCGTATGTTGCATCTGTATCTCAGATGAAATTGTGTGGAGTATAACTGTAGCTTAAATGAAATAAAAGTTAGAATGATAGAGATTAACTTTATTGTAATTGATTCGAAGTGGTTAATTGGATATTAGAGTGTAATTTTGTTTCTTATATTTGTTACAGTCTGGTCTAGTTTGGGTATCATTAAAAGCTGATAAGTATAGTACTAATGTATCTTTCTAGTAAGAATTCTATCACTCGACACCGGCCTAAGGGTGCTATTGATTAAACTATTGAGACTTTATAAATCCTGAGCTTCATCTTCCTTTGTAGAATCAATGAGATGAGTGTCACCAAGGAGTTCAACATTATGACAACATAACTGTTCAGTATTCACTGGTTTTCAGCGCTACTTAAGTAAAATGAATCTGTGATGAAAAAAAAAAAATTAACCTTGTTGATGGAACAGGAAAATAATCTACTGAAGTTCATTATATTCATCATTATTTCATTAACCACTTAGAGTTATCTTACTTCTTACAATAATCATTTTGAAACTTACTTTCATCACATTATAGGTTACCCGGTAATATAATTACCCTATCCAGTCAATAATGACTTATGAACATGAAGTTAAGTTTAGTTGGAATAAATTAATCTAAACAGAATATCTTTAATGACGATTACTATAGTTCAATATATTCAGAATTAAATCGGTCAGAATTATTGTTGTAGGTAATAAAATAACACTTTAATCGAATTTCTTTTTATGATAAATGTTTCCTTATACTTCATGGTACATTGAAGTGGCTTTCTTTAAAATGATGTAAAATAAATGATGTTTAATAATAAATAGTCGGCTAAAATTTAGAGTCTTCTACTGCTGACAATATGTATTGGGTTAATTTGATGCATCTTGCTTATGTTGTATAGGCGTATAGGCGTTTACTATTTATCTATTGCTTGACATCATTCTACCAGTTTCAGTAATAGAGATTAGTAATGTTGTTTTATAAATGAATAACATGAAGCTACAAGTTAAGATAATAAATGATATTTATTATACTTAGGAGTGTACATCATTACTAGAACGTTTAATACATTTTAGGTTTGTGGTGGGTTCGAACTCTAATAAATTTACCTATATGATTATTAGGGTAATTATATTTAGAAAATTCCACTAGTGAATAAATAGTTTACGTTTATACTGTCTATACTTTACAATCATTATAACATTAGTTTACTAATGGTTTTAGTCGGTTTACGTGTACTTATTCAAGATTATCTACTATGCTTTTGCAAACTATATTGATATTGATAAATGATAAAATTTAATCGATCGTCATTTTGATTAATTACTACTTTTTACATGTAAATGAACAATGATTGTTACTAGCCAAATTATATATGCACTGAATCATCCATGAAAACAATGTTTATAACCACCATGATTTCAATTGAAAATATCGGTGCATTGTATAAGTGAATAATCGTTAACTCCCTATTTTCTCTAGGCTTTCCCTCTTGGTCTACTTTTCTAATTCCAATTGTCGACTATAATATTCACCATGATCTATGATATTTTAATTATTTATAGTCAATGTGTTATTCGTTTACTTTACCTACTTTGAATAAACAAATAAACAAATGTTCATAATAAATGATTATAAAATTATTTCCCTTCTAATTACATATCTATAGTTAAGTTAATTACATTCAGTCTATCAGGTTTTCTTTACGGTAGAAGAAATCTACTTCCCTTTATAGTTAGATGGAATAAACACTTTCTTTGTAGTTAATAGTCTATGTATAATCTATAGATAGTTTGAATGTTTACAATTTCAGTATGTTTGTTGGGTAGTGTATTTACTGTTTATTGTAAAATTAAAACTATTTCAACTGTATCTTTTTACTATATTCTTCTAAGAGGCATATAACTTTCTTTTGTTAGATTTATTCTAGAATAATTCACTATTTCTAAGTCCATATATTCATTAGAATTAGAATAGTAAACTACTTATAAAGCCGCGATTGAGCAGTTAAACGAATACAGAGATGCATCATTTTCCATTTTAAGTTGAACACAGTGTCTTCTTGTCTTATGATTATCTTTTAGAAATGCATTGTTGTTAGTTTTAACTAAAATTAATTGTTTTCATAAAAAATAAAAACAAATAGTTCATATGATAAACGCTTTTCACATGTAAAATACAACAACAAAATGGTATTGTATTGTTTTCTTGTATTGACTAATTGATAAACGCTACTTGATTAACTATGTATGTATTTATGGCGCATTTTTAATGTTCCATTAAAGTAAACCAAGTAACATACTTATACGGGTAATCATAAGACAAAACTGAGTAAATTTGAACATTATCGAAGTGAACATAATAAAGTCAATGAACTTTTTCACAGCCTTGGACATTAACATCGAAGTCAGTACTAGTAAAGCAAATTAGATATTTCTATAAAACTTCATGTGGTACAACAGTTAAACTTTTACATTGTTGTATAATTAAGTAAAATAGTTTTAAATCTAGAATAACTGTTCCGGATTTAGTTTTGAGTTTCAACAAAGAAATAAAAAAGCGGCTTAAAATGAAACTAATCATACTGTCCCATATGATTATTTTACGTTTTGCTTACTGTCGAACTTGATCATTACAAAATAAAGAAATTGTCAAAATGTACACAGTTCCATGTTAATGAAGTGGTAATTAAACATTTTTACCATATAAACCAATTCACCAAAAAAAATAAATTTCTAATATTCCAGTAGGTTGTAGATAGCTGATTATTCTACTGTTTTTAGACTGGGAACAACAATGAATGGTGCTATTTATTAAAACACAAATATACTTATAAAAGAAAATATACTTTTATAAATGCTGACCGTATTCCACAGTTATAAATACAAATAAATATCAGACAACTTTTAACATTTATAAATTTGAAATATAGAAGGAACAATAAATGTGATACAATAAGAGGAATTCACTTAATTCTCAGTAACAACTTAGCAGATTTGCAATTTGACGGACAACAGTGATAAACACTATATAATTTTACTGTACATATTTAATATCATGTAGATCATGAAGAATGTGAAGGAGAGAAACAAATATTAAAGCGTTCCATACATACATTTATGCAATATAACTATGAAAATTACAGAACATAGTGATAAGTTTTTTTAAGATATGAACAATTAGGTCAATAGTTATATTATTACAAATGTAAAATGCATAGATTCATAGAATGAGTTGTTTCCCACAAAGCAGTTGCCAAGTGAAAGCATAAATCAAGGTGTTGAGTAACTAAACGTGTAAAATCAAAGCTACTAGAGCAAGGCTATGAAATATCTTCCTGAATAGAAAAGTTTTGTTTAAGCCATTTAATAACAACAACTTCTTTGAAACGTAATAAGCTTGATGTTTTGAAGGATTTGAAATGTCGATTTTGTACACATCACAAAGTAGGTGATGAGCGGTGGCATTAGTGTAAACATCAGTCCAATAATCGCAATCGTCGTGGTATGTGATCACCTATGAGGAAATTAACCCTCGAATCTTCTAATGTAAGTAGTTTGGCATAAACATGTAAACTATTAAACGTAATTGGAGTTACCATGTACAAATTTTTTCACTTTTGTCTGCCTTAATATGCAATTTGTTTCATACACAGAGAGACTAGTTCGGTAGCAGAAAATCTTTTACCCAATGCAGCGTTTAACCCTAAAGTCAGTTCTGACATCTACTTAACTACTTCTGAGTCAAAGTCGAATGAAGACTTATTTCATCTTTACGATGGCACACTTTATTCATTTAGCTATTGGTCTCTTATAATTGCCTGATAAACTTTTGTGGGCAGCCGTTATCTTTGAGATATTTTCCAACCATAGTAAGTTCTTCTTCAGTCTTCACCTATGAACATAACTTAATAGCATTATCACAAAAACCAATTTAGAGCTTATTTAACAGAAACTGTAATTCAGATGCAATCCACTCCAATTGTTATTCCAGTAAATAGTTGCTTGTGTTAAATTGAATACCAAAACCATAAAGTGGAATTTGTTATTGGTTTTCTTGCTTTTCAAGGTTGGCTATAAATATATCAGATAATATGTGACCTAACGGATACTAAGTGGTAACTTCACTAGCTCGACGACAGTAAATACCATTAAAGAGAAACTGAATGTTATCAGTATGCATAAGTAAGGGATGCTTTAAATCGTTCCTAAGTAAAGGAAGAGGGTTAGTGAGATGACATGTGACTTAGTTGTTTTTAAGGTGGCATTATTGTAAATTGTAATATAAAGTCCCTATATACTTTACGATTTTGATCACAAAACTGTTGACCTTAATCTACATTATTTCAAGTAAGAAAATGAATAGATTTACAAATTACATTGTATGGTTGAGATTTCTAATAATATGGCTAAGAATATATTTCTCGATATTTCTTGGTTGTTATACGGTGTTCAGTAAAAAGTTATTTCTACACTAAAACAAACAAAGACAAACCTGTATAAAGAAAGGAAACAATAGTAGTAGAAAAAGATGAATTCATTCATTTCGTGGATCTTTTTCAGCTGCTTTACAACCTAGAAACAATTTGTATTAATCAGCAAAAACAAGTGTGCATAATTTATTTATTTCATCATGGTTTTCACAATGGACATGCATGTGAATTAATGAAAGATCACCACAGTGGAAGAATTGAACATAATGTTAACTGTAGATTATTTATAATAAGATTATACGAGCATTCTGAAAGTAAAAAGCCGAAAAAACCATAGATACGTTGATATTCTAGTAAAAACAACAAAAGATAAATTAGTTTCAATCTACATAAAGGTTTGTTCCTTAAAACAATCAACTAAAGAAAAATAGTTGCCATCTGCTAATTCCAACTGTATCTACTAATATATATATTTATGTAACAGAATATACATTAGAATAGCCGAAAGGAGAATGAATGACCACGTCTGCAAGCACATTTCCGAAAATCTAAGACTTGTATTTTAAAAGGCTTTAAGTAATGCAATTACTAGAAATTTTCTCAATAAAGGGAAAAAAAATCAAAATATTTCAGGATAATAAATAAATAAAGAATGTCCAATTTGACATGATTTTCAGAAATAACTTCAATTAAACTTTGTATACAAAAAAGACTTTCATACAAGTTCTTCTTCCATGGTGACAGTGCTTCAGGAAATCTACTAAGAGATTACACATCTCTGACCCAAATAAGTTCACTGAAATCTTGTTTTTCTAATCTGAGTTTGAATCGTCTATCGAAGACTTTATAACTATTTCATAACTAATAGTGCATTCTATGTTGTTATCCAAATCAAAACATTTTAGCATCTATGATCTTGTCAAAATATACTTGTGATATAAATAACTAACAATTAATATTACGTTCAATTCTTCAATTGTGATAATATTACATTAATGCACATTCATGTCAATTGTGAAAACCCTCATGATATAAATAAATTACAAACATTTGCTTTTGTTGATTAATATAAATTGTTTCTAGAATGTAAAGCAGCTTAAAAAGATCCACGAAGTGAATGAATTCATCTTATTCTGCTACTAATGTCGTACATCCCTTACACAGATTTATATTTATTTCATTAAATAATCCTAAGGAGACATAAATAGCGACAAATTAAGTGCAGAGATATTTCATTTCGCTTAGTTCCTTATCAAGGTTCAACACTTAATTTGTATATTTCTATAAAAAATCAATACCACTAAATAGTAGTGGGTATAAATATTAATGATACTATTGGTAATTAACAGAAATCGGAACTATAAAGTTTGGTTGACAACTGAAACTGATTACATAATGATAGAATTTGTAATAAAGTAGATACGTAACTGTCTATTAAGTATAAAACCTAATTAATTCGTTTGCTAATGATTATGTATTATTGAAGAGTAAAGCAAAGTAAGATTAGATTTAGAGATCAGTTCATTTATCAAGGGGATAATCAAAGAAACGGAGAAACGAAGAGTAAGTTTAGAATAATCAGTTGATTGCAAGAAGTGTTTATATAAATAGAATTAAAATAAAGGATAAGAGATAAATGTTTCGGTGTAGGAAATAACTCCCTTCTGAACACCGTATAACAATCCAAGAAATATCGTAAAATATATTCTATTGCTAAGTTACTAGAAACTTCAATCATATCACGTGGTTTATACATGTATCCATTTACTTCTTACTTTATTTTATGGTTAGTATACAACAAGTATACATTAAAGTTAAGTGAAAAAAGTGGACAAAAATTCTATTTTTGTTACACTGAGTAGAAACATTATTTGAACATTCGCATTCATATATACTAGTAACGTAAAATTACGAAAAAAAAACAGGTTACATCATGAGAATAAATTACTGTAATAATTAGTAATAAACAGTTACATTAGATACTGTTGATACATTTTTTAATAGTATTACTTTTTATGGGCTAACTAAATCACGTGTTATTGTACCTATACAAGTTATAATTAGTATGTTGTAGGAAAATTATCTCAGCTGGCAACAAAAAGCGGATACTTTGATCTACTTTGGTTACTAAGTAATTATTTTGAAGAAAAAGGACATTTCAAAATTAACATTTTTTTAATACTCCTCATAAGTATATCAGTAGTAATTAATGTAAAGTTTTTGAAAAATATCTATAAACTTTTAAATATACCTATTGAATACAGCATTATTAAGAGAGATACTAGGAATACAGTGTTAAATAAATCGATTGTTTACTATTTAACTTGTTCAGTTACTCACTTTATAGGTTGCATTTATTAATGGACATCAATTTCACGATTCTGGTTAAACAAGGGATAAGTAAAAAAAACAGTTTAATGAACCACCTAAATAACATTGTTCGTTTCGTTTTGTACTTTACCTATAGTCAAACACACAGTATAATTTCATATTAGTAATAGTTCATTTTCATTATTATTCAATAGTTAATGTGTATGTAGTATCTGGTGACAACCATAACCTTTCTAAGTTAACTGACTTAAGAAAATAGTTCACATCTAACTATGTATAAAAGCTTTCTGATTGAAGTGATTTAAAGCATAAAGAGTAATCTAGATTGATGGTTTTCTGTGTTGCATTCAAATTGAAAATAGTTTTTGTTAAAGACTGACATCACTTGAGAAAGCTTAAGTTTCTAAATCATTAGTTTACTTATTTTGTTGACGAAGGTACTCATGTATCTTTCGTTAGAAATTAGTTGGTATCCATATAAATAATTTTAAACGGTCATAAAAGCATTGAAGTAGTTATTATCGATGGGTTTCAGATGATATCACTACCTGATACAGAACTGTGTATTAGGAATGCTTGGCTACAGCAATCGCAGAATTTGTTAATGAATAAAAACACTGGACAACTGAATTATGCTAACAACGTTTAGCAGCCAACTACTATAGATTAATGTAATTTTATTGAAATACATAAAACGAAGAGGTTGTACAGGTAGTTCGATATATTTAAATGTAAAGAATGAACAATAAAGCATCATCTTATGAATTCATTTTATTTCGCTTTTTTTTTTTTAACTACATGCAATTTACACTATTCCAAAATCAAAATTAGGATGAGATCTGAAAACAGGGAAACGAATTTTCATGCAAACTATTGATAAAATTAGTGAAAGTAATTAAGCTATTTTCATAGAAATTGGTATTATTTTTAGTAGATTGTATGCTTGTGAAGTTCTATTGAAAAGGCGTGACTAGTAGATCATGAACTTGTCGTGAGTAAGACGACTATCACTGAAGATAATATACTATCATAAACTGATGGAGTTGGGTATACTTATATTGAATTGCACAATAGTTATGTAGAAGACTAGGAGTTCGCAAACCTGAAAGCCATAGGTTTGATTTCCTTGGCTGAATTAAAAGTGCGCACTGCCAAAAAGTCCTATGCTAGGAAGATATAGCTATTTAGTGCTCCTTAGTTTTCATTGGTGCCCTACCGAAACCAACCTGCTACAAATAGAACCTACTAAGTAAGAGGAATTGAAAAATCCGTATTATTGTGCCTAAATATTTATCCTTGTTCATTTCAGAAGAAAATGTAAAATGTTATTTACAGTATGAGATCACAAGAAGAACTCGAAACAATTGTTAATTACAATAAAGCGAGAAAATAATTAATTTTTCTCTGATATTGTCCACACATAGACGTGATACAAACGAAGTAAGAAAGTTTCAACTCAATAAACATTTTAGATCCAACTTAATTTTATTTATAAATGTTCAAAGGCTTTTGTTTTGGAATTTACTACTACTTAGATTAGACTACCATTGAAAACCAGAATGCATTAGACAGCCACTTTGTCATATAGTAAGAGATTCATCAGCTCTGTGCTTCCACAACCTCATAGGAGGGTCAGGCTTATTATCTTCACGTTTTGCAGCAAATGCTTAACCGTTAAACTAATGAAATACCTCTGGTTGAGCCTCCTCCGCTTTCTCTTATTGAAAAATATAGATACTTGCAGTTAAGAAGTCACGTTCTAAAATGAAATGTCTTTCTTGTACTACTTAGCACTAGTGATTGTTTAATCAAATCTTATTTATGATATCAAATTTTATTAAATGCACATTCATAATAACCAGCTGAATCATAGATATTTTGTAAATTGTAGTTTACAAATCTAAGTTTTATTTTATATCTGTATTTTTAAGTATGTTTCACAACAAATTTATTTCATAAAAACTACTTATTGTTATGAATGTCTTTTCGCGATATAAACTTCTTATCTGACATTCGGAGTTCACATAGAGAAAAAGAAGTCAGCCTACTTTACTTTGACGGTTTGCACGTAACTTCATTCCTAATGAATGCATAATATTTTATACCTTTATAATTCTGATCTATTTTATCAGTAATATCTCTGTTTTGAAAGCTACTTTCCAGATGCTTCTACATACATTGAACATTCTTCAATGCAGTAAGTATATGTAGCGATAAGTTTATCACTAATCGAATTATCAATATTTGCTTCTACTATAGAAGATGTGTACGACAGAGGTGTATATACGAAACACATACGATCGCTCTCTTTTTTTTCCATACCTAGCCCAAGATTCAATTAGTTAGTTTTCACTATTGCTACACACTGATCTAATCAGAACAATCTACATATAGTTTTCTTTCATCACATAATTACATAACGTCAGCTTATTCAAACACCATTTTGTTTGTAATTATCATACACGAATCTTCATATGATTCATTTCTCTGAAGAAGCGACTTACACTAAGCCGCGAAACGTCAGAAATTTTAATTTCTACTCATTGGAATTTTACAAATATATATAACTCATTTCATATGATTATTGTTGTTATTATAATCATTATTAGTCATGGTTGCATATGGTGACTTTGAATATCACAGAAAAACAAACTTCTGTCTCTGACATAATTCGTTTGACTTCATACATGATGTAATTATTAAACCAAACACTTAATTCGATCACAGCTCTTTTCATTATTATTAGACTTACACAAATCTGACGAATTTTGACTATCAATCACCCCATTTTACAAATTCTTATTTAATCAATATTATTTTAAGTAAACACTTGACATGATTGCAATTTTGGTTGATAATTGTGTAGCGGCCGATTGGATGTTCATCAAGTTTATTATAGTGCTGAATGAATTCTATCAATCATGTTGTAATGTGGTCACAAGTCTATGTGAGTTAACATTACTGGTACAATGTAGAGATAGATGGGCGTTTTAAAGGCAGTTCGCAGGAAATACTCGACTTAGGCTTAGTGTTACTTTGTCAGTCGTCAGCAATGCCACATACAATCTTTGAAGGAACTTCTAATCTCCTGAGAATTCCATCCCTGGCTACTCAGTTTCCACAATTTGATTGGAATTTCTTTACTTCTTATCACCAGCCTATATAGTCTGATCATTAATCTTGCTATTTCTGTTGTCACTATATAATTTTGCTAGTTAAATAAGTTGCATAAATATTATTTAAACATTGATCATCATCATTTACAACACAGTCCAAAGTTTGTATCCTATTGTCCCTTCACATCCGAATGATGCATTTACATCAAAATTAGTCACTTTTGTTGTGTGATCATTAATTTTGAACTCACCATTGTAGAACCTGATGAGAGTTTATCGGAAAGAACATTCTTAGTTCAAATAACTATGTTTCAGTAAATATGGGAATCTTTAAGTAATATGCTTGTTTTAACCTAGATATAATTTTGACAATTCCTGCTGAATGAATACTGCTTATCTAATCATTTTCTATTGTGTTCATTTTGTCAGAAACGTCTGTATACAACACTGTATTCTTTCACATTTTTAGATTGGGTTTGTCATTTTTCTATTCTTACATTATTGTTACCAAGTACTCATCGGATTAATTTCTCGTAGCCATTTATAACATTTGAGTTTTTAACAGCTGATAATGATCGAAATTATTAATAAAGGAAATCATACAAATAATAACTACTATTATCTCTCGTAACCCTTAAGGTTATGACTATGACTCCTTCAGTATTTTGTTAACTGTACACCTTCAGTTATTTAGGTGAGATACATAGTTATCAAATGTAATTAAGAAATTATTTAAGTTGTTTGTATATTTAATACCTTCGTAACCGTATGGAAAGATATTGAGATTATCACTGAAATAACTGACTATAAACTACGGTTGTGTTATGTGACCGATTTTAGGTTACGTTTTCCAATGTTCTGATTTACAATGTTTCAATATCTGTTATTCAGAATAACAGCAAGAGATAAAGTAAAAAGAAACATAATAAATAAATAAATAACTAGCGAACTTACGAACTTCCAAATAAAGACGATGTTGATCAACCCATTGTTCACCACCGAATCCAACATATGCTGAACTATGACATGTATAAACACCAGCATCATTCATTGTTACATTAGGTATAACATATAGTTTACTATATCCCAGTACATTACCTGCAGGATGTTCCCATCTATATTGTACTTGTGTTGGATTTACTTCAGGTGGTAAACTCACTGAACAATTTAATACAACTTTACGTCCAAGTAGAACAACCCATCGACGTACATGACTTGGTCTAGTTGGTTGTAGTATTCCATGATAACGTACATTAGTTATTACCATAATATGTAGGCCGGTTATTTTGGCATGAGACAAAAATACAAAGAACTATTTGTAGAATTAATAACTTGATAATAGATTTCATAGTTTACAATCTCATCAATATGAATAGATGTTATTTTGATATTGGTTTATTTGATAAATAATTTTATTTACTGATTATACTCTTTAAATTAGGATTGTTTTATTATATAGGTAAATAAATAGTCTATTTTTTTTCTTAAAAAAAGTAACAATTTATAATAGACAGGAACCGGCCGCTATATTACTAAGTTCAACTGTTTACTTAAATTTGATAGAAGTATAAACATATGAATTTGAGGTTCTTTTGTATCAAATTAGTGTTAAAGTGATTATGTGTAGAAGCACACATTTCACACAAACACAATTCTATACACTAACATAAAGAAATATACAAAACAAATATGTGTAACTAGTACACAATTCATTGTTCAGTTGAATAACCTACGCACTTCTTTTATTTTTCTTACCTAAAAACAATGAAATAATGTACAAAACAAAACAAAAAAATTACAGTTTATCATGTGAGTAAAATGTTTAGTAACTACAAATAAGGTAACTTCTATTAAGTGGACAATGGAAGTACATTTTACTGTAGAAGAATATAAATGAACATATTCGAAATATATAGTTTCTAACTATTAGCTAGATATATCATCAGTTAACTATGATGTTGAGAGATATATGTATATCTGAAGATAGGTCTCATATTGAACCATTTACTACTTTAGAAAATTACCTTATCTTAGTTTTAACACTTTGACTATGTTACTATTCAGTACTAATTATCAACTGTTCTTTAACTGATGTATATTTGTAATGAAACCAGTTTTCAAAACAAGCTGATCTTCATTTGACAATAATGTTTCAGGTTTGAATAAATTCAGTGGAAACAATATCTTTACGGAATTCTTTTCTGTACATAGTAAGAATATGGTAGAAATGAAGTATTGAATTCCCATCAGATATTACTATAGTAACAATATGAAATCAAGTATACTTTTAAATAAGTGTCACGACTTTAGTAATCTAAAGATAATTTTGTACTTAAATACTCTTCAATCACTTTAAGGTTACTGATAATTTTGGAAAGACCTACCAACCGTAAATCATCTGATCATCGAATTAACAAAATGAGATGATTGGATGTGTAATTACATCGTTTCAGAAGTGCACATTATTATAGACTTAGTTGACCATTAAAGTGTCTGAAAGATGCAAAAAGTTAATGAATTGCTTGGGATGTTTCATTTTATATAGGTGTCTATTGAAACCTTAATATTTTTAATGGAAAAGAAAGCGGTCATAGAGAAAACTTCACACAAATGAACAAGAAAAAGCAGCTTCACTAATTAAATATTAACCAAAACTTTTCGGGAAACAAAGTCGTTTTTACTATTTTTAAACATTCTGAAACATAGAAGCTATGACTAGCTTCTCATGGGAGAGCATTTATAGAATTTTCGAGGATTTTAAATAATACATGACATGGATATGGAGTTATACTTTAAATATATAGACTACATTTCTTTTATATTGTAATTGATTATCCTGTTTTAAGTTAACTATGACAGCTAAATATAGGATAAATACTAGAAGAATCAGGTAGAATCACCTCATTTTTTAGTAAATTTCCCTCCCTGTCTATCTTCTGAAAAAGCGTGTAACGAATATATTGGAATTTATTGGTGTTATTTATAATGAATGAAGTTGATACAATTTAAGTAGTTTACTAAGTTTTTGATTGAAGGTACCCAATAAATACTCACTGTTCAGTACTTTTCTAGACTCTATTGTTTGGAATAATTGCTGTTCGAATGCATGTTAATGCATGTTATTACAATTTAGTTGTGTACAAAAGGATCCTAGATGTAATTCAGTGATCAAATTTAACTAAGTAGTTTGACCTAAATGTATACAAACTGGATTCAGTGAAGGCGTTCAAAAGCACATACTATAAATTCATGATTTATGCATAGCTTTCTGGTAATAAACATTTATCTAAGCCACATATGAAAAATTCCTTAGCTGACAAATTACTTTGTTAAAATGAAGTCAGGTAAAGAGATAGGTGTTTGGTACAACAAAAATAAACGGTAATTTACAATCGTTATATTGTTTTCCTACTGGATGGAATTCATAAAATAAATGATTGAAAGCTTTGTCTTGAAAAGAATAAATTACTATAGTAAATACAATAATTTTAAGTTGCTTTATAAGAGAACAGTGTACGTTTGGATTTATTAAGGAAACTCAATGAAATATATGAAGACACTGACGTCTCGCTGTTCTTTATATTGCAGAAGCTTCAGTTAGCAACAACCTGAAGCTTGTATTGTGCACATCAAAGCATTCACTTGGAGCGTTCTCTTTACAGTGACCTAAATTCATAGTTTAGTCTATCTGATTTACTGTCAGTTACTTTCTGTTTCGTTATATATCTGATATAACGATATTCAACAAACAGAAAACAGAAATGTCGACTGAATGCATTCGAAAATGCAACACATCACCATTTTAGTGTACATTCATACATTACATCATTCTTAATATAAACGAAATATATTTCACTTTAGTTAAGTTGATAAAGAAAATCATTTTCATTTATATGCCGCATGTTTGCACATATATTCACTATCTTTCAGTACTGTATGAATGCATATCATCGTCATTGTAAGCTACCTGTGAATTATAAAAATACTACATATTTTACAATGTAAAAATTATATATGTTTAATTTATTAATCATTCTGTCCCTGGGGGAGGATCTAGAGTGCGCACAGCTGAAGAGTCCTATACTAAGACGCTACAGCTGTTCAGGTTTTCACTGGCTATCAACATCAATATGTGGTGAATTCAATCAACTAAACCTAACATCAATCTCCACAAACCATTTCGACCCAATCAACCATTAGGTGACATATTTTCTGAAAGTTAATGATTGTTACTTTTTTATTCTACTCACTTCTCAATCATGATTACATAAGTTTTGACATTAATCTTTATTACCTAAAACTTATCTCTATATGGTTTCAAAAAATGCTTTCTCCAGAATTTCATATTAGGTAACATATAGATATCTCATTGCTATTAACTCATTGTATAATTCTTTTATAACTGTTCTCTTCCTACTAATTCTTCATGATTAACACTATATGAAGTATGTACAAAGATTTCAAGTAATAATTATTATTATTGCTTCAAGAGAAACCATGAAATAAATGAATTCATCTAATTCTGTGTCTTCTTTACTCAAATAGAAAAAAAATGTTCTTTTAAGTCATTGATTCTATGAATAACATACGCAATCAAATGATCTTTAACATATTTTGTCAATTTTACATAATGGTTGGAAAATAGAATACAAAAATTGCCTAGAATAGTACCAACTGCTAGAAATTTTTTGAATTCCTAGGTTTTTTTATTGTTACATTAACACATTGATTGATACTAATGAATAGTAAATTATTGTAACCAATTCGCATGTATACAAACATAATTCAAAGGGAAAAAACACAAATCTAATGATCACTTTTCAGGTATAAGTAACAATTATGATGATGATTTATTATTATTAACACCAAGAAAATTATTTGGCTCCATACTTTAAAACAATTTACCATTATGAAACATTCTTATGCTTGAATGTAACTTCAAATTATGTATGGTCACCTGATAGAAAAACGGCATTTCTTTGTATAAGCTTATGAAAATAAATTTACAACCATACCATATGAATTGAACATAAAATTCAGTTACTTACTTAAATAGGAAATAAATGCTATTTATAGAGTTAAGGTAAATAGTTACCTTTATTGCTTATATCTGCTTTTTTTTCTCATTTAGAAATGTAACTGGAGAATTATTTGATGCTATTATGGATATTTCGTTCAGAACTGTTTAGTAGAATCAAAGTTGAATCAATGTCATTCATCGGTATACAATTATAGGTAAAGTACTGGGTGCATTACTAATACATTGTCAGTGTTATCTACTGCCAACAGCTTACCGATATTTCATCTGTCATTATTAGTGGTATAAGTGATCCTGAAAGTAAGGAATGCATATTATATCAACAGAATCCTGTAACGGAATGTTTGATTATAAGTATAAGGAAAAATGTTGTACAAGTGACATTGTATCTGTAACATATTCAGTTTTCATGTTGGTATAAACTACAAAGTAAACATTTCTGTTGTACAAACATCTTGTAAACTGTTGTTTTGACTATGTTATCATGAACGAACAGTAAAAATATCCAAGTATTATAGCTGTGATCCAACACTTTTCAAATTTCTAACACAACTAAAAAATTTATGTTGACTGAGTTTTACGTTGCTCAATAATGACAATCATAATTCACGAAGCTTTCACTTTTTTGACCAACTACTCTAATGACTATGGAAACATTGGAGTGAATTACTTTACGTTTATGCAGAGATGAATGAGTGTTTGAAAGTAATTACACTTTTGCCAGATTCAAACCCCTTACTCAACTGTACTGGTTTTGGCGACAGCTTAGTTCCACTAGCCCTTGGACTTAGAGGATAAACTGAACTCAACTAAACGGTTATATGTTTGAAAACTTAGATTGTTTGTCACCATAAACCATCGTTAACTATAGAGCCACTCAAAATCATAATGCTCTTTACTTAACTAACGGTCACTTTCGAAAAATCATCGTGTTACCATTTAGCTATAGATTAATATCATAATAGGTAATCTTCAATTATTGCACAAGGATCGTAACGATGTAAGCTAACAATCGCATGAACTTAATTGAGTGGAAGAATTTTAAAGTAAGCAAGTGTAATGGATATTAAAAACCATACGGTTATTATTATTAGACCCCATACTCTTTAGTTAACTTGTCATACAGCAAAAGTAGTTAATCTGTTTGGTTTGTTTAGATGATCAAAAATTGGAACAATATATGGTATGGGTAACATAATTTTTCTTTATCCATCAGTCTCGTGAATGCCATCATGGTATCCGACTAATAAGGGTATAAGATTTTAGCATTAGCGAATGTACCAACTCACTGAGATGTAAATATATCAAATTACAAGCACTATAATTAATAATATGCTATTCGTTAATCTAACACGTACAATAATCAATGGAAAATAGAAGATACGTTGTCTTTTGTTTAATTCAATTTCTCAACCTTCATTACGAAATATAATCAAAAGGTATTGGTATCTTCACAGTAATGTTACTACTGGATGGGAATTGTTCAGTATATAATGCATATGTGCATATGGAACGAATTTTCTCTGCATAGCTATAGTGCACAAGTATGATAAAACCTTCATTTTGGATTATTGTCTAGAGACAGTATCCTCAGTGGCTTTTCGGAATGGGTTTAAATCCCAATTAAGTTTCCTAGTCCTAGTACTACTACCGGGATTACTACATCTAGCTCCAAATACTGCGACTACAGAGGACAACCTCATTAATAATACTTCATACATATTCCTGTGTAATAATTGTGATTCAAATGCTATTACAGAATACTTTACCTTTTGTAGATTCATTTCTGAGTCATAGTCTTACAACAAACACTTTTTGACTGCATTTGGCATGGAATGTTTGATACAGTAGGTTCATATACTAATGTCACAGTAAAATTCGTTACCTAGCTCGAGTCCTAACGTTAATATCCCGTCAATTTGAGTCAACAAAGAATTAAGCAGAGATTATAAAATGAGATTCCGCGTTCCTTCATTTATTTCCAACCATTCTAATAGCTTTGTATTACAAAAAATAGACATTATTCCGAATTAAAAACCGCACATTAGGAGCTACCACAAACTACTCCACGATACTCAAATTCCAGCAACTTCTCTCAGATGTACTGGACATTTTTTAATAACTAGTGTTTGGTCTCAGTTGCATCTACAGAACTAAGCAATACGATAAAGCCTGCAAAAACACTAATATAATTCAAAAAGCCTTATAACTGTCACTAACCTATTTAGCGGTATTTTGTAATTATCAGTATGCTACTAGACAAAGCAATCCATGCACATGTATAATAACCTTCATGAGATCTCTTGACATAACTTCTAAGTTTATATTATGAACCTTCTTATATAATGACTTGAGTACGCTTAAACTCTGCTTATTCACTTAGTTTCGCTTCGGATATTTCTGTTAGTGCTACTGTATTCTCTACTCTCCTTGTCTCTTCTCTATAATAGTGGAGTGGAAGCTCCCTGTACTACATCACATATTTGCTTTTTCACAATCAAAATTTTTGGTTCCCTTCTTTATAAGGCGTTAATTCAAATTGTTTGCACGTTATGATACACTGACTACTCCAAAACGTCGGTGACCATATATTTCTACCATTATTATTATCTCATGTAGTACGAACCACTATCTCACAAATTTACTTCAAAACGTTATGAAAAGGTGGATAAACAGCACTTGCATTTGTTTTTTTATGGCAATAATTAAGTATTTTGAAGGTAAAGTGAAATTCTCATATTCTGAGTTTCAATATAAATAACTTAAATTTAGAATCGAATAATTGGAACTCATAAGCATGTGTGTTTATTCTTCACATTTGTAAATGACTAACCTATCGACACTTTTCATTATTAGACTGATTGTTGAGATCTTTAACACTTGAAGCTTTGTATTCACCCCTCATATATATTCTGTTGTTAATTGAAATAACTACAACTATAGATTTTGTACTACGTAATTGATAATAGTTGACCTACTTTAAAGCCACAAATCTATTCTGGCCATCAACATTTAAATATTACGAGAAATTTTACTTCATGCCACGAAAAACTTTCATTTTCAAAATTACAGTGTTTAATTGATGTCTCCGAGTGATCATTAGTATTTTCAAGACATTACTTGTAGTCACTGTCAGCCTATACTTTTAAGGATGCGAATATTAAATGCAGTGAATCAATAACATGACAAGCCTAAAATACTGGTTTTAGTAGCTTAGTGACATTTTCCAAATATTAGATTAGTAACTCTCATAAAGCACGCATCTGACTAACTATGAGATCGAGTGTCGGTATGAATGAAATTCGCAGGGCTTTTGAGACTCTCTTGTTGATAATATTAGAGACTATGCTATTCCATATCATTAGGAGGTTGAATATTGATGCAGCCATCGCCTCTATAATCTATTCTTCCACTACCGTGTATGGAGAATTAACCTTTCTGAAAAACACACTACTAACGATTACTAAACAAAAAACAGAAACTCTGCGCCTGACATAAGACACTGGATAAACATTAACATTTTAATGCATTTTACATTTTTATATTTTTAAAACAGGAATCACAAACATAATCAAGAGAATATTCTTTTCAGCAATCTTGAAAGTAATGCTTTCAGCTCAATCTTTATTTCCAAATAACCAAACGAACGAATTTCTGCACTCAATCACTTAGATGTGCATCTATCAGTTCACATGCTCTTGTCTATGAAGAAATATTTATTGTTCATTTATATACTTGTCCAAAAGGATTCAGGACATTATTTTGTTTATTGAAGTAAGGTAACAGCAATCACACTAGAATTGATACCATAGAAGTCATCACTGTCAGCCATTCAATCAAGACAGAATTATATTTAAAAGTTGTTGACGAAGTAAACAAAACCCTACCAGAAGTACTACGTTACCATCTTGTATATATTGCTGAGGTCATTGACATTGAGAGAAATCAAAACTCAATCAAAGTTTGGTTTCATCATAAAATTAACCCGACATTTTTAATTTGTTTGATTAAATTATCATTTTTATTATTTTACGTTATTTATTCTAGAGAATTCTTACATATAATCGTCTTACAATAGCACTATCTTACTGGTTAAAACGGATGTACTCTTTTTTATATTAGTTGATCACAGTTTAGTGGCTAATTGTATGTTTATTGAGTACTTTCGTAGTGCTAATCGAATTCTATGGTATAAGCGACTCAGCGTTATTCGATTAGCATTATAAAGGACTTGTCAAACTCTAAATTGGTTACTATATAGTGATCAACTAAAATATATATCAGAGTTCTACAGACCGTCAGTTCTAGCAGTAATAGCTTAGTGATAGTGGTTGCAAACTGTAAAACTAGGTGACCAGGTATCTAGTTCACCAGTAAGCATGAATTAAAAATACATCTTACTGACGGGTGTCAAATAACACCAGACCTTAGTCTAGAGTTTTTGATTAACTACCCCACCATTCCCGAAAAGGAAAAAAACTTCCATTTCTACTCTTGTTTCCATGCTTATCATATTGTACAGGACCAACTTTAGAATTGCTACTCTTTATTGATTTCTGAGTTTGTTTTTGCACACTGTACATAATCGAAATTATTACTCCTTTTCTATATTAAAGTTTACGAATATTAGCAATCCAAGTCCAGAATTCTCTGTGTACTATCTATGATATTCTTAACAAGAATAGAAATGTTTTCATTAAAACATCTTTATTTTTGTTGCTATGTTCTAGTATTTTTGTTGTCAGTTGAACATACATATATGTATACATTTCATCGTATAACTAATTTCTTGTTTTTCACGTCACAACAAACATAACTTAGAAGATATTTTGGTAATCTTCTTGTTGTGCCCTTCATAAACAGTGTGACTCATCTTGTAACTTAAACAATTTGCATTGGTTGCATTTTAATAATGACTAATAAGCATTTTTATTGTTTGTATTCGTCAAGGATTAACCTCCATTGAATACAATTCAAAACCAGGGAACATTTGATAGATGTTTCGTCCTAGTCTAGGGGTTCGTCCGCAGCGTTCATTATTTATTCTTCTGGAAAGTTGAACTCAAAACTTTCTGCTCTAGTTGCGAACGCTTAATTATCAGCATCATTACGCATCCAAGGGGTAAACTCCCATTTCAGTCACTTCATCAATATAGCTTATAAAGCTTAATACCTATCTCTACAAAACCATCTAAACTCTTCCATAACATCTATTTAATTAAAAACTTTATGTTTATTACAGCATGGAACTCTCTGTAAGCCGATTTCAAAAAGTTCATATTGACTTACATCTTAAATGCCCAATATTATATGTATATATATATATATATATATATATATATATATATATATGTCTACTTTTTATTTAATCATAGTAATGGAACTCTGTTTCTAATGTACATTCCTAGATGTCCTACTGTGAGAAATGCTTTTAAGTCACTAATAAATGGAAGCCACTTAATTACAGTGGTCATTAATGTCAATTATAAGGATTTATACAATACCTGATTAACAAACCAATAGTTTTTTAAAATACCATCAACGAGATATCGATGCAAATCCATACGTAGTTACGTAGATTGATCCATTGCTGATAAGCTAGAGATAATCAGCAGAAAGTCGCAAAAATAGATTTCTTTGTGGTTGGTTCTCGTCAGTACAACATAAATGCAAGGAAGCTATTATAAGAATAATAAACTATAACACAAAGAGTCCCAGTCTGATATTCCATCATTTATAAGTCTACGAAATCACTTACAATGTAAGATAACATTTTCCAGTTTCTGACGGTGATTGAATTATACCGATTAGCAGATGCATGATCATGCGATATATATATATATATATATATATATATATATATATATATATATAAATCCAGGAATAACTTAAATAGGATTCAACATGTACAGAAATTATCTAACAAATCTTCCCCAGATATATATTCGTATGATTAACTTGAAGAAATTGTAAAGATATGTTTAACAGTTTCTTACATGTACATAATATGAAAATGTTTTGAATAATGATGAAGACATATAACGTTTTAGATAATTTTACAAATGTAAAATTATCATATTATATTTCTTCAGGATTCTACCGCGTAATATGTAGTATACCATAATGATATGGATTATATACTATAAATTATTGTGTTATCTTTGTCTTGTATTTATCTAGGGAGGTTGTTCTGTATAAAATTGCCAATTATGTAAATTAGATCATTGAAATGTATAGTACTTTCAACTGTTTATAATAGACGTTACTGTGAAGTTCCTGTTTTGTCTCAATTAAATAAATTCTGATGGACCTTTTCAAAGATAACGTTCGTGTACTAGGTGATATTTGTAGATAATACTTTGTGTTAATAATATTTCAATGCAATACAAATATCAGGTTGTAATACTTAATTATAGACCACAATTTTTCAAGTCAATGCATTTTGTGATGATACTGTGAAGTGTATCTTTAATTTACATTCCCGTTTTATTCGAAAGAATTGAATTTTCTTAATGCTGTAAATAGCTTTTTTTTGAAGAGTTTAAATTATAACTTAACATTTATCTATTTCTTTCATGTTTCTAACAAGTTAGATGGAGAAAACCAATAGTGAATATGCAGTTGACTTTCCGAAGATAATTACTGAATACTGTCATTATTTGTATCTCCTTTTAGAATCAAATTGATATTATTAGTTTTATTGGACTTAAAAATAACAAGGATAGATATGAATCGGTTTAACGATTCACTTATCACAAAACTTTTCAACGAGTTAGTACTTGAATTCTAGCAGCTGATATTCAATCTCATATAAAAGAAATTTGACCAGAACGTAACCATTAAGGGAAACCCGACTATGTTCCGAAGACTTGTTGGATAATGAAATGGAAACCATTTGTAGAAGTTTGGTTGATAATGGTTACTCTGTAAAATTTATACAAGACATACTTCAAGTCGGCAAATGTACTTTCGCAATAAATGACAGTCTCCAAGAAAAATGCATTCAAAATATTTCATTCAGATGGATTGGTCTCGGTATACAGAATAGTCGCTAACTGAGTGCTAGTTTAGCATTGACCTGTCCTGTCGCAAATTCGATTGTCACTTATTTCACGGAAATGTTGTTCAGAGAATTAAATTTGGATACTAAACCAACTCCAGTTACCTCCAGTTGCATTTACTATTTGGTAGCACGTACGTTGTAAGTACGGAGAGAGTAATATCTAAGAGGAACATAAAACATATTCTGAGAGATTTAGTATTAAGCAGTTCCAGATTATCTTGTGGTGTCATAGGAAGACGCAATGGACACAGGTAATTCAGTGTTGTCCTCCGAGTAATAAGTAGACGAAGTAATGTCAGACTTCTACGTTACGCAGGAGCAGTCGCTATTCGTCGTATAAACCTGAATTTATAAGCACGAAAAGAATTCGTGATTCACTTGGCATTACCTACGTACTTTCTGGGTATCCCTTCGTTTTTCTTTTTTGTTTTTTATTTTTTTCTTTCACCCCATTTTTTATCATTTGTTACTATTCCTACGTGTTCCAAATAGAACTATTATTGTCATCACCATTATCCTGATTGGTAATTTTAGTGATTAATATCGATTTTATCACTTTGTTCACTGTGAAAGTAACAGTTAGTACAAGTTTTTTCCATTAGATCATGACCTCTTTTTTTCATATTTATCCCTTTCGTCAATAAATGTGAACTTGTCATTATGAACATCATTAAAGACTATAAAATGTGTGTTGCAATCAACAATACACCTGTAAATTATTTTGCTTATTTACAGGATTTTGTATATATGTTGAAGAATAAGAGCAAGTGAAATGGATTAAAATTCACTTCATCCCATAACCTTTGTTGCTCTTCTTTTTACCAAACTTCACCAAGAGGATAAACTTAAAGTAACTTAGATAATAACTACTATTTCATATTTCATTACACTGTCACATCTACTCCTAATTTGTAGGTGAAATGTTCACATTTAAATGTTCACTAGACAAATCCTTATTTCAGTAATTCTAATAAATGGGCACAATATCTAATAATTAAAACAACAATTTGTTATCAGAATATCTTGTATCATGATCTACTGCAAACAGAAGTTATCAGTAAGGTCTTCGACTCAGTACATAAAAATAGTAACGGAGGCTACACTTGATATACATCTGGTCTATCCTAAGATATAATATTGGATTATAAATGAACGCCTTCTAAATATGAATTTTTGAAGTAATACCTTAATGGGTAAATATTAAAAGACAGAATATTGAAAAAAAATATAGATCGTTTTATATAACAAGCATGACACTCACATACAGAATAAACGAATAAACGTGATCCAATCGATCAATCCCTGTTACCCCATGTGGAGCAAAGGCCGCAGACCAGTATTCTCCAATCAACCCTGTCCTAAGCTTTCCTTTCAAGCTCTTTCCAAGTGTTCTTCATTTTTTTCATGTCTGTCTCCGATTCTCGACGCAATGTGTTCTTGAATCTTTTTTTTACTTTGGCTTTCAGGATCCCAAGTTAGTACTTGTGACACAGTTTGATGATTTCCTCAATGTGTCCTATTCACCTTTGGTGTCTCTTCCCAATTTTCTTCTCCGCCAGCAATTGGTTTATTCTCTGCAACAGAAGGTTGTTGATGATTTTATCTGGCCAACGGATTCAAAGTATCGTGCGTAAACATTTGTTTATAATTACTTGTACATGAAAACCTGAATATAAGGCAGTGTACAAATAAAAACTATGCATTAAATTGGAACTTACTGTAAAATGTAGTTAGCGCAATTTAATTTGAATACAGTGTCATCATTTTAAGTGTTCACTTAATTTTCTATGTTACATAACTAAAAAGAAGAACTAACAATCAAATTTTGCATATTGAAATGCTTAATATTTGATTACATCAGTTCAAGAATATAATGAATATTTACAGTTTAGTATATCCACTTGGAATTTTTTATTATTTCATGTGAGCAACTAATTCTCATTAAGAAATTTCATACACTTTGTTCCCTTGTATTATTTTCATGAGAGCAAGAACAAATATTTGTGCAGAATAAGATGAATTCATTTCATTTCGTTGGTTTCTCATCAGCTTCATTGAACCTAGAATAATATTTTACAAGATTAATATTTGAAACAAGTTTTAACATACCCATGAGAACGGATGGAGTTAGTTGAAATCAAGATTACATAAACATGTGAACATGGCTTAAAATGTTGGAGAAAATGCTGTGAATATATATACGATCCAAGAGAAGGTACCAGAAGGCAAAATATAGATCAGAGGTCAAATGATTACACAATAAAAGGTGGTTGGAAATATTTGAGAATAAAGTGAATAAAACTCAGTTATTAAACTTTAAATGACCTAATTAAACACGAAAGTTGAACTTAACCATCTGAAAACGATGATGTAACGGAGAGAAGGAATTGTTAAGTCTGATCATAAGAGAAAACGTATTAAAAGAAACTTAGCAAAAGAATAATAACTATGAAAACAATAACGTAAAAGTTAAGTTACCAGAGTTAAGAAAGGCTTATAACAGTTTCTTTTTGAACACACAAGTTCGGTTTCATTATACAAATAATATATCCTTAACTGTTGCCCTTAATTTTATATTAGCTTTCATATGATATGAAACGGTAGAGATTGTATTTATTACAAATTATCAGTTTTAATTTAATTAGTAACAAGTCCCTGATGAAATAGAACAGTCTCATACTTGAACGAAAACAACAATTCAATACTCCTTATTTTCCAGTTGTACTCAACCGACTTTAATATACGGCTGTTATAGTCAGCTAAAAACAGTTAAATTTATTAATGTAATCATACTGTATCATATCTAATGATAAGTAAGTATGAGACAAAACGATGCGCTTTAATCTAATATATAGTTTGAAATACATGTTATTTTATATGGGTATCAAAAATTTAGTAAGTATCAATTCAAGAAATAGTAAAATCAAACCTGGAAATTCAAGTAATATGGTCAAATCCTTGCCATAATCTATTGGCCGTAATTATCCACGACAATTCTATCTCGATATATTCCCCAAAAATCTTCACAACACCCACTTACAGTAAATATCAGATCAGTAGTGACCAACTTCTCAAGGTAATTCTTGGAGATATGGCCAGTGAGGTTCAACCGCTTCAGCGTAAGACAGTTACCCACCGATGACATTGTATGCTGATCACCCAAATATATTGTGAAATGGCTTAATTGAAAAATATTAACCCTTAGGTATCTACCTGGTTGTCTTATGGTAACAAATTCGATGTAAAACCTGAGAGTCCTTGTCTTGATACCTAGAAGGGTCATGAACGCTCACGTTAGAAGAGTCCTATACTAGACAAAACAGCTGTCGAATGTTTTCAAGCTTTTTATGGTTGTCTGACTTAGTCCAGTTCGTGATATCAAATTAAGATCTGTCATTGATACACAAAGTGCCAGAAATTATTCAAAATATTCTTGATAGTTTATTTAAATTTTTTTCTGATTTAATCCCCGTGGTGACAATAACCTGATGATTTATGATATTGCTTACAACCACTGATTATGTGACACAGTCACTTGTTTTTAGTTTTCTCTATGAGAACTAAGTATTCAATGATTTCAGTCGAATTCACATCTTGTTTTCTATTTTGCATGTGTAATGAGAGACGTAACTAGATCTTTCAACTAAGCAGTTTTAAGAAGCTATGGCATTATTAAATGAAATAAAATAAAGTTCAGGAAAATGATCCAGAGTTTGTATGAAAAGGTGTTGAACTAGCAATGTTACAAAGGAATGAAACCGGTTACTATTTTTAATTTACCCCAGATATCATACCAGGATATACGACGAGAATGATGGAGAACACATCTCTCATAAAATCTGTTAAGATTATTGAAGCAATTGACTATTCTTAGTAGATTACAACGATAAATAAGTGATTGGTATAAATAGGATAAAGTTCCAGAATAATCTAATGTAGTGTACAGAATTCATCACGTAAATATGAAAGCATTATTAGAAGAGATTAAATTCTAATTGTCAGATGCATAATTGCAGTAAGTCGGTTACACGGGTCAATAATGTTAAACCGTTTAAAGTTTTCCAGAATTTTCATGTTAGTTGATTTTAATCACAGGCTAAATTAAAACGAGAAGTTTACACTTTGACTGTAAACTGTTTAGTTCTGAAAATCGGTCCACAGTTATTGTGTCAAATATTTCGATCAGTATGAATAACGGTTACAAAAATTATCAATGTGATCTAGCCAGAACCAATAAAGGTACCACATTAGCGAGTCTGGCTAATCGGTGCCTTCAAATCTATTGTAAACTTGTTAGTCCTAACCCAGATAGAAGAACGCAAGATAAGTAAGCCAGCAACTAAAGTCAATTTATATTTCAGGCACTCCTTTATATGCATTTAAAATCTGACCTCATAATCAACAACTTAAGTGGACGGCATCAATATACAACAATGGCGAAAATAATAGGGAACTGTAGGTAACGTGTACACAATTAATTAGTTATAGTTTATGAATGGAAATAGCACAGAAACAGTTAATAGGTCGAATGGGAGATTAGTGTAAGAGAATATACAAATAATAGGAATAAAATGTATTGTATGAATGTAAATAGTATATATGCAATGATCATCTGGACAACAGGTCTTGAAGCTAGTCACTCAAATTGTCAACAGTTCGAATAAATTTAAAAAGATGCAATTTCATAAAAATATTTAACAGTTGAGTTCTAGTGCTACTATCTAATTAGAGTTCAAGTTTAATTCATACCGATTGAATCGATTAAAACAGTTTTTACAGTTGATAAATACAACATGTAGTTTGTTTAAGTGGAAATAAAAGTAAAGTTTAGCAGCTGGTCATTAACTAAAATATTTCAACTATCAAAGTTGGCTGAAAAATAAAAATAAATTATAACTGAGTGTTGTGGAATTTGTTGAATGTTAGTTTAATATCACGAGTTGGTTTGTGTTAGACAATCATTAGTTGTCTACTTCAGACCAATTCGTGATATCCAAAGTGATATTCTGCAATCTACATAACACTCAATTACAATAATTTATTATTCAAATAAATAGCCTTAATTTCCTGATGACATTATGTACATGACTTCGAGAATCGGTCATACGAATTTAAGTAGTTTTTAGGCTTCCCTAATAGTGTAATGGATAAATTACATTTTCGACTCTAGACATGAAAATGTATTTCGTCATTTGAATGTTACTTTATTACTGAAAATCAATTTTGTCTATGTATCATTCATGAAAGAATTTTCCAAGTTTCATATAAATTACTCATTAATCAGTAATGAAACAATTTAATATGTTATTAATAGTTTACTAAAATTTCTTCTACTCTGGTTTATTCTTAGGTTTATAGAATGTTTATGATATTAAGAATACTTGTAATTCACTTAGATAAGAATCATTTTTTACCTGTATCACTAACATAGAAGTCATCGTTATCATATACTGTAAGTATAGAAATAAAGTATGATGTAAACTCTTCTCAAAGTACTGTTTAAACTGATACAAACAGATACGTAAATGAAAAATGTATACATAATTTAATTAGATGATGTACTTTTGTATGAAACTATACATTTGCCAACAGTACTAGTTCTCTACGTCAATTTACATTAGCAATCCTATAATAAAAGAGTATTAAATTCTATTTTAAGAAATATTGGCTGATTGTAATGAAAAACTTTATTATAGCTGTAAATTTACTTTAAAAAGAATGACCTAATATTTGGTGAAATACAGTTTGAACTAGTTTATAGCTGTCCATTTTCATTCACATATACAGATTTCTTAGATGCACTTGTTAAAAATTCATGTATTTATACTGTATTCATAGGGAAAGTCTATTCATATGAAATCTGCCCTTCACCTTATACTATTTTAATTTTAGTTAGTAACAATCAACTAATATTATAGGATAGTTTTCTTCATGTTTAAAATAGTGCTTGTCAATCATATTCCCCAGTAATATTATCTTAGTAAATAATATTCACCTAATCATAAAGAACTGCTGATGAGATTAAATGCTTAAGCGCTTCATCGTGTGAACATACTAGTACAAGTATATTATAATTCGACGCTGATTATTCATCCTATAGCATACGCTGATAATTAGCTCTTCTTAAGTCTTAGATTAAACAAATATGTGACTAGAATAATGAACTTTATGAAGTACTTCTTCCTCAGTATTTTAAAACAATAGACGTTTAGTTATATCGAAGCTATAACAAATAATAGAAAATAAACGAGATTAAAATTTCAAAGAATCTGACTGAATAACATCATTCTGTATACCATACAAAAATACAGTATACTTACATTTAAGTTATTGTGGTTTTGTAGAGACTGACCATGTCTCACATTAAACAAAGAAAAGTCCTACAATTCAAAGCAACTCCAGTGATTTTGATTGCTTAGGGTTTATTGTGAAACCTACAGGCCTACTTTTTGGTGAAATCGAGGTTTCCGGGAAATTCCATAATAATATGAAACATACCTAGTATTTTAATGTGATGTAAATCGTAGTATCACATCAAGTAATCATAATTCAGGGACAGTATTTGTGAAGATACTGACACTTTCAATTAAGAAACATGTTTAATTCGCTCATCTTTTATGTCAAGGAAACGGCTACGTGACTGAAATATGTCAATGTGACGATTTATTTTTGATTTAATTATTTTCATCACTCTTTACCTATAAGCAACATTGATTTCGTTTCTCACATTTCTTACAGCTAATCGTGTTTATATTAATAGAGGCTTAAAAGAATGGAAGATGATTTTCAGTTGCCAATAATGTCCAATTTATTTATTATGTTGATTAAGTATGTTGTCAATGTATAAGGATGATCTAATAGAAGCATAGTTCTTAATAATTATGCGTATGCACATATGCATTAATGTATCTGCATACTAAAACTATTTTTATCAACTTTTGGAAATTTAGGTCAGTTATATATAGTACATATTTTATCAGAATACTTCCTTAACTGGTAGGTTCATTTAGTCATGTACGATGTTCTAAGTAAAATTTGATATTTTTTATCTAGCGAATACAAATTACTTCATATATCTTAGTTGGACATTAACAATCAAATTCTGAATAACTTAAACTAAGGAAGTCGATTAACGATTAGAGAAAATGAGTTTATATTCATTTAAATTTATATGGTCACAAGTACATGGTACCTGTTAAAAAAATCTAGAAAATGCTGATTTAATGTTTGCTAACTTTGCCCAGTTTGGTAAGCAGAAATCGTTAGATATAATAATTACACTTCAAATCTTATATTCGAATTAGTTGTGTTTGTGCATTGTGGTGATTGTTCATTTTAGGATTGAAGTATTTTTAGCTGATTTCTGTTGGATAGCCATTTAAAACTAGCGGAGTATACCTATTTTATTAATGTATGGGACTCTTCAACAGTCAGCACCCACAACCTAACCAGTTAGTCTATATTCAACTTTTGCCATAGTGGTTTAGCCGTTGAATCACTGAGCTAACATTTAACAGTGGATATCTCTTAACTTAAATTAATCTGTAAAACATTCATTTGAATTCATCAAGGGATTAACTTATTGATGCACGCTGCCAGTGAGAAGTCTTTTGCTATGATGAAACAGCTGTCATATGTCTTCTGGTCTTTAAAGGTTGTTTAACGCCTACTGATTTATGTGCGTAATTCAAATTAATTTAACCTGAATTTGAAATCCTTGTACTCAGTTGACTAAATCTGCAAAATCTAATTTTTAAAATAAATTGTATCTTTAAACGATTTTATGCATTTAATGACATATCTTAACATCAACTAGAGATGAAGTAGTTGAATTCTGGAGTCACATATTTTTTAAACAATTAAGTTGATTACACACCAAAATTTCAATTCATGTTATCAATAACTCTCGTCAAATGCTTGTAAATCTAAGAATAAACAAGTCACAAATACAATTGAAGGTACATTTACTCATAACAGTGGATCGTATTTAGTTTAGAGAGAATAAACTATTAATCAACTGTGAAAAGATTCAGTTTCTAATCCTCAACCACAAATTTATTACAAAATGAATTTTCATGTCTATTAGAAGTATTGAATTCCTTCTGATGATATTTTTAATGTAATTATACTGGGCTGGGACAAAATAATGCATATATACATATAACAGTTTATTCTGCTTAAAAGATTATTGTTTGAGTAAATCTATTGTTTAGTTATTTGGATCCGTCGCAGATTTATGTTTGCTGAATGCCAATCAAAACCAGGGCGCAATCGACAGTTATATGGAACTCATAGTCAGTTCTCTTCCTTATTGTTTTAATCTGTTGTACATCTGTCTAACATTATAACAACATTTACACGATAGTTTCTTATCGCATTTTTATTTTCATATATTTTAAATTGAATATATGAAACTCTGTAATTGTTTTAAGTTACCTTTTGTAATCATTTACACATTAATTTATTGTTAGTTGTTATATATTTAAATAATACTGCTTTATTCACTGTCAATTCAAAAGAAACGTACTGTATCGTACAAGTCTAAGTGCCATTTTTGCCCCAAAAAATCAATACAAGTTAGATATATTTGATGGTAGAGGTGAGACAAGAATGAAATATCCTACTGAAACAACCCTATTTTGTTAACATAATATAAAGAATTAACCTAATTTCTAAATAATAAACAATTTTGAAACAATGTTTTCAATAAACGTAACTACTTCACTCATCTTCTAAAAAGAATGTTGTTTTGAAAGGATACCTTTTATATGATAAAGTTAATGAATAATATTAAGTAGTAAATAATGATCAGAAATAATTGGCAATAAAATGCCGTTTTATTTTATGTTCAGGGTGAATGAAATAAAAAGTGAGGAAGAAAGAATGTGAAATCATTGTTATTAAAGTGTAACAAGAATAAGGATTATAACATTTTCTCAATTTATGCATAAATACCATTCGGTTACATTGTTGATTAATAGGTGGAATGTTACCACTAATGCTAAATATAGTTGTATATAAATAGTTATTAATTTAAAGTACTTAATATCATACAATTAACTATAAAATTGTACTTTTTTCGATATTACATTCAGTTATACATTCAATTAATAAAATTATATATAGTTTGCCATAGATTGATGCCGGTCGGGTACCACTCGTTACCAGGAAGCAGTGGACACCTAGCATGAGGCCCCTCGAAAATGTGTACTCTCAATTTCGCTGACTAGTCCAACCGCAGATTTTCGGGTCTCACGATGAATGCTTAACCGTTCATATGATTGGACAGACGTTCAATCGTAAAATCCCCACTTTTATCAATTTATGATATTGCTCAACGTTCGTCAATTGTTAATAGAGATAACTATCTTACTCTCGACAAATCTGTACTCCACAAATCATGATTTATCACTAAAACTTTAGAAACATATTAAACTTAGTCACCTGTCAGCTTATTATTAGAGTTGATTTAAAGGGGTTTTCGTGGAGACTGGCATTACTTTTATTTGCCTGTGTTCATCGCTTTGTTTGTTTCTTTATATTTTGCATTAAAATATATAAATACATATTTGTGAATGTTAAGATGTTGGCAGTTTCGGTTGTAATATGTTAATACATTTTTAGTTTTGTAATCAAGAGGAATTATATATTAATGTATATAACGGCTGTTTTCTCGATAGAGCTTTGTGTGTTGCAGATAATCATCTGCTCATAACCAACTGGCTTTATAAACTACTGACAGTTTCACTTTATGAATCTAAACTGCGAGAGTTCACAAAAAATCCTTACGTCATTAATTATAGACAGCTTTATACAATAAGTTTGGTTTAAAATTATGTTGTTAACCAACATCGCTGATGAATTTTAGGTTATTTACTAATGTATATGCCAGATCCTAAATTGTTTATGATTAATTTATTGACTCATAGGTATTAAAAGTATATGTAACGTAAATACGTCCATGAATCAAAAGACACCTTATTTAAAATTATTCAACAAACACGATTTTTAACCAACGGGGTCCACCGGGGGAATTTTTATAATTTATTTTATTGATTTTAAAGTGACTCGATGCTTTTCCTAAGTAATTACGATTTTATATAATCAGTATACCTAATCTAGTTCGAATACCCCAAACATAGTCCTTAGACTTCTGATGAATCACGACTAAAGGAAAAAAAAAAGATATAACTACATGTAAACGACTAGTATGCTAATTTGTAATTTTGATATTACTTTCAATTGTTAATTTCTCTAAACAGACACTTTTATCTTATTGGATACAGTTCATATTTCTTAAAATATCAGTGCATTGAACATGTGTAATAAAGTTCCAATTACAAAAAGTCTAAAAATACAGTGCACCGATTGTACTTGAAAGGAAATTTCTGCAAAATATTCAAACTCTCAGTAGTCTAATTAAAAAGGAAACGGTAAACATATTATCATGAATTGTTTTTGTTAGAATAATAATAACAAAAGGGCAACAATTATAAAGGTGAACTATTTAAATTAGACATTAGATTTATACAATCAAGTAGGGATTTGGTAACTGCCGTATGTTTTGTCATAGTTAACGATTTTCATTCGTACCCATACTATTTAAATCAGACACTTAGATTATAGGCATTTTGGTAGCATTTAACACCAATTGATAGATTTCAGTTAATGATATCTATCCCATATATTGTCTAAATATTACTAATATACACATAATTAACGAGGAAAATTATTATCATGTACTGAAACTAAAGTCGACAACTCTACTTCCTGTATGAGATTAATTTAAAGGAAAAGAGTATATTAAAACATAGGTTACTGTGACAATACTTCTATTCGATTGCTTGATAACCTTTTACAGGAGGACATTACTTAACATTTTAGTGAATTTATTTCTTTTCATCTACTCTAAATCATCAATATATGCTATGATTTATACAAATATAGGTGTCATGTTGTAAATGTAATATAACATGACGTAATAGAGAACAAGTAAGGCTTAAAATGTATTATAATTAGGGTAAACAATAACTACTAAAATTGATAATGATTACAAAAATATGTTGGTAAGGTAATCATAATAAAGGCAATAGGAATAACAACATGCTATCATTAATTTTGATGTATCTATGAGGATAGTATTTTTTTAATAGTACTAAATTTCATATCAACAAACATCGGACCTACAAAACCGCAAACTGCCATACTTGTTTACTTATAATACACTCTATTAGTTTATACTATAAACTGTATGTGTACAATAAAACAAACTCATAGTTTATTCTTCCGAATCCTAGTGCCATCCATGTAACTGTATAAGAAATAATAATTAGTGTCTTCTAGTAAGACAGTAGTAAACAAATTCTCTGCATCAGATGATACATTCACTTTTTGCTCATACTGATGTGTAAGTTGCTTCGTAATCAAATACCTGACAAGATGACTGACTATACTATAACGTAAATATACAGTAGATAATTTTATTGTTATAGGTTAAGAACACACTATACTGAAGTGTGTCACTTAGGTTATAACCTAAAATCAAACTGGTTATGTAGTGTTTTGATGTGCAAATATCATCTGAAGTGTTCTTAACTAACGATTAGTTAGTAGTTAATATATCTGTAAACAACATTCTTAGGAATAAGAATGAACAATATATTCAGAAAAGTGATCGACTTTGAAATTGGGACCTCTGATCAATCAAAGGTGTCTCAAATAATTTCACTTGTAAGTTACATTTTTACTCAAAATCAGCATTAAAACTGATATCACAAGTTAATGTACACTATAATTTTGGCAATAATAATGACAAATAAGTTTAAGGTAGGTGAATGAATAACTCATCGAATAAATTAATACATCTTATCCCTAAAGTGAACTAAACACTGTAACATAAATCGTCACTACATAGTGATATACTACAACTTTTGTTGGTAACACTATAGTTATCGTAAATGGAAATTTCATACAAAACATTTTGTTAAACCTGTTTTCATTTGTCTACTTAACTGTTATTAATTCACCTAAAACCAATTACATCACTAACTACTTACAAAACGTATAAGTAGCTAACATCACCTATCGAAATTATTATTAAATCAACTTTCATGCAACATTTTATTTCCTTTCCTCTGTAGAGGATTTCAATAAACTGATACTAAAAAAGCTACTCCAATCTTGTTTTTATCAAACATCCTTTCGAACAACTGGGTTGTTTACTTAATTTCTTATGTGATTAATAAAATTTTAGCTATAGTAGATATCAAGTGGAACTAATTGATTTTATAAACAAATGATTTAAAATGATTATATAATATCCCCCCTCTCAACAATCACTCACACTGTGTATTTATAATTCCATTCAGTTAAGAGAAAACTTCTTTTATGTAAAAAATCTATTTACTTAATCCTAGAAAATGTACTTGTGACTAAAAGTATCCATACATAAAAAAGTATCTAATTTTTTCTTTGATTCTAATTTCTACCGAACATTTTCATAAAGGCTATTTATAATTCATTGGTAAAATAAGAAAGATAATGAAGAAGAAAGTACTTTATGATGTACAATAACTACACGATGTATCTGTTGTATTGTTGAAATGTAATGATATCTTATTAATTTTTTTTATGAATGTTTTCAACAATAAACAAATCAGTGGAATTTTTTTTCAAGTATCGATTAAGGAATATACTATTGAAATAAACGATGTACTTTAGAGTTAATTCATTAAACACAATGTTTCTTCATTTCATTATAAAGTACCAGTTCACATTAATTATATCGATTAAAAAAAATAAATTGAAAATTTGTTTCACATCATTTACTTACTAATAGAAAAAATTAAATGCATTTGACGATAATTGACATAATTAAAATTACATTATACACAAGTATGGTAATTAGATTAAAATCATAATAATGTGAAAAACTAATTACATAATTATCTGGACTGACTGCATGAGAATAGAAATACATAAATCTAATCGTCAACTATAATTTATAAACAATATTTAAAAATATCAATCTTAATGCATATGTAAAGAACAATAAACAGCTTTATCAATACATATTTAGTCAACAAAGGTCGTCATATCCTCATAGATTTAGCATACAGGGTTGAAATATAGAATCCTATTCAACTGGCCTATACAACAAAAGCTATCAAAGTCGCCCATCGCTTTCTTATTTCTCTGTCATCTGACTAGTTTCAGAGTTGCTATTTTATTTTTCGTCCTTATTACTATATTATTATATATGAAAATTAACAGATTGTTGTCTCAAACGCATACTCACACTTATTGATATCCTCATTTTTGAAGTATCAGATCATGAATTCCATTATCCAATTATATTGACATGAAATTACTCATTAGGGTATATCATTAAAGTTAAACCATACAGAACGTAGTAGTTCTACATAACTCATAACAGAAATATGCAGCCCTATGAAGATTATTTTGATACACAGTGCTTGTGAAAGAATTTTGTAGTTCACCTTATTTGGTAATGAAGTTACAAAAAGTTCTCAGTCCTACAACTATTAAAAATCATTAAAAGCTATAACTACTGATCTGCTTATTATGATGGAATAATTCACTTATAAAGTGCATTATTGTGTTCAACTAATTCTAACAATAAATATAATTATCTTCGGAAAACATCCAGTTAAACAGCGAATTGAGTTATAAAACTCTTCAGTCATCCATCCATATGTAGAAACGAGTAACAAATAAATAAACTGACCTTAATAGAAAACTAACTGAATGAGAATAAATGCTCGATTGATCAGATATGATAAACTAGCTTTCTTAAAATAGAAAGTAGGGTAAACAAAATAAATTTGTGTGTTCGTGATACACCTACAATGAATAAGAATACAACATCAAAAGCGATCGAACCTCATATCATCGGGTGTATTTGCTAGTTCACTTAATGTAGACCAGATGTTTACATCTTAAATTATAATTATTAGGATCACCGATTGCAGTTAGATAGAACTGTTCTACACCCAATCTAAGTAATCTTAGCATTCAAAACAGATTACACAAATCTTAAGAAATCAGTCTAAAATTAATGCCTTTGCAAGCTTACGATTACTACCTATTTAAATGATTCGTATACAAAATAAGTAAACCAAAGAATAAAACTAACATTTATTGAATTATGTTATTCAATAAAGTAGTTACTTATGAACTAGGATTAGATAACACTTGTGGTTATAAGTTAATAAAACAAAGAGAATCTAGTATTTAATAAATCACAAAATAATAAATGACACCTCATTATAAAAGTATTCGTTGACTTTCGATGCTGCAACATTAAGAACAAATGATTCTTAGGCAAAACTGGTAGTTCATACAAATAACCTTCATTAAATTTGTGCTGATTGTTTGCTGAATAATATGGTATATTACAAATGAACTCAATTATTATTAATAATGTGTACACAAGGTATATTCTGAAAGTAATCTATCATGTACACAAGCTTTTAGAAATATTTAGAGTGACAAAGGGGTTATTAAATATAACAAATGTAACAAGAACGTTATTGTTGTTGTCTTAAGATTATTGTTATTTAACAGTCTTATGCTCAACAACAACCTGAAGGGTAAATGCCCGTATTTGACGGATTCTGTGTCTTTATTAATTCACTTGCTCATATGTATGTCGTTATACAGGCTCTTCTGATGAGGATCCTATCCAAAAGAGTTCAAAAACGTCATCCAGCATGGTTGAAATGACCTGAGATAAGATCAATACAATTCCCAATACCGGACATTTTGCAAACACGAATCACTTGGTCAAAAAAATTCTTCGTATAAAATCATTTATAAATCTGTTAATGCCAATGAGGAATAGCAGTCTTTTACCTACGTTTAACAACTGAAGCCTGAGCTATGTACCTACTGCAGATAAAGTTATGTATCCACAAAAAGTATGTTTAACCTCTGTTTTTACCTTGATCTTAAACTCAGAGCAAATAAAGAGTTTTTTCAAAAGACCATTACAACTTCCCTCTTCTTCCCTATAGACTTTTCATTTTGAACTGACATTTTCATTTTCAAACACACTTGATCACGGCTGCATGAAAAAAACTGTCCCAATATATAATTTAAAGTAATTTTCGCGTTTAAGTGTTTTTATTAAACTTCTATGATATTTTACTGAATACTAAACTATATTCAGATTCAAGTAAATAACGCTTGTTTTATTGTTCAATTGGGATGGTTATTTTTGGGTTGATTGGTTATTTAGTTGATTGACAATATCACAGATTGATGTTGGCAGGGTATCATTGAAAACCATGGAGCATTTGACACTTGTTTTGTTATAGTGTTCAACTTTTTAGCAGTGAGCACTCCAGATTCCATACCACAGGCTCTGGGTTGACGATGAACTCGTATTATCACTAACAAATATTATTGATTACTATTAAGAAAAATGTGTGTATTTGTGATTGTAGTGTATTGAAAATTAATTTGTATAAAGACAACTCTGTTGAAATACATTCCTGTTTTTTTCATAAAAGTAGCAAGAACATTATTTGAAATAATGCAATTCATAAATTTATATTAAAACATATCAAAAATATGAGGTATACATTACGAATAAAATTTATAATTGGAGATGACAGTTAAACCATATTCATCTTTATTTAGCAGTGTATGAAAATAGAAAGTACTAATGCTGCAGCGCTATTTGAATTCTGAAGTGCTAAATATCATAGAGGGAACAACAGTATTGCACTAGTATTTTATTAACAGGTAGATCATTATATTATGCTAAATTTTTACGTTGTGTAACCAAGGACGATGTTTGCTGCCTAATATTGAGCACATCATTACACCCATTTAGAAAAAGGAAAAGAAAACATTTTACAGTTAAGTGAATCATATTAGTAACACACAATTTGAGGTTAACTAAGTGTAGCTTATGGAATTAGTAATATAAGTTTATAATTAAAATGTTTCATAATTCCTGTTTGGTACTTGTTAACGCTATGATTGTTGAGTCGAATTATACATAAGATATTAGTTAAAGACCAAAGAACGTATATTAATAGTACTACCAACATTCATAATAGTATTAGTAATAGATATGATAAACCGCTTATGTGTTAGCGTAAAAACTATACATACTAGCATATAAACTATATGTTCATCGACGTTGAACATTCAATAAGTAGGCAAGTGCATCAAATGAAATTATTACTAAATATATTATTTGATATAAATGGATGACTGAATGACAGCCAAGTGAATAACGACATACAGTAGGGAAAGACAACATAGAATATTCCCTTTAGAAAGTGAAAAAAAAAACTTATAATAAACAAATAAATGAATAATTAAATAATCCTACAAAAAAATTATTTTATATCATTTAACTTTATTACTAATTTTTTTATCAGTAATATAAACATTTTGATTTTTATTTAGGTTAAAAAAAATAACTGTAAAAAATAGTGTCATAAAACTAAAGACAATTTAATGCATCCACAGTTGATTATTCCATCTATCATACTTTATCAGTCACCGTATTTTAAGTAAACAATTCACTTAGTTAGGTTATGTAGATAATGTATATAAATTCATATTGCCATTACCATGTTTCTATGATCCAATCATATCTTTATGAAATATATTTTCTATTAAACTAAAAGTCATTTATGTTTCGTACCAAAAAATTTTATGCCGCCAAGATTTCAAATGTAATTATTCAACGTAGATTTTACTTAAATATACATATACAAGATTATCATTATTTTTGTACATTTAATCATAGACATTGAATAGATTAAATGTAGCGCAGTGAACATTGAACAGAACTATCTTAGCCCAAGTTACATAACTAAATATTTTTTTGAAAAATCTATGAAAAGCATATATATATACATCTATGTTACCAATGGATTCATTAAGTATTCAATTAATAAAGGATAAAACAAAAAAGAATTCAAAACATATTCGATTTCATGGTCAACCATCATTTACATCAACTATAATATCGAATAACTGTTTAAATCAAGCAGATTCATATACATCAACTTTAGATGTAAATTGTTCATCTAATTTGGAAATTATTAATATTTTTAATTTAGACACTTTATTTCATTTAATGCCAAAATTTATTCAACATAATCATTATACTACTTTATGGAATAATCAGTATTCATTAATTTGTAATGAAGATTTTAAAGAAAATTCATTCATTTCAAATACGATTAATTTAAATTATTCTTTAAGTAACAGTTTATTGTAAGTTTTATTCAATTTTTTTAAATATTCTTGTTAAAATGAGATTATCTATAGTTTTCAATATTCAATAAGTGTATTTTTTTCTATTACTTCCAAGTGTTTCTTATTAAAAGGTTGATAATGATTATTTCAGAGTGTAGTCTCCATTAAACACTTTATCATAAGCTAATATATTCACTGTTTATAGTGTTATATGTTTGCATACTAACTAGCTTGTAATATTGTTTATTCTAATTCGAGAATGAGTAACATGTTTAACTGGTATGATTTAGTTAAGTTGATATTATGAGATTGGTTTATTTTTATTGTTTGTATTCGTTACCGACTGATCTACGTTGACTGTCACATAAAACCACCGAATACTTGATAGCTGTTCCATTATAGTATGAGGATTAACAACAGTGCCTACTATCAATTATTACAGAAAATTGAACCTAGAACCTTTAAATTTAGAAGCGAATACCTCAAACTCAGAGAGGTTTGACCAGCTAACAAAATTTCTGTGAAAACAGAATAACATGAACATATGCACAATAAACAGCAATGATATTTAGCAATTACATGATTACAATTAATCATACTTCACAGATCATGAAACTGTTGTTTTTATAGAAATATCACCAATAGAAGTCAAAGGTATTCAGCCTGTTTTCATTACTTAGTAAAATTATTACGATGGATTTTTAAATATGCATTTTTATTAAACGGATTAAAAACATTTGTGACGAATCTAATCAACTAAGCTTAGTACTAATCTCCACAAAACCATATTCAATATGCTAACGTGTATAACTTATTGAGAGTTAATATAGTTATCAATATTCATGATTGTTTAATCAAATTGTGTAATATAAAGTTACACCACAGATGAACATGCTTATTACTTAATGCACTTTTTCACCAAAATGTTAACCAACTTTGGCTTTTAGTTACATGACATAAAGATTGATGTAATGCAAAGAAAAGATGAAATATATTTTGCTTTTACTTTTTTCTCATTTTTTCAAATTCCATTCTATATTTTTTTTTGTAAAATCGTATTGTTTATTGTATTTAGGTGAATAGAATGAGAAAAAACACATTAATCGCTTATCGAATTTTTCTATAAAACTAAACATGTTTAGTATGAATGTTATTTTTGTGTATGATTAGGTGTCAACAAATAATGTACTCTGAAAATATTCAGTAGTATATACATATATATATGTATAACTACACACTGTTGTATGCCATTTAGTGATATTTTAAATAATTCAGAAAATCGATTACTTCAATATGACATTACTGATAACCAGTATACTCAAAAGTTATCTAAATATGTATTCATATATTCATGATAAATTTTATAACCTGGCAAGTAAAATTATTGTAAGTCATCATCTTGCACAAAAAGCAACTAACATTAACAATAATAATTATTATGATAATATTATTATAAAGACAATATATTTGAATTGTATCGACATTACATGAAATGCAAAAGAAACAGGGATTATCCAACGATGATGTAGTTGTCAGATTTAATGAATCTGAAGCTAAGAATACTGAAACGTGAGTTAAATTATGCAATCATTTGACTGAGTTGATTACTTCCATTGAAATTTAGCACAACTCGTATTGAGTACATAAATGTTAACGCTTATTGTTTAGGTGAAATTTGTATACAAAATAATAAAGGTATCATAACTATGGTTTAAACACTGGAAACCGTCTACTAATGAAGTTAGGATGTTTACATTCATATATAAATTTCTGTCATTAAACTTTTGTTGTGCAAAAGAAACTAAATCTTTGGAATGTGAAATATCCAATAAAATTATATTGCCCCTTAAATTCGAGGGATTCTTTAATTTATTAGATTGCATGATCATTTGTTCATATTACTTTAATATGGAAGCACTAACAAATTGATAACAATTTGTATATATTCCTACTTCTTCTTAGTGGATAATCATTTACTTAATGGGCTGATAATAAAGCTTACTTTATATTTATAATCGATCAGTAATTATAAGAACAAACGTTTTGCTTTCACAGATAATTGAACAACGGTTGTTACTAATATACAGTATACATAAATTTACTCATTTGTAGCTCAACTGTATGTATTTGTATCTTTTAAGAAAATTTGCCATTCAACGTTTTGAATCACAACGTCCAGTTGTTCTTTTTATGACATTATGCAGGTAACCTTTAAACTATTAGAAATCTTCATGAAATCACCCTAAGCAAAATGTTTAGTATAATAATCACTAAAGTCATAACAAAAGTAAGTTATTGAATAGAACCTGGTTACTCAACAAAAATACGAATATTTTTCTTGATGTTTAGTAAGACGTGTTGTTTGAGCCCCACTGATTTCAAGGAATTTACATAGATTTACCTCTTTTCCAGGCTTTATTCTGAAAATAACTAAAGCTAATGGTCACAACTTTCTTAGAATACTTCTTCTAGGGACTCAGTATCACTGATAGACTTAATTCGATGAACTAATTAATACTTAGTGGACAAATACTTTTTGTTTCTAGTCTCATTTACTAAAATACGTTCAAATATAACTTTATATCTGTTTATTACTAAGAGTGCTAAAATGTATATTTCTATTTTGTTCTACTATTTAGGCAGGATATTTTTAAGGAGCCTCACTGTAAAAGATGTGATGAACCATTTACTGAAGATGAAAATATTGTCTCTGTAAAAGAAGGTACCTATCACCCAACATGTTTTGTGTAAGTTTAAAGTAAATTTAGTTACTGATATAGAACTAAACATGTACATAAATAATTAGATATATGCAGTAATAGACAATAACCACATGAATTAACAATATTAACGTACTACAGGGAAGTAATGAACATGTTTCAACATTGTTAAACATCATAATTATAAAAACAACTGACTCAGTATAAAATTTTACAAATAAAAATAAGTTGTAAGTCTAAAACCTGACAGAACCATTTTCATTGAGGTATAGGTACTTGTATCTGACATATTAATACAAAAATGAAAGGTGAATCTATACCATTACTTGTGAAATTTCAAAACAGTAATAAATCTGGTAGACGTCATTAATTTACCGTTGCTGCTATTTAGGACTTCATTGAAAGAGCACCCACCGTTGCATTACTATGCATGCTGAGCGAAACATTTCACTATGGCCTCTCTTCATGAGTTACAGTATATTCCGTTTGCAGCCAGCAGTGGCATCTAGGTGTGTTCAACTCGCGTTGGGAATAGTCAGACAAATGGAACTTCATACCCTTAAGTTAACTACTTTTTGGACTAAATAGGTCAGTGGATACAGAAGTAGTAATTGAAGTAAATATTTCCGTGTGTTTTGGTGTAAACATAATTACTATAATGTAGATATAACTAGACAAAAAGTCTCAAATCGAATAGCTGCGTGAAATAAAAAGCGGACTTTCTGAATTGGCCCAATTCGATAAACCTCTAAAAATAAATGACATGGCAATAATTATCGATGGAAATCACTAAAATTTTAGATAACGTTGTTTTATAATAATCAAACTTTAGTTTACAGATCACAGTCTTTATTATTATTTTAACATAACAAAACTGGTTTTATGATTGACGTGTAATCGATTTATTTATATCAAATCTAGGATAATATACTGTATTAGGAATTCATAGTGTTAGGGTTTATTACTACAGGAATTTAACTGTAATTCGCCTACCTACTAAACTACATATTAATAAATATAACTCATTCACAACAAATGTATAAACAATGATTTTTAATGTACAAAGTTCTATTTGTCCACTTATTCGTATGTGGCATTCATGCTACGTTCAGTCTATGCAACGTATTGTTTAAACTTTTAGACGATAGATTTAGGATAATAGTACAGCTGAAAAGTTTTACGTATTCACATTATTTCTTGCAGGTTTCATACAATAATTATGTTTTCTTTATATTTCATACGAAATAGTTTAATATGTATAGAATACGTTGGAAATGTGAATAAAACATAAATAATGTACGCAATAATAAAATTAACACCTATCTGATACATAGATAAAATGTTATAACAAATACTATCAATAAACTGAAGACTGTAATTATCGAATTTTTTACTAAAAGCTTAACTTTTCAATGAATAAATTCAGTGCTATCAATTATTAGTAATGAATATTATTATTATCAAAGTGATTTGCAATAAGTCATTGAACTACATGGTGTGAATGATGTGAAATTGTCGCAGATCACTTGTTTATACATTGCATTTGTTTGCAGTTGATAAGGTGACATTAAAATAGAATGAAATCACATCATGTACTAATCGGCAAACTAGGTTTTGTAAAAAAGGTAGGCAAATACATTAATAAGCGTATCATTTATGCGTAACATGTTGTTACTAAATCAGATTTCTTTTTAACATTTGTTTGTATAATATACATGATCATGAAGATGTGCTCAATGTTTTCAACCATTACCTAACAAAGAATTTTACGAAGTAAGTTTAACCCAGTGATAAATATTGCTTATTATAAATTCACTAGGTTGATCATATTTCAATCGGTCATTTAGTAAAGTGTAAGTTAAAACACAGATTACTTATCAACAACTGACGTGAAATCTTTAAAAAGTCACCCATAGTTTAAATTATGAATTATTCACTCAGTGATTTCATTGTTTCACGACAACACTTCAGCGTTTACGATGACGATATACTGCCGATCTAAACAAAGCATTTACCTTCATATGTCCAATGTTAAAGGTGATTGGGTGTGAAGTATACTTCCTGCCTAAGAAGCGAACAGACATTTCAGTCGCAAGTTAGAGGATTGAGCTCTTAGTATTCACGTAAGGGATTCGTTCAACATTAATAATTTAAATCCAATGTGACTATATACAAATATATTTGTTTAAAATGATGAAATATTTGATAAAACCTCTTAAATTTTTCATAATAACAGTTACTTTTCAATCTTTATTGTTTTATATATCATATCTAATTTTCAGTATTTACCGTATACTCATTTACGATAACCAGTTATGTATAACATGCAGACAGATTATCACAGTCCCGTGTTCTAATAATTGTCGTTATATGTTACTAAGTGTACAATTAAACAAATTAACAAACGCTTTTTGCCAAAACCTACATTTTTTACAGTAACAGAAGTATTTCGTTACACATTAATGACTAAAAATTAAGGTTTTTACCGATAGATCCGAACAATAAAAGTTTTATTTTATGTAAAATCATGTTAAAGTATTGGCTGGTTGTAAATTCCAAATAAGGAAGCAACGTTTGACCATCGCCCCTTTAATTTTTAATCGAATATTTATCAGATTCTAGCTTGTCTTGTGAAGTAAACTTAAACTAAATCAAACTCCACAAATTACCTATATGGATAATTCAGTAAACTATTCCTTTGAACAAAAACTGACCATTTACATGGTGCACACAATATACTAACTCATTACTATGATACTAAACGTTTATTTAATCTCATAAAACTATATATATATATATATATATATATATATATATATATATATTGTTAGTCTTCCCTTTCAGTCACTAACTTTATACTTATTGTTTTAGTTTGAAGGTCGGCGATATTGCAAATATGATTTTCAAGTTCTTTTTGCGCCATTTTGTTCTAAGTGTGGTAAGTTATTTTCTCAGTAAACTAGATTGTAATTTTACTTTTGACTGGTTATCACTATAGATTTTGTGTGACAGAAAACTGACTTAAAAATCTATTGAATTATATAAAATTCTACTATTCTTAGTTTCATTCAAAGGGCTAAGAGAGGGAGGTTTTGTCCTATGAGTATTGATGATATCTACATTGTTTTAATAATCTGCCTATAGTGCATACAAAACTCTGCCTTTCATTTATGATCCTCCGAAGATATAACTGATAAGTATTGTTAAGAATTACGTACATGTTTGGAAATTACGAATAAAATTACTATGTGTAACATAAAGTAGCAACCAAGACAATGTGGAGACCACAAGCAGTACATAAAAGAATATTGATGTTAAAGTCAAAAAGTGTTTTGTATAATGAACAATTAAATTTATTCACAACACAGATGACAGATTTGTGAATGTGTATACAACTCAATTAATTTGTATAACCTATTTTGTTTAGGTGACTTTATCATGTCCAAAGTGGTTAAAGCAATAAACAGAAGTTGGCATCCAGAATGTTTAATATGTGATGAATGTGGAGTCCAACTTGTTAGCAAAGGATTTCAGAGACATAATAATAGGCAAGTGGAGTGTCTAGTAATTCCTTTTTTCTAACTGCATAATCATACACCCTCATCACGTTCTACAGTTAAAAGTTCAAATAAATTATATAATTTCTGGTAAATCCTTCTTATAAAATTAAGGAATCTGAATCATAAAACTGCTAATATCAGAATGACTAGTATGCAACTTTAATTTGCATACGTTTTTTTTGTTAGCTAACATTGTGAGATGGATAATTAGACTATATTTATACAATATGGCGACAGATATTGTGGTGTGACTGCAGACCAGAAAACAATCCGCTAATCAAAATTTTGCATATTCCGTTAATATATGAATAATGAATTTACCATTTCTCATGTATAATATAGAACACCTAGAGACTTTCAGATAGCATAATAAAATAAACGAGACAACTAAGCTCACAATTAAAATGAATCTAAAATTAGAATGATTTTGCTAGGTGTTGATCGTGGAGTGCTTTAACATGGAATGTATTCAGACTTACTTAGCTTTGTATTTAAGCAATTAAGGAGTAACCTGACTAAATCAGTCAAATAATACCACCAGTATACCATACAAATACGACTGAAGAGGAACTGAACTCCTTGTAAAATACATACATAGATAATAGAGGCCTTGAAAAAATTATAAACAAATAATTTTCTTATGAATAATAAATAAACAGTATATTTTCAGTGTATTTATCTCACAATCTACACCATAATAACAAATTCACTCTGAGCGGGTGTTGTAAACCTTAACAATATCAATTCATAGCTAAATCACACTTTAGTATCACAAATAATTGAAATTCGGCTATGACATTCACTTAAAGTTTCTGAGGGGATATTTCAAATGATCATATCTAAGTAATCAGTTTGAAAAACTCTTTTTGAATCCATAAATTAAAATGGCATCTCTTCATTAATTATCTTATAAGTCATATGATAGCTATTAGGAACATATATGCATAGTTTGGATTTTAAGATATTACATTCCAAACATAAAATACTTTGAAAACTAGCTATGTTTACCAAAATATTGTGAATAAGAATGAACTTGACTAATTCATATAATTCACAATCAATGTCATTCAATTCGAGATAATCATTTTTGAAATGGTATGTATTTCAGTAAGATGTAGTTGAATGAAAATGATTGAATTTTCTGATCTATCGATGAATATAAATATTGTTTTATATTATCCAATTGTATTATTAAGCATACAATAAACATATGCCAAAAGCTAAAGTGTGATGAGTTTAAAGCAGATAACCCGTATTTTCTCTGCATTTTATTCTTAATTTATACTTGCTTAAAGTGTCTTTAAGTCGTTTATACTAGAAAATAATAAGTTGGGAAATCAAGAAAATCGACTGTACTTTTTCTTTTAAAATGAATAAATGTTGCATCCTGGTATTTTAATTTAAAGCAAACTAGGACTGAATGGAAATCTTTAATCCAGGCAATCTAACTAGTGCTTTCGTATGACATGCGTATATATATATATATATATATATATATATATATATATGCAAAGGACTGATTCAGAGAGACAAGACCACGCTCTTGGATACACGCATAGTTAATATACAGATTTCAAACAACACATATTTTTCTTTGCTGTTTGGTCTTATGAAAGAAGGGAATCTTTCTTCTATTGCTCGAAATACTCCAAACCTAATTCTCACTAAAATTATAGACTTAGTTTATTTTTAGATAAATAAGTAGAAAACTTCATATACCATAAAACTTGAAATTATCACAACCAATAGATATCATCTACAGAATGTCAGTGTATAACAATTATGATAAGAGTAGCTTTGGTAAGCATTCATGTACCCAAGTTAACTAAAAACTTATCATTATGCTACAGCATTGTTTGGACAAATATATAGAATGACCTAGTAGGAGGTGGTTGTTTAGCTCACGGTAGTGTACTTCAGCGTATTTACCAATAATACCGAATTCTCGAATCTGAGACTGATCAGGAAAGGTAATTTTAATAAAACATACCTTTAATTATAATAATTTCACAGCACTAATCATGTTATCCTTCAATGTAACGTTAGTTTGCGAATATTTAAGACAAGTTACACTTTAAAATGACACGGCAGCTTTTCTGGGGAATACCAAATATACTAGTATTGTATAATTACAAATTTACCTTGAAAATATAGTAAGTTTATCCAGTTAAAATGATTATCCATAAATTCCCTGAAGAAACAAAATCAATTTAAGATCAGTTACATTTTATTTTTTTCAATAGCATTTTAATTATTTAGTTGCTAGCCTACAAATACGCGACACTTATGTAAGATATTTGAAGATAACAGATAAAAATCTTGTAGTGCTCATCATTAAGGTATACCTGCAACCTTGCGAGAACTATTAGTTCTTTTTAACCTTAAACTCACGTCACACGGACCATGCAACAGAATGTTTTAACAAAGCAATTGGACTTTATTTGTAATCATTTCAAAGTATATGGTTCCAGAAATGGTGTACATAATATCGGTCACTACTCATTGATTAGTCAGTGTGATTAAATTCGTTAACCATGATATATATTGAGCTAGTACTTTATGCCTACATTTCAGTAATGTTTCTGCAATGCTGTGAAAATTACATACAGTAATTTTATTCAGTGAGTAACAGGATACACCGCTTGTAAAAGTATACTATGTAGAAAAACTTCGAAATATTTTGGTTGGTCAACATGACAAACGTCACATACTTATACAACGAAAATGCTACACATTTGGTATTTATGAGATAGTAAGGTTGACTTCAACTCAAAATTCTATATAATTTAGAGTTATTCGTATCTTTCCGTTGATTTGTTACAGACTGAATTTAGTCAATCTGTTTTATTATATGTGCACTCTGTGGAGACTGACTCAGCACAATGGTAGTTCACAAGTATGAATTAATATTGACTGTGGCTGGAAAGTGGAATCTAGGCAATCTGCTAAGGATTCACATATGACAACATAAACTTATCAATTTCAGCCTATAACAAGTCAACAAGAACGTTCAAATACCGAAAATTACATATACATATCTACTGCACAAGTGTGTCCATTTGAACTGGATAGTCTTGTCGAAAATTTGGTGGCGTTTAACTGAACTCTAGTCTCGGTATGAACATCAACATTGGGATACAAGTACATTAAGCCGACAAGTCTCATATATGAGGAAACCCACTTTTTGGATTTTACTTCCTAACCAAAATGAAATCTAATTCTAAATCGCATGTTTTATCATGTTTTTGAAATTGTAAGTATAAATAGTCATTAATAACCCTTTTAATGATCAAGATATTTCGATTACTTAACAATTATTGTAAAGGAATAATGGGTAAATAAAATTGTCAGCTACTTCGAAAATATTACTAATAAGTGCGGTTTTACTACAACACAATAAACTTTCATGTTATAATAATTCCCTTGCAGAATTCTATGTAAACATTGTTGGTCTGTTATAAACCGAGCATTAACTGGGTGTTATATTTGTCAAACATGTAATAGATCAATTGAATTGAATAAGCATATCAAATTTATGGGTGATTTTCATCATCCACATCATTTTCATTGTTACGATTGTGGTGAAGAACTTGGCTCAGATGCACGTGAACATAGTGGTGAACTATATTGTCTCAGATGTTTTGGACGTACCGGGATATCTATTTGCTCAGCTTGCAGGTTAGTAAATAAACATTAAATGTATTTTATTATTACGTGAATTTTAGATAGTACTTACTTTGTTCAAGCTGAAATAAAAACAAATAGAAATATTTGATGAAACCTTGTAAACGTCAGTAAAACAGCGTGAATAAATTAGTTTGAATTTATATCATAAACTATTATTTCTGCTGTGATGCCTATTGGTTATAATATTGGTTATATGTTCATTATTTAAGTAAAGATGATTCGTTCATCCTGTGGCCATAAGCAAGTTTTCTTATGTTCAACTAGTGTTATATATTCAAAGGTTTGGATGATTTTTCCGTTATTATTTTGGATGGTTGATGCACCAAAAAGTGTATTGTTTACTAAATCTTCTATTTTGAGCCCTACTCTCAACGATTCACATCGAAAATATAGGGCTGCGCTTCAGTGATTTGGTCTTATAGGATAGTTGTGGAAAACTCTAGACTCTTCAGATAAAATTTCTAGTAGACATTACTCTCTAATATTCATTAAACATTCACTAAGTGGACTGAAAAACGGATGAAAGTGTTGTGAAAAATAGAAGATAGTAAACATTAAGGAATGACCATAGCTATCATATTCTCTATACATATTTGCCTTTCGCAGACCCAATAAGGTGGAAATCCTCATGATTATAGCTGGACAAAATGAAATAGAATACAGTTGAGTGACTTTGTTTTCTCGCATAAAATGATTGAATGGGCTTTGATTCGTAGTAGATGTTCAATGGAATTTGAATTAGTGGTTAGTCATTTCACCTGGAAACCAATCAGTTTAAAATGAAAGAAATCTTATGTATGATATCTTACTAATTTTCATAAATTAAATAAATTTTACTTAAAAATAAATTTGGCTGTCTCAATGACAACAAAAATTGAAAAACTTTTGAGAGTTAAAATCCTGTCTTATATAATTAAAATGTATTTGAATATTCCCGTTGATTTGCCATAAAATTGACCAGTCTCTGTTACCATATGTGTATCTTGCGTGGATTGCTTCGAAATAACGATAGTTTGCTTGTAACTGTTTGAGTTAAGGACGCAGGATCCGTCCTGTTTACGACTCGTCAGCTGGACGTACCTACATCTCAGTGTTGATGTTCCCGTCGGGAACTCAGACTCAGTTAGTTTCGTCCCAAACTACACCGCATTCACCACTAAGCTACTGAGTCCACACAGCTATACCTGTGTAACAGGTGTGTATACATAGCACATATGGCAACAAAGACCGATCAACCTCAGTTTGTGTTAAATCAACTGGAAGATCCAAACACATCCTAATTATGTATGCATACTCGTTTCACAAGTGTAGCTGTCTGAACTTAGTAGCCTAGTGGTGAACGTGGTGGAACTTGGCATGAAACGAACTAAGCTCGGATTTCCGGTGTGACCATCCACACTGGAATCTAGGTACATCCAGCTGAAGAGTCCTGATTAGGACAGATCGCGTGTCCTGAATACCTCTTGGAAGTCACAATCCAACCCAATCATTAGTCTTATAGTTCACTCTTGCTTTAATAGTAATTACTCAAAAATTTAAACAATCCTCATAATGTTACATTTAAGTTGGATTGTGACTGGCTAGTGAAATCCAGCACCCGCGTTTCGCTCTGTTTGGGACTCATCGGCTGAATGTACATGCATCCCAATGTTGATGATTACACTGGGATTAGAACTCAGTCCGCTTCGTGCAAAACGCCACAGTGTTCACCACTAGGCCATTGTGTCCAGACAGTCACACTAGTACATAATGAACTAGAAACATTTGATTGTTTTTCACTTATTACTGTTATTTAATTACTTTGTTTTATCAAAGGTTAGCTTTTTTTCTACTGAAAATGTAAAACAAATCACAACATCATAATTCAGTATTACATATTACTGCTTAATTTAATAATTAATACAAGTGATTACATAATGATCCTGTTAGTAAAACCACAAATGAATTATCTTTTTCATGAAATCACATGATTGATAACATATTATTTTATAAACAATTTACTAAGTATATCAATAACTTAGTCATGAATATGATTGGTTAATTTCAGACTTATCGATTTTCTGTTGTTTCCTTTGTTCCTAAAAATGTTCCTAAAAATTCACACGATAGCATACTTAAAGTAGTGTTTCATGAAATAATTTAATCTATAAATTTGTCCCCGCAAATCCCCACCATATTCCATAAAATTGTCCTAGCAATATTAGAAAATTGTGATGAATACAAAGTTACTGATTATGAACTTATTTCAATCTGCATTTAGTATAACAAAAAAAAACGGTAATTAAAAATTGAAAATATAAAATCAATATTATGCTTCTTATTAGTCAGATGAATAATAATATTAATAAATCAGATTAAAAATTTTTCATCAATAAGTAACTAAACCTCAGCATTAAAAAGGTCTTCGATTTTTCACAAACATTGGTTCTCTTCGTGATCGCTTACATGATCTTATACAGATTGGCTTTAAAATTTAATTTGTGCAAAAGAAGGAAGTAGTCAACGCTAATTCAATTTCTGTTATGACGCGCGAAATTTTGGTTAGTTGACCGAATGCTAAGTTAGGTGTGCCTAGTCGATAATTCCACGTCTGCCCTATGCCCACTGAGTCCCAAACCGGAATAATAAGAACACAAGTCGATGGACCAACCAAACAAAATCGAATTATATTTCATAAATTCATTTATATATACATAAAACTAGACCACGTGGACAACCAATTAGGAAAGTAACATTAATACAGAACAAAGGAAATAGTGGCAGTGAATAGGGACAATTTGTACACAACCAATTAATTGTAGTTCATAGTAAGAAATTATATTACTTACTTACACCCGTTACCCCTCTTGGAGAAGCGTAGGTCACTAACCAGTATTCTCCATTCAAGCTCTGTCCTGACCAATTCCTTCCCAGCTGTTTCCAGTTAGCTGTTCATCCTTTTAATGTCTGCTTCCAGTTCTCGACGCAGGGTGTTCTTTGGCCTTCCTCTTTTCCGTTGTCCAACAGGATTCCAAGTTAGTGCTTGTCTCTTGATGCAGTCTGATGATTTCCGCGATGTATGTCCTTATCCAGTTTCCAACATCGTTTCCTGATTTCCTCTTCAGATAGAAGTTGGTTTGTTCTCTCCCATAGTAGGCAGCTGCTGATGGTTTCTGGCCAACAGACATTCAATATCATGCGTAGATAGTTATTTATAAATACCTAAACACTCCTGAGGATGTTTGCAGTAGTTCTCCACGTTTCAGCTCCATACAGAAGAACTGACTTGACGTTCGAGTTGAAGAGTCCAACTTTGAGATTGGTAGACAGTTGTTTGGACTCCCATATATTTTTCAGCTGTAGGAATGCTGCCCTTGCTTTGCCGATCCTTGCCCTTACATATGCATCGGATCCTCCTTGTTTATCGATGATGCTCCCCAGGTATGTAAAAGTATCCACTTCTTCCAGAGTTTCACCATCAAGTTCAATTGGGTCGGTGATCTTTGTGTTGAATTTGAGGATCTCGCTCTTTCCCTTATGTATGTTCAGGCCTATTGATGCTGAGCTTGATGCTACTTTGGTTGTCTTCACTTGCATTTGCTGTTGTGTATGGGATAGAAATGCTAGATCATCCGCGAAGTCCAGATCATCAAGTTGCATCCTACTTGTCCATTGAATCCCGTGCTTCTCCTCAGATGTAGAGGTTTTCATGATTCAATCGACCGCTAGGAGGAAGAGGAAGGGCGAGAGCAGACAGCCTTGTCTGACACCAGTGCTCACTGGGAATGCATCTGTTAGCTGTGCACCATGCACAATTTCGCACTGTAGTCCGTCGTAAGAATTCTGGATGATGTTGACGAGTTTCTGTGGTATACCGTAGTGTCGAAGAAGTTTCCATAGTGATCTCCTGTCTACGCTGTCAAACGCCTTCTCATAGTCAATAAAGTTGATCTACAGTGATGAGTTCTATTCAATTGATAGTTCAACGATGGTCTGTAGTGTTGCGATTTGGTTTGTGCACAACTGTTTCTTACGAATCAAACCTGTTGATCTCGAAGTTGAGCATCCACTGAATCTTTCATTCTGTTCAACAACACTCTGTTGAAGACTTTCCCTTGTACTGACAACAGTGTGATCCCTCTATAGTTCTCACATTTGCTTAAATCTCCTTTCTTTGGTATCTTGATAAGATATCCTTCTTTCCAGTCTGCCGGCACTTGTTCTTCTTCCCAGATCCTCTTGAGTAAAACGTGGAGCAGAGAAACAATATACTAAGAGTAAGTATACTGTTTGGGACGATAGAGTAAGTGGAATGAAACAGTCATAGAAACGGAGTGTTTTTATTGCCCACAGTTAGAACAAATGTAATAGTGTTCTATAACAATGTTCTTTGAGTTTGATACTCTCCTTTAATTGCCCAATATAACAATTTCACAGTAAAGTTTATATCTAACTTAATATGCATACACTGCATTTATTATGTCCAGCTACCAATATTCAAAATGTTCTCTTCAATAGTTGTTCATCAAAAAACTGACAGTCGATATTGCATTTAAAATGAAATCACAAATTTTCATCAAAAATATAGGTTAGTTATAAATGAAACAAAAGCATCTAACGATTGACTGATTAACATGTATTATATCTGATCACTTTGTGAACCGTCTCTGTTTAAAAAGTTGAACATTTAACCACATTATCGAACATCTAATATACTGTCTAATAATATAAAAATAACATGATTCTGAGATGGATCCTTTCTGTCATTCATATCTGAGCGAAATAGTATAAATACGCCTGGTTGACGGAATTTGAAGAATGTCACTTGTTTTTTTCAACTCAACTCTCTGCTCCATTTTAGTCGTTCTGTTTGCATAAACCGAATGTTTATTATAATAAATGAAAATTTAAATTCATAATCATCAGTTTCTTATTCAATATGTATTTATATTGACTAGTCTAATTGTTAAATTTAAGCTTCTTAGAAAATCTAATTATTCAAAGCATATTTTGCTTACAACTCTTCGTCGCCTCACTTCACTATTTCCTCCTAATTTAGACGTCCAATAGACGGTCGTATAGTTTGGGCACTTGGTAAAGTTTGGCATGTTGAACATTTTGTGTGCCATCACTGTGAAATACCATTTATGGGTAGTCGATTTTATGAATGGCAAGGACATGCCTATTGTTTACTACATTATCAAGCTAAGATTGGAAGTATTTGTAATAAGTGCACAAAACCTGTTACTGGGATATTGGCAAAATTCACTAATAAAATTTATTGTCCTGAACACTTTCTCTGCTCGTTGTGTGATAGACAGTTAGATGAAAAGTAAGTACTTTCTTTAATTTTTTTAATTCTTAATATCTTCTTAGATAATCAATAACTTCAGAATATTAAACATGACAAAAAATATAATTATCATTCTGCTAATGGAAATAAATTTTTCGGTAATATTAACACTACTTGCCAACTTAATCAAGTAGTTTAAAGAAACATCATTGTTTGTAGTAGCTACGTTAATTGGGATTACTAGTGGTCTAAACAACTACTTTGATCTATAAAATTTAACTCTATCTTCCAACTAGGATGTAAAAAAATTATGTGGTGTAGGATATTAAACACTTGGCTTATTACAGAATTTATAAAGTTCATGCAGGATTTTGTTAGGGATTGATTATTATCGTCATCTGGATATTGCTGAATTTCGATTTTATATCACGAATTATAAATGTAGCTAACAGATTAGCACTGATCAGTTGTTTCGCTCATCAAACTCCTCAGAATCATTCATTGATGCTGCAATTGAGAAGTGAATGCTAGGCATTTGACTTATTTAATATGCTTCAATCGGGATGGTAATTTTTGTGGAGGTTGGTTATTTAGTTGATTGAATATGTCACAGATTGATGTTTGCAAGATGCCACTAAAAACCAAGGAGCACTAGACAACTGTTTCATTCTAGTGTTGAACTCTTAAGCAGTGCACCCCCTAGATTTTGCAACAGGGGCTTTAGGGGGTGAAGAGGGTTAGGCGTTCGCTTACAACTTGAAGCCCCTGTTGCAGAATCTGGGGCGTGCACTGCTGTGGAGTTCCGCACTGGAACAAAACACATGTTTAGTGCCCCTGGATTTCAATGTTACCCTGCTAACATCAATCTGTGACATATTCTATTATCTAAAATAATTTAATATACGTTGATTCACTATTAATAATGTTTGAAAATCATCTGGAAATCTACTTTTACAGTAATGTTTTATTCATCCAAAAGGATGAAATAATTCTGTATCAATTATTTATTCAACTATAGTCCATCCATACGGAATGGATTTTCACTTCAATAGACACCGCCATAATAACCAATTAACTGAAAAATTTCCTTTCCATTTTTCCAATGCTTCTGTCAAAATTAAATTGAATATTCACCCGTTTGATCTATAAACTTTAGCAGCATCTATTTGCTTTCCAACAAACTTTTACTTAGATATATTACCTTTCTTCATTTTAGTCAAATTTACTTTGATGATCTACAGTAATCATATCTAGTCTAATTATCCTAACCTTATCTATAAAAAATGTTTAATTCCGTTTTAGTCTGCTCATTTGTCGTCCTCAACTATTGTTATTATTCCAGATATACTTGCAAAACATGTAATTCACTTATGTAAACCAGTAAATATGTAAAAGGTTAATAACTCATAGACATGGATTAATTCCCTTAATTCAAAAATATATGTTTTATAACTTGGTAAATTCCAATTAATATGAAGTGGGTTAGCGATAACAGATCTTCAACCTTATTGTGTATTATTAGCTGTTGGATATGACTATCCTAGTACAAAACTACTTAACAACGTACACCGTCTACTCCTTGAAGAATCGGACCTCTGTTCTTCAAGTCTGCCGGTGAACCAATGAAAATCAGTAACAACGACTTGGAACTCAGTGATAAAATGGAATTAGATGCATGTCATGCCATATTACAAGCTGATTAAAATAAGAATCTTTTTGTAGAGCACTCTCTTAGCGGTTCTGGTAGTGAAGCATTCGCTGAAAGATTTTAAGGTTTTCGGCCTGGATCCGTAGCGCTATGATTGGTAAGCTCTATTGTGCGATTCGGTACTAAGACGTAACTCTTATTCGCAGATCTCTGGTTTTTAGTGGTATTGAATACAAACAAACATACGAATACAAACAATAAATTGATGTTTAATGCATTTTTGAATTTATAGTTTAAAAAATTAATCTGTTTGATCTCTGTCTAGTCAGGTGAAGTGAAACTTCTAATGGTGTACAATAACAGTAGCGTTTTATATCATCAAGTTTTAAAAAGTGCCCCATACATGTTAGCATTCATTTAACTTAATTAGCTTCTAAATAAGATTTAACCAATGTATATTCTAATTCAGTTTTAAAAAACGAATATCTGAAACTATAGAAATTTATGAAGAATCCATAATTTCATTCAATTCGTACAATTTTTTTTACATTTTCAATATTTTGTTTCATATTTAATTAGATCAAAACTTTATGAAATCGATTTGAAACCAGTATGTAAAAACTGTTATGATAAGTTACCAATACAATGGAAGAAAATTTTGGCGAAAATTCATCGTACAGATAGACAAAAATGGAATGATTGATAATTGTCTGTGTTGTCAATGTGGTTTTTCTTTTGTTTATAACTAATGAAACGAAAAAAAATATTTTTTTAAATAAAAAATAACGAATGAAAAAGTATCTATTTTTAGAAATGAAAGCTGCAAAACAAACATGTTATCGATGTTGTATTATGAGTACGATTTTTCAGTATTTCCAAAATTATCTTTATTATTTCAGTAGTATTTCGAATGAAAATAAATTTATAGATTTCATTTTCATTTTTCACTATTTACCAATTGATCTGTATTCAAGGTTAAACAGTAAATAATAATAATTTCTATCGAAAATTAAAGTATTTCCTATTGATTCTTGTTGTTTAATTAGCTTATTTTAAAGTGGAATTTATTGTTATGCCGATTTGCAAATAACAATAACTAACAGACATTTGATTATTGGTTGTCGTTTACAATGACTTAACTTCAAAACTAATGTTTCTTTATGATTTTTATCACAAATTAATTCATTCGGTAATCCAGAATAATGGGTGGTGCATAAATATGAAACGATTGCTATGCCATCTATAGTCTTAAAGTTATCTTATATGCTTAACTGAATAGATTTAAGTAGATATTTCAGTGATGGCAAGATGAATAGAAAGGGCGGTTAGGAGCATAGAATAATAAAAGTAATTTGTGTTAATTTTCGTTAAATCCCTCCGCCCAAATTTGAAAATTTAATTATTAGTCACGTATCTGTTTCATAGGTAACTCCCATTTATTCAAAATTGATGTCGACTAATAACATTTGAAAGTATATGACTTAAGAATCATTAAAATCATTAGTTAATTAGTCAATATAAGCCATGAAGTTGATTTCTTGTCATTAACTTCATTTATTGAATTGAATGTGAACCCGAATGTTTCATTTAGTAGACAAATATTAAATCATAATTTTCAGTACGATTAACAAGAACCATTACTCACTACGTATTTTTTACTAAAAAGTACATTTAACTATTTATTTGATAAACATGTATTTAGGTTACAAAAGTTGAAGCAAGTGAATTGTTAACTAAAAATTTTGATGTATTTTTTAAAATTTTCCGTGTACTAACAGAAGGGATATTTCACAAATTCAGTAGTAAGAAACACCAATTTCACAAGATTTGTAGGCATGATCTACTGAAAAGTTCTAACTAGTAATAAACCGTCAATCATCATGCATCAAAAAGTCGGTACATAAAGTCACGTTACACTGAGTTGATTACATTTCAGCTTGATCGGCAGAATTCGATCAACACTTAGTATTACCTATACATGACAATGGTTACTAATGAATTATTTTAAATACAAAGTTCAGTCTGTTGCTTCTAGACAAGTAATAATTACATTGCAATATCAATGGTCTATCAATATAACTGAATGTGAAGTAACTGGATTAACAGTTAGACATCACTTACAAGATTAAATATTGATAATTACATTGAAAACGACTCAGATGTTTAGTTAGAGCAGCATCCGGAAACTGAAATCAATCAACTGTTTTGAAATCAGTTCTACAGTATTCTGTATATAACTATTTATAAAATACACTCTTCAAAAGAAGTCATTTAACGAATAGCTAGCTTGTGATTTCATTGCGTTTGTTATGGATTGTAGTTTCAATATACATCAAGTACGTGTGGAATTAATCATGTGAAAATCGTAATGTAGGATGAATATAATGCTGACTTATGGCGTGTCATATTGCCATTAAAAATATCTGCTCATGTAACCGGTTCACAAACACTAGAAAAGGCACAAACACTTTACAATATATATATATATATATATATATATATATATATATATATATATATTAAGCAGTTGAAATAAATGTTGATGTACTAAATATTTAACTAAACTTCTATAACTGTTCAGTACCTCGTCAGTTGATAGAGGATAAACGAAGTAAGAAAAATTTAAGGCCATTAAATTGTTAATGACATTTCAATGCAACCTACACTAACAATCATCGGTTTACCTTGTTTCTGACTTTGTACAACCACAAAGTATGTTCGCGTTGAAGAATATTGCATATATATTATACAGTATTCAAACTGAAGTTGCTACCATTTTAGATGACACTAATATCAACAACTACCCATTGTAGCTGGCTATAATCTTTCAATTACCATACAATATTTTCTAAAGAACGTAAACAACTAAGGCTGAAAATGAATTTAATTTATAGTGTAGCGCCTTTATTACTTCTTTGTCGTTAAGGCGATGTTAGAACAGATTTTAAGAAAACTTCAAATGTTTGATAACAAAAAATATCAACTGATGTACAAATAAGTAAAAACAGGGACAAATAAAAGTTTAAAAGAATATAGGGAATGAAAACAATGAATATACTGCATTGCAATCATAGTGCAACTACTATGTGTTAGAGTTTGACTTAGTTACTTAGTCTAATATGTCGTTTAATTCACTATGACAGTGATAGATGCAAACCTAAAATCCACCACTTTATGTCCTGACGACCGATACTTTTTTTGGCCATATTGCTAGGCATGTGTGGAGATGATATTTGATCCGAAAGTCTGAGAAATAAACAAGAAAGAATAAGGGCAAACTAATTAGTAAGAACAATTCGAAAGGTGAATCGGTAACATTCAATGAGCTGACCCAGATCTCAGTCGATCGCAGTAAATGTTTAGATTAAATGCACAAATTCGATTATATTTCTTCTCAATACCACAACATTGACATGATCTCTTTATTCTACAGAGTAAACACATTAAGATATGCAGAAGTGTCACTAAATAAACCGTACAGTTATATTTCTTTGACTTTTGTCCTATCGTAATCATGTCCCTAATATGTGTAAAGTGTAACTCTTTATAAGTAATAATAATTCAATCTTTACTATCGCCTAATCAGCTTCAAATAAAAAAATAAAGTAGATTTGCACAAATCTTGAAAATTTTCCAGTACATTCAAAAGAAAATAATCAGAAAGCTTTAAATTATAAAAATTAGATCACAAACTGTCTTAGAAAATGGACTATCAATAGTTGAAACATCGAACTATGCTTTTGAGACAGTCACGAACTTTTACTAGCAAGTTGATGCTAATAGGATTTTAACCGTAGTTTGAAAAAAAATTATTTATTAGTTGAAGCTGTGACAATACGTTTAGGTATCATATCACCAGGTTCCAAAAAAAGAAAATATTTTAAATGATTAAAAGGAAATCCGTCATAACAGAAAGATGGTATGTTTAAATTTGAATTAAAATATCTTCTAGAATGAATAAAGTTGGATAAAAGATGGTAATTGGATTTTAGAACGTGCATTTCTTACTATTTGGGACTCTTCAGTCTGACGTACGCATATTCATGTGTTAATTGCTATGCTGAGGTTTGTGAGTTAATTGTATATCAGAAAAGAGCTACCAGGATCTACATATGGCTTTGGAAACTGATTAATGACTGTTCACAACATTATCAACCCAAAAATACCAACCTTGTCATATAATAGACTTTTGAAGTACTTTAAACTAAATTCCAAAAACTTACCACGTCTTTTTGATCAAGTATCTTTAATACACAGAGAATTTAAGAAAGCAATAAGATTTTGCTATGCCAATATGTTGTGTACTGCAAGTACCATTTCTTGAGTAAACTGGTAACTTTTTCTAAAACAACAAAGTACTCACTAAGCACAGTGGTTATACTGTTCAAACTGGTTTACAATATTTTGGTGGATCACAACTGGTTGCATATCACAGTAACATAGTTATACATAAGTTCAAATAAAACAATTCAATCATCAAGCAGTGACATATTGTTGAGTTATTTATTGACTAATAGGTTACAACCTTGATTAAGTAATTCGACTCAATGATATTTATTATGCTTAACTTTCTTACTATGTTGTAACACTTTAATACAATACATGTCCAGTGGCTATCCCATAATTAAACCTAATTGCTCTTCTTATTAACAGCTTAATGTTCTTTACACTGATTATTAATGAACTACACAAAGATTACTGTGTTAAAGTAGCTATATTACAAAAAAGCAATACAAATAAGAATGTATTATTAATTTTTTCCAGACAATATCAAATCAATCAGTTAAACATTCAATAATTATGATTCGACAATCAGTTCTGTCTACAAAGCAAAATAAGAATAAATATTTAGCAAAGTAAGCTTTGATCAATAAGTTTATCGTTTCTTTTTGTTTTCTGATTAATTTAGCTCATTAAAACTACAAAATTTTATCGTACTTTTTAAATTATATTAGTATATTTCAGAAGAAGGTGAAGAATAGTGCATTCGTTATTGTTATCGCTTTGTTTATCTAAAAATTATGTTTTACATGGAACAAACATCATTATCATTGTTTCTATGAAACGGCACTATCAATTATCACAGGTATCACGCTCTATCGGATTCATAACAAAATTAGTGAGATCAAATATGTAACTAATAAGCAAGCTTTTCTTAGATTTGTCTCTATTCTGTACTTTTTTCATGTATTTAATCAACTTAACTAATATTTTACTGATTGGAACGTTGAAAATATGAACTTTATCTATTCACCTAGTTCATGATGTTTGTACCATCATTTAAAACATTGTTTTCAGTTTTTTTATGTATCTATTGTTTACAAAAAAAATTGATTTTGTTTTAATCTGTATACTTATGGTTTATTAGATGATTTATAGGATAAAACAGCTTACTCGTAACGTATCTTAGAAATTGCACCGTATCCCATCATCTTTTTTCCTGCATCCATTACAACCGAAAACGGGTTATGTTATTTCAAAGTATTAATTATATTTACCTATATTAAAACGAAATTCAACAACGATTCCACACCAGTGCTTTTAAGTGCTAAATTTGTTGGCTTATTATTTAGATAGCTACCTGTCAGCTAACTGATAACAATACTATACAGTACAAGATGTGACAGATACAAACAATATTCTTGTATTGGTAAAGCATTTTTAAGCAGCAGGACCAAATTTTAACTGAACTGTTTAATCTGAATACATAAGACACGTCATAATCTTAATTGTGTAGCAAGTGATTGTCGGTTACCACTAAAATTAGTATACTAAGCAACCGGATTTATTCATAAATAAGTTAATTTTTGCACCAGAATTGTTTTCTGTTACATGTTTGCCTTCGCGAATGTATGATATTCATGTCAAGATGTTAGTTAGTTTATTTCTGACAACAAATTTGTCGGTTAGTTACGCTAAATGTTTCTGATTGAGGAAAATATATTAAGCTTGGTGTTTGAATAGATACTGTTCTCCTTAAGAAAACTTTATTCTCTAAGTGATCTCAGGAAGAAAATTAGTGGGCATTGAGCAGTTTACCTGAATTTTTCTACGAAGTTACAACAATCATCCCACAAGAGACAGGAGTCGATTGTGTTAAATGTGATTCAAACACCGCTTGCCAATATAAATGATTACCTATTTATTAAAAAATGAATAAATCTTCTGTAGTAAGCACTAGCATTTACCAACCATTTATTCACGCTTCTGTTTCCATCGTCAAAGTGCTTTACGTGTTAGCTTGTTTCATGCTTGTGCAAATACTTGATATCCTGTCTGTTGTTGTTTATCTTTGTGACAAATAATATGAGCAATTTTCAATGCTGTTTTCACTCTGGGTAAGAATGTTTAGAGAAAGTTATATACGTCTGTAATGAATACGAAATATGATACATGATAGTTTATGTATACTACATATATTGTAATAGGAACATATTTGCCAACTTGTTGTTGAATAATAATTTATGTATCCAAATACTATCTTCTTGTGGTGTAACTGCAGTCAGGCGTGAATGATTAAATGTGGATAATAGTTGAAGCTGTCTAAATGTTGTAGACCTGAGTAGATAAAATGTGATACTTTTAATTTGCTCCCATTATTATCTGTAACTGAAAGTATGGTACAGGCTATCATAAGGTTAAATAAATTTTTGAATATGTAGCATAGTTAGAGGTTTATAAAAAATCTGCTCTAACATGGCATGTGGAAACGGTGTATTTTTTGCATTCCATTAATTTATCCATGTGTATAAAACAGTGGTTTTAAGTGTACTATTCGATTGATCAACACGACAGAACTACTAACTATACAATAATTGTAATTTGTAATATCTCGTGAAATTTTCATGATTCCTAACTATCGTTATGAATATAAAATAACAAGGATTTTAGTTATTTTTGTTAATGATTGTAACGAAACCGTTGAGTGGGTGTGTTATATGAAATTGATTACCTGAGAATCTATCTCAGGGATACGCCTTCTTAGAAGTTCATCATTAATTTCCAGTGACGTTAAAGTAAGATGAAAAATCTACTCACTGATTTTCTTTAATCAAATATTATGGAAGGGAGGTAAGATCATATTCAAAAACCAGTAAGCTATCAGAGATTATTAAGTTACTTATATGCAGTTTGCTTTGTATACAAACATATTTCAAATTTATAGGTCTTCCAATTGCTTAGTCTTCCATTCTAGGCATATCATTATTGAAGATATTCAAAATATGTTAAACAAAGTTTCGACAAAGAGTCAAGTTGTGTGACATTAAAATACAGTTCTAACAAACGATCGACACTAATTAGACAATCAAATAAAGTCAGTGTACCCTCGTAAATCAAAATCAACACGCAACATCTAACCGTTTTGTCTCAAGCTCATAAATACTTTACTGTCTATTAGATGAGTGCAAAGTAAAATATGAGCGCATAAATATGAAGAAGATTAAATCTAGAAAAGGCGCACCAAGTATCATCAAACTACGATAAGTAATCTATAAGCTAGATTTCAAGGTAACCCAGTGAATAAGGCTAATGTAGGAACTAATAAAATTATGTTTCGAACTGATCGATTATTGAGTAATTACCTATATAGTGTTTATCTGGATCTCTAATGCAAATCAAATTTTATTGATCAGGTAGCTGGAAACAAGTGTCCTCACTGTTCCGATGATAGATGATTACCGATAGTCAGTTGAAAACCCTAGGTCGTACTTGTGGACCGATGTTCCCACAAGAGATTTACACTCGAGTTACTGCCCAAGTGTAGCTACTAAGCTATTTAAGGATCGATTAACATTCTGTGGGACTATTATATTAACATTGGCTTGACTAATGTATAATGATTGATGATATCGGCTAAAATCTACCGAAGAAAGTTAGTTCTCTCAGAATTGCAAATAAGTCTTACAGATGAGCGTGAGAGAGCATGAAACTTAGGTCTAAGTTATACTGACGACTTCATTTAACCACTTAAAATCTGAGTTTGCAAGTTAGTTACAAAATAACGGTGATTACATCTGAATAATTTGATATTTTTCAAGTAGTTATTTCTAATTCATTTTTCTATGCTTTGATACTATTGTATGCACCTATTCATGTATGCAATACGAATAAATGTTCTGTATTTTACGTTATTCACTACGTGATCCTTTTTCATTTTTGTTGTTTCATAACGATTGTTAGTTAAATAGGTAATTTGTTAACTAATTAATTATGTACTAGATTACTCTTATTTTTATTATTTTGTTTATTTTCGTTCTGTTGATAACTCAAGTCAGTTTTGTTTGTATATAACTCTGTGTTTGTGAAGTTGTCCAAGATGTTTATTTCAATCTTTCCTTTTGTCGACTTGTCAATTCGTGTTGTTTTTCAGTATTATAATTTTATGTAAATCTTCTTTTTACAATCGTATCTATTTCCCTTTGATACTATCGTTTGTTTTATTTCTTTCTACCTGGTTATAATCTGGAATTATTTATTTTTTATGTAGTTACTTTTATTAATGTCTTCCATATCAATATCAACAATTAATTATAGAAATGTCCAATAACTATTAAATTGAAATACAAGTAAACTTCTATAGAAAGTTTAGTTGTATTTATAGACCATTGGAGATTGACCATTTTCCATTATTTAGGAAGTTTATTTTATTTGATATTCTTGAAATAATTTGAACAGCATAATCATTGAAGTGAATTTGTTGTAAACTTTATTAATAATTTAAATAACAGTATTGTCAGATTATTATGAAGTGGTGTATTGAAAAGTGATTTGTAAAGTTATGGAAACGACCTTGAACAGTGTACACATTCTGAATGATAATAACGTTTAGAATAAATGAATCAGTACAATTATGATAACTGAAAGTATTCAACCGATGTTTTCATCAATCCAAAAAGAGTATGCATGAAAGATGTATTGATGTATTTGATTCGAAAGTATTAAAAATTAGAGTAATTTTTCTTAAGAAATGAATGTACACAATAAAGTTCGTAAATAATGAAGTTCATTGAAGTAATCTTACAGGTGTATTATGTTTAGCTTTAACAAGTGACAATGAAAAACTTCATGTTTCATAATTCAGATAATCGTAAACTACAAAATATAGTACCATATTTAAATTTGGATTTTAGAAGCACTGAAAGCAATTTTTATCACTTATTCATATCATCTATGTAATCATTGAATATTATAAAGCATAGAATGGCAATACGTAATTTATGAATTAATGAACAACTCTGCTTCACAAACACGAACAACAAACGTTTTTACTTCTAGTGATTTATTCTTTAAGCTTTTTTCTTATTTACAAGAACCTTCATTATTTTGATAGCTACTTTTACCCATACATCAATCGTTAATTATAAACACCTAATATTCAACATATAGTGATAATATTGTAATGTAATGATTCGAAAATGTAAAGGGTAGAATGTCATCTAACTACTTATAGATGCTTAGTCAGCTTGTAATCTTACCTAAAACGATTATAGTTAGTAATGAATTTCATCTTTGTAGTAATCTTTCAATATTCAATTTACGTATACTGTGAATCTATCAGGCGTGATACATATTTATTGGTTAGTATCTATTACTTTATTGCTTTAACATATGTTACATTCTTCATGTGGACTAAACAAACGATTATAAACATAGAAAGCAAGAGATATGTAGAATTACATGTAAATATGGTATGGAAAATGAATAAACGTATAGATTAGTCATAAATTTATCTATAAAAATAGATTAGAAATTGATACAATATGTAATAGCATTTCTTGCTAAAGATATAAAAACGACATAAAATTAAATAAAATTTTAGAATGAAATTAAAATGAGCTAGAAATTTGCTTTCTGTTCTCTAGAAAAGAAATTCATCTATTTACTACTAGTATATAGTTACTTACACGTTGATTTGTTTGCTGTTAGTTCAAACGATTACATGTTAAGGTAATTTTTGTTTATTATGATAGATACAACAAATGGCATTGATTGTAAACTGTAATCATTATCAACCTACTAGTCACTAACTTTTCGAGGTAATTCCTGGAATTCTAGTGAGAAGAAATGACTAGTGGAGTCCAACTGTGTTGAGTATGAGGCAGTTATCCAACGATGGTAATGGATGAGGTCACATAAACGTATCGAAAATTGAGTGAATTAAAAATGTTGACAGCTTGAAGCCGACTCAGTAGTCTAATTGTAAAGCGTTTGCCGCGGAGCCAGGGGGTCCTGGGGTAAATCTCTGATGGGATCGTTGATGCGTGCTGCCGAAATGTCCCATACTAGGACAAAATAATTATCCACTGCTTGCTGGTGATCAATAATAGTCTAATTCATATCAAGTTGTGATGTCGAAATGAAATTCGACAATCACCACAATACTCAATTACAAAATAACATTTGCATTAAATAAATAAATTCATTTAAATTTGAACTTTATATAACAAAGTGACATTTTTTATTTTTATTTCTAACTTCAACTGACTAAAAATATATTACCCGAATATGGCCTTCAGTGGTTATTTAATTAAGGTCAGTTTGTGGTTTAAAATGCAAATTTAGCGTTCTCTGTAACATCGAGTTACATTCAAATCTTCAGAACGCAATTTATCCTCATCTGCAACACATGTAAGAGCTGTGGTCACTTGAGTTACCGATTGTAGTCTCAAACAGATCTCAAATAAAATTTGGGGCAACATCATTAGTTCATAAGCCGTCAAGAATTAACTGGGAATTCTACAAATCCTTTATTCACTTTTATTTGTATGACTTTTGTTGCGACGCAAGTATTGAGGTGTGGGTGGCCGAATGCCAATTGCTAGTGCCTAGTAGGTTATGGCGCGTCTGCCCTGTGCCCACTTAATCCCAATCCGAAATAAGAAGAATGCGAGCCAATAAGTCAGCCAGACAGAATCATATTATATTTCAAGCATTCCTTTATATATACATAAAGTCAGACCACCCAACAAACCAATTAGAAAATTAACATGAATACAAAACGAAGGAAATAGTGGTAGTGAATAGAAACAACTTGTACACAACTAATTAACTATAGTCCATAATAAGAGACAATATAATAACAGTAATTATGCTAACCGGGAGGATAGGGCAAGCGGAGCGTAACAATAATAGAAACAAAATGTTTGCATTACAGAAAGTTTGAATAAATGAAATAGTGTTCGAAACCAGAGTTCTGAAAGTTTGTTACGCTTCTTTGAATTCCGGCATAACAACTTTCTCCACTAATTTCGCATAGCCTGTTAACTATTTTCATATACATACTGGTAACATCAAACTCATTATTATTTGAGTAAACGTATATTCCCTACGTTTGTATTAACTAATGGGTTGAAATACCTATTCAAGCTGATTTAATTACTACTTACACACTTATCATCATACTATCAGTTTGTACTTTTTACTTATTATGATTAATTAAGTTACCTATTTCATTGTTATCACTGACCAACCAACTAAATTTAATGGTTTATTATTTTTCATATATCCATATAAATATTACAGTTGAGCCTAATGACAACCGTTCATGTGTTTCCTATTCTTATTTTGACGTATTCTGAATAATTTATTTAAAACAAGTCAAAAAGAAATAATGTTTGTGGTGATAAAAAAAAAAACTACTGTCTGATTGCTAAGCAAACGAAAAATGTTTCGACACTAACTCATTATTTATAAATAACATACTTAAGTCTAGGAGAACATTGTATTTTAGACTAACTTGTCGTTTTGAGTGTATCTGATATTTAAATGACATAAGTTTGGTTTCAATTTACTGGCCGACAGTCCAAACAACTAGAAACTACTAAAATAATAAAAACTACTTCTTCTATAAACTACGATTTTTAAACATTTTAATATTTACTCATTGAACTTTATGAAATCAACGTTGACATCAATCAATTCCGGTTGAGTGAACAATCAACCAGAAGATTGCATGTCAATTATAATTAAAGAATTTTTTAATGAAAGTACGCTTGATTTGTTATACTTCATTAGACTAAAAGATGTTTTCACAATTTTCTCAAATAGTTCCACTTTAATTGCAATAACTATTGATTCAGTGAATAATATCAACCAAAAGATAAATCAACATATCACAGATATTGTAATTTAAGTTCATTTAGTTCACTCATGAGTTCACCTATGTGTTAAATATGCACATTATTAACGAGTATAAACTACTTTTACATTTAACCAATTAATCAATGCCTGTTACCTCACGTAAAGCATAGACTAAAAACAAGAATTCTCCAATAAACTATGTCCTCGAATCTCCTTTCTAGCTCTTCTCAAGTGCTATCCGTTATTTTCTTGTCTGCTTTCAATTCAAAAAGTAATGTTATCGTTATTCTTCCTCTATTCCTTCGGCCTAGATGATTCTACCTCAAGGCTTACCTTGTGACGCAAATTAGTGGTTTCCACAACGTGTTTCCTACACACATCTAGTGTGTTTACCTAATTGCTTCCTCATATGGAAGTTGGTTTGTTCTCTGATACAGTGGATTGTTCGCAGTAGTGTCTGGCTAATGGATCTAGAGCATCTTGCGTAGACAACTGTCTATAAATGCCTATCTTTTAGAATGGGGATTTTCGTAGTTTTCCAATTTTCAGCTCCGTACAATAGAACTGTTTTAACGTTTGTATTGAAAATTCAGACTTTAATGTAGGCTTACAGTTGATTTGAGTTCCCGATGTCTTTCCATTGTAAAAATGCTATCCTTTTCTTGATAATCCGTGCCATCACATCCGCATCAAATTTTCCTAGTTTATTGATGATGCTGTCCAAATTTGTGTGTAATTACTAGTTATCACGAAATTTTAATTTCTCATAATTTAACCTCATACTCAAATATACTGTGAATAGATACAGGCAACTATTGAGGAGATCTTAGGACTTCATCATGATAATTAATAACAAATTCTTCTGGAATTTAGATTAAGTGTAAACAGAATACAAAGAAAAACTAGTGAATTTCTGTTCTTTATTTATATGAAGATTCTAAGTATACCTATCATACGTGAAACGTCTTTTTTATGATGAATTAACAATATAGCAGATGGTACCTAAGCCATCTAAAATGAGACTAACGACCGGTTAGTTCACTTCGAAAAACTAAACCACTAGTATTCCAGTATCCTGGTAATCCTGATGTACCTCACAAATCGTCATTTATATTGTGAGATATAGCATTAATTATTTTGATCCTTCACCAATTAATCAGTTACTGTCTGTATAAAAACCAAAATATGTAATTAATCAAGAGGGTTATACAATTACTTTATCCTAAAGCATTCCTCATTTTAAATGTAAGTTGATGAGTAGATCATTGTTGATAACTAACTTGGTTGGAAATTGGACGTTTTTATGTCGGAATCTTATGCCCCGATATTACTAAATTATCGCAGCTCGTTTTGTTCAGTAGACTAAGTTGATAATTTATTGTGTATATAAAAAGTTTATAATAGTTATTTGATCACACAGACAAAATGACAATTGAAAAAAATTAAGAGCTCTGTTCCTAGTTACTTATTAGACGCAAGATATAAAGCTGACATCATCTGAGCTTTTACAGTAAGCGGCTGCATCCTAGTTGGCTAATTGTATGGTTTTTACAATTGAGGGAGGGATTGTGGAGAGATTTAATTGTCAACCCTGATATCACGAATTGATCTGATTCAGACAACCATTGATCCCCTGGAAGCACTAGACAGCTTTTTCGTCCTTGTAGGCGGCTATTTAGTAGTGTACATTCACGACCCCATCAGGTATCGGACCCAGGACCCTCTGGCTTCGCAATGAGCGCTTTACCATTGGACCACTGAGTCGGCTCCTAACGGTTGGTATTTCTAATTCAGTCAATTCGTCATACGTTTGCGCAACCTCATTCATTGTTATCGGTGACTAACTGCCTCACACCTGACACGGTTAGTTTTTGTATGTATTATGACATATGAAAGCATATATAAGTATTTATTTTAGTAAACTTAACCTAAGTATCATTATCAACGATAAACTGAGTTATAAAATTATATTAAGCCCATCTATCCGACATGCCAACATTTTTGATTCTGACATGGTAAATTCTTCGTCCCACTTGCTCTTACATAACTGTTCCTTATTCTATTTGGTCTTAATCAGCTGCAACTAAAATTTAATTTCTTAATAATATTTTCAATCCAGCCGATAAATATAATGTAATCTAATATATATATATATATATTTAATTATACCAGTTCATTGATTCACTGACTACTGCCTAAGAGAACAAACCTCTTTATCCACAACATTATTATTAAATTATCTGATTATTACGCAATACATGTTTGCTCAACTAGTACCGGCTTATTTATCCGAAAACGTATATATATATATATATATATATATATATATATATATATATATATATAGAGAGAGAGAGAGAGAGAGAGAGAGAAAGCCCGGAAAAAATTTCATCTCTCTACTGTCTCTTTACTACACCGATGAATGGGAAGTTAAACGTAAAGCAGACAAAAATAATGTCAAGTTATTTTATTACTGATTTCATTTGAATAAATCAATTCACACGTAATAATGAAATATCTATTAGCAAAATAACTTACTATGAAGAATGAAATATTAGTGTAAGTATTAAACCACTGAATAAGTTTTGTTTTATTCTTTGAATATACAGCTAATCTATGAATATTTATGCACTTTAATAATGTATAGTCATATTCGGATGATGTACATTGTACGAAAATGCATGGTATCTAACAACGTTAGTCAACTATTTTTGTTAAGTTAATGGGTCAGGGTTGCATAAATGATTCTAATTTTTACTGTTATGAAAATGTTAGTGTAGTACAGCCAACATACTGAATAACAACACAAACAGAGTATTAAATAAAACTATGGTGAATGATAAACCGTAATGTCATGAACAGCAAAATTACTAAAAATGTTAGATAAAACATAATTGCAGAATACTGTAGACGTTTAGGTTAAACATATTTAATTCGAATTTGTCATATATATGTAAGATTTAAGATTTCCCAAACTTATATTAAATAACTCTGACAGTCTTATATATTGATCATACACTGCAGTCGATTGAATATACTTGAAAACCAGAAACACTGAGAGGCTCTTTCATACTAGTATCTAACTTCCCTAACGTGTACCACCTTGATTCCACTAGGGATTCAAACACAGTGTCTTCAGGACTAGATGGAGGGGGGGTTATCCTTTAGTTTTATACGTGCATAGGCTTCTGTTTACACAAATTACCTTATTTGTGTAAACATGACAAAATGTAGGCAAATACCGAGCAGCTTTTAATTTCTCAATATGATAATCTACATGCTTTCTCAGGTTCATCAATTATATTCAAGTTCATTCTTCCGTAATCTCAATCTATTATATTGTTTTCATACTTCATAAACTGAATACTTACTTAATGTTATTTACATTACTTCCTTATCTGAAGCTTGCTGTAATCATTATATTTATCTAAATGGGTGATAGAAAGTTTTTTTCTCTCATCTCAACATACTAATATGTGTAATTATTAACTATGAATTTTTTTCCCTTAAAATGTCTATTGAAGAAAGTACAGGATGGAATAGAACTTTTAGTGAACATATAAGAATGATATACTTAAACACCAGTAACGTGAATACATATATTAGTGTCGAGAACATTTTTCACCTTTACTGACTATTAACATCAGTAATAATCAGCAGATAAACATTACTATACCCTATACTAATACCCTAAAACAATATGCTTTAAGTAGTAGTGTTAAAAGCAATACTAGTTTGTATTATTGTTAAAATACAACAAACGATAGCTTTTAAAGCATAAATGTATATTATTTGATTATGTTTAATAGTAACTCACAGAATATTTGGAAACAATATCTATTTCTTCTTACTACTCTAAATAATTGCTATGTAGGAGCATTTGGTTTTATTATACAAATCTATGAGATGAATCTACAGCCAGTTAAACCCCGGATAAACTAAGATAAGTTTATTATCGCCTTCTCAAATACCTTACAGCTTAGCTTGATTTGGTCAATTAAAGCAATAAGGAGCTCTATATTCATTTATTTGATAGACACAACACAAAGCAAATACAAATAAAGTCTTTCAAGTGATAAGTTGTACATCAATGTATTTTTCACAGAGCAAACATTTAGACAAATATATTCTCTTTATTCATGTTGATTTCTTAAACTAAAGCTGGAAATACAACACTATGCAATGAAATACGTATGTAGTTGATGTTATGCTTGCCATTACATTCTGATAAGTTAATGTCATCGGAATGGCTACAACTGTGGTTTCCCAGTTTAATCTACACTGACGTTCAATATTTCTGCCTAACTGAATTTGATCCCGGAAAGTGAAGTGCATTTATACAAAATTTTCAACCAAAATGATTATCAGTAACAAGCCTTGACCTACAAATTCAGAAGATAAAAGGAAAAATGGCTTAACGTCATCATTCACATATAGTAGAATCTATAGGAATTCAAGCTAATATCACTAGTCTATATACATAAAGGTGAATAGATTTACCTAGCATCTTCTGTATGATATCAAAAATATGATAAGAAAAAAATATTGATGTTGTGAAGTTTACTAAATTAAAGTCATCATTTCAAAATGTAACGAAGTTTGTTTAACGCAGTTGTATCGAATTGAAAACTGTAGAACTAATGAAGACTAAATATTGTTCATAGTTTATACAGTAAATACTAAACACAACTATGTTTTTTGATTACAATTGGTGGTTGTGGAGATAGTTAGTTGTCAATCCTGATATCACGAATTGTTCTGAAACCAGACAACCATTGATCATCTGGAAGCACTGGATAGCTGTTTCGTCCTAGTATGGGACTATTCAGCAGTGCGCATCCACGACCCCATCAGGGATCGGACCCAGGATCTTCTGGCTCTGCGATGAGCGCTTTTACGAGTGGACCACTGAGTCGGCTCCTAACGGTTGATATTTCTAATTCAGTCAATTCGTGATACGTTTGCGCGACCTCATTCATTGTTATCGGTGACTAACTGCCTCACACCCGAAACGGCTGAACTCCACCGGTCACGTCTTCACACTAGAACTCCAGGAATTACCTCAACAAGCTAGTCACTAGTGAGCTGATATTTTTTTGACTTCGACGAAATCAACGAATTTCAGACCATATGATAGTGTATACAAACTATATTCACCTTGCATCATATGAAGAAATTAAATCTCACTTAGGCCTTATTTGAAATCGCTATTTCTAGGTAAGATGCCAGATGAGCTCGTTTAATAGTGACTCCTGATCTTCATTTCTTGTTAATAAAATTTGATATGGTTATCCCAGTATACAAAAGCATTTTTAACATAACTAATCAAATAATAATCTTTCAGTGAACTTTATGCAAATCTATCTAACAAAGTTAGTCCATTTCATCATTAGACAAAATAAAGCCAGTTAATAACACAAATTTTATTTATGACCGTACCATTTACTAAAGCTGAACAATCATATCGATAATTATTTTAAACAAATAATAGTATAAAGTAAACTAGAGATAAGTTGAGTCATTGATAAATCTATCAAACAAAATCTAAAATTTTCTAGTATTTAATATAAGTCATGTAATAAATAGTCTTAAAGGTAATGATAAACCTTAGAGTGAACATAATTAACATTAACAGAATGTGTAAGATAATTATGCAGTCTATGAATATAAAGGGAATGAAACAAAGGCGTGTTATTTGAATGCTGTGATTAAACTGTCTCAAGACAAATCCAAGTCTATCAATAGCTTTGTCTCTGAACAAGCTGTAAACTCTGACCATCTACTACAACTGAAATCATCAGTGAGGATTATTGACATGATTAAGAAATTGAGTTGACTGAGAAGTGTTTCACCTAAGTTTAAGACTTGTATATGCTTGTATGCTTACTCATTTACGTCAACATTAAATCCATATACACAATCTTCAAATATATCTCTAGCTTAGTTACAACAAGTATACATATCTAATACCAGCTGAGGAAAGGTGACACAACAGCAGAATAGGAGATTTATCCAAATGTATTTACATATTATAGCCTATTTCTTTTTAGAAGCTCATTCAATCAGTCAGTTAATGCCTGTTACCTGACGTGGAGCATAGGCTGCCAACCAGCAATCTCCAACCAACAGTGTCCTGAAATTTTCTTACCGATTCCTCCCAAGTGCTGTTCATTCATTTTATGTCTGCCTCCGATTTCCGAAGCATTGTGTTTTTCAGTCTTCCTCTTTTCCTTTGGTCTTTAAGATTCAAAGTTAGTGTTTGTCTGGTGACACAGTTTCATTATTTTATCAATGTATGTCCTATCCATCATTCAATGCTATTAATGGTACCAGACATGGATGGATTCAACTGATCCCAGCGACTATTATGAGCCTAACATGTATTTTAAAGTTTTAATCACTTATTGAAAATCCTCAGAGTAGTCAGTGTATACCAATTTAGTCTCACACATAAAAGCAATTTAGCTGCCTAATTTCATGTAGTTTACAAAAGCTATTTGTCCAAAATCAATTTAAGACGAAAATTTACCAGTTGTTATAAACATTCCTGCTCAATAATATGTTACGGCTTCAAACTTTATACGATATGAAATCCAATATAATTACGAAACACTAGTTATAAGCAGCACAGATAACGTTTCCCTTAAAGCAAATGTTTGTTTTATAGTCACCACTCTTTCAAAATGTATAGTTATAGAATCATGAACACTAGCTTACCGTCATTCCCACAATAATATGGAATTTAAGTCGTTTAACGATAACTGATCTTGATCGTTAAAACGGAAGTGAAAATTTATAGACTATTTACTTAATGAGTAGAATTAACCAGTTATAATTGACTTAATACTTGGGCCAAATGATTGTCGATAGAATATGCCACTATACTAATCATCCTAGTGGGGAAATGCTAAAACATTAATAATGTGTATAGTCAGAATAACAGTTGAATTTAAAAATAAAAAAATATGCTTAAAAAAATATAATTCTAGCAATTTTTTTCTGAAAAACTTATATTACTGCTAAATGTACAATAACAAACATAATAATTTTAATAATAGTGGCAGTCTTACAGCACAGTCGGTAGAACGCTAATAGTTGCTAGTCTAAATCTCATGTAAATGAAGTTTTCCCTTGACAGTAACAATTATCATACTATAGACAGCAGTCCGGAAGCCGTAACATTATCGGATTATTTATTATTTGATTATGATAATGAAATTGATGATAAACTCCAAATATGAATGCATCACTAAGTAAACAGAACAGTTTAGTAGACAAAAATATGAATGAATATCACAATATGTGCTCATCATGGATTCATAGTTCTGTAATACACTAGTGAAGGACCTTTATGGAAACGTGTAAATGGCTTAAACTATTAGGCAGTAAATAACCAGTGAGTTATATATATATATATATATATATATATATATATATATATATATATATATATATATATATATATATATATATATATATATAGACAGAGAGAGAGAGAAAGGTAGTCAATCAACCTAAATAACATAGTGATGTTCACTAAGGAATGACACTAAGGACCATTTTGTCTAAAATCGTTAACACACTTTGATGATTTTTAAAAAAATGGGGCTTTTTCTCAATTACTTTCAATCACCTAACATCAGGTCAGAGCAAATAAATATAACTTGATAAATTCACTTGAAAATATAAAAACAATTACTTAAGTGAACAAAAGATTATAGCTTATGTATGTGTACCAATTTCATTTACAATACAGCTTTTCATATTTTGTAATGCCAAGAGGTCATACCCAATTCAACTTAGAGGAAAGAAGAAATAAACGATTAGTCAACAGAATAAAATAGACTCAATAGTGAATTTTCACAGAAAACCTGTTGGTCATACTTCTGAATAAGTATTAACGATGCTAATGCCAGGGAAGAGCAGTTTTTACTAGGACCCTAAGTGTTACTTGAATCTTTCCCTTATATTAATGCTAAATAACAGCATCAATCTTACTCCAGTTTAGGCAGCATGGCCTAAAATATCTGAATGCTGTTACCATGTGACATGATATGAATGTCTTTCTTAGTTAAATCCAGTAGAATGTATAAAACAGGCTTATCCCCCCAGTATTGCCTATTCACTCGTTGGTAAGCATAAACCAAAGTTACTCATCGTTTACATGAAATGCACAACATACATACACAAACAAATGCTAATTACTTATTGTCTTACGTAAAAAAATTAAAAGGTTGATAGAATTCAGCAAAAATTGTTCGGTTATAGAATACTTGTAATAATGATAATTTCTATCAATTCAACCAATTCAATAGACAAATAATTAATGTATTATTTTCATCATGCGAAATTGTTTCTTTTCTAATAATGTGGAAATATATTCTTCCTAACTGTTATTGCTTTTAAACAAATGAGGAAAGTATGCTTATTTACCGTAGTTTCCGTCTTATTTATTTGTTATTATCTAATATTCTTATAGATTTTTATGTTGGAAAGGTAGGTTGGAGGATGTGGGGACGAGGAAACATTTTAACTTTGTCCACTTACATACATGTTTTTTCTCTGGATTATAACCATACCGATAATAATAAAGTATGAGCATTTTTGATTCTCTTCATATGGTTACCTACTAACAATTAATTATATGTTGTTAGAATGCATAATTCGCTTAACTGTATTAATTTTTCTAAAAGAAAACTTAAACAAAGCAGCATATATCCATGTAATATAAAATAAATATTAGTTAAGTATTAACATTAGTACAGCAAATAAATATTTACAATTGGGGGGTTATAGAGATAATTCATTTGTCAATCCTGCTATCACGAAGTGATCTGATTCAGACAACCATTGATCACCTGGAAGCACTGGACAGCTGTTTCGTCCTAGTATACGACTTTTCAGCAGTGCGCATCCACGACCCCTTTGGGGATCGGACCCAGGATCTTCTGGCTCTGCGATGAGCGCTTTTACGAGTGGACCACTGAGTCGGCTCCTAACGGCTGATATTTCTAATTTAGTCAATTCGTGATACGTTTGCGCGACCTCATTCATTGTCATCGGTAGATATGACTGAACTCCACCGGTCACGTCTTCACACTAGGATGCGCACTGCACACTAAAATGTACGCTGCTGAAGAGTCCCATACTTGAACAAAACAGCTATCCAGCGCTTCCAGGTGATCAATGGTTGTCTGATTTAGATCGATTCGTGATATCAGGATTGACTAATAAATATTTATTTCTAATAGTCGATAGTTATTCAAATATTAAACCTAATTTACATTAAAAATATGCAGAATTACACTTGATTGATTGTAACATTTAAAATCTAGTATAATTTTTACAATTCAACAAAAAATGTGAATGTGTTGTAAGTAGTATTTACAGCAGGGGCAAAGCAAAATTTAGTTTATAATACATCAGTTAGATAATACACGTCAGGTCATTTTATGTTCATATTATTTCATTTTCTATCAATACTATTCCTATATGAATAATAAAATGTAAGTACACTTCAAGTAAACCCAATGGTTCTGTTTAATGAATCGTATGCAGATTATTCCAGCTATATCTACCAAATGTAAACCGTGTGACACATCGGATGTTACTCAGAATGTAACTTAGGATTACACATTCATGTTAGTGATATGTTAAGTGTCAATTAAGTGATATAGTGTACATCTTCTAAATCATCATTAACCTAATTCTTTTAAATGGTATTCAGAAAACATAAACTAAATAGATCTAAGTACTAAGTTTAATTAAGGAAATCGACTAAAATGGAGAACAACTAAAAGAAGAGATTGAAAAAAATCATGTATGAAAAGTATTTATTATGATACAGTTAGAAAAGTGAAACGTCAACAGAGTCAAGTATATGCGCAATTAATCATGAATTGCTAATCACTAATTGCAAAATACTTCGCTTCAGATTATTTGAAAAACTCATGCGACCGATATATAGACTGTTTGAACTAATACGTTTTAAGCTTTACACGTTTAAAAACCTATTTGAAACTTATTCTCTAAGTAAAAGTAAATATAGAAATTTTCTTTTTTGTTTTGTTTTTTTACAGCAAAATAGATTTTATTTCATAAAAAAATCTTTCAATGAAAGAATTATTTCAGCGTATAAATCTTCAATATCTAATGACCAATATCCTTTAAATATGTCAATTTCAAAGCCGATAATGTAGTTTGCCTATCATACAGGTATACAAAATGAAATAATGAAATAATCCTTTCATGAGAAAAGATTAATTTGCACATGAACAATCAACGTGTATTTAACAGAATTGAATATGTATTCCTTTACGTAGTATGAAAGTGAATGAGAGATTTTTCTCCCGTTTCTAATATGAATGTTGATCCATCTCTTGCAAATGTAATGCGATTGACAAAACAAAGCACACTATTTTACTGTAGAAGAACTTCTTTACTTAAGTTTTATCTATATAGGTATTAATCAGAACAAACGATACATCTTGTTGATTATCTCACGTAGAGATGGTCGATTCTATCTATTCTGATTTATCCGTAACGCGAGAGCTACGTCTAACCTCCAATACTCGACTTAATCTATTATTCAGGCATAAAGATCCACCTGATTTATTAAGAAGCCAATTAATCACTTACACACATGTATTATTATAATATAAACCAATAATGTACAATATATATGTAAGCTATAGTACTCTATCTCATATGTGGCCTTCCAAACAAGTCGCTTGTAAAACTAAGAAGCCGAATCAGTCATTGTCACAGTCGTAAATGTCACCATTAAGTTACTCGAGCTATGACTAATTTACAGCTAATCTGAAATGCATAAACTAAATAATTATATAGTAGTAACCAAATTTATATACTTTTATTCTGACTACGAACTTAATTATACTTGCTTACTTGAAGTATGTCTACTAGTCTAAATGGGTCGACGAACTGCTGTAAAACGTTAGACCGTTGGAGCTGATTATCAGGATTTAACATACGCTAAGGACAATACATTGTAATACTGATTACCATTCAGTGAAGAAATCGTTCCCAGCAGGGCATAATTTTTTAAATAAAATTAAGATTATATTGGGGAATTTGTAGCTTCTCCTTGATTTAATATGGATTTAAGTTGCGTATCCTAAGTGAATTATTTTGATATTGTAATACTTCACAAGCATGACTTAGGTCAGACCGTGGTTGATCAAGCGTCTCCCCATATTCAAGACTCGTCGGATGAATTCATCTGGAACCTAGTGTTGACGTCAGATTTCACACTGATATTTAGAATAACGTTTGGCATAAGTCAGCGTAATTGTACCAATAATTATATCGCCATTATATATACAGGAATCTGCAAGAAGTACTAAGGTTGTACTGAATCAGTTGTTAGAAAATAGACTTTTATTTAATATCATTAACTAATTTACATACAAAAGTCGACACGATGAATCTATTAGATGGATATATATATATATATATATATATATATATATATATATATATATATAATTATTATATTAACAAGACAAATAAATTTTAATCACTAAAACACTAAATAAATATTTTATGAAAATATATTCAGTTTTAAGGCAGGAAACTATTTTCCTATCTAGGAGTAAAGATAAACTTACAAAGAGATAATAAAAATATTTTATATTTTTCGCATATGGTTTATGTTCGACTTAAGGTTAAAAATTACTTTGAATCATTTTAACAAGGTTAAGTAACAATTTATTTAGTAACAATAATGAATGCAAACTTAATCAGGATTTAGGTATATAACCAGTTGATAGAAGTTGAATTAGTAAAACTAGATAACTACAAAATCATTAGTTGATCTCCATGGGGGGAGGTTTAAGGTTGGGCACAAATGAGAGTTAAAAATAAATTACAACATTTATTTAGTGGTGGTTTCGATGTGTGATATGCATCATTGACTAGAAGCATCGTAGAAATTGTCGCTTATGAGAATACATTACAGAAAAAAATCAACTCATCATTGCTACATAATAGTTCATTTTACTTCTTTCCCTAAATGCTAAAAATCTAAGCTAGTTTAGGCTTCAAGTTTATTTTGTTGACCTCATTTGTATTTTGTATATGTTCAGCTCATTTTAACTATCTATAACCAAATTACATTGACTATATAGTCTATTAATTGTAATCCTTTAAATGTGATTAATGCACGAATAAAATATGAATGATTTTACTTTCAACAAATCTTATTGTCTGAGTATTATTAAGAGCGAATTTTAACGTCCAAACATATTTGGTAAGTAAATTGAAGTAGTATCATGGAGATAGGTATTACATTTAGTTGTTTACATTCGTCACAGACTGATGTTAGATAGGTGCTACTAGAAACTAGAGTGCACGAAACAGGTGTTTCGTTATAGCATTGGGCTCTTCGATATTTTGCATACTTAAACGTTAAGCCTACAGGTCTCACGGTGAACGTTTAATCATCTGCACCAATAGACCAGTGTCCGATGGTAGGATTTTTAATTTCGTCAGTGTGAAACATATGGTGACAAACCGTCCAGTGTCATTAGTTATGAGTGTCTGCCTCCAGATAATTTAGGCTAATTAGTGACTAACTTCAAAATGTTCTTGAAGTTCTTGTGAGAAGTTGTGACCGCTGGAATTATACAGTTGTTACTAATAACACTGAAAATGGTGAGTCAATTAACTTACTATTTCACTTTATATTCATAATTGTGTCAGCAACATTTTGAATGTTTTCTTATAAAACAAAGAAATTTTCTGGATTAACTATGTATTATATTTCAGCCGACATTTCCAGTTGTTACTATGGCAATTAATTAAATCATCATTCATTACATTATGCAAAGGTAAAAAACATTTGAAAACCATCAAATATACTTAGAGATTATATCAATGAACTCAGTTTTATTTGTGAGTTTTTCATTTTACTGGGTGTATATTCACTTTTTATTCAATAAAAGGTAAAAAGGCTAATACTAGTAAACGGTATATCAGATGTCAACAGACAGAATATTACATTTTCGTAATATTCACCTGGCAAATAGATCAATTTAATTGAAGAATGTTACAGTTACACCGTTTCTTTAAACTTTTACATTAAAACTTTTAACGTAAATAGGTAGGCGTATTCATTTAAAGAGGTTACATTTATATATGTCGTTTAAATGCATTTCGTACTTTTCCTTATTATAACACCATGTAATAAGCTGATAGATAGCTATAAACTGAAAGAAAGTTTATTGTTCATGATAGACTTTCCTGAATATGTATAGTGATTACCTTCTAAAACTCTATATGCAGCTCACTTTTTGAAATTCCACCCATCTACAATTATTTATATTCCAGCTATTCGGTCAAAACACTTAGTTTCACGTTCAAATAAATCCAATTTAATCATTCTCTGTTAATTATTTTTAAGCCTAAACTATGCAATAAAATTATTTAATTGAGTTTTGTAGAGATTGTTGAATATTAATTTTAGATTACGAATTGATCTGAATTAGAAAGTCATTGATCACCAGGAAGCACTAACCAGCTGTTTTGTTCTAATATGCTACTCTCCACCGGTGCTGTTTCACCACCCTAACAAGGATCGAACCAAAGACCACTAAGCCAGTTCTCAACGATTGATAGTTCTAACTAAATCAGTTCGTGATATATATGCACGACCTCGTTCAATGTCATTGGTAAGCGATTGTCTCCCACTTAACATGGTTGAACTTCACTAGTCACATCTCATTAAACTCCGGGAATTACTTCTAGAAATTAGTCATTTGTGAGTGGCTCGAATATTAACTAGTCAGCAGTAAACAACAATGACCTCCTCTTCAGTAAGATTAATTTGTTCATTTCGTCAAGTATCTCACCTGATATTGTTTTTACTCTTAAAAAAGCATATAAAAATACTTTGAAATTTAACCTAATCTAAATGGTATAAATGTAAACGTCGAAAACCTAAACAGCTGATTATTACTATGTATCATGCATGAAATAATACAAACTAACAATTTATGTTACTTTCAAAAACGTTTACTCTTTATGTTCAATAAGCGAAAGAATCATATATAGGTATTGATTACGAAGGGTGTATCGAATGGTTATTTTCATTTAGTATACCACTTAAAATCAACGACCACTCAACATATCACACTTCAACAGATTATAAAATTTCATATCCCGCTGTAAGCGTAGTTAGTACAAACCTGTAACTCAGTTGTTCAAATTCTAAAACCATATCATCCCTTAATTATTCGCAATTACCATTCAGTGCGGAAAAAAATAACTGTCTCAATTTCGATGATTAATGAAAATTGTCAGTGATAGTTAGATTAATCAGTAGTATCAGAATTCACCCACATATTCATGTTGGAACGAAAGAATAATTTAAGATAATATTTACCTTACACATTTATATATCAATATGTCTGGATGTAATTCATGTGCATGAAAAGAATGTTATTATATATTTTCCAATTCGTTCCCTTTCTCATTATGTTACCTACATTTCAAATCTCTCCTCCCTTTTCAAGAACAAACTAGTTATTAGATGTAAAAAAGTATTAGAAGATATAAAAAAAAATACATTGGATACTTGTCTCATTCGTAATTCATGATTGAATTAAAACTCAACTTTGCATTTTTCTTTTATTTTATTTGCTTACACTGACAAAATAAATGAAAAGTTATCTATCTAACTCATGAATAAACAACATGATCATTTCAAAAAAAAGACAACATAGAATGAATGAAACTTCAGCAAACAAAACTCTAAAGTCAACAGATGATCTGAAAATTTTCATTTACTTTTAATGCTTGCTATTTGTTATTTTTAGTGAAAATAAGATAAGTAGTTACAGATTTCTTTTATTTCCATTAGATATCACCATCAACTAATAATGAAAAATGAATATGAAACAATTTAAATTGTCACTTTACATAACATTCATTCATATGTAAATTAATCTTGTGTAAAATAAATTTTGTTTTATTTACATTTTGGTAATTTTAATAAAAAGCACAAATCAAATTTTCACATTTATTTTTTTTTATTTTTTAAATAAGACAGAATTTTCTATTCTGATTAGAAGACATTATCTTGAATGGATAAATAATGTGTTATGTAACTCTGTAAATGCTTTAATCTGTCATAAAATGTTCAAATAAAGTGTTATGTTAACATTCAAACTAAGTGGTACAAAGGAAATTTCGTACAGTTCAAAGATATTTGACGAATGAAGTATACAGTGATAAATGGTTATTTTGTTCTAATTATGAACTTCTTATTATCAAATATAAAAAAAAAAAAAATTGAACTTAAAGCTTTTAAATATCAATTTAAAACAATTAGTTTCTCTCTGATACATTTTTAACAATCTGAAGCTGTAAGAAAGTTCAAATCCCCTACCTTGTGTGTTCAAAACAATTTTTACTTTTACTAAACCTACTCTAGAAATATTGTATTTGTATCTAGAGTAGGGTTGGATTCACTATGTTTTTCTCCTTTTCTATGTCATTTTTTCCATTTTATCCACTGATTGTCTAGCTGACCTTAATTTTGCTTAATATAAATGTTATAACAAGTTCATTTATGATCAAATTGTTAAAAATATATTGGCCAAATATATCACATAGCTATAATACACTTCGTCTTCTTATCGTATTATTAAAACTCAGATATCACTCTAAAAACAATACCGCTGGTGCACTGAAATAGAATCTCATAGACCAGGTGTGTTTCAAACGTCAATAAGTAACATCCTCATCCATTATTAACAACGAATCAATATTTCACTTTCATTGTGATTACTTACAGGTTACTGTCTCCTAATAGGACTTTAAAAGTTTGTTATGATACTGGTTATTGATGGACACATATTTTCTTAATGATAAGATAGTTTCATAAAAATTGCATCAGAAAACTGATGCAGGGCTGGGTAACTCCTACATGATGCATATTAATAAAAAAGGTTGAAAACTAACAAATAGTCAGTTAACTAAGCTGTTTAAAATAAATACTTTTTAACTAAAGTACAAATATGAGACGAGATTATAATAAAGTCAAAGCAAGGGCAAAGGAAGGATATTTTTTGTACACACAGTAGTAGATTGAATAGCCAAAGCCTCTACTATTTAAGGTAATCGGAAACGAAGACATTTTGGCATATTTGGATGGATTCTGTAAACAAAATTACCGTTGGGAATATAGATCACTGAAATGATCAAAGTTAACTAAATGCTTAGGAATCAGAATTTCGGTGACTCCCCATTCAATTTCATAATATAATTAATAATACATGTTGAATACTTAACCGATTATTTTTAAGTTCATATTCAAATGAAATTCATTGAGGGATAAATTACAGAACACTACAAAGTATGAGTTAAATTGTTAGTTAAATTGTCTATCTTTATAGTAAATAGTCATGTTTTTATATTACTGTTTCACGCTTCAATAACGACGGCTAATGATAAAGTTAAACTATTAAAAAAATCAATGTAATATGTTAATAGAAGTTATAAGAATAACAATTACTGGCTAGTTCATATTATAACTATAGTGAGATATAACGCTCATTAATATCAACATGGAGTTTTGTAACTTTGTAGAGGTTGACTTTAATCGCTAAAATCAGTTACTTGAAATCCTCTACTGTCAAAAGACAAACTACAATGTTTACAACATATTTAAGTTAAATAGGCATTGAGTTATTGTAAGTATTGTTATAAATACATCCTATTCACATTTATCTATTATCGTATGGCATTGAAAGCAAAGGTTTAGCTTTTGTTTGATGAAGAAGTTTTAGGCAGTATGAATCAACAGTTGGATACTCTTCGATTTTCATCAGTTCTCGTAGATGTAAATTATCTTAAGATAGTGATAACTAATCTTCATCTGACCTGTTTTCTAGTATGCTGTATATTATATCCCAGAAATAACAGTTATATGTGATTTTCCATTAAACTTTAACATCTGATTAGCTAATTAGTTTTATATTTATAAGAATATAGTAAATACGTTTATGAGAAATATGCTTTTCTTTCCATCCTCATAACTGATTTGGATAAAGGTCAGTTAAAATTCTTAATCTACTCCTATGAATCACAATATTGTTCATTGTCTTTTTCTTCTAATTCTATACTGATACAATGTTAAGTATTAGATGAAGCTCATTATAGTGTTGTGATCATGATGAAAAGATTAGTAGGATAACAAAAACAATAATAAAAGGTCATGTTAGGCAATAATCAATTTGACTAGTTAATCATCCTCAATCGTAACCGATCAATTAACTAACTAATGTGATAAATCAAAAAAGTCAATGTTCAAGAGATAAATAAATTTAGAACGGGTTCAAGTAAATCATTCACTATAACAAAAATAGATGACAGAGAAACTAATCAAACTGGTAAAAAATAATTTTAATACTTAATCAGTTTTAGTCTGAGCATAGGTTTCAACACTAGTCTCTGGGTACATTCAGGTGATATTATCTAAATAAAACGCCACGACCTGCCTAATTTCATTTCAAGTATCAATCAAATAAATAATAACAATTGCTGAGTGGCATTTAGCCATGGGATTTGTAGACCAGTAGCAATTTGTAAACGTTTAATGAAAAGGCTAAAGAAAATGATTATAGACCAATTATTTAGTCATGAATAAATACATGAAATCAAATGTAGTCTAATTGAAATCATATTTACAGAATTAGATGAACAAAAATCATTATTTTGTAAACTAAAGGAGAATGTCACAAGTAAAACTTTTGTATTTTTTATATTCTTCATATATTGTCTCTGCTCATTAAAGTTTTGATAGATCGGAGGAGCTATATTACAGATTGATCAAAGTGGGAATACTATCACTGAATGGCAGTCAATTGGTACAAAGGGTTAGGAGTTCGCCTACCTGAAGCCATCTGAGGCAGAGCCTAGGATGCACACTGCTACTGAGTCCAAGTACTAGATAGAGACGGGTGTCTAGTGCTCCCTGGTTTTCAATGGTACCCAAACGACATCAATCTATGATGAATTCAATCCGCTGTATGGTTAAACCTTTGGTCGTTATATCCGACCATTGAACTCTACAACTGTTCTAGTAGCTTTACAACTAATGGGTCGTGTTTTACCATGACTACGATCTAAAGATATTTTATGGAAATTAATTTCAAATATTTTGTTTGTGTTCATCACCCAATGATACCAGGTGAGTACTACACAAAACTAGTAGAGTGCCGAACAAATATTTCCTACTACAGTGAGAATTCACAGAAATGAACACACCCGACCTTGTCACTTTAGGTTTAACAGTGAATCCTCAACCTTTAGCATCACTAAGTTGGTATATGATAGTAGTGTTTTCATTTCAATTTGTGATACAGGGCGACGATTATCCAACAGCACTGGCAATAAGTATCTCACTCTCAGCTTTTCTGAAAACTACAGTTGAGGACTAAAAAATTGGAAGTTTTGAAGTAGGTCACTAATGAGCTAGTAATCATACTTAAGCCTAAGTCATTTCGAGGAGACTGGTTTTAAATTGGTGTTTGTACTCGTCACAGATTGATTTTGACTATGTACCTCTAACAACCAAGGAAATTGGCATTCGATTATCAGTGACTAATTGATTGATTGACTGAGTGAATTTGGATGTTCAATAGTATACAGGACAACATCGAGTTGTTTTACCTGTCGTCATTATCAAATATTTATATTAAAGTTAAAATCCCACTGAACTAAATTACTGTAGTCAGCAGCTCCATTGTCTCACCTCTAACTCAATCAACTACCTGCATTCAAATGATAAACTACACCAAATCAACAATCAGGTTAGATAGATATAAACTAACAATTTCGACAAGAGTATGCTATAACAAACTAGCTAACCAATATCAATTAACTCGTCAAACTACGTTTATTTTGATGTGTTGACTAATAAAAAAAATCAGGAAGACGAACAACACTAATTGAAGTTAAGTTCATAATCAATATTGAAAACCAATCATAATCTCCTATTTTTACCCGCAATAAATCAGTCTACTTCTCTTACCTTACCACTACTATTTCATTAAATTCTATTTACACAAAATCTACTTATTCTTTAAGGAGTTTCTTATCATTTTTACGCATTCAATGGAATGCATTGATAAAACTAATAACACCATATATTCACATAATTTCAGTACTCTAATCAGGTCAAATGTGATTAAGTTAATAGAAGTGAAAATAAAAAACATCAGATACCTTTATTTGTATATTTAGCTTCAATCACATATAAATTGTGCTGAAAATACAAGAGATTTTCTGTTGTTTTTCAATTTCACTAGTCTTTAGTTAATCACATTTGACCTTGTTAGAGTGCTGAATCATGTGAATATATGGTGTTATTAGTTTTATCAATGCATTCGATTGAATGCGTAAAAATGATAAGAAACTCATTAAAGTATAAGTAGGTTTTGTGTATTCAGGGTTGAATGAAATAGTAGTGGTAAGATAAGAGATGTAGACTGATTTATTCCGGGTAAAAGTACGAGATTGTGATGGGTTTTCGATGTTGACGATGAAAGCAACTAAATTTCCTAGATTTAATAAAATAATAAATTACTAATTGTAAAATAGATCACTGATAGCTTGAAATATTTATAGGATAATACTGTTACTGACACCAACTTTATTTGATTAACCATGCCCTACTGACTTAACAATCTTTAGCCTATATGCGTTTGCAAAAATACACAAACGTGAACTACTACTGCTTATTGCCTATACATTCTATCCTACATCATGCAACTCACATAATACTTTCTGTTTCTTCCAGATCGTCAGTAAAACTGTACTGTGATATTCATTGAAACGAATATCTCAAAATATTGTATCCGTCACGATGTGTAGGAGTTGAGGACAATCCAAACCATCTTTGTACGAGGAGTATTTACATTTGGTGTCCAACACTAACAGGCATATTTGACGAATGCTTTGCTAGTAAAATTATGTAAAAAGATTGAAATAAAATAAAATCTATCACCTACACCAGAAAGTGTGTCCACAAATGGAAATGTTAAGTTTAGAGCAACATTCATAACGTTGCCATTACACAGAACAACGGAAAATTCATCACTACGTAAGCCGCAATCTGGTCTGTAGGGGTATATCGCTCCATATCAATTTGCATAGAGATGCCATAGAATCACACTGGATTCACCAGTTTAGTTGCATCATAATTATAAACCTGTTTTAATGCACTTAACTTTAATATTCAGACAAGTAAATTTGATTGTAGGAAACTATTTGTAAAGAACTCACTATCAAGTTGTACATTCGTGTAGGAAATTTCCACAGAATAATTCCTTAAGAAACACAAGAACAATAAATGAACATTAATTAATTAATTAGAACCATTTAAAACGCAAACTAACAAGTTCAACTACACAAGTCAGTCAGTCAGTTACAATGTAGAACTTGGTACATGCGTACATCAGTTCAAGTTGCCATGCCTCAATTAGCAGATAAAGATTAAATTATCAGACCAAATCCCAGAGTAGGGAAGGTAGTAACAGAGTAAGTACTAATGGAAAGGCATAGAGATCAGAGATGAGATTTGAGACAAAAAGTGATTCAGTAAAGAGAAAATTATAATAAGCTCAAAAATTAGAATTTGGAGGAAGACAAGGAGTGGATGCACCTGCGCCATTGCAATCGATTTTGAGCCATATCTCCTAGTCTCTAACCATTTGTAACGATCATCGTGTGGGCCCCAATCAGGTAGTCTGCATCTATTAACATGGCTCAGCCCAATTGTCAATGACTTCATGGATTGGTGCCATACCCCTAGCTTTCTTCCAGCCTACTCCCACAACAGACAACATTGCTCGTTTCGGTAGACGGTGGTCAGGCATACGTAACACATGTCCTAACCACCTCAGCTGGTGAAGACTCACTACTTCATCAATAGACTTACCGTATTTACTTAGTACTCTATTCCTAACCCACGCATTGCTTACTCGGTGGTTCAAGCGAATACGAGCAATGTTACGGAGACATCTATGATCAAATACTAAGAGCCTACGAATATCCGCTATCTTTAATGGCCATATTTCGCATCCATAAATAAAACGGATCTGACTGCTGCGCAGTCAGTGATGATAAATAAAATGTTTAGGTTTAAAAAAAACTGCATTAAGAAGATTAAATGAGCAGACGTTAGAAGTACTTTTGAGTGTAAACCAAGGTATGAAAGTGAAAAACCTATTAAATGAATAAAGAATTGAATTCGTCAAAAATTGATGTTGGTAAGGTGCAATTTGAAATCAGGAAGCATTGGACAACTGTTTCGTCCTAATATGTGATTCTTCAACAGTGCGAACTCTAGATCCCATCACAGAGGCTTCGAGGTAGGCAAACACTTAACCCTCTGCATAACTGGGCTGGAATCCAATGTAAGAAATCTTCACTTGCTTTAATTCGTGATGCAGCAATCTTGAAGCGTTTCATACTCGGACAAAAGAGCTGTCCAGCGCTCATTGGATTTCAGTCGTAATCTGTCAACAACATTCCGTAGCAACTCTTATCAAGTGGATTCAACATCAATCTCCGCAAACTACCTTCAATTCGAATAAACAATTATTAAATAAATAAAGAATGGTGTTGGGGGTGGGGGGTGGTTAAAGAGACGTTTCACCAGTAGCACTACTACTAATAATAATAGTAATAATAATAAAATCAGAACTGAGATTAAAATCACGGTAAAGACAAACAAAGACACTTTTGTACGCGAATTGCCAGACTCCAAACAATGAATAGCCAGCTTCTGATATCTTGAGGAGTTGGGCACGAAGAAGTTTCGGTGGGTTGGGACAGATTCAGTAAACAACCTTAAAATCGATTTACGGATTAACTGAGTGATCAAAATCAATTAAATTTGAAGTATAGAACTTCTGAACTCCTCTTCTTTAATCCTTATAGAACCTGACTGGTATCTGCTCTTGTATGAGCAGTCCACAGGAACAGGTGGGCCGATAAAGACATTAAAAGTATTTTCTTGCTGGTGAAAGTTAGACATAACTACGAAGCATAAAACGTCTTATTGGTAACTAATGACAGACGCTTTCTAAGTATGTTAGAATTGTGACCCCTTTAAATTCTAACTTCATGAATACATGCTTCCTTAGGGACCGAGCTGATTAACGACTAAATCTTTCATGTCCCTATTTTTGAAAGGTGTTGGATATCCATTTCCTATCAGCGATTTCCTGAGAATTTTAAGCTCTTCATAAATACAGCCATCACTGCACAATTTTCTTGTACGATGGCATAACCAGCGGGTGAGATTACTCTCTCTGCTCAATGGAATCCAATTATGGAAGTTAATTGGCTGGCTGTTTCATGTTTATTTCTTCTCAATGTTGTGTCACTTCGTCTTGTGAAAAAACATCAAGATATACGACTAATGAGTTTGATTTATTTTCTATTACAAATTCTATGGATGGATGCCAGGTATTGAAGGAATGTAAGACATCTTACTCGTCAACATTCTCGACGCATATGACAAACGTATCATCCATTTATCACTTATATGCGAAAAACCATTTAGCGATACCAAATTGTCATGATTTATAAATGCTACAGGATTATCTAAGGGTTGCAATCAGTTAAAATCAAAGAAACTTATATACAAATACTCGTCCATGTTGATATAGAGCATTTTTCCACGAGTACCTGTATATTTGTGAACACTATTTCAATCTAGACTACATGGCTTCTATGTTATTCGTGTAAATTCCTGCTGAGGGATCCACAAAGTGCCAGCTATGAACGATGATCCGATGACTGTATCCAAGTCTTGATAAGCACCTGTATGGTCGTTGAATCATCGGTGTAAATTGTTGTTCCTGGTTCAACATATTTCCTCATAATCAGAATTTAGGTAGATTTCTTGCGGTTGAAAACCTTTTCGAAGTGTCCTCTTCCTAGATGTCGATCCCAAATACTAAATACCTATAGATATTAAAATGTAGGTTTTAATATAAAAAAAATACCTACCCACACTGTAGGTATGTTGCGACCCGATTACATTTGCGCTTTCTAAGAACGATCTCATAGATCTCGATAATTTCAGCAACGCCTCCCACAGACATTTGTGTCTTCATCAATATATTCGAGTACACATCTCTACAGTACTGATCCTCTATACAAATGTAACTTCGGTAATATCCGTCATGGCTACAGCAGTAGTTATAGGTGTCTCGCATGACCAATCCACTACAAGAAGTATTATATGCTGCACAGAAATTTTGGAACTTGTAAGAAATGAACCAGATCTAAGAGATTTCTTTAGCCAACATTTGTGGCATCGAAATATTAGTTTGTCACTCATCTCCTTGCATTCGTCTATGTGCATAGACTCATCACAGTCACATAAACACGTTCTACGAAGCAAATCTTTCCCCTGTAAATAGCTAACAATAACTTCCTCCCGGAAATTAGCAAGCAAGCGATAAATCGTCAAAATTGTCAACTAAACTGGGCGCAATGGCCTTCGTTTGGGACGTCGCCATTTTATTAGTGAGTCCCTAAACTATAAACCAGCCCTAAGGAAGAACTGTAGGTAGATAAGACTAAGAATTTCAGAAATCGACATTTGATGAATATTAATCATTTTCAACGCATGTCGCCAGCCACCATGATGTGAGCGTTTACACCTGACTGAATAACTCATGATAGGACAAAGTTAATGAAATAACTCTGGTGTCATAACAGTGTTATTTACTTACTTATGCCCATTAGCCCCTCCAGGAGGAGCATAGGCTGCTCACCAGTACTCTCCATTCAACTCTGTCCTGACCAATCCTTCCCAGCTGTTTCCAGTTGCTGTTTATCCTTTTAATGTCTCCTTCCAATTCTTGACGAAGTGTGTTCTTTGGCCTTCGTCTTTTCCGTTTCCTAACAGGATTCCAAGTTGGTGCTCGTCTCTTGATGCAGTCTGATGATTTCCGCAATGTATGTCTTATCCATTTCCAACATCGTTTCCTGACTTCCTCTTCAGCTGGAAGTTGGTTTGTTCTCTCACTACAGTAGGCTGCTGCTGATGGTTTTCTGGCCAACGAACATTCAATATCATGCGTAGACAGTTGTTTATAAATACTTGTATACTCCTGAGGATGTTTAAAGTAGTTCTCCACGTTTCAGCTCCATACAGCAGAACTGTCTTGACGTTCGAATTAAAAAATCTAACTTTGAGGTTGGTTGACAGTTGTTTGGAATCGCATATGCACTTTAACTGTAGGAATGCTGCCCTTGGCTTGCTAATCATTGCCCTTACATCTGCAATCGGATACTCCTTGTTCATCGATGATGCTCCCCAGGTACGTGGAAGTATCTACTTCTTCCAGAACTTCACCATCAAGTTAAATTCGGCTCGGTGCTCTGTGTTGAATTTGAAGATCTTGCTCTTTCCCTTATGTATGTTAAGGCCTATTGATGCTGAGATTGCTGCAACGTTGGTTGTCTTTATTTGCATTTGTCGGTATGTATGAGCTAGAAGACCTAGATCATACGCGAAGTCCAAATCATCGAGTTGCTTCTTACTTGTCTATTGAATTCCGTGCTTCCCTGAATAAACATATTGTACTAAACATACTATTAAATAAAGCTATTATTATCATTACTATTGAAAAAGGTGATACTATTAGATTGTGTACATTTCAAGGCAAGAAAATCAGTTGATTGTTTCCTCTGGATAATAATCGCACTATTTGAGTGACATTCCTGTTGACAATCGTTGAATATTGACTGAATATAAAAGTTGAAATGTTCACATCTCAATATTGACCTTACCTTGGTTGTTTTCCATTCTAGATACCACATGAAATTAATAGCGCAGATTTCATATCGACCATGGAATGTAAATTTGATTCGTACACTGAAATTAAAGCAATTTTGATTACATCCACCGACTTCACTTCGAAATGCCAACACTAATATGTTCTTAAGCATCATTGTACCAGTTGGATGTCTACTGGCTCTTCTTATCTCGATACCAGCTGTTTGGTATTGGAGGAGGGGAAATTAGATGTGAGTTAATTAGCACAACAGATATTGTATTTATTATTATAAGGAGTATAAGAATTCATTGTGTAAATGTGACTTGTGTCTCATGACAACGCACACTGAAGAACTCATGTATTCTAAAAGATTGATTATTATTTATGTTACAGGATCGTGCATCCAAGACAATATCAGTAATCGACCAGTGGAGTTCATCCGCGTCGGCTGTGAGATAGTTAACACCAATGGAAATGAATGAGGTCGTGCAAACATATTGCAAATCGAGTTAATTAGAAATACCGTTGGAAGCCGACCTAATGGTATAATGTTTATAAGTTCGATGTGGAGATAGAATGTCTTGGGGGTGGTCCGTGTTGGGGTCGTGGATGTGCACAGTTTGAAGAGCCGATAAAAGGACAAAACGGTGTCTAGTGCTCCCTGGTTGCGATTGACAAATCTGAAGGACCTCTTCACACTTAACAATAATCAGGATAGACCAGTGTTGTTTATAGACAATCATCAACAATGTCACAATCAAATATCCTTATCAATATTAACTATCATAATAAGCACCTTGACACAGTGGACTCATTTGCGTCGATCCTATTGTGGCAAACAGATTCTCCACATTCTTCTCATTCGATTGTATTTGTGTAGTCCATTGATGGAACATATTCAGTTTGTGTGTGACTTTGTAATCTTTGAATATTAATATCGTCATTGCTCACACATAGTTGTGCAGATTTAATACTTGAGATTTGAACAGCCAATTTCATACTGCTAATATTCTCCTTACTTTTGGTATGAAACTTGATGTCCGGTCAACATAACAAGATGTTCTAATGACAGATATCTGTTAAAAATAATCAGAAAACTTCATTATTGAATTATGTAGTAAATTCGTTTTTACTGTAGCATCAGCTAGACAATATGATTGTTGGTGTTATAAATTGTTAGTCATACATTTGTAGACGTTAATCACATTATATTAACCACTTGTATTGATTTGTATTCAATGTGAATTGATTTAACATTTCATTAATTAACTTGTAAGGTGTTCTTCATATTTTATTGTTATTCCCAATTACCTTCTTGCTTTGGTGTGATCGTGGAAAGCTTGAAGTAACTGTGGATGTGTTGTTTATTGTTTTCTGTTTTTTCTAAATAATAAATTATTTGATGAATTTATGTAGTTTGCATTCATAGTTATTATTGCTAGGAAAGAGGAGACACTTCGGTAAATCAACAGACACCATCATATAATAAATGAACTGAAAAATAAATGAAAATGTGGAATATAACGTACTCAGGGAATACTGAAAAATTTTGATAAAAACATTAACCCGAAAATAACATTATTTTGTAAAAATAATTTCCTCAGAACTACTCAATTAAATATCTACCCCATTGTCACCAATGACTAACCTACGAATAAAATTTATGACAAGAGAAAGTTGAGTTTGGCACACTATGAATGATCAAATTAACTAACCGAAATCACATTCCTTTTGTGTTACTGTTGTGAACAGAAAAACAACGGAAGTTATTTTTGGGAACTCTATTCAATTTATTCAAAGCTCGTGAAAAAACTAACACTTATTTTTGCTCTTAGTTCATTCTACTAATCTTAAGCTTCCGTTTGATGTATGACTCATCGTCATACCATTTTCTGTTCCGAAGTTATTGTAATTTAAACGTAGCCTTTGCTACATCATTCCCCGACCTTTATCCCCTGTTTCGGACATATTTGTATTTGCAAAATTGTTCTACGTTGTGGTCCTGTAAATCATCTATATTATTCATGCATTTTTGTACACTAATCGACAATCGCATGGCTATCGCATTGGAGTGGTATTAGCAGGTGAATAAACGTGCTCCAGCCAACTCGTCTTCTCTCTCTCGCGCTAGAAAACCAATCAGGTGAACGAATAGTTTCCGTCTCTCTCTACCCCTAATTATTTAGTCTAACCCGGAACTCACGCGATATCATCCTCAAGGTTAGTCATTCGACCTATCACTGTCAAGGTCTTGACCTACTTATCGACAAGTCGCTTAATCGCACATCATATTAGTGAGTGGATAGAACCAAAGGACACAACAAAAGTGGCGACGGGTATCTTGCAGTTACCAAGGTCATAACAAGTGGCAACTGCGTTTTTTTTTATCAATTTTTCAAAATGTCTGTGTCCTTGGACGACCTTTAAACTATTCTACAAATTCAGCAAGCGCAGAGTGATGCAAATCAAATGAAGCTGTTGGATGCATTGATACAGAAGCTATCATCTCATTCAGTTTCTACTTCACAGTCAGATAAATATGAAAGCATTGCAAATTCTGTTTCTGAATTCAATTATGATCCCGAAAATGGCATTGTTTTCGATTCCTGGTTTCTTCGTTACGAAGACATGTTCCGGGTCGACTGTTCAGATCTCGAAGATGCAGCGAAAGTGCGTCTACTCCTTAGAAGACTTGGAACACGTGAATACAACAAATATATGAATTTCATTCTCCCTCAAAATCCTCGAGATATATCCTTTAATGACACAGTCAACATATTATCTAAAATTTTTGGGGAACAGTCTTCGCTATTCAACATTCGCTATCAATGTTTTCAAATATCTAAATCACCATCTGATGATTACCTCACTTATGCTGGCAAAGTAAATCGAGAATGTGAACGTTTCAAATTGAATGAAATTACTGCCGATCAATTTAAATGCTTGATATTTATTTGTGGATTGAAAAATCCAGAAGATGTGGATGTCCGCACCAGAATTCTGGCACGCATTGAGCAGGAACCCAGCATCACTCTTCAAATGGTCACAACCGAGTGTCAACGGTTGTTGAATCTCAAACACGATACTGCCATGGTTCAACAGAAGGAGAAATTTTCAGATTTTGGTTCCATAAATGCTCTCAAATCCTCTAAATCTCCTAAACACAAAACAGCAAGTGCTAAACAACCTTTTAGTAAGCCGCCATCACCCTGTTGGCTTTGTGGAGCATGGCATTTTGTGAAATTATGTCCATTCAAGAACCACAAATGCCGCCAATGTCATCGCATTGGTCACAAGGAGGGTCATTGCCAATCAAAGAAAAGCCAGTCCAAAAGTGGTAGCAGAAATACGAAACAACATTCACAGCTCCAAATCAAAAGCACTTTCGCGACATTCAAAGTTGGTTTTCAAAGTAAACGAAAGTTTGTAAGCTTATTGGTAAATGGAAAGCCTATACGTCTCCAATTAGATACGGCTTCTGATATTACTTTGATCTCCAAGAACACGTGGCGCAAGTTAGGATGCCCACGCATTTAGCCAACCGAACATGTTGCCAGAAATGCTTCAGGAGATATAGTTAAGCTCACCGGAGAAATCATGTGCGAAGTACAGTTCAGAGAACATAAATTCATTGACGTTTGTTATTTGACAAACCGGCATGATTTGGATCTATTGGGCTTAGACTGGATCGAGAAGATTCATCCTTTGAATGAGTTATTAGATGAGGTATGTTCTTACAAGCCCCCTTCTGAATCTATCCAAAATTCTCATATTTCTCAATCAAATGCTTCCGATGTAATATGTTCACATGATATTTCTGTTCCAAATGACTCCTATGAAACATATTCTAATTCTAAATCGAATACCTCCGATGTATCATGTTCTCATTACATTTCTAAACCCAATGCTCCTGATGCGACATGTTCTCATATCTCCAAATCGATTACTCCTGATGTATCATGTCCCCATGTTTTTTCTGAGGCGGAAAATTCTGATCCTCTGTTTTCTCATCATGATATCAATTCAGTTGCCTCCAGCAAAGTATCCTCCCACAGGATCCCAAAGTCTCATGCATTTTCTAATGTTAATTCCGCGCCAAAACCCTCCACTTTCTCTCAAACGTCCATCGCATCTCACGTAACTCATCTTCGACAAAAACACGCAGACGTATTCCAGAACAAACTAGGCTGTTGTAAGTTCACCAAAGCATTTTTGTTATTAAAGCAAAACGCAAAGCCTGTGTTCAGACCAAAACGACCAGTGCCTTATGCTGCTCTGTCGGTTGTTGACCAAGAACTTGACAGATTAGAAGCACTGGGTGTTATTCAGCCAGTAAATTATTCATCTTGGGCTGCTCCCATAGTGGTCGTCAGAAAGGCAAATGGGTCCATTCGTATATGTGCTGACTTCTCCACTGGTCTGAATAATGCCCTAGAGGATCATACTTATCCACTTCCCGTACAGGAAGATTTATTTATCAAACTAAATGGAGCGAAGTATTTTGCCAAAATTGACCTGGCTGATGCATATCTTCAAATTGCGGTTGATCCGGCCTCCCAACCACTACTGACGATTAACACACACAGAGGTCTTTACCAATATAAACGTTTACCTTTTGGTGTTAAGCCAGCACCAGCTATTTTTCAGCAAATAATGGACACTATGTTGGCGAATTCTCCAGGAGTCGCTGTTTATTTGGATGATGTAATTGTTACTGGTTCCAGTAAGTCCGAGTTATTTAATCGACTCGATTCTGTTTTAACCAAAATCTCTGAATATGGATTTTATCTGAAAGAAGAGAAATGTACATTTTTCATGGACTCAGTAAAATACCTTGGTTTCATTTTCGACAAAAATGGACGACATCCGGATCCAGAAAACGTACGAGCTATTCAGAATATGCCTCCACCATCTAATGTTGCAACTCTTCGTTCGTTCCTTGGTCTAATCAGTTATTATAGCAACTTTTTGCCACAGTTACATCGCCTTCGAGCACCCATGAATCATTTATTATCCAATAATATAAAGTGGAACTGGTCTACTGAATGCCAAAAATCTTTTGATAAGGTTAAGTCATTATTAACGTCGGATCTACTACTTACGTACTTTGACCCCTCATTAGAAATTGTTGTCGCTGCAGATGCTTCTGATTATGGTATCGGTGCTGTCATATCTCATAGGTTTCCAGATGGCAAAGAGAAAGCTATTGCACATGCTTCCAGAACGTTAACCCCGGTAGAACGCAGGTACAGTCAAATTGAGAAAGAGGGATTGGCATTAATCTTTGCAGTTAAGAAGTTTCACAAAATGCTGCATGGTAGAAAATTCACCCTACTCACTAACCATAAACCCTTATTATCAATTTTCGGATCTAAGAAAGGTATACCAGTTTATACCGCAAACCGGCTCCAACGATGGGCTACAATGCTATTAGGTTATGATTTCACTATCAAATACAAAGCTACCTCTGATTTTGGTCATGCTGATGCGTTATCTCGCCTTATGAGCAATCACAAGCCCAAAGATGAAGATACTGTTATTGCTTCTATATCAGTTGAAGAGGATGTAAGCAGTACGTTAAACAATTCAACGCAAATTCTCCCAATGACGGTGCGCGAGTTGCTGACCACACTCGTCACGATCCTACCTTACAACAACTAGCCACATTTCTCCGACGTGGTTGGCCCCCACGTTTAACGTCTCAGGAACTCAGACAGTATTATCAACGACGCCAATCACTATCTATCGTCAATGACTGCATCATGTTTGCTGACCGCGTAGTAGTCCCTAATAATTTACGCTCACACGTCCTAAAACAACTGCACACGGCTCATTCAGGTATTGGGAGGATGAAAGCTATTGCTCGCAGCTATGTATATTGGCCCAACATTGACAAAGACATAGAAGATCTAGTGCGTGGGTGCATAAAATGTGCTGCAGCCTCTAAGCATCCACGGAAAGCCGAACTGCATTCTTGGTCATCTGAAAAACAACCTTGGTCGCGTATACATCTTGATTTTGCTGGTCCATTCCAAGGCGCATATTTCCTTGTCTGCGTTGATGCTTATTCAAAGTGGCCGGAGATTTTTCCTATGCATCACATCACTTCACAGGCAACTACTGTGAAGCTACGTCACTTATTTTCGCGTTTTGGAGTTCCTGATGTTCTTGTGACAGATAATGGCACTCAATTCACTTCCTCCATTTTCTCACAGTTCTGCGGGGAATTCGGAGTTAAGCATGTTCGGGCACCTCCATATCATCCACAATCAAATGGTCAGGCAGAAAGATTTGTGGATACCTTCAAACGAGCGCTATTGAAAGCAAAAGCGGAAGGAAAAATAAAGGAAATTCTTGACGATTTTCTACTAATCTATAGAACAACTCCAAATCCATCAGCACCAAATCATTTGTCTCCGGCAGAAATTATGTTTGGTAGAAAAGTCAAAACTACTCTCGACGCTATTAAACCAAAACAAATTGACAAGGGAAGAAGAAACCGAAAGATGGAGACGCAATTTAATCGTCATCATGGGACAAGACGTAGAGTTTTCCAAATTAACCAAAAGGTATACGTCCGCGACTTCCGATATTCGCCCCCGCAATGGACCAGTGGACGAATACTTAAGAGACGAGGAAGTGTAATGTATGTGGTAGACGTTGAAGGTCTAAAATGGGTGCGTCACGCAAATCACATTCTGGAACATGCTGCGGCTTTTCATGAAACAGAGAGACTGAACACATTATGGGAAATTTTCCTTGACAGTTTCGATATGGAGAACGTAGCAACGCAGAGAAATGCACAGCTGGAACAAAATCCTGTTAGGAGATCAATGCGCAAACGCCGGAGACCAGAGATTCTCCAGGTGGATTCAAAAAGAAGAGCTTACGTTTCTGAGGACAGATATCAGTGATGATATCTTAGATATTACTCCACATTGGTTACTAATTGTTTTTTTTCTTCTTCTTTTTTGTTCCAGCTAACCGCATTGGTCACGCCTGCAAAGATCACAACGCTAGTCGCTTCTCAGAGTCCAGCAGTCAGACTTTATTATTATTTTTTTCAAGGGGGAAGATGTTGTGAACAGAAAAACAACGGAAGTTATTTTTGGGAACTCTATTCAATTTATTCAAAGCTCGTGAAAAAACTAACACTTATTTTTGCTCTTAGTTCATTCTACTAATCTTAAGCTTCCGTTTGATGTATGACTCATCGTCATACCATTTTCTGTTCCGAAGTTATTGTAATTTAAACGTAGCCTTTGCTACATCATTCCCCGACCTTTATCCCCTGTTTCGGACATATTTGTATTTGCAAAATTGTTCTACGTTGTGGTCCTGTAAATCATCTATATTATTCATGCATTTTTGTACACTAATCGACAATCGCATGGCTATCGCATTGGAGTGGTATTAGCAGGTGAATAAACGTGCTCCAGCCAACTCGTCTTCTCTCTCTCGCGCTAGAAAACCAATCAGGTGAACGAATAGTTTCCGTCTCTCTCTACCCCTAATTATTTAGTCTAACCCGGAACTCACGCGATATCATCCTCAAGGTTAGTCATTCGACCTATCACTGTCAAGGTCTTGACCTACTTATCGACAAGTCGCTTAATCGCATATCATATTAGTGGGTGGATAGAACCCAAGGACACAACAGTTACATATTGTGCAGGTAACATTATAACTTAAATATAGTAATTTCAGTTAAAAATAACGAGGATTGGACAGTAAAGCCTCTCATATAGATGCATCTTGTTAATAAGTAACTTTCATTTCCACTACGACAGATATACGGTCCATGTAGTTGATATTAAACATATACTTCTATACTTTGATGGCTAACGATACTATATGGTTGTATTGATTGAAGCTAAGGGGTATAAAGTTTTGAATTTAATCTGTGATTACGATTCAACGGTAAATGAATGGATGAAATATTAAAACAGAATGGAACTTAATCAAAGTTATCAACATCATTATTATCACAAAGAACATCAAATGAACAATCTAACAAAACAATCGAGTAGTACACTATCTTTTTATTGACTCATATGTTATCCACACAAAAATTAATGACACAAAACATATACGAGATTAAAGGAACAGAAAAACAAAGTAAACATGATAAATTGAATCAAAATTGAATAGATCAAAAGTTGTTATTTTAGTAGTAATGGTACTATGATCGTAATACACGCACATAATTACACATAAACAAACACAGGAACAAAAATGTACAATCAGAAAATACATTATGCTATTCTTTTTGATGAGCACGCATTAATTAGTGAAAGATGTACGTGACATAATATTTTGAACTATATGTAGGAAGAAAAGACAATAGACGAAGTGAATGTGAGAGAAAAACGCCGAATACTTGATCTATTGAGTTTAACACATGTGCACAAAATAGATTTTTTAAATTCCCGTTTATAATTATTCTCACTGATTAACAATAACAAGTGATTTAAACTTGACATATGAGGAGTTTGTAGTTGATAACTGATCCTAGGCACAATACGGAGAGTAAATAAATATCAATAAATGAAATACAATTAAAACAAAAATGTATCATTATTTTTAAAATGATGTTGAGATTGAGGGAACGAAGAAAATGCAGAAGAAGACTGCGACGATAGCGACGAAGGTGAATGTAATTTCTCAGATCTATTAGAGTTGATACGACTAGAATCAAAGAATGGTGCTTCATCACCAGGTTCAGTCAACTGCATAATAGGATACGGTAGAGCTGGTTTTCCTCTCCCTGAATTTTCCACTATCATAACTGGTTCAGGTAATGAATGAGATGAATTACTCATCAAACGACTATGAGATGAAGTTTCGTCATGTTCAGCCTTATTTCTACAAGATATACAGAAACGAATAATAATAATAATTAGGACACGATAATACGAGCGTGAAAGTCAACAACAGTGGTAATAGAAAAAAAGGCATTTGCAGTGAATCTTGTTAAATAAAAAGCAAAGAAAGCAAATACAGTGAATGGAATTATTTCCGACAATGTATCTGCTACAGCCATAGTTAGAGGGACTTAGAAGGTATAGTGGCATGCTGAAAAATATATAAGGTTTATATTATATATTGTCCGAAAATTTTAAATATGAAAGAAAGTTTGTGAAGTAGCCTGAAAGACAAAGAAAAGTGATAAGATAAAAATCGTTTGTATACTCAAAGCATGATAGACAATTTTTCACTTGACAGATAGAATTTGTGGAGGGGATAATGATGAAAGAATAATACCCATGGGAAAATGAGAGTAATGACAATAAATGATTGCTGTGTAAGAGGTGCTAGGTGTGAAGTACCGCTCGAGGTTAATCACTAGTAGGCACTTGATTATTTTTATTGTAGGGTAGGTGTTGTGATGTAATTGTTAGATTTGAAGTTTCCTATCATACCGTGACTTTAGTTCAACTAAATAGCTGTGTAAAGATTTTTACTGTCCAATGATTAGCTTAATGGAAATTAACCTGAAAGTTCAACAATTTTTACAACACCTTATAGTAGAGAACGTTGTAACTGACTGACTGAGAGAACCATTCAATTCATACTCATTTTAAACCTAACATTTGCAACGATTCATGACTCCCTCCCTCGCAGTTAACTTACTTTTGTTCAGAAACGACCCAGACTGAAATTAGAAAGCAAAATGTAACAAAATCTGTTAGTTGTATGGATATGTCAAACAAATTTACAACCAAATTTTAACAAAGACAACGAAAACAACGAGATAAATAGATCATTCTACGAAATACGTAGCATTCGTATTAGAGTTTGAAAGCTTCCAGACATCCGTATATATACGAATTCATGCCACAGTAAAGAGGTAAATTGATCTGGACGGATCAATTAGAAAAATAATAATGAAAACAATGTGCTGAACAACACTTGAGTACGCACCAAAGACAACAGCAAAAACATTCATCAATAAATACATATGCACAATGAAACCGTCACTTTTAATCCAATCATGAAAAGTCAACCTAATTATTCTTAGTACACAGAAAGCAACAGAAATATATCAATAGGTTAACTGCAATTTATATATATATATATATATATATATATATATATATATATATATATATATATATATATATATATATATATATATATATAAGCAGCTAGCTCTCGGTACACGACGCGATGTATTAAAGCTACAACGACGTATGTGTACATAGCATGGTAGACATTACAGAAATGGAATAATAAGACAAATAAGTATATTAGCATGAAAATTATCATATCAGAGAAATACACATAAATATATGTACAGAAAAAAACACCCACAAATATACTTAGGTAATGAAATTGATACGACTATATGACTAGTGTTTTGTTCAATAAAGGAGCTCGACAATTAAGGTTTTCAGTGTAACTTCGCTAAAAACTATTAAAAAATTAATGAAGTCCTGTGAGCTGTCTATAGAGGTAATATATTAGAGTGAAATGCTCTTTTCAAGTGAATTAAACAATCTAGTAAGATAATATTGAAGCACGAGAGCTAACGAGAAATGAATTCATTTGCACTAGTGATCAATTTCGAGGCAAGCCTCAACTGATAACGATTAATATATGAAGCCAAACCAGGTAGCCTAAGCCTACCAATACATTTCATGCAATTAATAATGGTCAATCAAGTCACGTCTTGGTTTGACTCCCTACAGATTTCTCCCAACTTAGTCTTAAACTAGCCGGAAATATCTAAATAAATAGTATAGTTAGTTTATATTACATAATTATATTGTGAAAATGACAGAAGAATGCTTTATTTGATGAAAATACAGAATGTTATAAATAATACATAAATGGCTTTCAATTATCTATTTGAACGTCGTTTGAGTTCCATGATCTAAGTTGGTTCTGGGTTGGCTGCTTGTCTCTGACGTATTGTGAACACGCCTTGTCTCCTGACATGTTGGAAACCACCTCGTTGACTGTTTACTGCTGCAACCTTTCACGCGATACTCTGTTACATACTACTAATAAACGGCATTGTGAGTGACATCTACCACAATACTATAAATTACTATAGTCATTATGAACAACCACGTGGAAGAATATATGTATTTATCACGAATTGATATTAGCTAGAGGGTCAATCAAAATCAGAGTGTATTGGACAGGCATTCAGCAATAATTTAACTGTCAAGATTCCAGAGTAATAGTCCTACACACATATCGAACAATGTAGTAAGAATACAAAGGTTACTATTTTCAATTTCAGTCTATTCACAAATGTAGTGTGATAACGACATAGTGTAGTCGACAGACAGCTGTTTGACACCGGACTTCGTTAACTTTACAAATATTCTTCACCCGAAATATTTCATGAAATATATTTAAAAGTTACTCCTACATTTGATCAGTCATAATAAACGTAAAGCTTATCACAAAAGGAAGAGAGCAAAGTAGCAACAGTAGTCATAGTAATAACAATAGAGGGAAAGGCTAAACATTAGAGAACAGAGTTCGAGAAAACAAAATGGGAAGGTTAATATAAAAAACTAATGGAATTCATAACCGAGCGGAAGATAAGGAGTGAATGTAGTCAGAACTGACCAGATAACTAGGTACCTACCCAAATTTCACAAAAATCCTTATTAAAGCATAACTAAAATCTAAAGTGTGAACGAAACACAAAATTACAAATGATGAAGACTTGTGGAATACAATTAATACTTACAATATTACAACCTATGCCTATCATCATACGTATGACTAACTCATATACAAAAAAAAAACAATAACGTAAAACAGAAGATTTTAAGAGATAATAATTGTATTATTATTATTAGTAATAAGTGATGCCAACAAAAAACTGTTTAATTATTACCATTTACTTAGTTTATTTATAAGGGCTAATAAAAGTAAGTAACCTGGTATAAAATGAGGACGATAAATACAAGGCGTTGGCTGCTTTGTTACAACACAGAAAAATAACATGCAACAATTCAAGTAATATTTACAACATAGAATTACTTCTAAGTAGATGTATACATAGTGTATCTACACAACATACACACTTAAATAGTAATCAAAATCTCACTAATTAATACAATGATTAAAATAACTACTAGTACACCCAATACTGTTAACATCTACATCAGATAGCAAACATAAGAAACAATGGAAAAAAAGCAGAAGTACTTTTGACTAAATTATCAATGAAAAATTATCAGTAATAATATAAGTTGCCAGTCAATATTTAGATTGAAAACGGAAACTGGTTGAGTCAAAGGAAGAAGCTAAATAGAAATGAGACTAATCAAATGTGTGCACAGAATGTAAGCAAAACAATTTTTGGGTAATATTGGTGGTAACGAAATTATTGATGAGAAAAGACAGAAATTTTATAGCTCTATACGAAAATGACCACCAGCTGTTACGGTGGAGAAGGAATTTACATATACCCTCACAATTGTAAAAATACATGTAGAACTGTATAAATTACTCATTACTTCAAACCTAGTTATGAGCTTAGCGGCTGATCTGAAAAAGTCTCCTCATGTTATCGTATCGTCTTTAAAGTAATTTGCCGCAAACACTGACAAATTTGTCGAATTATAGCACATTTCATCATCACAGCGTATTCTCATTGTAAAATAAACGTAAATTCGCAGCGACAGTCAAAAATGAAAGTAAAAAGAATGTTTATGGCAGTGATAGATGCATCTTTCATGTAGGTTTCTTACGTTATTTATCCACCGGACAACAAACCATTAATCACAAGCTAATCCAACACTTCGTAATTTCTTTAAGATTAACTACCCTTCTGAAAATGCTTTTCATTACCTCTAATTTCCCTCTACAGTTTTTACCACTGAAGATTATGTTAGTTCATAATGATTAACCACTAAGTAGTGATCAAGTACACGTTTGTCAGGTAGTGCTGTTGGTCACCATTCAGTGAACATACCAATACAAATATTTAAGTTCCAAAGAAGGCGATTCACGACACGGATAATTTGGTAGCGACATCTTATACTGTGAAATTAGTCTATGAGAGTTCGAATCCAACAGGCAGAATCAGGTCTCACAAAATTTCAGGTCAGTCAGTCAGTTACAATGTAGAACTTGGTACATGCGTACATCAGTTCAAGTTGCCATGCACTCAATTAGCAGATAAAGATTAAATTATCAGACCAAATCCCAGAGTAGGGAAGGTAGTAACAGAGTAAGTACTAATGGAAAGGCATAGAGATCAGAGATGAGATTTGAGACAAAAAGTGATTCAGTAAAGAGAAAATTATAATAAGCTCAAAAATTAGAATTTGGAGGAAGACAAGGAGTGGATGCACCTGCGCCATTGCAATCGATTTTGAGCCATATCTCCTAGTCTCTAACCATTTGTAACGATCATCGTGTGGGCCCCAATCAGGTAGTCTGCATCTATTAACATGGCTCAGCCCAATTGTCAATGACTTCATGGATTGGTGCCATACCCCTAGCTTTCTTCCAGCCTACTCCCACACCAGACAACATTGTTCATCGAGGTAGATGGTAGTCACGCATACGTAACACATGTCCTAACCACCTGAGCTGGTGAAGACTCACTACTTCATCAATAGACTTACCGTATTAACTTAGTACTCTATTCCTAACCCATGCATTGCTTACTCGGTGGTTCAAGCGAATACGAGCAATGTTACGGAGACATCTATGATCAAATACTAAGAGCCTACGAATATCCGCTATCTTTAATGGCCATATTTCGCATCCATAAATAAAACGGATCTAACTGCTGCTCAGTAAACGCGTCCTTTCATCAGTAAACGAATGTCTCACCTACGCCAAAAGTGACGCGAATCGGCAAAAGCCAATCGGGCCTTATGTATACGAGCCGAAATTTCATCAGACACCAGACCGTAGGACTAATGAGGCTCCAAAGATAAGTAAGGCGGTTAATACATTCAATTGCTTGACTCCCTATCACTAACTTCGGTGCCGAATTAAGACAGTCCTGAAGCAGCATTTTGCGTTCGGATGGGGAGAATCGCATCCCAAATATGCATACATTCATGTTTAAGGTTGTCAAAAAATTCTGCATTTTATCGGCATCTTCACCCAATAGAACTATATCATCTGCATATTCTAAATCAGTAAGTTTATTTCCTGAAAGGAGGTCAACCCCAGAGAAATCAGACGATGACAATGTTAACTCTAAAAGTATGTTCAATGATAAAATTGAAATAAAAATGGGGGAAGCGGACAACCTTGACGAACATCACTAAAGATGATCGATTCCGACGACAATCCGCCATAAGCTCTAACATGACATGTGGTACGCCTTGACGACAAGTTCCGACTAGCACGAAATCTTTAACGACTTAACATTATTATTTTGTTGGCGAAACCCATCAAGCAAATCTCCAGTTGGTATCTTGTTCGATAAAAAGAGCAATGACTATGTGCTGCATACTTTACTGACCGAATAAGAGCACTTTCATCTATCCCTATCTCTTCACTAAAGGAAATTTTCAGTTAGAAAGTGGTAGATATCAAGACAGCTTTCTTCGTAAATATGATGCTTTAAATAACATATTACTTCATCGCTTAGCCGATTAATATCAGTTATTCCTAGTAATCCGGAAGAATCGATTAATTTCACCAAATTAATTCATACTACTGACTATAATCCCGACAAAATGGCTGTTTAAATATGAAAAGATGAGCAAGACTAACAGTCAGTGACCAAAAAAGTTGACACCTTCCAATTAGTTAAGAAATCAAATAATAGGTACTTTTCTGTCAAGAATTCATATACAATAATTACTTTACTAAATAAAAAAACTATTCCTCTGATCCATGATATCGCCATGGATATTAATTTATTTAAGGGGGTTTGTGTCTATAATCTGATCACGGGATCAGCCACCAATTTAACCACATCATATCATTACACTTCATTCATTAAGTAGAATTCTAGTCATTCATTTTGACAATTACAAATTCCGTCCACTTAGAAAATCCACTTCCATAACAGTAGATTCGATATTCCATCTCCATTTCATCTATATTATGAATTATTCACTTATATTAATTTATCTTAATATCAGTCGGCAAAAAGATAATAAAATGAAAACAAAAAAATATAAGAACATAAAAAAAACGAATTAAGTTGAATGTAAGCATCTAAATTACAAATCCCCAACATATCAATCTAATATAATGACCTAACTTGCTAGTTGAGTTTAAATAATTTTATTCTATTCTACAAAATTTATCTTCACAAACTTTATTTTGAGGTTTTCCGAAGAATACCTGTTTGAAAAATATAAAATTACTCTTCTTTTACAAAATACTATAAACGCCCATAACTTTCGCTTACTTTGCAATTTTTCCACCATAATTTCCTTTTCAGTTTACCAGCACTAGCTTCAAATTGAGAAGCACCGGCTTGCAACGCATCTGACAGAAATGAGTTTATCATTAAGAAAACAATAAGAATGCACAATAGCAACAATTACTAAATAATATACAAAGTAAACGTAAGAAGATCAAATAACTATTGACTATTGTATGCCATTTCATATATTAATTGAATATTTTGCCACTTCACAAAAAGAAATCTTTGAAAAGGCTCCAATAACTCCATGAGAAAAAATGAGTAAATCTCAAAACGCTTCTTAAAATCAAACAGGTAACGTAAATTTCTGTACAGTATGTGAACACAACAAGTGCTTTTTTCACTTGGAAAGCTGTACACTAATCGATAGTGAAACCTCTGTAGAAGGATATACTACTCGTCTGATATATCTACAAACTTTATGCATTCCTAATGTTAACAAGATGCATGTAGAGTTTGGCAGTTTTCCAATCTCCATTACTATTCAACTTTGCCACTGATAACATTCTAGAAACAGCTCTGAAGGAAGTGCATGTAGGTGGTGTGGAATCATTATCTGGAGTATGTGGATAATATTGTCTTGATATATGACAGCATACAAACTATCCAGATAGCACTTAATCCGTTGGAAATTAGCAACTGCAGGTATAGTATATACTACATACCTTCCAAATGCAGAATACTTTTACGAAACTGGCAGGGGTGTATATCTGACCTCACTCTTCGTAGTGAACTGTTAGAAAAGTTCGTTTGCCTGGGCAGTTGTGTGAGTGCTGGTGATGTAACAGACGGGATCAATTTTTTGTATAATGAAAGTCAGATCGGGTTATGTCGAACTTGGTTATCTTTGGCGCCATCGTGATGTGAGTCTGGTAGCAAAACGTCGGATTTGCAACGATTCGATGAGGATAGCTCTGCTATATGCCTTAGAAACCTGGTCAATCAGAGATGATGTTTAGTGTTTCACAATGCTTGATCATCGATACCTCCCAAAAATTGCTCACATCCAGTGGCAACATCATGTTAGTAGTGCTGAGGTTCGGTAACGTGTGTTGGGTCGTAATGATGATTACTCAGTTGATGTCATCATCCTGAAACATCGGCTTCGATGGATTGGTCATGTATTATGAATTTCATCTCAAGAGGCTTCCATATCGAGCATAATTTACTGATGACGAAGCTGGATTGAAGAACCTGAGGGCTGGTCAGTTTATTATATAGCTTAGTGGAATGAAAGAAAGCTGTATGAAACCAGTATCTGTTGGTGCATCACGACCTTCCTAGTTGAAGTTCTAGAGAGAAATCCAAATTCGTAGTTTGTGACCCTATCATACACGGCACAGAATAGAAAACAGTGGCGATCTTGCCGCAGTCTCCCACCTACAACCTTCTCCTAATAGAGATAAAACTTCGTTTGTATTTTTATCCTAGCTGTAAATTTTATCTTGTAACTCTCTTGTTGCCATATGAAATTTAACTTTTTTTCTTTAATCACCTTTTTTATTGTTTCAACAGTATTATAAATTTTTCTACTTCTGCAGCACATATATTTTTTGTGCCTATTTGAATCAAATGTGTTTAAATATCAATAACGTTTGGTCATTAAGTGCACGGTATATATAAAAGCAGTGAGCTTTCGTTCTGCTATATGTTTATGAAAAATGAGGATCAAAGAGATTAAAAAAATTGAACAGTATGAAAATTAGAATTGCATTTTATTAGGTTGATCTAACAACAGAAATTTAGTCTAGCTGGTGCACATCAAGGCTATTCACCTAGTTAGTTAGAACAAGTCCAGACAATATGGATAACTAATAAAGAAAACTTCTGTGCCGACCAAGCACAGACACTTGGTATAATTTTAAGAAATTAGTCATCTGAACATCTGTTCGACTAACAATATCAAAATTAACATATTTTCGTTTAGCCAACAATTTTTTATAAGATAGACCAAGCTACAGAATGTAATGCAAGCACTCAAATGAACTCGAGGTAAGATGAGTATCAATAAGATTGTACATATGATTCTAGGGGGAACTTGGATTAATTAATAACCTCATAAATAAAAATGAAAATATAATTCATTTTAGAAAATCACCAAACGTGAACGACCATTTGTACGCCAAGTAATTTATAGCATGAAAGAAGTTGTGAAAGAAATATTAATCAAAAAGTCGGTTATAAGCTTTAAGAATAAGTATGACCGTATTTATCGTACAATATAATAATCTGTGAAGAATGAGACACTTTACATTTGTGAATTCAATCGGCGCTAATACAAGTTAACACGAGAAAAATACTACATTATATGCATTAGATTATGCTTGTCTCGAATCGTGCATCACGATACTGAAGCTATAGACATCGCAAGCAGAATTTAGTACACCACATGACGATGAAAGTAGTACTTATCCGACTGGTGAAATAAGAAAATGGAAATCAACAGTGAAAACTGTTACCTATATCAAGCAACTAAACATCTTTCTTCCCTGAATATGATCATTACTGAAAGATCCTCACTAAATAAAATGTTTTATGATAACAAAAAATAATTTAGTGCATAATCAAAGAAACGTTAGTGGCTGATTAATGAGAGTGAAATAAAATTATTTTGTCAGCTGCTTATCTTAAAGAAATAAGACGTTAACAATTATCCCCGTCTTTAAATATGGGAAGTTAGCAATAGTGAAATGTAATTAGCTTCAATCACGCACTACAACCAACTTTGTTCCTGTGATTGCGAATAACAAGGTAATGTTACCGTATTCTGATAACTCCCTACACATCGAATATGTATATGCATCATGTATACGTAGTTGATATTCTTAAGATACAATATTTCATATAATTAATTCATTAGTAACGACATAAAAATCACAGCTGACTTATAAATACGTACACTACCCAACGGTAACAAGTAAGGATGAATAAAAAACGACAGGTGATGGTTATATACGAAAAATTAGAAATAACATCATACTGAGGTTTTTTTCTACGAACGCAACATTATCTGATCTTACCCAAAGTAGTAGTAAGGCACGTTAATTAACAGATGAATACATGTGTTTAATCAAAAGGTTTAAAAAAAACTGTTATATTTCTAATATCCAGCCTCAACAGTTAACCAGCATTTTAAAACAGACTGTCTGTTACCTCAATAATATTCACATTTATCTCTATGACCATAATTATGTTGAGAATGTTGAATCTTTAAAATAAAATTGTTCAGAAAATCAGGTGTAAAACTATGTATTAATTTCATTTATGCTTCATCGTGAAATTTTTTAATATACTTTAGAACTATTCTAGTATAAATTATGGAACATTTTAATTGTATTATGTAATCAAATGTGACCTTTTCACATATCCCGACAAAGTTATTCACATTTATTTGTGTGAGGTTTATTCAGTTTGATAAATACTTTAGATAACAATCAACCTAGTTAAATTGAAAAATATATGAATTCACTTAAGTAGATAAACGATCCCTTTTTGATCACCATAATAATATCTTTATTTACAAGATTTGTATTTTGGAAAAGTTGAGATAACAAAAAGAGGCGGCTGTAGTATCTGGCATTGAAACTTATTATCAGTGATTATAATCACTGCAAACATATAGAATGTCACGGTTATCGTAAATTACATCAAGCCACTCCAAATTCATAGTGAGTGTCCATTACACGAATCTTAGCAGAAGCATCACTACTAAGAGTATACCAGGTTAGCTCATAAAATAATTTTTAAACACCATTCAACGGTATACTGCGAACAGTTCAAAAAATGGTTGATTAATAGTGGCAGGAAATAAAAACATAATCCCAATGTTTCTTTCCTCCTTTCCTTTTAAACACTGAATTAACATCAATGCAAAACATCATGTAGAGCCTGAAGTTCAAAGCCAATGTTGACTAAAGATGAAGACATGAAAACGGAATGCTGTTACACGTTGAAGACATTATAATGGCATGGTCTAAAAGTCATCTTCGAGTATTGCTGTGCAAACTTAGGCAATTATTGACCTAGTTAGATATTGGTTACTCCGGTTATGATACGTTACAGTACTTGAAAAACAATATATTTCCACAAGAAAATTCAATTATAGTTGGCATTTATCAATCAATAAACTATCCATTACAGGATTTAAGGATTTACTACAATCAGTCGAGACAAGAAAAGGTGTTAACAGGTGTGCATAACAAAAAATTAATGTTAGGAAGATGAAATCAACTCCAGAGCTGATGAATAGTGATTTCAACAAATACCTCGATAATATCTGAAATAACAGGGAAACAAATTAAGATTATTTTCGTCATATCTTGAAGAAACAGTCAATCGCAAATTATGAAAAACAGTGAATACAATAGGCCAATCAGTACGAGCATACGTCTGTCCCGTGACTACTAGTTCCCAAAGCCGGAGTTAAAAGGACTAGACAATTGAACCAACCATCAGATAGATTATATTTCACTCATCCATTCATACATATGTAAAACCTGACCACGTAGCACACCAATAAGAAAAACGACATTTAAACAAAACGAAGACAATAATGACTAAGAACTGAGAGTGCAGATACATAATTAATTGATTATAGTTAGTGAATGACAAACGATATGATACTAGTTTATAAATCTAGTGGGAGGTTAGGGCGACAGGAACATGACAAATAATAAAAATAAAATAATCGGTTTATACGTACTCAAAACAAATAAAATAGTCTTCTGAAAAACAGTATGCCAAGTTAGTTACTAGGGCGTCGCGTGATGCTGGCTAGGGTTGAAGTAGGATGGAAGAACCGTAGAGGCGGCCAAATCAAAACATGGTATCAGTCCATGAAGTCTTTAACTGTTGGTCTAAGTCATGTTTGTAGATGCAGACTACCTGGTTGGGGTCCGCGTGATAGTCACAATAAATGGCTGGAGACACTTGGTGACATGGCTCAGAATCGGTCACAGTGGCGCAAGCGTATTCACTCTTTAATTTCATCTAAATCTTGAATACTATTATTAATTTCTGCTCAACTTTACTTTATTCTCCTCTCTTGTATTCTGTTATTATGTTACCTTCTGTAATCTCGTAGTGCTAATGTGGTATGGCAACTTGAACATATGGGCTTATGTGCCCGGTTCTACGTTGATGATGAAGTTAGTCACTATTCTTGAGTTACTTGATATAACAATTTTAGACCATCCTGTTATAGCAGATAGCATACTTGGTAGCCAGACTTTTAGTCAAACAAAATGTGCATAATTCACAATGCAATGACTAGGTAATATTGAATCAATTTTAGTAAAGGGGATAGGATTGTATAACGATTGGATCAAAAAAGATTAATCGATCCAGTCAATGCCTGTAAGCCTCATGGACCATAGGCCACTGACCAGCATTCTTCAGCTAATTCTGTCTTCAAATCTCCTTTCTAAGCTCTTCGCAAGTGCTATCCGTTCTTTTCTTGCTTACCTCCAATTTAAAAGTGGTGATCGTTGGCCTTTCTCTTTTCCTTTAGGCCTAGAGGATTTCAACTTAAGATTTAGCCTTGTGATGCAAATTAGTGGTTTCCACAACGTGTTTTTGACTCACCTCCAGTGTGTTTACCTTGATTGCTTCCTCAGATGGAAGCTTGGTTTGATCTCTGCCACAGTGAATTGTTCCCAATAGGTGTCTGGCAAATGGATCTAGAGCATCTTGCGTAGACAACTGTCTATAAATGCCCAATCTTTTAGAATGATGGTTTTCGTAGTTTTCCAAGTTTCAACTCTATACAATAGTACTGTTTTGACGTTTGTATTAGAAATTATGAGCTACGGTGTCGGCTGATAGTTGTTTTGAAAAATATTCAGTACTTAAAATGTTTGAATATTTAATCACCTAAATACATCCTTATTCAATCATATATACATACAGCTAAATGGAGTGTTCATACATTAGACGTATTGATTGAAGGAAAACCAAGAAACAGCATATGAATAGAAAATAGAGACTGTAACAGCTAAAAGATTGCGGAATTAATAATCGTAATAACTTAATAACCATACTCACCAGCTCGACCATCAAGTTCGGAAAGATTCTTATCTCTCTCCAGTACTTTGTCGACATTAACTCTCATAATATCAACAACTTCATTAACTTGAGCTTGAGTTTGTTGAAGACGTTTATTTGTTTTAATTGGTACTTTGTCCGTCATATCAATAATATTCAAATCATATATGATAATGGTAATAATATCCAAATGAAAATTAATAAATCCAATATTTTTTTTCAAATGAATAATTCAGTATGCATAAATCTAATTAAATCCTTGTTTAACATGCGTTCGAGATAATAATAATATTGAAAGTCAGGGGAAATATCTAAATGTCTATCTTACTATCCATGTTTTCTGTCAGCCTGGTTAGCAAAATACGAAATAAAACAGAAAATTTTAGCTTACTTATTGAAATTGAGCCAATGAAGACAATTCCAAATGATAATTAACAATAAATTTAGAGAATATGAGAAATGTACATAGTGAACGAAAAAAAAGTGGAGAGGAGGTGATAAAATGTTTCAAAACAACTCACTCATTATTATTATTACTTATCTGGTCAATATTCATTGTAAAACACTAAAAATTATTATTAATATTATTCCAATTTCCACTATAACTCTTCTACTTGTAGATATAATTGATTCGAAAGAAATACTAGAAAGCTTATTATGTATAAGAACTTCCCGTGAAGTTGTACTCCATATCAAAAAGCTAAATGAACTGACATTGCAAAACACACAATTAACTGACAGTTAAACGCGCGCACAAATAGTTAGTAATGGTGATTACTCAATCCAAAAGTCACCCAGCTTTTAAGACAAGATTGACCTATTATTATATGAGCATACTGTTTGTCACATAATGTATATGTTGCTTAAAATATATATGACAACTGATCAGGCCCACAGCAATATACATATTCTTTATCTACGTTTCAATAAACTTATACTAAGACATTCGAAGTATTTGTTACAATATACATGCTATTATTAATTACACTAGCCACAAGAGAACGGCGTTTTGAGGAACTGGATAACCACTTAACGTTAGTAAGATGAATAATAGACTGTAAGCGCACATTTACACCAATAGTAATCGAATAGATGTAAAAAGATAGGTTTATTAACCGATAGAGCTAATGTAAAAGTGTCGGTTTAAACTAAATAGATGCTGCCTTAGGTTAAGAACTTGTATAATATTTTCCTTCACGTTTATAAGTACAGTATATTTATATCATATAGCACATACAATAAGTTTTTTAATCAATCCCCCATCTTCGTAAGTTCTGCACCCCACTTCAGCAACGCCCACTCGATAATTCTATTAGCAACAAGGATTGTAAAGACGAATACCTCACATGATCTAATTTTAAACGTTATATTTAGCTGCTTAGTCAAACTAAGTGTATAATTCTAACTAGTGCGAATTTTTTCAAAAACTGAAGGTAATAAAACAAGTTTAGATTGTTATCTAAATTTATACGGCTAAATTATAAGAAAGTGTATTTTGTCATCCCGACCGTAGCTAGTTACCTTGATGTGATGGTCGGCCTTGCCTATCGTGATGACCCGACCGAGCTATATTGGCTAGCAGCGTATGTTCCTCTAGATCCTACCATGCCAAGTAGGTCTGTTGGAGAGCGATAAGACTAAAGGCAGCAACCTAAGATCTGAGGGCGAAGTCGTAATGCTGACTGCAGTGAGGTATGAACAGCAGTAAGATGTTCCCCTCGGATGAACTAGAATTTCGCAGCAATGCTGCCTTCTCACAAAGGGAAGGAAGAGGTTAGCAAAGGTCGACCCTGAAAAAGTCACACCTCACCTTACTCCACGGATTTCCGTCTCTGCAGTAAGGCCTTCTAAAGAACAAAGGTAACACCTCAAAAACTTCAAATAACAAGGTCGTGAGTGATCGGCCTCAAGTAGTTGTCCCTTGAGCTCTGTGATCGCGTTCACTATGACCAATACTAACCCAGTTTCCTTTTCAGGTACCTCAAGAAGTAATATCCTTCCATGGTAAGGGCAGTCAGGAAGTGACAATCGCCCTCATACCTCTAACAGCACACGAGATCATCTTGTTCGACGTCAAATCCCACCCTCAACTTATAACAACTCTCTTATCTCCATGATTAATCCTTCTAGCATAACTTTATAACCTCACGCCACTAACGCTAATGGTTCGAGTTCACGAAATTTTATTCCTGATTTCCTGAAACCTCGCACTAAACTATATATCGGAGCTTTTAACGTTCGAATCTTTGTATCAAACAGGACTGGCAAGCTTCCTTTGCTATGACTCTAGATTCCTTGGTCCATTTATGTCTGCTGCGTCACTGGAACGAGTATACAGGATCCAAGTGCAATCATTCCCCTGACCTCACCTTTTCAAAATAAAGAACTGGCCTAGTTCACCCTTTGTGTTTCCGGAAATACCACTGTTACTACTCGAGGCCTTGCTGGCGTAGGTATAGCATTAAGTTTAAAAGCTGGACCGGCTCACCTTGACTGGATCCCAATAGACAGTCGCTGATGCGCTGTCCGTCTAAACGGGACAGTAACAACTCAGAAAGATAGGGACACACGCCGTTGCCTCTTTGTTGTCTCTACCTACGCGCCCACTGACTGCAGTTTAGTTAAAACAAAAAATGAATTTTACAATAAGCTTTTCAATCTCCTGCGTCAAGTTAAGTGCACTTATGTAGTGACTAGTGACTGGTGATTTTAATGCCCAAGCAGGTAGACTAAGAGAAAACCAAAAGACATCTAAGTGAATCCTATGATGTCGAGGCTCAATGAACAGATAATGGCGACTGTCTGTTACAACTACGTTTTTAATGAGAATTAGCGATACGCATGTGTAGAAAAATTACGAAATTTTTCACACGACCGATTTCTTAAATAATAACTAATGTAATGTATCAAAGGTTACGTAGTAACGACTGCTAAAAAGATTGATTAACATGAAAAAATGAGCAAAGCTCATACTAACATGATAGTTTGGTAAGTTATCAAAATATTTACACTGATATGTATCCTACCATCGAATAGACTTAAAATAAATAAATATCGCATAATGATTTTAACACGTTTATTATTATAATTACTGTCAATGTTTAAAAACAGCCTCAGTTTAAAGTAGGTAGGATGAGTGGCGAAGGATATCTCTGAGACACATTAACGTGCTAATTGCCCGATAAGAAATGAAGTGATGTAATTCTAGTTGATAAGAGCACAAAATGTATAGAAAATCAAACATAATCTCATATTATTGATATCAAAACGTGTAGTTGCGTAATTCACGTAGCACACTACTTCAGAATTTTCTGTAAACGTCAGGCATTGGTGTTTCATGAGTCATCCTATATCCGGCCCTTGAACTTCATGGGTCGCAAAATCGCCGTACGGCGCGGATCAACTTGGGTAGCTACTCAGTTATTATGAGTATAATATGCAATCCCAGTATTAAGCATAAAAAGCCAAAGAAACTTTTAAATCCTAGGGATGATACCAGCCGAAATATACTAGACAAAATACCTTCAGTCTCGATGTAAACCGAAGCAATTCAAAATGACGTGTTGCAATAGATGGTAGGAAACTATATATGACCATTCATAACTGTTAACAAACAGGACAGTAATCTTCCAAAAACGTTCACAGATTAGGATTTGGAAGTTAAGTGTACAAATGACCTAGTGTTACTTTAGAAACAAAACTACCAAGAGCCAAAATTACCATTTACGTATATCATACTAACCAGAAAGATATTTCTTGGTCACCACGTGGTAGGTTTAGCAAAAATTAAAAGGGTCAATCACCTCTAATTTTTCTTTTGTATGTTAGAGTACAGCAAATTAAGACTTAGAATTAATCTTCAATTAATAAGTTAATTTTGCTTTAAGAGGGTATAAGGCAAATTTAATCCATTCCAGGATGATCACATAAGTGTAACCGAATCGCTAACTCAGGCTTAGTGAAATTTACTATAACTACATGATCAGTTGACGTAATTGTAAGTTGGGTCGACCCAGGAAGTAATCCACACCGACATTGGTCAAACAAAATACCCCCTATTTACTAAAGTGAAAGTTTAGCATGACTCCCGACAGTACTGAGAAGTACAAATAATAAATCCGACATACACAGCTAAAAGTATAAGCCTCAAAGACAACGGTAATTTGAAAAATTGAACTTATCAGCTGTAACCATTGACGATATTAACAAAAGCATTAATCGATACCCTAGGCTTTCTTCAAGTATATTTACGAATAATTGTGATTTGCTAAGATCAAAGTAACTAAAGAGGGGAGTCCTTCCAGCAAGTATTATCCCAAATCAATAGTAAGAGCACCTACCTGAATTTAGAAGTGTCTTATCATTTAAATACATGTTTTTCACTCAAACTAAAATAAGGTATCAACTACAGGTTGGTAGAAGAAAAACAGCAATTAATAACACTACACACACAATAAGTTGAGTTTAAATTCCCTTTAAATGACAAACTAATGACCTTGAGAGGTTGCAATATCCAATATGTATGATGAGTGGCTTGGAATATATCACAGGTTGGTGACCTTATTGATATGCAGACATTAGTCTCTACATTTATAAATTTGTGATTATTCATCGATTATATGAAAAAGTTCCAGAAATTATTTTCAGCAAAGTTTTCAATTTAATCCTCAAACTTTATGATACTTGAGAACTTATGTCACATGTTTTACTGAGTTACGTGACATGTGTAATTATGGGCACTTCAGTGTTTTATATAAGTCACTTTCTATAAGGTACATATAGAGAGACAATCCTTGTTTGTAAGCCGTGTTTAATATGGATTACTAATCGTGTTTACTAATTAATAAATACATTTTAAATGGCTTTAGAACAGTAGTTTAGTGCATAAGCACAGATCTTCACATAATTCCTTAAGGAAGCCAAACTAACTAAAATTATCTATAAAGATTTAAAAAAACAGTTTAAGTGCCTAATTTCATAACGTGTTTAATGCAGTTACTTATGCGATATTAAAAATAACATACTTTTCACATTCTGTACAGACAGTTTATGCCTCTGCTTTAAGGTAAATATGATGCCACGTTTCGAAAGTGTGATACGTTTACCTTATATTCATCATATAGTTACTAAATAAGAAATTTATTCTTAGTGGCTTGTCGTTCCTGGTTAACTTGTGGTAGCTGAGAATATATTACAGGTCATATTAATACAAAGACATACTCCGAATATACCATAAATTACTTATAAAGACAACCCTGTACAATGTTACACATATATACTTAAAATCAACTTACAAGGATTGTTGGTGCTTCTCCTATTGAATCAATTCATACTGAAATATTAGGTAATTAATTCATAATCTACTGGTCAAGATCTACTAATAAGCTAACAGCTCACATGCTGTACATTCAAATCAACACAGAGTATTGAGTACAAAGATAGGTAAACATGTGGATATGTGTCATTAACAGAAACCTAGTCCTAATGCTTAGTTGTGAATAGGACATATAGATATCTTTTGTGTCCTATACACTACGTGACATTGGATTAAAAAGGAAATACATGTTGTATTCGTCTTTGGGGTAACGATAAACGTGCATTTCTTCATATCGTAATATATTATCCTCAGTTCACAAGATGCAGGGTCCTAATACAGCGAATAGATAATTGAAAAAGTGTGATTCTGGCTTTATATTGTCACAACCAAACACCATAGTGTGCGTAGTCTGAACTAAATCTAAGTATGATAATGGAGGAAGGCCAAAAACTTGTTATCGTATTGCAATAAGGAAACTCGTTTTGGCAAGACATAATAATTTTTGGACGTCTGTATGTTTATAGGTTATTTTGTCCTATTTTTTTAAATCTATAACGAATGAATCCTATGCAGTACTTCCCCTCCTACCCTATGTAGATAGTCATTTTCAAGTGGGAGTTTCGAGGGATTTCGTACACAACGAAACTTGGCATTTATTCAAATTACTTGATATAAGTGTGTCATCTCACGGAAATTAACAATCTAATTTTCCTCGTAATGTACAGAATATCTAGTATACTAACCAAAGCCCAGCACCAAATGCAAAAATGCACGAACAGATTAAAATCAGTATCTCTTAGCGATATTAAAACCAAATAAATACGACACTAACCTAGTGCTATAGAGATATATAAAAACGAAATGCGAAGTTGTGGTTAATACTACTCATAAGGTCGTCCATTAGTAGCGGGTGGAAGGACGTCGCGTGAAATTAGATGCAACCAGGAAACAGAGTACGGCGCGAGTTGCGGTGTGGCAAGAAACAAATCGGGATTAGAATACATAGGAGAGGCGAGGACAACCGAGGGAAGAAAGCCTACAATCGACACAGATCAGAGAACACGAATAACTCGCAAACTGACGATTAAAATTAATGTATATAATATTTTATGACATTCTCTGTTTTTACCAAATACACAATTGCTTGTCCTACTTTACTTTTTTACATTTGGTGTCGCTGCCTCTGGACAATATGAAGGTGCCATGGCTGCAGCCGTTCGCAGATAGTGATGTCAGGGCGTTCCTACGACAACTCGAAGACACCGCGGAGCTGGTTGGAATTCTCGCGCAGAAGGCGAGGTTAATGGTCCTCGGGACCCTGCTGCTGGGGCGCTCTAAGGCGATGTTCGATGACGTGGAGCTTACCAGTTGAGCAGCGACGTAGGTGGAAGTTGTGACCAGGTTGGTGTCCTATTTCAACAGTCTGACGGACAGGGAGATGGTGTTAGAACTGTTCAGGACAGCGCGTTTGGCGCCCGACGGTAACCTATTGGTAATGGTCGTTACCTTGACGAGTGTGCTCCGCCGGGCTATGCATCTGTTAGACAACGAATCGAGAGAGCAGCTGTTGACATCTCAGTCCTTGCCCGCATCCTGAGTGTTCTTGGTTGATAAATTACCCCTTAGCTCTCAAAACTTCGTACGTTACGTATTGTTTAGATAACCCGTGATTTGAAGAATTCGCAGATTATATGTACACAATGTGTATAAGTCAAATAAATTTATCTTTCGAATATGTTTACGTAGAGTTTAGATAATGATTCGGTCCTAGGAAGAAAATCCAACGTATTGGCCAGAGAAACAAGCCATGAGACAAATTATTCTTCAATAATGTTTAGGTGAGCTCTACATGAAAGACATCTAAAACCACTGACTGTCCCAAGCCTTAATATAGGAAGGTTGAACATGGGGTTAGCAACCCAGTCCCATAAAAAGCGACCCTTTTAAAAAACACTAACAAAAAAAGTCATTTAAACCAATTAATCTTTGTCGTGAGAGTTGAAGGGACTTTAGTTAGAATGGGTATGATGTCTCATGATGAACGCCTAGTTTCTTTGAAATTTATGTGGCTAATGCATCTTCTGAAAACACATCAATAATTAATACAGGTATATAGAATGTCTGCATGATGTGGGAGACGGGGAGAACCGTCCAAATTGCTAAGAAACGAAAAGACACAACAAGAAAATACTTGGAAAATGTTAAACATATTGCTTACAAACTGAACAGCGAAGATTAGCCCCAACTTCGACTTCGACTGACGTTGTTCACAGAAGTACGGAAAGCACTTTGAGGGTGGAACATTTAAGGGATCTAAAATTGTTAAATCATATTTTAAGACAAATAAGAAGGGTCACAATGAATGCCATGTAGTACTATTTGCACATCAACGACAGCAACAACGAATACGAATATTAATTGTATGGCGGGTTGCAGTCAGTCGTCTAGAAATGCTCAGTCAAAGACCTAACCATTTTGATGAGAGACCTAAACGCCAAAGTTGGGATAAATAACACTGTAAATCATGAAGCAATAAGCACCACAGAAAAGAAATATAGATAATAATAGATCCTTATATGTCCATTCTACAAAATGATTATAGGCCGCACCATATTCCTCACTCTACCACCAACAAAATTACACAAAAGAGCTGGCAACTATACGTTCCAAGCCTTGAATCATCTTCTACAGGACGAAGGAACTATTGCTGAGGACAACTGGAATGGGATTAAAGTAGCAACGAACAGAAGGTTTCGGGTAGCGAAAAGCATCATAAGAAGGAATAGATCCCTGTTAATACTCTGCATAACATTTAATAAAATAAAAAGCAAGAACATAGTCAATAAAATCCTAACCAAAACACTGAAACGAAGGCACAGGCCAACTACATAAAAGCAACTTAGCAAATAAAGATGAACATTAGAGTCAATAAGCTGCACTAAGTTAAGACCCAGCAATGACTGTAAGACAAGGAAACGCAAGACACTAGTATGATACAATGACGTTGCTGTCTGAAAGTGTTGTAAATCGGAACAATCAGCAAGGTAGAAGGATGGCAAGCCAATATCTGGGACCTAATAACAAAGAAATAGGTGGAAAGAGCACATAAATAAATCAACACATTAAACCCACCAGTCATTCAAGCAACATTTACAGTTATTCCTTTTAATCGTCGATCCACAAAGAATTGAAGGAATCAGTATAGCCATTTGACAAATCAAGTTTCGCAAAGCAGAAGAGCTAGACAAGATACCAGCTGAGACACTGAAGTTATAAATAGATGCAACTGCAGAAATACTCAACATTCTCTTCAGAAAGATTTTGGAGAGAAAACATATATCTACGAACTTGAAAGAAAGTTTATTTAGACACCAAAAGAAGTAGACCTTGTTAAATGTGGAGACTTATAATAACTTAGATTGATTAGTTATCAGTTGACTTCAAACCTTAAGCATACGCCAAAACAATAAAGACCATGTAGCAGTAAATAATCCCTATAATAAATAGTCGCATAGGCTCTCGACATTGATGCTGAACATGTTTGTTTTAGCGAACACAACTAGTTGAAGGCGCGTGGTCACGCATCACCACCAGATCACGACTCGAACCCCCGTGGGCAGCATCTCTCTCTAGTTTGCCAGCCTAGACGTTGCTATCCCATTGAGGCTCTGTTTTTGATCAAACATAATACTTTTTCCGGTGCCCATTTTTCATTGTATCTTTGTATTTGCATATATTACTATTTTTATGATGTACGATCAGACTTCTAAGCTAATTAGGATTAAAACCCCAACGCTTTCAAGCTTTCAGCTTATTTCTTTTTGGGCAAATTATGTAGAAGCTTGGTTCTGCTACACCGAAGCGGAATTTCGAGACCAATATGTGACAGATCCATGCGTTCAATTTCTGGCGTTTGTAAGGTCACTTACACGTGAGTTGAACAAGTACGTCACCCCTTCTTTTTTCAGTCCTGACTGCCAAGAACCTTACAAACAGCTTAAAAGATCAATTCCCAAACGAGGAGACTTGTCCGACAGAACGTTTCGTCGAGTTGTTTCACACCATTGAGCTTGGCACCGGTTCAGCGACGGAAGTGTTATCGCTTTTGAAAGAGATAATTGGTCAACGCACTTTTGATGAAGGTCTCTTCCGTCAACTCCTCCTATCAAAACTGCCACAACAAGTGCAAGCAGTATTGGTAACATTTAACAACATTTCAGTAGATAAACTAGCTTCATCATCTGATCGAATTACGGAGAACACCAGAACTCGCCACATTGTGGTTTATCCCGTTACGGAAAAACCTTTAAAGACCGAAAACGAAATAACTAAATTGTGTAATATTCTTTCTCGTTTCCTCGATCTACAGGGAAAACGCCGACCAAGCAATACTCGACGATGAAATTCATCACGCAAAAGATCCTCATCTCGACCTCGACGAACGGAAAATTCACATTGGTTTTGGTACCACAACACCTATGGCAAGGATCCAAAGAAGTGTAGAGACCCCTGTTGTTTCCCTAGCCACAAACCCACTGTTGATGCGTCGGGAAACTATCCCGCTGGCATGCGTTAGCGACAACCGTAGCCGGCAGAAGCAGCCACCTGTTATTCATCTCCGATGTGATAACGAAGGCTCGCTACCTCGTCGACACTGGCGCAAAAGTCAGTGTCCTTCCTGCAACTTCTGTCAAATCAGCCGACTGAAAGCTACGACTGAGCGAATTACCGGAGTTCAGAATACTATTGTGTTTCCTCCACCGACTGAATGCTACTAATTAATCGAGTATCGACCTTGATTATTATCCCCAAAACCCAAAGGAATAACAACAAGTCGTCCAAAAACGATTAATTACTCCAGTTACACCGAATACAGTAACAGCAGCGACAGCAACAACAATAACGATGACAATAACAATAACAATACAATAAATATAGAAAGTAATTAGAAGTGTACTTCTGAATAATATTGACTCCGACAGTAACCGAACGTTCGCCCAATCGTTCCGGAACCAATGGCAGCTAACAATAGAACTCGATGCAACCGAACAACATTTAGTGGAACCAATGTTCAACTTCCTTGACAACTTCATCTGATCGCCAACATCAAGCTGCATTTGATCTACAGGCAGCCGACGGAAAACAAATAGTCACGTATGGAAAAATATATGTTTGCTTGAACATGGGCTTGCGCAAACCCATACACTGGATTTTCACTATCGCCGATGTGAAAATACCTATCATAGGCATAGATTTACCAAGCCACCACAACTTGCTTGTGGACGCTAGCGAAAAGAGGCTAGTTGACGGCAACACAAAGATACAAGCATGGAACCACTGCTTCAGGTTGTAGCTTATGTCTTCTTCGCTTTAAACATTTAATTAATCCTTATTTTCAGCCAATACTTGACAAGTTTCCGGACCTGAATAAGGCGACGTCGAAGTTATCATGTGTAACCAGCAATGTTACACATCACATCACGACTACAGGTCAACCTGCATTCTCCAAAGCACGCCGACTAGCACCCAAAAAATCAAGGATCGAGAAAAACGAATTCGATCATATGATTGACCTGAGAATAATTCGCCGATCCAGTAGCTCATGATCGTCCACATTACATATGGTCCTAAAGAAAGATAGCAATGGTTGGCGTCCCACCAATGATTACAGACGTCTTAACGCGCAAACGACGCCTGATCGTTACCCTTTACCACACATCCACAAACTAACGGCCACGTTGAAGAGAATGACAGTATTTTCAAAAAGTGACCCAGTAAAGGCATACAATCAAATACCGATGGGCGAAAATGACATGCCGAAAACGGCTATTGTAACCCCATTCGGCCTTAACAAATTCCTCCGAACGCCCTTCGGTTTGAGGAATTCAGCACAAACATTTCAGCGTTTCATTGACGACGTGTTCCGCGGGCTCGACTATGTCCATGCATATGTCGACGACTGCTTGATAGCAGGCCCAGACGAGGAAACACACATGAAACATCTATACACAGCTTTAAAAAGACTTCAGCAATACGGAGTTACCATTAATATACTGAAATGCCAAATCGGAACAACCTAGTTGGACTTCCTTGGTCATACTATTGATGCTAATCGTATACAGCCTCAAGAACACAAGCTGGCGGCTATTCCGGAGTATACGGAACCAAACACCATTAAGTAGTTACGAGCTTCCAACGGTTTGGCAAGTTTCTACAGACGATGTATCCCCAACTATGCATCTATTGTGAAACCACTAACGGATCAGCTTCGTGGGAATAAAAAGGTGGTCACAGTGGATTCAGAATCAAAGAAAGCCTTCTTTGCAACTGAAGAGGCAATAGCCAATTTAACTATGCTGGCACACCACAATACTGAAGTTTCTATCAGCATTGCGGTCAACGCTTTTGACTCAACCATTGGCGCAGTTCTGCAACAGTGGATTGGCCAAGCTTGACAACCTTTAGCATTCTTCTCAAGATTATTAAACGACACTGAATCGTGATACAACACTTTTGGACGTGAACTACTAGGCATGTACTGTGCTATACAATATTTTCAACATTCCATCGAAGGCCGGGAATTTATAATAAATACCCACCATAAACCACTGACGTTTTTGATGAAGTCATCTTCAGATAAGTACTCTCCACGAGAGTCGCGTCATCTGGACTATATTTCACAATTCTCTATGGACATACGACATATATCGGGAGCTAACAATGTAGTTGCTGACGCCTTATCAAGAATACATTACTTGAATCGTATCCAAGGGATCGACCTTGTTGAACTAGCTCGACTTCAAAGTGAAGACAGTAAGTTTCATCACGAGTTAGCCGCAACAGCTCTCCAACTCCACTGAAAGACATCACTAGTGAAACGATTGCTCGCGCTTTCGTCGAACGATGGGTAGCCAACTTTGGTTGTCCATCCACAATTACAACAGACCGTGGACGTCAGTTTAAATCTGGATTGTTCCACGCTCTGACCAAACTTCTTGGAACTACGCGTTTCAGGACGACCGCCTACCACCCACAATCTAGCCGTTTGGTAGAAAGATTCCATAGACAACTGAAAGCATCACTTTCAGCTACAAACAGACTGCAATGGATCAACCCTTTACCACTAATATTAATCAAAATTCGTTGCACTATAAAAAAAGATGTTGGATGCAGTGTCGCCGAATTAGTCTACGGAACGACTCTTCGACTACCAGGTAAGTTTGTGGATACCGCTTTCACTTCGGCAAACCTGGATCACAATTATTATGCAAACAGGCTTACAAATGCTATGCATTTGGTTAAGCCAGTTCAAACTCGACAACAATCGACAGACACCTTTATTCAACCTGCCTTAAAATATGGTACACATGTTTTCGTACGTCGTGATGCTGTATGCCAACCTCTCGACGCAACTTACAAAGGGCTATGCAAGGTTCCTAAGCGAAAAACAAAGTACTATATGATTGACAAGAATGTCCACAAGAATAGCGTCAGCATAGATCGCCTCAAAGCAGCCTACCTAGAAGGTAAACCTTTTAGTGTCAAATTCGCCACAACACCCGCAAAAAGAGACATGAACGAAGTCACCATGCCTCAAGCAACGACTAACACGCAAGTGGAAACATCGAAGAGCTTCGTGTTTAAAAGAAGCCTTTGATTATTTGTTGTCAGTGTTGAGTAGGTTTTCATAGACGCATTGAGCTAACAATTGTTTTTTTGTATACAAAATGCATAGACTTAAATTTTGTTTTTTCATTTCCACTTCCACGTCTTCTGGAAACGAACAGGAGAACGTGAAAGGAAAAAGGAATTATCATGTACATATATTTTATGCAGCGACACCATAGCGTTGGGACTGACCTCCAGAAGCTGCACAACATCACAAGCCATCGAAGGAACATTTACCAATGTCTAACGCATTGGGTTTTATTTTTTGGATAGTACGTCTTAGGGTCCTCACAAACCCATCAGGATGAAAGTGAGCTGTAGCGGTTAATAATCCCCATAATAAATAGTCGCATAGGCTCTCGACATTGATGCTGAACATGTTTGTTTTAGCAAACACAACTAGTTGAAGGCGCGTGGTCACGCATCACCACCAGATCACGACTCGAACCCCCGTGGGCAGCATCTCTCTCTAGTTTGCCAGCCTAGACGTTGCTATCCCATTGAGGCTCTGTTTTCGATCAAACATAATATTTTTTCATCCTTCAGTGCCTTCTGATTTTATCTCATTCGTAAGAGTAAGTCCAATCGCTAGAAGTGGCTCTGGTTGTACAACATGCGTAACTTGATCATATACCCGGGTACACTTCAACCAAATATCCACTTACTCCCTTATTCTGCATAGGGGTTGAATTTCCTGTTATCTTTTATTGAATGGTGAGAGGTATTGCGTTTGAATGACTAGATCGCGCTCCACTGTTTTCTGTCCCGATAACGAAATAAAGAGTTATTCCATAGTAATTTGGTTTCTTCTGTCAATAGAACCGGACGTACCAAGAAGTTAAAGACTCTAGTGACATAACTCTACTTTCAGTACGAGGTAAAGTGCTTAACAGTGTAGGTGAGCCCGATGAAAGATCCAATAAACAACCAATTTCCGGATCATCAGGTAAGATTTAGTCAAAGTGAAAAATGTACCAACCAAATCGCAGCATTACAGGTCATTGTTGACAGTCAATTAAATGAAACTTATCAATTTGCACGAACTCCTTTGAATATGGGAATGTGTTTGGTAGCGTGGGCAGGTAAAAATTGAAGAATTTTTCATCACACTATGATGTACCTGTGATGACAGTCAATATCACACAAAATTCACATAACGTATTTCACTGTAAAATTGTGCAGTGAACTGGTGCTTGACATTTAGAAAACAAATTGCAATATTGTAGAAGAACAGAAGGCTAGTTGGTTCAAAATATGCATTAGGATTTTCTATAAACGCTGCAAATGCAGACGTGTTTATTCTAAGCACTTTAAAGCAAGTCTAAGAATTTTTGTCTGCATAATCGTCCACTTTAGGTTTCAACGTTTTCAATCTAATAAAGATGCATAGATAATATAGTTTGGAAAAAATTTGACGTAGAGTAATTTTTTTTGGATGAGCCAGCTATATATTTATAGTCTATAATATTTACTTACTGTCAAGTCACATATCTCATAGGACAAACAGTTTACCTCAACATCAACGTAAAATCTGAAGTTCTCCAAGGTCGACATTATTATGCCTTAGTTGTTAAACAGATTCTTGGATAATCTGAACATTAGTAGATTTTTTGTCATTTTTGAATACGTTGTGACATTTAGATAACATACCAAATAATTACACCACAACTGTTTCAGTGTAATACAACTTATTTTTTTTGGCGGGGACCCGCAAGGTCATACTTGGTTCGTTTTCAACCAGTCTCATTTTGAAATATGACTGCAGAGGTAGAGATAAATCCATTCAGACCCGATGGAGAGCTCTCAAAAGAAGTGGATGATATTCTTAAAAATTCCACAATTTCAAGAAATACTGTAAGTTTCTTCACACATTAATGCGTTTTTATAATCTATATATAAAAAACCCTGTTATTCTGAGCTGTCAAATGTATTAAGTTTGCTTAATATTTTTCACCAAGACTAGTTCATCGTTACCCTACGAAGTGTACGTATTTGTTAAAACCCAAGGAGCAAAGTCCAGGTCTTTAATTAGAACATTTGAAGTAACTATAGGCCAATTTGCATTTCAGATGCAATCACTTAAATTAACTTCATTATCACTAGGACATACAAGATTTTAAATGCAATTCAATGCACTTTGCTTTGGTGTTAAGTAGGTATTGGCCGAACGTGAGTTCAGAGGTTACTACAGTCGGCGAACATCCAAAATCAAAATCTGCAGACAGATTTCCTATTATTGGGAAGGAGTTTGAGTCCCAGTCAAAAGTTTATCAGTCACAGACTTTGAGAACTGTAGATATTTTATGAATGAGTAAAATAGCTTACATGCTTGATAACTCGACTTAGGAGTCTAATCGAATGTTGTGGCTGAATTTTTTGTTCCAAACTTGGAAGATGATTCTCTAAGGTAATCAAAAGATTGTATCTTGTCAGTACTTGCTGGGAGTATTACATATACATCTTTAGTATTAGATGGCCATAATTGTCTTACAACTTGTTGTCATTTTGGATAGTCATAAAGTAGATCTTTGACTTTTCCTGGTTTAAATTTACATATCTAACCTAAGTCTCCTATTTCGCAAGTCGAAATATTAGTGCTTACTTATAATTGGTATAAAAAGTAGCTTTGTAATACTTAATAATTCTATGTTAATCAAAAACTCTGGATTTAGACCATGTGAAACACAAATTTCTAGGAAGTGATGATGCTCGTAATTAACTCAAATGCATTTGTGCTATACCGTGACGGAGGAATACAACATTTTCACACCAGCTCTGTATTTCGTTTAGCTTTTGTGAAATGTCGCTATTATGAACATTGTGCAAAGAAAGTTTTGTTTAGAGTGACATTTTTATCACTTGTAGGTTCATTTACTTGAGTCGAAGCCTAAATGTTTGGAGCTATTGATACTACTTGGCTGTCTGGACCAGAACATGTACGTCGTGTTAGCTGAGTTTTAAGATATTAAGTTCACAAGTCATCTCCAGGCTAAAAACTTACTCCATATACTTCATTCCGAGAAGCTAAGTTTTGTCACCAACTTACTAAGTGTATTCATTTGGCTACCGATTACGGAATTTAAGAACACAGTATAGTTTTAATCCTGTCGTTTTGTTGCAACCTCTTACTATTTTTCGAAGATAATCATCAATGATCCTGCATTACGCTGCCCCAACGGGACTGCCGCATCTGTAGAGGGAATTGTATCTAATAATATTCACACGAAATATGCTGGATCACCATTCAAATCTCAAACATCGAATGGTCTCAGTGTTACTGATGGTCCCCCACACCCACCAGGTCCGGTAACATGCGAAGTGGTTTCTCAGCATATACAGCCAATTCAAAGTCCAGCAACATTTCATTCTGGTCAAGTTGAACATGTTAATATTAAAAGTAGTAGAAAACCTACTAAGTGTTGTGTAATCCAATGAAGCTCATGTTCATAAGTACAAAATGTGAGTTTATTACGCATCTCGATATTCATGAACTTCTTTATTAGTTTAAAATGATTTTTACCAAGAAATTCATTGTTAGTTATATTTCGGTATATACTGACAATTAAGAATAATCAAGAGTTGTATACTTTACAACTTAATTGATACAAAACATCAGATGAATTTGAATAGGGGTTTTCATATCATCCACTGGATCCCAATAGCTTTGCCGCGCAGTTTACACGTGTTTGTATATATATCATCGGCGTCCATCTTTACAAACATGGCTATTGTATTCACAAGTAATTCTTTCAGTCACTCAACTTTTGCCGTAATAGATACCAACACTTGAATATTTTACTAATGGCTTATTCACTTCTTGGCTTATTTATTAATATTACTACTTTCATTTTCACCTATCCCGCTGTAGAGAGCTGGAGTCGACACGTGTTTCTCAGCGTCAGTTACAAGAACCTTTGTGCTTTTCATTTTCCTATGTACGTAAATTAGTGTAGTTAGTTGATGCGATAGTTTTTTTCACATTCACTGCATATGTATGATTTTATTTTGTCGTACATTTTTAAGTAATATAGATATTATAGATTACTATATCACGTATAAGTTGATGTTTGTACCAATAATTTAAACCTTATATACTAGACAGTACTCAAACATCGTTTCATATAGTGCACCATATAAATAGCATATAATTGTCACTTAATAACAGGACTAAAATAAATAAAGTAGTCCCAGTAATTCAAATGCAGAATAAAGTTTAAATGCTTATCTTTCTGTTCCCGTCAATGTATCCATATTACTTCCTTCTGTTTTAATAACCCATATTAAACCTGGAATTTTTTTCCTGTACAACTGAGATCACTATTCAGCGGCTTCATAGATTAATATAGTTTCTGGTTACGACTTCTCCATAAATTCCCCCTTTACTAACTTTAATTCACTTCAATTCCATAAATAGGTGACGACTAAACATACACAGGGAGTTTATCCGATTCAATAGGGTATGCTATATCATCAGATAAAATTAACGAAATTCATGCTGAGGCTATAATTCTCGTGTGCTATGCTGTATAAACTACGTTACGATATGACATTCATTTTCTAATTGTTTATTTATTATCTGATAGGCATTTGATTTTCACAGTACCTTAGTGAGGTATTGCGTTTATATATTAGGGCCTAATTACTTAATGTAAATTTGCTCACTTAACCCTATTTTAGAGAACGTCATTTAGGAATCAAGCGCAGGTTGCTTGAACAAATTTATCCGTTTGTCAAATTCCGCTACTCATTATTCTGCCAATATATTGTAATATCAACTATTATGGTTCAAACTCGCAATTTAGCGAAGCTAATGGATGCTTTATTCATTCTGAAACTAAAAGTTATAATAGATCAATTGAGTTTGATGTTACTTCTCTTATTTTACCCAAATTTTATTTTAGGTCCCGTTGACAATCTAATGAAATAATTACTTTGCCAAAACACTATTGTATGCTACCCTCCACAGTTATATCTTCAATACATGTCTCATTCTTTCAATACTGTTCTCAGATAAATTAATATCTGATCTTTTTGGTTATACATAAAAGTAATGTATGTACACAGTCTTCCCATTCCTTTTTGCATGAATTCAAGTGAAAATTGTCCGGTATTTGCAGATTCACCAAATCACATTTTAATGTACTTGCTTTTCGGATATTCGAACTTTATAAATTTTAGATGAATCAGTTATTGATTGTTATTTCTGCCTCCTTCGTTAAATTGATTTTGTTAACGAGCCTTTCATATTTATAAAAACATTCTAATTCGTCTATTACAATCGAATATTAACGGAAATCGTAAAAATCAGGACTTTTCAAGTGCAATTTCACATTATATAGGTTTATTCGTACATTAACTAGTAAGCCTTGAAAAAGCATTTTCTTTTTGTTGTTTGGTTAATTTATTTTCGTTTACATTACTGCACTAGACTCTAAAATGATGAACGTTCCTTTTAGATGCTGTGCTGTTGTCTTGCTTCTTTTTTACAGTTTAAGTATTAAACTTGATGCTTTGGTATGCTGTGCTAACAGTTTCACCTTTTTCACTATATATATATATATATATATATATATATATATATATATATATATATAAACTCATGGAGGGGAGATTTGTTTCTTCCACCCTCATGTTGTTAAATCTTCATTTTACCGGTAGATGCTAGTTAAAGGTTTTATTTCCATTTCACAATCATAATGAAACATTTCAAGGTTTTCTTTGCGTTGTTTTTTTCATTCGCATTCTCTATTCAGTTTTATACATTGTATATTTTCAACTCTTCTGCAACACTTGTAAAATTTCCCTTTTTTATCAATTATTATTATATGTATTTGGTTATATGATTGGCCAACATTTTCACCTGTTTTAATCAATCTAATTATCGTTCCTCTGTATTTCCCCTGTTTCCTTCTATTTCTTGAGTTTTAAATCCATCTGGTATAAGTAAAGTTTACTTGATTTGGAAATGACCATCAATTTTTCTTATGAGTTCATTTTCGTTCATTCTTCAGTCGTTTAATTTAATGCAGAAAGCTACTAAAGTAAGTAGTACATACTTATGAATCATTGTCTGTGTGCTTAATATACTTTTAACAGTTCATGAGTTCCACTATCGTTCACAAAAATATTTGGTTTAAAGTCAAGTAGACAAACACATGCTTGATTTATAAATATGCTTGTCGTTACGTTATATCAAAATCATATCTCAGACAAGTCTTATCATGATTGTTGTTGAATGTGAGCCGCATTTTGTTCGCAAGACTTCATTAGTACACATCCAACATATAAGCTAGATAGTTGAAATATTGCGTTTTTTCAAAGAGGTTTGCCTGCTGTATCCATCGGATTCATAAATCATAGAATAGAATTCAGTTGCGTTTGTTTTTCTTAAGTATTTTTAGTATGTATATCATTAATTTGTATAAATATAGATTCACCTTAGCATCCAAGTGGTTGTAATTGTAAAGTTGCTAGTATTTAATGTATGCAAAAATAATAAAATACGTTACACTGTACGTCTTTCAGAAATAACCTTTGATTGTTGTTCTTCGAAAATGTATGTTTCTTAGTTACCTAAAAGTTTACGCGTATATGAGCGCTTAGCATGTCAGCTGTAATGCACTGTTATTAGTAAATAGTTCGAATGCTTGAGGGTTATGTGTTTAGAATAACTTGCATCTGGAACAAACGATTGCTATAAGAATTCAAGGGGACAAATATAACCTTTCATGTTAATTCACCTACCGAATCCTAATTTCTAGCTTTTTGTTTGAAAGCGAAATGTTGTATATGTAGTTGGTATAACTTTCATTCTGACTGAGTCTATTTATTGGTCTCAGAGAATGATTTTATTCCACTACATATTTCTAAGAAATAAGTTCGATTACACTGTTAAATAGATGTTATTCAATTGTCAGTTGTGTGAATAAATTTTCTGACCAGTCATAACTTAATACTCGATTTCCCGGCCGTTGCTGCTACCTTGACGTGGTGGTCGGGCTTGCCTATCGTGATGAACCAATCGAGCTATACTGGCTGGAACAATAGTTCCTCAAGGTCCTACCATGCCAGGCAGGTCGGTTGAAGAGCGGTAAGACTAAAAGCAGCAGATCCATGGTCTGAGGGCGAAGTCGTACTGCCGACTGTACAGAGGTGTGACGGCAGTAAGGTGTTTCCCTCGGACAACCAGCATAACAGCGATGCTGCCTTCCCACAAGGAGGGGTGGGGTTAGAAAAGGTTGACCCTAAAAATGCACACCTCGCCTTATCCTACGGATTTCCGTCTCCGGCGATAAGGTCTTCAACAAGTACGGAGCTGACACTAAAACTACTCACCAAAAGGTCGTGTGTGACCGGCCTCAAGCAGTTGTTCCTTGGGCACTGCAGTCACGCTCTAATCCAATTTCCTTTTTAGATACCTCCAGGAGAACCCTTCCACGGTGTGGGCAACCGGGAAGTGATAACTGCCCTCATAACTCTGACAGCACTCAAGACCACCGTATTCAAAATCATTTACTCTCTTCAATCCCTATCATTGCTCCTACCTTGACTATCAACTCTGAACTTCCTCTTCTAACTTTCTCTTCAAGTGTCACCACGTCCGACGATTCTAGCACTCGAAGTAATGTCCCAGGTCTCCTGAAACCCCGCTCCAAACTACACATTGGAGCTTTCAACGTACGCACCCTATGTCAAATCGGTCAGCAGGCCTCCTTAGCTAAAACCCTGGAATCTCGTATGATTGATGTGTGCTGTGTCTCCGAAACACGCATACAAGATCCTAGCGTGGTCATTTACTTGACCTCACCTCGCCAAAACGGCGAGGCGACAAGATACACTCTCCGTTTATCTGGCGACTCGATAGCCAGCTCTCGTGGACTGGCGGGTGTGGGCATAGCGCTAAGCATGAGAGCAGAACAAGCACTATTAGAATGGATCCCTGTTAATAGTCGCCTATGTGCTGTTCGACTAGACGGCTCTGTAAGGACTCGGAGGAATAGGGACACTCGTCGTTGTCTTTTCGTCGTTTCCGCCTACGCTCCCACTGACTGCAGCCCAGACGAACTGAAGGATGAATTTTACAGAAACCTTTGTGAACTTCTTCAAAAAGCCAAGCACTCAGACATAGTAGTCGTCGCAGGTGACTTTAATGCCCAAGTAGGTAGTTTAGACCAAACAGAAAGACATTTAGGCGGGTATTTTAGTGTTCCAGCTCAGAGAACAGATAATGGTGACCGTCTGCTGCAACTTTGCTCAGACAATCGTTTATTCTTAGCGAATACTAATTTTAGGCATAAGGAGAGACATCGCCTAACGTGGCGACCCCCTTCACCAAGACAACGATGGACTCAAACATACCATATTGCCATCAGTCATCGTTGGAGAGGCTCGATAGAAGATTGCCGCTCGTTCTGGCGTACATGTTTAGACTCTAATCATGCTCTAGTACGAGCACGCATTTGCTTGCACCTCACCGGACGTAGAAAGGCCACATTAGGAAAACCCATTAGAATTGATCTGAGCGACGAGAAGGTCAAAAGTAAATTTCAAGAACAGTTAGGGTCACAATTAGGTAACTCTGGAAACCAGGCTGATCCTGATGTTGCCTGGAATGATATAAAAACAGCTGTAGAAACAGCAGCGTCATTTACTAGTAATTTGAACAGAAGGAGCACGAAAAACCAGTGGATTTCTGCGACATCTATGGTACTGATGAGCTCTCGCCAACTAATCCCGTCACGCTCTGAACACGATGAAGAGCGAAAACAAATCAAGTCTAAATTAAGTAGAAGTTTACGAAACGATCGTGAGCAGTGGTGGGCAATGAAAGCAAAAGAGATGGAAAAGGCAGCGGCTTTAGGCAACACTAGGCAGCTTTATAGACTAATCAGGGAAACCGGAATTAAGAAGTCAAGGATAAGTGAAACTATCTCCGAGAAAGATGATACTGTAATCTGCTCTCAACCCAGACGTTTAAAACGATGGGCCGAACACTTCAAGGAACAGTTTAGCTGGCCTTCAGCTACTCTACAATTACCCAGCATTTCCACTCAAGCTAAATGGAACATTGAAGTAGGTCCCCCGACACTAGCTGAAGTTCAAAAAGCTATATCTAACCTGAAACGAGGAAGAGCAGCTGGTCCAGATGGGCTAACCCCAGAGGTTTTCAAAGATGGTGGTCCAGTCTTGGCGATTAGGTTGACTAGTATTTTAGCTAAAGTCTGGGAACTAGATAAAATTCCATCCGACTGGTCTAAATCACTAATAGTCCCAATATATAAGAAAGGACCAAAATGATCTTGTGATAACCATAGAGAGATTAGTATGACTAATATAGCATCTAAAATACTAGCGTCAGTAATTATCGGACGTTTAACAAAGACTCGTGAACTACAAACACGAGAAAACCAGGCTGGCTTCAGACCTGGTCGTGGTTGCATCGACCACATATTCACCATTCGTCAGGTCTTAGAACACAGGCACGCCTACCGGCGTCCTCCAATGGTGGTTTGCCTCGACTTAAAGGCAGCATTCGACTCAGTTGACCGTGAGGTTCTGTGGCAGTGTCTGTCATTAAAAGGTGTACCTCAGAAGTACATAAACCTTGTGAAGCCTCTTTACTCGAACACTACCAGTCGAGTCAGAGCTTATGGCGAACCGTCATCTGACTTTGCGACCTCAAGTGGTGTCCGTCAAGGCTGCCCACTATCTCCGTTTTTGTTTAATTTTATCATAGACGTGCTACTGTAAGTAACGCTTTCTTCAGCTGAATTTTCTGGGATTGATCTCCTTCCAGGAGGTCCACTCATCGACTTAGAATACGCAGACGACATAGTCCTGTTTGGTGAAGACACTGATAAGATGCAGAGTCTCCTGGTCGCACTGAGCAACAATGCCAGGATGTTTGGGATGCGTTTCTTCTCCTCTAAGTGTAAATTGTTACTTCAGGACTGGCCTACGTCAACCCCTGAACTAAGGATAGGGAGTGAAGAAGTTGAATGCGTTGATAACTTCACTTATCTTGGAAGTCTGATCAGCCCTAATGGGTTGGTGTCTGATGAAATTTCTGCACGAATTCGAAAGGCTCGTTTGGCTTTTGCCAACTTACGTCATCTATGGCGTAGGCGTGATATCCGTCTTTCAACTAAAGGACGAGTATATTGCACAGCAGTTCGTCCTATTCTACTTTACGGCTGTGAAACATGGCCATTAAGGGTATAAGACACTCGTAGGTTACTAGCATTTAATCACAGATGTCTTAGAAATATATCTCCTACCTGCTGGGATCTCCGGGTAACTAATAATGAGGTTAGACGAATGGTATTAGGGAATAATGGTAAATCTGTTGATGAGGTTATGAAACTTCATCGACTGAGATGGTTGGGGCATGTGTTACGTATGTCCGAACACCGGTTACCACGTCGCTCAATGATGACTAGTATTGGGGTGGGTTGGAAAAGGGTTAGGGGCGGCCAAACCAAAACGTGGCATCAGTCGTTGAAGTCACTAACTTCTGGTCTGAGCCACATTCGTAGATGTCGACTACCTGGTTGGGGTCCGCGTGACTGCCGTGCCCAGTGGTTGGAGACTCTTGGTGACATGGCTCAGAATCGATCACAATGGCGTAGGTGTATACATTCTTTGTCTTCACGTACACCTTGAGATTAAAATTACTCTACCTTTCTTTCAACAAATTTTTTTTTCTCTTTCTACATATTATATCCTTATATGCAATCTTCCTTTTATATATTACTACCATTAAAGTAACTAATTCTATGAATTCGGTGATCATCTTGCTATGCTGTTGAGGTGTGGCAACTTGGACCGATGCACTTATGTGCCTGGTCCTACGTTGTATCTGTCTGTCTGTAATACTCGATTTTCGTATATTTCATTGAGAGTTTAACTTGCCATCTCAATACATTCTTAATAATTTGAATCACGATAGAACTGCCATCAGTTGATAAGAGTAACGTAGAGACGGTGTTTTCGTCACTGAACGACATCTTGGCACTTAAATACTGTTTCAAGGCAGATTCAAATTGCTCCAGCTATTCTTGTTATGGGCAGTAAATCAGTATTTCCAGCACTCATACAATCAACTGTAACCCTTACTTGTTGGATGAGTTAAGTACATCGTAAGACTGGGTAACGGAATTCGTTTACCAAGTACAGATCTTTGCACACGGTTTCGAGCCATACTTTCTGTATAAGACTTATGTTACTATCCAAATAATTAAAATGAGGTAGATGGCGTCGGAACTGGACATTTGAATCTAATAGTTGAAAGTCAAACTCTTGGGTTATTAAGCTCTTGCACTACTTAGGAACTTGAATGAAATCACCTTCTGATTGTTACTGTCAATTAGATGTCCTCATGTATGAATGGCGACTTTACAGCTCAATGTAATTATAGTTGAAAGATTTAATCATTCGGGGCATTCATCCTCGGATTCATCGTTTGACATGATCTGCAAAATCCAATAAAATAAACCAAGAGGTCTACATTTAAATGTACTTCACATTGCAGCAGCTCTAGTAGTCAATGATTTAAAACCTGAGTTGTTTGTACAACAGCAACTGGGATGATCGCCTTCTTTATCATGTTTAATTGAGTCTCACATTATTTAATTATACATTCTTTTATTTATTTTCATTTTCTGTAACTTCATTTCTCATTCTTACATCCATTCACGTTTGCTAATTTTTATTATGACAATTAATACTATTATCACAAAGTCTGTCTCCAACCGAATTTACTTAATTTTTATTCATAAGTCTTCACACTAATCTAATGACAATCACAATTACTGTGTCTCCACTCCACTGATTATACGATTTTTCATATTTCACAAACCTTCCTCCAATTACTAATTGATTATTTAAAACTAGGTAGTCGATAAATTTCACATGATAACTAATCAAAAATCTTAGTTACTCATTGACCTATAATTTATCATATATATATATATATATATATATATATATATATATATATATATATATATATATACGATCGTATATCTTGATAATGAATTCGTTGGAAAGAGATCCGTTTGCTGAATAAACTTGTTTTGATTTCATGAGTATATTTAAGCTAATCATTCTTTTGCAGTTTTTATTTATGAAAGTGTTCAAATACCAAAAGTAATAAACATGAAGCTATTAACATGAGTTGCATAGATTTTCGGATTTATTTTCTAGTTATATGTGTGAGAAATCACACTAAATGTAGAAACTTCAGTAGTGAGTTAGTTGATCTACAATCAATACTGATATTATTCTCTAAAATAACCGATAAAAGTTTGATAACAAAAGAAAAACTGACAAAAGACTACCCTACTTCAATTATTTTCGTGAGACAGACTATGAAGTTGAGAGATCCGATTACTTTTCCCTTCTCATTGTTTGAAGTTTGTTAAGAAAAAACAGTTATTTAGTAACTCGTGCTTTTCTTTTTATTTACTTTTTTATTTGTTTAATTATTCAGTTCATTCATGAGTAAATAAACTAGTCGAGTGGATTAAATTGTCATTTTTGTTTCAAGTGTTCAATTTATTTGACCATTGGGAGTTTGATTTTTCCTATTATTGATACTGATCAGACATCACTTGCTCTTTGGTAATAACGTCATATTAACTTACATTATGGTCGTTATTAACACAAGGTTCATTAATCATACAGATTCATATCTGAAAACACAAAACAGTTGTTTTTCCAAGTGAGCAATTACTCCATACATGTCTACAACCCCTACAGCGATCACACTCAGAACTTTTTGCCTCCACGAAGAGTATGTGATATTCAGACTATTGTTTCCGGACTCATTTGCCATATTGCCTGATCATCATTCAGTATTTTTGGTCATATCTCTTTCACAGTTTATACATTGCCAAACATTTTTGGATCAATCGTTGTTTCAAACACTCATTTGACGTGTTCTCTCTTCAAATATTTGAAAATTTAGTGTTTAGTCTAATAGTTGTGTAATAACTACTAAGCTGTTATCGCTGCAAATAACAGGAGACCCATTAGCTGATATAAACTTAATCAATGCTTACAAAAATTCAGGCATTTTTTAAATAATTTTTCTTTTCATAATATACAAGCAAGCTACTAAGGAAATCGATCAATCTATGGATAATTCAAACAATAAGTTTATTGACTAGAAGAAAGTGCTATAGATGTAGTTGTAATATCACTTGAGGCCTCTAATAAATTTCCTTAAGACGTCATTAGCGTAGTGAAATAACTTCATAATTACTTCTCTGTCAAAGTTGAATAAAATGTGATGGTAGATACCATCGACTGGCCACTATCATCCTTAATTACTAATAATACTCCTTTTGACGAGCAACATATTGATGCAAAAATAATTGATTTTAGGATTCGTAATTTTAGGTGGGGTTATTTTGAAATTCCACTGTAATTTATTTCCGAAAGTAAAATAATTAAACCAAGTTATATTATATGCTTGCCAACGTTAGCTTTGTCCACAGTATATTCGAAAGAGTTGAAGATATGCATGGAACATGCTTCATAGACTATATGTTTCGTAAAATTAAGTAATCTGAGATAAATCACCTATAGTATGTGATTATCAACTTCCTTTTCAAATGATCGAAACTCATTTCCAGTAACTTCTACCTGGTTTGTCTAGCATTATGGAAGCCATTAATTGTGTTTTCTGAAAAAAAAAGCAATTAGATTTTACTGTTTCACGTTGTAGTATCGTTTATCTTTCAGACTTCAAATCTTAGAGAAAACTTTGTTGACTACAGTGATAGATGATTTCTAGTACAGTTCAATATTAAAGTAAGGATTTGAAGATGTTCAATGCCTGCTATTCATCTACTGAAAATATACAGAAACGGACGTCTGTTTCATTTTATTAATATAGCGAACTGACTGAAGTTCAAATCCAAACCATTAAATCTCGACTCAACAGTCTACTGGTTGAACGTTCATATTTCGTAGCTCTAATCATTGGTGATTCATAAATATTATTTAGGTATCTCATACTAGAACTAGGCAACTGTTTCGTGATTCCTGGTTTACAGTGTTATTTTAACTAATGTTACTTAGTGATGTGAACGTAACATAGATATTTTCCTAGTGTTTTATTAATAACCTACTACTTCCATCAAACAACAAAACAATTCTATAACTGCTTAGTGATTAATGATGGCTTGGGTCATGCACTGAAGGTACTGTATAAAAAGACTACCTGACGCTAAAGTAAAATGAACTCTGAAAAATAATTCCGTAATAAAAAAGGAAACATTCTTTGAGAAAATATGGTTCCAAATACTTGAGTAAACGGATTTAAAAATCAACTGAATGTCAACATTTGAAGATCCTAGATCCAACATATATAAGGTTGTGAATAAATAGTTCTAGAGAATTACAAATTATAACTGATCAGCTATTCAGTGCATTATGATTTTTTTACAAATACTAGATCACTATCAGAGAAAAATCTTTTCCAAAATCATTTAGAAACTGTTGTTACAATGATACTGTTTTATGATAATACTAGAGAAAATACACAATGTTTGTTGACTGTCGAAAATTATTTTTAGTTACTATGATGATGTGAAGTATATTTATATTCATCAATAGGAAACGGTTAATACTTGACCTTTCAAATTTTATATGCATTTTCTTCTCATGTATTTGTAAGGTTCAACTTACTAGTTTTGTAACCTTTTCATTCATAACATGCAAAAATATAATAATTTGAATCTTACCGAAGAGTTAATAGCATATAAATTTAATTTGTCCACTATGATTTGTCAATAAAAGCAAATTACCTTTTGTTTTATTGAGTAAAACTCAATGTTTTAGAAAAAAAAATTTTGTTTACATTTTAAAGATAGGAATAATGTGTTGGTTTCTTTTAGTTTGTAACGATGTAAATACGCATTGGTACGAGGTCATATTAGTGACATTGTTAGTTTGAATTCAATTGAATCCTATCATAGTCATATTTTCGTCTAGTTCTTTAATTAGACAGTCTAGAGTGTTCAGAATAACCATTGAATGAAATTATTAAGTCGCTAATTACTGTTCTTAAGTATTTAGGAAGGTTTCAGTTTCTTTTTGTTGATACAGTTAGAATAGATAGCTACAAATATTGTCTAACATAGTATAAAATTGGGCTTAGTGATGTAATTTCGAGTTCTCAGAGAACATCATGAGAATCAACAAAATTTTCTAAACTGTTCTTGTTAAAAAACTTCTATGTCAGTAAAAACACTAAGAATACATTCCAGTAAACTCAAGCCAAAGGTGTGTAATCAGTTGTTTTATCTTTAAATATGCACAAATCTAGTGGGTAGGTTTAAACATTATTGCAAATTAGTAGTTTATGCAAAAAAAGCATCTATTCACATATCGTTCTTTATGCAAGTTAACCATCTATAGGCGCTTATTTTCTAACCTTGAAAAACTAGTGTAAATTGGGAAAAGCTTTTGATAGATTCTAATATTAAAAAACTAACATTCTGATGGTGTACTGAGTTTCTAGATAAATCTTAAGTCACACCCTGCTTCACATTTTTCATACACTTTCCATTATGATGAAAATAATTCAGTGTTGTCACTGTATTTCATAGCCAAACTACATACCACATTTGGTTTCATATGTAATTACATGTTTGGGTGTAATTTAAACTGAATAATTATTCATCTAATAAAATACAAATAGAGAAATGTATATAGCACTTATCTTTTATTGAATGGTTACTTTAGTAATGCTTCATAATTCATTAGTGAGTGAAATTACAACATTTTAACGAATTAACTAAAATCTTGTAATTGTAACAATGAAATTCATTGATAATGGATGTGTGGTATCAAAATTGTCAAGAATCAATTTATAGTTTAGTCTTGTAAGTAGTTAAAAATGTACATTGTGAAGAAAACTCAAAATAAAACGACATTCAAATCACCAGTTTCATGTTCATTATCAATAAATCGGTGATTGATATCATTTACTTGGAACTCTCCCTGAAACGCAAACAGTGATACTTATTCCTACTCTTCAAGTGTAGGGGGATCCAATCCAAAGTGAAAAAAATGTATTATTTCAGCAAAATGTGCGTCTGAACGAGCAGCTGTAATGAATAGAGATTATTCTGGCGACTAAATAGTCTTCGTTATTATGATCTTCAATCTCCAATACATCGTTTTATTTTATCATGCTTATGTGGTATTTTACGGATACAAGTTTTTTGAAATCGTAGCTTGTTCCACTTTATTCATTCTAGTCTCGCCTTACTTCATAATAAACTTTTGAGGACAATCATTATCCCCCAAATAAAGTTCGATTACATATAATTTTCCTTAACTTTAATCATCTGAATATAATGCATGTATATTCTTGAAAGGTACTTTAACCGGTGCGTTTTCCCAGTTTATTCGACAAAAGCCAATGAAACCGAAATGAGATCCTGTGTATGCGCACATTCGATATATAAATTTTTACAATCAGTTGATTCCATTATGATAGATTTCAAGATCCGGAAAATGGAATATATCATGTTTGTATCGAGTGATAAATCTTAGATTACAATGTACCTTATTGATGTGATCCAATAAATAAGGAAGATGTTAACAATTATTGGATCTAACAAATATGTCCTCAATATACTGACTTGATACTACTGTCGGTTATATCATTGTTTGTTTTAAGTTGGCCATAAAGATCTGCGTTAGTATTTGACCAAGAGGGCTAGCTGTATTTACTTTATCAACTTAACGATATAATTCACATTTGAATTGAAAATAAACATTTCTGTTGTAGATATGGTTGGAAATCACTGAATGTAAGGAAAGTACGTTAGTATGTCAAATCGTAATTCGGATTTGATAAATAATAATGATATATCGAATAAAATCTAGAATGTATCAAAGACTTTGGTTTTTCATACCATTTAAATTAAATGAAAGCTGTTTGTCAAACTACTAACTTTTATCTTTAAATGAATCAATTTCATCTGTGTTTTTACAAGAATACAGCAGCCACAATCTTATCAAGACTTTTCCGTTATTAGATATCTGTATAATTATTTTGTTTTGATAACTATTATTATTCTATCTACGTTGTATGCAGTGAAAGAGAATTCACTGAATAAATAGCTTCATATTGTCGTGCTACGATTGTTGTTCTGTAAGAAACATGAATCGTTAATATAAACCGAATCTTTCGTAAATGTTTATTGTAATTATGTGTTGCGGAGATTGTCTATTATTAAGTTGACATCAGTAGATCACTGTTTTGTCCTAGTATGAAACTCTTAAGCAGCTTTGCCATGGATTTAACTCAGGACCTTCTTGCCCCATGATGAATACTTTATCATCAGATCAATGTCAGCTCGCTAGTGACTAACTTTTCGGAGTAATTCCTGAAGTTCTAGTGAAAATACGTGACCAGTAGTGTTCATCGGTGTCTGGGGGATTAAGGTAGTTACCCGTCGATAGTAATAAATGAAGTAGCTTAAATATATTGCGGATCGACTGAGTTATAAATCTCAACAGTTAGAAGCCGGACAATTGACCTGATGGTAAGGTGTTCACTACAGAGCTAGAAGGTCCTTGATTCGGCCCTTGTTGGGATTGTGGATGATCAGTGCTAAAAAGTCCCATAATAGTACAAAACAGCTATCTAGTGCTTCCTAGTGGTTGATGGTTGTCTAATTAAAGCCAGTTAATGATGTGAAATTAAGATTAACCTATATTGATTAATATTCTCGTGAATCTCTATTGATTGTAATACACAATTTGAAAAACACGAACAGCAAGATATGAATAAACCTTGGAAAAAGTATTCATATTATTAGGAAAAAAAAGCATTTTCATATGTAATAAAAAGCTTGATTTTTCTGTAATCACCATAATAATAATGTGCTTTCATATTTACAACATACTAAGTGTCTCTGTTTTACAACTTAGATTAGGAGGAATATTTCTATCTATTATGCATGCAAATGCAATTTGTACAAGTAAACACTTAGCAACCTTGTAAATCAGTATGTAACATATGCTAAAGATGGTTAATCTTATAAATCTTATTAAAATGGTTTACAAGTACTAAGAGTCAATACAATTTTTATTTTGTTTCTCTAAATAGTTTGTTTCAATTCTAGAATTTACAAATACCCTCCGTTTTATTCAAACACGTAATTCTGATGAATTTTGATTAGCTAAGATGGAAATGTAAATTAACAGTCATAATTAGAACAATCAATAATAATAATAGTAATAACAATTAATATTATTATTATGAATGGCGTACAAGGGAAGTTGCTTTCTGAGTTAAATATTATCTTCTTCAGACCTTGCCTCTTCCTCAGTCTTGCGTAACACTGTCTAGACAAATAGCCTATTTTACAATTGATATGATTGACAGTTCATTTAATGCAAAAAATAAAATTATGTAATAATACAAAATTTGTTACAGATCTCTTTGGTGATGAATAAGCTGTTTTAAACAGCTATGTGGTATCCAATGCCCATTTTTATTCCGGTGATTGTCTTGAATATGCATGTGTATTACTGTGTAATTTCAAACCGGAATGAAACAACTGTTCAGTGTATTGATGATTCTTTAGTCAAATGTCGGCTAGTGGTATGATAATCGCATTTAAAATGGTTAGAAGTCCACGTGGAAATATTTATGCAACTAAGTGAATTCACATGTATACATAAATAGTATGGATGGTATTTTAAATCTTATCTGTGTTCAACGTTAACTGGTATTCACACACAGTAGTGAAAAAATCAGGATTACTGAAGAAGATATATATTGAATAATTAGTGACAGTTATAGTCTGTTGTTTTCTCCACCTACTATTCATGCTGATTTTGACTTATCGCTGCATACACAAAGAAGACGATAAGATTGTGCAAGAAACTGTGTTGCTAGATATTCACTAAATGCATGTGAATAGTTTCTAAATATTTCTTATCCAGAGTGATTACTTAAGGTAGTGACTATGGCTATCAGGTTAATAATTCACTCACATCTAACTCAACAACATACTCTCAGACACTGTATTAATTAATTTGTTTACTAAGTTCAAAACTTCCTAATGACTGACTAATAATATTATATGTAAATAAACAAATTCTGACAAGTGCTAACTAGTACCCACATCCATGATTTCCTATAGTCACCTGACGTCAAAACATACAGCTGGTGTAATTTAGTTACTTAGACTGGTGACCATGATAGGAAATGATCAATAAAATAAGATCAGCGCTATAGACTAGACAATTATAAAATTGGTCACTTCTCAGTGACCATTCGGTGTAGACGGTTATCAAAAACAGAAATGGAAAATTCTTGTGCTATATAATGAAGTGACTGGAACTAGTAATGTAAGCCATTGATTCCAACCCACCTGTTTAATAGCTATCATACCCACTGAGAGAAATAAATGTCCTGAGTTCGATTTCATGTAAAATAATGAGTTAACACTACCGAGAACTACAGAAAAATTGAATGTCCACTGCCTCCTAACCTTTTAAAGTTTCACATTAGGTATCAGGTCATGTTATAAAGTACTTACAAACAGTGTTAATCTCTACTCAAATAAAAAAGATGTCATCATTATCATCTTAACTGTCATTTGATTCTTATCACGAGAGCGTATGGAAAGTTACTTTTCCAGTTTTGTCCGTTCTCATTCAACATGTACAACATAAGACTTTTAAATAAGGTGTTGAACTATTATTAAATTATTTTTGTTCTAATTTTGCTAATTGATTGGACTATGCATATTCAGTCCATGCTGTTGAACAGTATACAAACATAATGCAGGAATATGTTGCACATTAGTATTCATTACTTAGAGAAGTGTTCTTTATCGTTTCATTTTGCAAAACTATCCATTAGAAAAATAAAAACATTGTTTAGGTTAACAAGAAAAAAACTCATTGTTTTGTTAATTTTAAAGGTGTATTTTTTAATTGATAGAAGGAGATATCATGTAAACAAATTCGTAATTAGTAATCGATTATAGACTTGAATTTGTACAAATTAACAAGCTTCATAAAGATGATAGCACGCTATGCATAATATGCCAACATTATCTACAATGTTATCAGCGCTTATTAAATGTGTTGTATCAAGCACTTTTGGTCATTTTTCAACTTTTTTAGTAGACAAGCATTCCATATTAGAGTGTAGTGTATCATAAAGATTATAATTTACTGCGGCAGAATAATACACAACTATACGCTATGTGTACGTTAGTGTAGTGCACTTGAAACGGAGGATAATAGTCAGTAAAATAGTAAAAGTTAGGGTTGAAATAAAAATTACACATATATTCAGCATTCACCAGTAAGATGAAGTAAAATATAACGGAAGATATCAGATATTACACATTTATTAAACAATCGAAACGTTGCAAATCACCTTAATCGATTGAAATCCTAGTAACACTATCAGTTTACGAAACTATAACCTCAGAATAGTTTCTACAGCTTTATGCATATGTTGAACATGTTATGATGGTAATTGTTGCAAGTGATTAAATTAACAAGAAAATAAGTATGAACTATACTTATCCAATATCCATTAACTATTTATCGATTCATCCACACAATATACAATACAAATTAGATCAAATATTCCCACTTAATTACTTTCAAACACTTAATAAAATGACCGTACTACTATCGATATGGTTAAAGTTCATCGATTCAGATTAATGCAGTAAGTAAAATGGAAATTTAAAAGATTCAAGTATCTGTTTTATTTCGCAACTGCGAATTGCAAATCTAAGTTCACATAGTTGAGTTATTATATTGATGAGACTATATATACGCGAAGTTTACTGGCTAACAGTAGACTTTAGAATTTGTGTTTCATCCTATTTAGTGCTCGTCAGTGAGATATATAAATAACCCAGTGTTGTTGCTTTTATGAAGTCTCAGTTTAAACATTAGTCTCTTCAAAGTGAAGATATAATTAATTTGTAATTGAATCCAATACTAAGGAATTTGTTTAAACAGCAGGTTTCCTAAAATGAGTTTTATCTCTTCAGTAATGAGTATCAATTAAATATAAAAAATCGTAAAACAAACAACTGTTTTCGACAACTCCATCACTAGGCTCGTACATTTATTTCATTGCAATCACCAAAACAGGACGTTTATATAAATATGTTGAACAGACTACATATTTAGACGATAATGAACTTATGAACTTGTACATCAAATACTGCCTAAATATTTATATTTATCGGCTACACATTTCAAAGGTCATAGATATAAGAGATCAGTCTACACAACATTCAGCGCAGCTAAGATAAAGGTTACTTTTACAACCAAAACAATGTTCACGCAAAAAGTTGGGAATAAAATACCGAAGATGGTCTTTTCAGTATAGGGATACCAATTTAATCGCTTGTGCGAGGTGAGTTACATCGGTCATACTCAGAGGTGTTCGTCCCAACATGCTCGTTAGGACATTATTGGGAAAAGATGTAAATAGGTCTTTCAGCAACCCATTACTGGTATATATGGTAGATATCGAGAATCGAATCAAAATCGGAGATGCATTCACTATTTTGTACCATGTCCTAATTAACCTGTCTAAAGGACCGGAATTACGGCCACTTTACATAGCAGTAGCCATTAGGATAAACTGTACAAAACCCAACTTAGTCATCTTGAATAGGTATCGTCAGACTCTTGGTCTACCATAGGCCACAACCCTATCACTCATTAAATAACCCGTTCGTAGTATACTCCCATTCCATAAACTTTTTCTGTTTGACTTTATGCTGTCTCATATTACATATTCATCTTTCTCAATTCACGCTAACTTTCTTATCATCATTATCAACTTGACAATGTCTCTCTTAATTTACATGGGCTTCATATAATAATTATCTTGATAACAATTCCATATAATATATATTACATAGCATTATTATTTTATTAGTCTTATCATCAATGTCAACCCAACATACTACTTCTTTCACTACATTAGTGTGTTGAATGTAACTCAACACCTTATAATAATTATTTATTTTTACTACCCCTACTTTCAAAATGCCAATATTCTATATAAAGTTCACCATTCTAATAAGCATCACTGTCTAACTATGTAGTCTGTTCAACATTTTTATGTATTATAATTAGGTGTTGTGGAGATTGTTGAATGTCAGTTTGATATTGCGAATCGGTTTGAAATAGACAACCATTGATCACCTGGAAGCACTGAATAGCTGTTTTGTCCTATTATGAGATATTTTGCCACTGATTATCCATGATTCCAGCAAGAGTCGAACCAAGAACCTTCTGGCTCATTATTGAAGGCTTTACCATTATGCCATTGAGTCTACTCCTAACGGCTTATATTTTTAATTCAGTCCATTCGTTATATGTTTGCATGACCTCATCCATTTTCATCGGTGAACAGTTTCCTCACACCCGACATGGGTGAACTACACTGGTCACTTTTGTATATAGCCTTGTTTTAGTCATAGTAATGAGATTTCTATGTATTTGTAACTGTAAGAGACTGATGACGAAGTTATCGAAAACAGTTTTCCGCTTAAATATTTCTTATTTTTAATTATTACATTGGGATTTTAAGACCATAAACTTATCAACTAATAATTATAAATAATTGTTTACGGCTTTACATTTCAATTATTATATTAGATCAAATCTTATCATATAATATCTCTGAGTAGATTATGTTTTCTTCATATTGTGGATCTTTCATTCAACTTGATTCCATACACACTGTATTCCATAAACAGTGAATCTATTGTATTATAACCTGGAACTGGATAGTTTTCTTCAATGATCAAATCTTATATTTAATGGATTAATTATTGATCAATGTTTGGTGATTGAAACAAAACAGGATAAACATTACAACTTTATGGTCAATATTAATAAAAATACTGTAGTCTATTTGAATATAAACTAGGAGTGAAATCTACAACTCAGGCTTAGTTCAACCTATAACATTTTAGCTAAATGTATCTACAACCCAATGTTACTGATCATACTGAGATTAGATTTAGATTAATTTAATCTTGAAGGAGAAGACTCTTAACTGTTAAAAGAAATTACAACTTCTAAAATTGTAAAATATGCATAAAAATTCAATTTTGCATATATGAAAAATTTCTTGTAACATGTAAGTTTATAATGATTTTTACATATTTCAACTTTTGTTTTCAAGATTTTAAATTCAGAAAAACCAAAATAAAACAAAACAAATGAAATCAAATCATTTGACTCAATATATATTGACATATTGTTTATTATCTGTAAAATTAATTCATATGATCTCATGTAAATTATTGTTATTTCAATAAATGTGTTTATATAGTGTACATTGAAGAAAACAAAATATCAAAAGGTCACTTGGTTAAATGTACACATTTATTGTGTAACATTCAAGTATGAATTTACTGTACACACAATTATAGATATCGCTAAGTATTGACTTTAATAGATGTTTTTGAAATAGTACATAGTATCAGTTACTTAGTGAATATATTTCAAAGTTAATATTTCATAGTATATATGAACTTCTTGGATAAGTACATTGTACCTATTAATGAGTAAATCAAGTACCAGACTAAAGTAAACACATAGAATATTATTTTATTTTGATACGAATTGTAGTGACAGTATTGAATGAATTCTCATTCTACATTGATTTATCCTAATATTGCCTTAGATGATACCAGTATGTATGTAAAGCATATCCAAATATAAACAATGACCACAGTTCATCAACACTATTAAATAAGCTCACTGAATAGTATGCATAAATGCAATCTAGAGAGTATAGATTGAGTGATCATTGAGAGGTGACAAATCTAATGTTCATCTATCCTGTTAGTAGTGTTAATCGAATTCCATTGTTCAAAATGAAATGTAAACTAGGTGACTATTACAGAGAGCATCAGCTTCCACAAAATATCAGGTACACCTTGTCAGTTTCTGAATAAAATAAAATTTCGTTTTCATTTTTAAAAAATAAAACTTTTAGGAACTCTAACAAACTTATAAACTATCTGAATACATTCTACACACCTTAGTTATGCAATTTTTAACAGGTAAATCTCTAATTTTACTTATCATTCATAATTAAGGTCCCTTATGTCTATCAGTGTATTAAAGATTTGAACTGAAGTGGTTTCATGGCGATACATATTAAGTCTGGTTGTTTGTACACGTCACAGATTGATGTTGGTTAGGTACCAGTGAAAACCAGGAGGCACTGTCGAAATCGAGGGTGAGCACTTGTGAAGAGTTTCATACTAAGACTGAAACAGCTATATAGTACCCCTTGGTTTTAAGTTAGTACCCAACCAGCATCAATCTCTAGTATAGATTTACTTACTGAAGTTAATTTTGTAAACTCAATTAACATTATCTACCTTGTAGTAGTAGTATTCATACATACTAATCTACACTACTGTTTATAGTTTATATATTATATCTTCCTATCCATTCAAGTCATCAATTTAAAATAAAAAAGACTGAATAAACGCAATCAAATAGTTTAAGGCAAATGATTCTTCTTTAGGGGAATAACAGTCACATACAACTGATATAGACGTAGTTTACTTTATGCATTCACATACATCTCAACGAAAAATAATTCATATTTTTATAAACATGGAATGTAAGTGTTTTACGGTATGTAGGCCTATTTAGTTCTTGATGAATCTAAGTACCTCTCTCATCCTACTGATGCCTTAAACACTTACACAGTACCATAGATTTGAAGATATTATAAAAAGGCGTTTGTACTGAATACTGGTATCACTACGAGTATTGAGAAAAACTGGCAAGAATTAGATAGAGGTTTTATCCACTTATGAGATATTTAACAGTATGTACTACTGATCTTATGAGACATTGTGTCTTGGTTCTTAACATATTTAATCAAAACAATAATTCAGTGAAGAAAACATTTTTTAAACGAGTTTGTTTTCAAGGCTGTACACTCGTTCACATACATAATATATGCCCATAGTCTAATCGGCAACATCTATGAAGGGTATAAAATTTACGTTGGAAATGGAGTCAAATAACAAAATACCATTCTTAGGTCTTACTAATTACTAGAACTAATAAATAAAAAACTGGAGACTGAAAGATGCCGTAGACCACCCCATACAGACAAAAATATTAATTACAACAGCATCAGTTCAATAACCCACAAAGCCAACTGTGTGCAAACTTTATTTCAAGGGCGAGAACAAACTACAGCACACCTACCAGTAGAAGAAATGAAGAAAACTACCTAACGACCGTCTTACAAAAGAGCAACTATCCACACAGCTTCATCAAGAAATGTCTCTCAAGAACACTAACTAACTCAAACATCGAAATCAACAAATGGATCATTCTATCAAATATGAAAAGTATATCGGACTAATTGAGGGACTTAGGAATCAATGCCACACAAACCAACAAGTTCACTGAAATCGATTCTATGTAAATCAACCCTAACCCTAACAAAAGCAGACTAACCAAACGCCTTCTGTGATAAACACTACATCGTGCAAAGCGGCAGATCTCTTCATCTTTGCCTACATGAACATCAAGTAGCCACAAAGTGTCATGACATATCGTGTCCTACATTATTACTCACGGACAATTATGGGCATAAGGTTGATTGGAAAAACGTAGGTAGTTTTAGACAGAAGAAACAAATTAAACCAGAAAATGTTTAGAAGCCTGATATTCAGGTTAACAGACAATCAATAAGCATATTGAGGTAGATGTATTTTATCAACCAGTTAGAAAATCAATAAACAACTCTAATACTATGGATAAGTTAAAAAGGGAAGCGAATCGAAACAATTGTGCAAAAATTGACAAACCAAGTATCAATAAAAACTAATCGAATTCAAGGTCGACAGAACAAGCTGCAAGTCACTTGTGGAGAAAAATCTCATTTCGCACTTTATCGGAAGTATGAGCCGAAAAAGTCGTCCAGAATGACGATAAAAGCTCCGCATTTAAACCATCCAACCCAGAGAACTGCAATCAAGTCATAATATATTATCCGTCCAAAGACAGACCACAGGTGTTTAATAAAATCAAAATATGGCCAGCGGTGAAATCTAGGACTCGCACCTTGTCCTGCTTGGGGCTGGCTAGTTGGATATGTTCTCATTCCAATGTTAATATTTCAACTCAGAATGAAGTTCATCACATTACTTTAAGCGTCAGTGTTTTATCCACTAGGATACTTAATCAAACTGGTATGAAATGAAACGAAAATCTCCAAATTTTTATCGGTAACTGCATCCTCAAACTAAAATAAAACTTGTGACATAATACTCGAGACAATCTGCTTACGAAGTACATATAGCTACATAAACTAATAAACTTTGGTCTTTATTATCATGAATATTAAAATACAAGCACTTTCAAGAAGACTGTATGTGTTCACCAGTAAATCCAATGAGTTGTGATCAGAAATTGACAACACAGTTCTATGGAAATAGTAACAGAAGTTTATGAAACGTAGGAAGTGGATGATTGGTAAGTTAAACAGAATGAGGGCAATTATGTCACTGGTAAATTTTCATTTACAGTTGTTTTAATGCAAAGATTAGTGTTAAATAATATAAAGTCTCACTTCGGTTCACTCATATTTAAAATTCACTTGAGATTACGAAGTACGAAGCAAAATGATTACTTAGACAAGACATAACGACGATACGGTTTCACTTTATACTTATCACAAGATTTCCTAGACTGCATAGTACTTCCACTTTAACAGCTTTTGTCCTGTCTTATATAAGATAATTCCTTTTCAATGGTAACAAACTATTTTTCACATAACCATTATATAACAACATGCAAACAATTCGAAGGACTTAAATAGAGAATAGTTTTTTTCATAAGGTTTATCAACAATCATTTCATTTTGACAAAACATTTTTCACAGGCGATCACTATTCTGTAGGAAAGAATATTTCTGTCGAACTCCTATACATAGAGGACGATCTCAGTGCACAGTGTAGGCGTTAACTAATTGTCCGCGTTAGTCAGATCTATCGCACTGAAAATTTAAAATTATTACACAAGACACTGATAAATTCGCTTGGTGAATCTTAAATAGATAAAATACTTCATTTATCTACTTTCGTTTGTACTGGTCTATTTATTCGTACCTGAAATGGTATGTTTGGTAAGAGAAAGGAAAATATATTATCTAAGGGAATCGTATAATACTTGGAAAGGAATCTACCAACCAGTGACTCCAGATTTATAAACAACACATATCATGAACACTGGTCATTCAAAGAAGTCAGATATTGTTCTATGAGTAACAAACAGACAGAATAATGGCGTACTTCTACTTTATGTATAAATAGAGTCTGTTTGTCCTATCAGCTCAAACATATGTGTACATAAATAAATTTTATCTCAACTGACATTATGATGGTGAGGAATTTCCTATTATCTTTTTCCTCAGGTTTTATTAGTCCTTGCTTTTAAAAAGACGTTAAAATCCTTTACTTTTGTTCTTTCCTATGTGATGTCTAATTGTTATTGACATAGTTTATCTTTGACTTCAGCTCTTACATACTGTCAATATTCAACTTCGCCGTATTATTTTCATAATATTCTTCGAAATGCTTAATCCATCTTATCAAGTTAACATTTCATGTAAGTGTAGTTTCTCGCACCATCATTAACTATTATTACTATCATAACAGCGGTTATGATTACTTCGATTTAATGTTTGGCAATTAATATGAATCTTCGTCATTTTGTCTACTGTAAAGATGTAAATTAGCAGTTATTTCTTACAATCGATTATGTTAAGACCTACTCTTCTCACTTATTTCATTCATCTAGAAAACGCAAAGCATTATCCTGATTATACTATTCACTATTTAAGCAAATGACTACATTCATGATCCATTAAACAGATTTATGTGTTTGTGAAAGATATAGAGCAGAGAAGTGAATACAAAACCACTTGATTTAACAATACCTGTTACTTTTACTACTCAACAATTTCAACAGAAATAATCTTGTTTTATTGTTTTTGGTTGACTGAGTATCAGACAAAAGCTTCCAGAAAATAACAGTAGATATCATTAACTAAGTAGATAAATTCTTTAAGAGGAAAGCATTAAATTTAGACATAAGTTAGAATGTCTATTGTATAATCTCATTCAATATATGTCAAGTTTCCATTAAGCTGATGGAATATATGTTGTCTATATGAAAATGTATCAAATTAAAGAGAATAATCAATAAATAACTGATAAAGATACTTTAAAGTATTTCAGGTTAAATGATTATTACGTCTTACACTCTTAGCTTGTATATAAAATACATTAATATAAAGTGTTAATTCATTGTAGTGTATGAGATATACAAACGTTCTTTTCATTAAGCATTAACTCTTTAAGAATAAAGCATTTTCTCAAAACTACATCATTCATCGTTAATAATTTACTCATCTTTAATTAATAAAACTCTTCCCAACAATGTGTATATCATATGTAATGTAATAAATATATTGCTGTATATTTAGGCAAAACATCCAGTCATTTAAACGTAATAATAGTCGAATCACAATCTATTCTTACAAGTTCCTAGATCCATGGCAAAGTTCATGAAAATATCTCAGCAATAACATTACAAACGATGAAAACTGTTGGGGATGTTACATCCCCAAAACTCACTTGGCAAACCTGTTATTTTTTTTATTTTATTGTGTAAATTTAAATTTCCCGTTTTCGCGCCAAAAAGTTCCTTTCTCACCTTCATTTAGTGTTTCCCACTTGGTAAGATGCTAAATCTTATTGGTTCATTGTTCATTTTAGTACGCTACTTATGACATTCCAAGGACGCTCTTTTTTTTGTATATATACGCATGAGTTATGTGTGTTGATATTGTCTGACAGGCTGCCTGTGGAATTAAACCCTTCTTGCTGACTTTGGACTTTTCACTCTAGTATGCTGGGCTGGAGCGCTGCGGAATAGCTTAGCTTCCTGTTATTGTGTCACTGGTCTTACCTTTGTTAGCAAGTATCGAGGTGTCACCTTAATTCGCGAATCCTTAGCAGAAACAAAATATCAAACCAGCAATGACGACACCAGAACTTTTAAGAATGGTCTCACTACTTACAATAAGAATATTTACAACGGAGACTTTGGAAATATAGGAACATTTGACTGGTTTGATGTTTATTTGATAAACGTCGACTACTATAACAACTGAGTTAACCACATGGTCTTATTTCCTGGTGAATAAGATCTCGGAAAACTTACCAGTTTCAAGGATAACTTCATTTAGTTAAAGCTCTACAGATGTGGTGATTTAATAATTGTAGTATTGTAAATATTTGTAGATTGTCGGCTTTTCATAATGTATAAGTTTTCGCTTGAGAAGAAAGTAATGACTACTTAGAAACTGACAATATGCTTATTTAATTAGCTGTAAGGTATTTAGTGAACTATATAGTCCATTTGAAGCAATCTGTTAGGATTAATCAAATTAGCCATGATATTGTTACATGAATTGTTGGATAAAATAAGTGAATATAATATCAAGTCCTACGGAAATCATCAATTCGTGAACAGTATAACAAAATTTGTCTGAAGTCACTAAACAATGTTACATACGTACATTGAGCATAAATAATATTTATACAGACTACTACGTAATATAATCCAATGAAGTTATACACGATAACGACCTTTCTAAGTGGATGCTATGGAACATAATAGCTGGTGGTCCTCAGAAGGCAGGTGAATTATTGCACGTTATGATCAAATAGTAAATACAAGGTTACCACTGGACTGTATGTTCAATTGCAAATTACCTATAATCCGAAGTAGACGTTAAAATGTAATTAAATGGATTAACAAATAATGAAAGTTACTGTGAAAGTGAAATATCATTCAGCCTACCCCTCCCATCACTCATGTGTAGTTAGAAAGAAAGAATTTAAGTGAAACTTAGCCATCCATTAAAGTACTACAGTTGAATTTGTAATTTCAACTACATAATATAAAAATGCTGTTTAAGCTCTTTTGTTTTTCAGCCTCAAATATATATATATTGTATTAACCTAAATAAATAACAACGCAGTATGTTTAAAGACTTAATAATATTGTATATGTTGACTTTCATATCGTCCCATTAAAGCTTTTGTACTAATCAATGTATCTGTACCACCGTATGTGACTAGTATAATGCAAGTAATAATAGCATGGAAACTTTGTGATATGTCTGGAATCCAATCACGCTAGATATCAGCTCTGATTAGCCCAAAAACAAGACACACCTTTCATTTACTTGAGACAAAGCATCCTAGTGATCTTTTTGAAATTAAGTCAAACATAAATTCTCAGAGGATAATACATATTGCTTGATATGAAGGAAATTTTATAGAAAGAAGTGATTGACTTAAAGGGACTTGAGTGAATAGAGTGTTCTGTATACTGCATATTAGACATCTATTACTGTAGTAAGCAGACCAGTAGAAAGACTATTTTATATACTTGGTATGCAAAAATATAAAATGACTGCTAAATATTAAGGAGATTGGCAAAATAATCCTGGTAACAGATTTCATTTTTGATGAAGAATATATGTATCTCCGCTGACAACGTAATTCTTATTGCGTTTTCACGTGTTCCATACTACTAACGTTCACATGATGAAGTTATGCCTAATTCTAAAAACTAAGAGATTCAAAGCGTTATATTGGCTCAAGTGGATACCACTATAATAAAAAATATTCATCTGCCACATGACCTATACTTTAGTGCATATGTTCGCCATGCGACTTAAGACTTAAATACAAACATGTTGCAACATAGTGAGATGAATTTGTATATTCCCATTGATTCGTTATAGACTGAAGCTGGTCAATGACTTTTGCTATATTTGCATCCTGAGCGTAGAGCCTCGATAAAGCGACTATTCACAAGCATCATTGAAGTTGGATTGTGACTGGCCATTGAAATCCAGGACAGCGGTGCCGTTTGACACTGAAATGGACTGAGTTCAAATCCCATTGTGGACACCAACATTGAGATGCAGGTACATCCAGCCGACGAGCCCTAAATAGGACAAAACGCAGCATTCCTGGATTCCACATGCCAGTCACATTCTAGCTTAAATAATGTTGCAACATAGGTACATTTTCACAGTTTTGGTTACTTAGCATCTTGTTAGATAATTTAATTGTAAAAGAATCCACTTAGACTATCATTTCGACTGTTCATCCAATATTTTTGAACAGCCTATCAACATTTTGGAATACCAATGATCATTTTCATTCAATTTAGGTGTTTACCTTTATAGGCGGACTGTTTTAAAATTAAACTATTAGTACTTGAGTACGAATGGATGAAAAGAAGGAATTTATTACATGTATTTCGTCTTTTCTGGTAAGTAAATTAAACAAAATGTAAATTATTTCCTTCGAAATTACAGTGTCATTACAGCATGAACATTTTGATGAATATATCTTCTTTAGAGTAGAAACACAAAACGGTTGTTGGTAGTGGGGGCCTTGGATTATACGCTAATCAAGAAGAAATAAACCTCTTCGTTTAAGTAATTGCTAAATTAAGTGACATGAATTACAATATACCATAAGATTCGACTTGGATTTTGTTTTCAAAGTGTATTAGAATGTAAAATAGACAAATACGTAAAAGCATATTGAACTTATAGCAAATAATCGCTTATGGCTGATTAATTTTAATAGTTCAATATTGATGTTTTTAATATGAGTGTTACTAGATTAAATCTGCCAGGAAGTTCAGTGATACTAGTCAGCTTTGAAAAAGATTTATACACTGTTTTCATCATAAGACGTTTCAATCAGATAACTACTTATCATTATCTGCGTGTGCGGTGGGGAGGGGGTAATCTTCAATAGTCTTACTCGACATGTCTAGTGTACCCCATGCACCAGACGAAAAACAGATATATAATAAACGCTATGGAGCAAAATTAGACATTTAATGGAACTTACACAGTTATATGCAGCATTCACTTACTAAGTAAACAGATAAAAGATCCAAAGTGTTGGATACAACATAGTGGACACCGATAATGTTGTGGATAACCTCAACTAATATCGTCTAGCCAAGAATACACACAAGCACACGTATATTCATCATCATGTCCAGACAGAATAAACTTAGTGCATAAGTTACTTGATTAAGTTAGAAAACAAACTAAGGCAACTGATAAATTAATTCTGATAATAATGTGCGATTTGAGAATAAACTAAGGTGTCTGTATTAACGTAGGTTACCAGTGTCATCAATTTACACCGATAAATATTTGTCCGAAATCTAGTTAATGCGTACATTTTTATGTCTAAACTAATGAGTTTCTCTACAATACATTGAAACACATTTGAAACTTGACTCTGTCAACTAGTAGTTTCAATTATAAAATCGTCTTAGTTTCTCGCTTACATCATTGATTGCTCATTGTGATACCTCTCATGCACCTACTAAGTCGTTAGCTCGCTTTTCCCTTTATTCATTTCTTCAAAATTCTTATAAACACGCTACTCACACAACTTTCCTATCACACAAAACACCTTCGGACTATAAGAAACCCTGTCAAGGAATGGAAGCTACAATGGCATTTAATTAGAGACTGTTAATTATTTATTCTAGTTCGAACAGGCTTATAGTTATCCAATAAACTTAATTCGACAGAATAGAATGCTAGAATGAAAGCCTTTTTACTCATCGAATAGCAAATGACTATTGATATTTAGTATCATAATTAATAATGAATCAGTTTAAGAAATCCTTAGTGTTAGGTTAGTCGTACGTTGATTAATATTAAAATATACTACTGGCTATGATATGTATTTTAACAGTCTGTCAATGACTGTTAGTCTTAGAACTAAGCTTATAAGATACGATTGATGTAACGAATGATTCGTAGTAAGCTGTTAAAAAATATATATGTGCATATATATCTGCTATGAAGGTATTACTTTGACGCAATCTGGTTTAGTCTAATTTCATTTTTCTATATTTCAGTATTGCAATGTATTGTACTGTGTAATGCAAGAAAACATGCAGTGACATACAATCTTTTAAAACTTACCGAGTACTAGAAGAGAATCAGCTTTATTAATGAGCAAAATGAACGTCTACCAAGAAAGTTCAAAGTTCATCTTCTTGAATAAACTTATAAATCGAAGATCATGTTACCAATATTTGTGTATTGTCGTAACAAAATAAATGACAAGTAGAAATTCAAAATCAGTTTTTGGAGAACAAAGTGTTAATCCTTTTGACCGATTATATATATATAGTTGATTTCACTTACATTTATGAAAATAAGTACTACTATTTAGTAACCATTCTGTGTAAAGTTAGTCAGTAGCAAAGTGGATAACTTAATCGTAGCATCTTTGACTATGAAACACAGTATCAGTTGTCACGAAATTGTAGCTACAGCTTACTGACATGCGCCAACTGACTGTAACATCTGAGTCCACAGCTTTTTCCAACTATCTGATAATATAAGCACTGTGTTACCTAATAATATCTATTTTCAGAAACCATAACGTATTTTATTTAGGCGTTCTTTGTTTCTAAATTGTTTAACATAAAATAGGGATAAGTGTCATTAACTATTCATCCGTTTTCTGTTTCTTATTCTTCTGAGAATGAGAACTCGATGAAAAAAAGTAAGATGATCGTCGCGCTATATATCACAAATTGATGGAAGTGGGAGTTCTACTATTAAGTACGAACCTATTGGTACAGAGGTACAGTAAAGCGAAGCAGAACGTAGATCATTGTATGTCTATAAGTTTTTTTACATCACTCATTTTTGAATAAGTACGATGACACATGAAGTTCACTTTATACTAACTTCATACATTTAGTTTCTTTAGGAGTGACAAAGAAAGTTTCTAGATCAAATGGATGTATTTGATTGTGATGCACTCGCTGAACTTTAAGACATAATTTATGAAGCTTTTGTTGTTGTTTTGGACAAGATCATCAGTACCTATAACACCTTAAATTGAACTGTTTAATTTTTCTGCAAGTATTAAATTGGCTTCTTCCGATGACTTTTGTTTACGAGTAATTGTCTTCCTAGTAACATACGTATTTGTTTCCTATTTAGCCTAGTTGTATTCTTGTGTGAACTGGTAAACAAGGTTTATATTGGCATTCCTTCGGACTGAAGACTAACCTGAATGAATTGTTTATGGAAAAAGTCTAGCACTTCTTAAACTTCTACGATTTAGATTACTGTTGTTTTGCTAATCAGATTCATATTACTAATTGAATAAGATTTATTCATTTCATTTGGCTCCTTTAATATCAGTAGTATGTAATCTAAACAAACAATTACATAAGTATTACATTGCAGAATTTTAGTATCAGACAATCCCATGGCTACCGTAGTCTACAAAACCATATGAAGTTATAAAACGCTTTGAAGCTATTTCATACTATTTTGAAATTTATTAATAATGCTTACCCACTGCTTATAAATTAGTCTTTTAGCATTTTAACATGGGTTATGTAATATTGGTTGCTTTATTAAAAATTAGATGCAATTGGGGACTCTTAGTTACAGAAATACTTTAACACATTTGTTTAGCATTACATTGTTGCTTTTAGAAATTTAGAATCTCTGTTTACATTTGTTTGTAATAGCAAATTTTACATTTGAGACATAAATCCATAGGGGTAAAATTAAACATAATCTTCGTTTACAAAATAAGCTTTTTCTTACATTCATTATTATGACCTAATTTATAAGTACAATATGATAAAGCCTACTCAACCCAGTAGAAATTTCCTGTTCCAAATATCCACCTTCTATTTAAATTACTTTATAAGTAAAGTTTAAGGAATCGGGAACAATTTATTATATTGTATCAGTAAAGCAAATTTACTCTCATTATTTAAACTGTACCTCGATAATTTCGTCTCTTCTGATACTACTTACAACAACAATTATATCATAAGCCAAAGGTGAGATTATAAGGACTTTAAATGTGCGAAACTCAAGTCAATACCGAACACACTTATTGAACTTTTTTCATGATGATATTTTGTCCTCATGAATTCGTTTACATTACATACCTTACCCCTCCCGCTTAAGGATTGATTAGTTAAACTTAAACCCTGATATACTCGCGTTATTCCTAAGATAATAATAAGCAAACGTCAATATGGGGTTTATTTAATATATTTTAGACTAACTTCTGTATTGAGTTTTGAATGAAAGAATTATTATGTACCGATATAAAAACTTATAACTTAACCATATCTCTAATTTTCATTGAAAGTTAGAGCAAGGGTAGGTTTTAAGTTTCACTTTCAATCCCACGCTATATGGTTATCATACAACAATAAGATTAGTCAAAATTACCAGTTAAGTAGAGCACTGAGTTACTGATTACTCCGATTCTTTAAAATTGTGTGATGAAAAACATTTTTTCCAAGCTGTAATTTGTAGTAATGAGATCATAAAACTTATTTGATACTTTAAAAAATGTTACTAATAGATGTACATTTAGTGAAAATGTATGCATGATAAAACGAAAATTGCACTTAGAAACTTTGTATATGTAAGTTTTGAAGTCAGCTTAAACAACCGACCACATTGGTTAATGTTAGCTTAATAAAGGAGGCAAAACATTAGTTCATTAGGATAGTGTGAATTACAGGTTTTTAAAATATTTTGTCACATATTTGTTTCGTTTTCTAGCAGAAGATTATTCAAAGTTTTGATATTCTTATGGTTCTTTGCTAACAATATATTGTTTGTGAGCACTAACAAACTGGAAACATTGGTATATCATTTTCCTTAATTAAACGCTATAAGCTAAATTTCCATACATGTCTATAATGATCAATTAATTGTTTATATCATATATGTGAACTTTGATAGTGATTTTGCTGAAGAGTTATAGACAATCAAGTACATGCTTTTCAGTGGCTTAAGTGAACAGAAACGTACTTTCTAAATGCAAGATCTGAACACTATGCGGCATAGTTATCTAAAGGTGAATGTGAAGGCAGTTAGTAGTTCTGTTGATGAACATCTTGACAAGTCTAATCATCTACCTCGGTCAAATTCTTCATTCATAATTATTCACAGGGTCAGAGAAACTTCATATTAGGAAAGTTGGTTAATAAAGTTGCACATAACAGAGGCCTTGGCAGTTTATCACTTCTAACCCAATCTACAGGTTCAAAAGTGATATACCGAATCCCAAATTTTACTAAAATGCTAACACCTCCCCCCTTACTTATTTTGTACGTCATTGTATTTTTTATATTCTGTAAACTTGGCAAGGAGAGGATTATCTTAATCATCTGTTTTCTACATGTTGTTTTCATTCATATTACCATATGCGTATTATGTAACTTATTTTTGATACATGGTGGATTTTTCTGATTGACTTTTGACATCTATTTTATTATAGATTACTATGTATATGATAACTGTAAATATGAGTGTACAGCTGATGTACATGAAGTCGTCAAAATGAAAAAATTACTTCGAGGAATTGTTTTTATCTCTGTGTATTAATATGTTCAATTTTGTTTACAGTTTGTCATATACTTTATCTGGAAAGAACATGTTATAAATGAATTAATTGGCAAGAGATGAACGAAGACAATACGATAAAATCAAGTGATAACCATCTATCAATTAATCAATTATGAGAATAAAAAAAAGCTTTCTGTTCTCTCTTGTTACGCTTTTGTAAAAACAAATATAGATATGGAAGGATAAGTGGAATACATTAGAACATTAACCAAAGGGTCAAGCATTATTGTTTGTTTGGTTATTTCATTTCTTAAAATATCCATCGACTATTTAAAACTAATGAATGGTTAATTTATGCTAACTTAAGTGCATCTTTACATAGGAAATCGGTCACTATCTCGATTGCTTGACTCATTAGCTGCATCTTCCAACTTTTAATTTGGATGAAATTAAGAGTGTGGTAAATCAAATATTAGATATTTCATTTGGTCATTTACTTTTGTTACTCAACGATTAGTACTCATTCCACTTCAGATTTCCTCATCTAGCTGTAGGTCTTTTACGTCTACAATTTTAGGTTGCACTGGTTGTTGATATTCTTTGATCAGTTTATCATCGGTATAGTTAAGGATTATTATTCGACGATGGTTTTCATCAAGGAATTACTTTTCATTTCGGAGCGTGACTCATTCACTATAAAACAATAGTTCTTGGCCTGATCCTTGATAATGTTGTTGTTCTATTCTTCAGTTTACGATTCATAAGAGGATAAAAACGGATGTACTTTATTTACTACTTATTAATGGATGCTTAACTGAAGTATATCCAGGATTAGCTGTTCAGACCGTACTATCTCCTTAAACCTTACATTGGATAAATCATCATATCTCTAGTTTTTTCTCACAAGTTTTATTCACAAAGACCTCAATCTAGATTACGACGGTTAAACATTTCTCCAACAAGAAGATTCAGTAACAGTATTTCTAAATCTTGTGCAAAGTAACAAAATATGAGATGATTCAGCTTATAGAACAAGCGAATGTTTCGAATAAATGTAAGCATTCTGTTAGCTAGCTCAAACAATCTGTGATGTGTTCGTTTTGTTTTCCTTATAGATTTTTTCCTATTACATTTCATTAATTCGAACGGGACTTAGTCAGTCTTTAAACCACAAGTAAACCTGATAGTAGTTAGGTATTAATTGTATAGGTTTGTAAATGATGTCGGTTTATTTTATTATTCATTTCATTATTAAGTCAGATTGGGGAGCCGTTATTCCCCGAAAACAATTAGTTAGACAACAGATAGCATAATCCTTACACTCTGTAGGAATTACCTCTTCGTACAGATAAAACTAACTGTTACACAGTGAAAATCTAACATAATTAGATTTGCTTTAAGAAAATTTAATAAACCTATTTAAGTTATCACCATAATGAAAGACTGTGTCTTATGATAGGCATCTGAATTCTAAATATACACTGATTTTATTTTAGCTTCATTTGACTATGATAATTGATTCATGTTTCTTACTGTGAATATCAGTTCCACTGAAATGAATATGTTAACGTTGTAAACAAAAATCTATGAAACAGTGCTTGGTTGAATTCTTGAAGATTTCTATGAGTTACACGTTAATTTTACTCGATTTTCATTATTTGAAAGACGCCATGAACATAACTGTGCAACACAATCATTTTATATTGAATAATAATAATCACTTTTGTTTGTAATTTACTGATTGTCATATAGGTTACCTATAAAGTGTTTTTATTTGAGTGAATTCAAACAAAACGTTTTACAATTATGAGCACTTTATTGTTGATAGGGTACCACTGAAAACCAAGGAGCCCTGGGCAGTTGTTTCATCCTAGTATGGGACACCTCAACAGTGCGGACCCTAGATTCCGCCACAGGGACTTCAGGTTGACGAACGCCTAACCTGTGTACCACTAGGCCGGTACCCTATAGTGGAATTCCCACTTTCATCGATTTGCGATATAAATCGTGACGATCATCCGTTGTCATTGGTGATATTTATCTCACTCATGATAAGTTCAAACTCCACCAGTCATGACTTCTCACTGGAGCTTCAGAAATATCCTGAAGTTAGTCATTAGTAATCTGGTCATTGTAATTGAATTAAGGTGGTTTGTTGAGATTGGTAATTATTTTTAATTGACTGAACAAGTATCGATCTGTGACAGATTTAAAGAACCAAAACTTAATACCAATCTCTACAAACCACAACAACTCACTTATAAGCATTTTAAACAATCAGAATTTTACACTAATTATTGAATATAGATGGCATCAAATTTTTGAAAAAATAATGAGTGCGACTATACTTTTTTCAAATACTTTCATATTATTATTAGGTAAATAGGCACAATTACGCAGTAGTGAATGCATTACATATACGTTGCAAAAGAACCCTCCTTCTGTACTCCAACTTACCTGTGACGTAGCCTTGAACTATTCAGAATGCGATTCGTTTATAACCCACACCAATCTTTGGTGATACATGTGAAAAACCTGGGTTATATACTTTTTGGATGTTTTGAAGAATCAGCAATTCAAAGTTTTATTTTTATAGAACCTAATTCGATAGTACGCATTTGGTTTAAAATCCAAATGATGATTACTAAAAACTCGTTTTTTTGTATGATTTAAATTGATGTTTTTAAAAATAAGCCATCAGTGAAATCTTAGTGTATGCATTTAACGCACACAATTTGATAACCCTCGAATCGTAATAGTGTAGCATTCAGTTACTAATGAATATTCAATTTATAGGAATAGTCCTAAAATGTAGAAAGCTTAATTGTGACTTAATCAACTTATTTACCGCTGATGATCAGAATTTCAAACACGATTACAGATTTCATGAAAATTTTAATACATACTACCACAAACTTGACTGTTTTCAGGTATTTGACTCATTTCTAAGCTTTATATGCTAAAAATGATACAATAATGTATCAAACTAGCAACTAACGTTGAACCTGATTTTGCTTCTTTAGAACTACTAATATAGTTGGTATGCTATTAGGTCAGCTGGTTTTATTGAAACAAAATAAAAATATCTATAAACATATAAACAATCACATGGAAACATTTGACTAATAAGCATTTCTAAAGTTCATTTCTATCACATATCATTGGTTGTAAAGAATTATGTATTATTTTATTATCATTTTACTGATGGACATTGTCACACGTTTTACTTAGCTTATGTATAAAATTTTTTTATCTAAGTAAAAATGAATTTTATTACTTTTAATTAGTATGTAATCAGTTCAAATGTTTTGTTTTAAAATGATTACATCATACATGAAATGAGACGAATTAAATAGAAATTAAAAGAATAAATTGGTTGATATTCAAATTCTTTGTGTACACTTGATTAATAATAATAACAATAAGATTATTATTATTACTATCGTTATTATGTAATCAAAAGTAAGATCAAGTTATTACTTGAGAAAATGCTATAGTGAAAATGGTTAATCTCCTTACTGATAGGTTCATGGTAATAATAAAACATATGATAAACGACGTGATTAAAATACTAATAATTATCGTCTGCCAATGTGATTAGTGACGGTGTTCAGATTTTTTTAATATTAAGTCGGATCACTGTCACAATACAAACGTAACAACTCGGGTAATTAAACATTTTTAATGACTAACTAAGTAATCTTTTATTAATCTTCTCCATCACAGTTTTATTTCAATAAAGTATACTTGTACGTTATTTCATATTAATGTTAAGAATTATGAAGTCAATAATTGTCTACTTAGTAAATGAACATTTTATTTGCATAGTTACAACAAAAATTCGTCGCCACCTATTCTCTAGTTTGGAATATCAGAATGTTCTAAAAAGTCTTAGTGTTATTGATTTAGTATTTTCATTGAGCTTATGAAGTCTAAAAACTTATCTATTTTGAGGAATTTTAGTGATTTGAGCATTGAAAAATTAACTATCTTCACAACAACCCCCTTAATTGTAACTAAATATCAGTTCACTAGTGATTAGCTCCTTGAGGTAATTCCTGGAGTTCTAGTGTGAAGACGTGACCGGTGGAGTTCAGCCGTGTCGGGTGTGAGGCAGTTACCCACCGATGACAATGAATGAGGTCGCGCAAAAGTATCACGAATTGACTGAGTCAGAAATATCAACCGTTAGGAGCCGGCTCAGTGGTCCAGTGGTAAAGCGCTCGTTGCGTAGCCAGAAGGTCCTGGGTTCGATCCCTAACGGGGTCGTGGATGCGCACTGCTGAAGAGTCCCATACTAGGACGAAACGGCTGTCCAGTGCTTCCAGGTAACCAATGGTTGTCAGATTCAGATCAATTCGTGATAACAGCATTGACGAATTTTAGTATCTTTATAAGAATTCCTTTTTTATTCATCGTAGTTATAATCACGTAGAGAGTAAATAAACTGTAGATGGCTAGCAGTGTATATATGTCTTACAATTTAATCGATTGAACCTCGATTCTATCGAATGAATCATATAATTTTTGCTATGAAATATGGGATACTCAGAATATTTCTCATCATAACTTCCAAGTACTAAAATCAAACAACATTTCAGTGTTTATTGACTGGTTTTCAATCATACTTTTTAGATAACGTCAATAATTTGTAAATTTTTGAAATAACTAGATTGTAAATGGCAAGTCAGTATTACTCTCATTATTATCTGTGTACAATAAAGCATCCTCGGTTTAACATTATTAAACTCTGCCTAGAATTACTACTGGATAAAGAAGGAAGGCTTGGCATTGGGGTTAGCAACTCCGTCCAACGGGAAGCAACCCTGCCAAAAAAGGGCTAACTAGAAGAAACCATACTAACCGTTTTAACTCTACCCAAGGAGTTGGAAGGTCTTTATTTTGAAGAGTTATAACGTCTCTTGATGAGAATCAAGTTTCTCTAAAGTTACGATGTTGATGCCTCCTCTGACAACCAGACTAACAATTAATTTAGGTATATGGAATGCCTGTAGAATGTGAAAGACCGAGAATAGCATCCAAGTAGCTGTGAAAATGAGAAGACACAACCTGGAGATATTTAGAATAAATGGAATTCATTAGTTACCAGCTGGAGAGAAAAAAACTAGCTTCGGAAGAGACACTGTTGTACTGCAGCCATGAAGAAGAAAATGGCTAACATACAAAAGGAGTTGCACTGTTGTTGTCTAGAGAAAGCAGTTATATAATGGGAATCTTATGCACCTAGAATAATCAAAGTATATTTCAAGACAAAGAAGTAGAGAAATACAATAAATGTTGTTCTATGCTATGGACCTAGCAACGATGACAACGATGACGCTAAAGATCAGCTCTATGAGAAGCTATAATCAATTGTATAGAACCCTTTTCCTCCATTCCATTTTGATGGGAAACCTAAACGCCATAGTTGGAATGGATAACACAGGATATATGGATTTCATGGGATGACATGGACTGGAAAAAAGAAACGATTCGGAACGAGATTCGGAAATCTTTGTATCTTCAACAAAATGATTATATGTGGCACTATATTCCCCCCTTCCTCCCACGAACTCATACACTAAGCTGCATGTGTTTCACTGGATCACATTACACAGAACCAAATAGACAACATCTGCACGGATAAGAAATACATAAGAGCAATGGAAGACGTGAGGATCAAGTGAGGAGCTGATAAATCTTCAGATTGCCACCTAGTGGTGGCTAAAATAAAGCTGAAGCTATAAAAGCACTGAACAGCTGGAGCAACAACATTACAAAAGTTCAACAGAGTCTTTCTTCATGGTGCTAACAAACTCAACGAATTTAAGATAGTTCCTAATAATAAGTCCCAACCCTTACAGGACCTACTAAAAAAAACTACTATGAAGAACAACTGAAAAGGGATTAAAGTATCAATAAATTTAACAAGTTGGGAAGTTTATGGCCGAAAAAGCCAGCATAATTAATGGGTCACTGTTGATACTCTGGAAACATTAAAGAATGAGGGGAGGGATAAGAAAACAGTAGTTGACAACAGCAGGACAAGAACATTCGAAACCAAGATACAGGCTGAGTTCACAGGCACAAACAGGCAAGTAGAGCGAAGCATTAGAGAGGATAAACGGAAGTGTGTAGAAGACTGAGTAATGACAGCAAAGAGAAGTAAATATGTGACATAATTGGTATGCAACAAAGAAGTTACCTAGAAAATGTAGAAAATGAGATCGATCAGTCCTGAACTAGGAGGAGAGACCAATCACTGAGACCCTATAATAGCGAAACAAGTGGGTAGAGCACTTTGAAGAGTTTTCAAATATACCAATACCACTCATCCCCATCTGTCATCAAAGTAACACCTATAAACCTTCCTAAATATCACCCCACCAACAATCCAGGATCTCAGTTTAGCCATCCGATAAATCAGGAGTGGTAAACAGCAGATCCTAAAGACATGCCAGCTGAAACACCGTAATCATATATAGAATTAACTGCAAAGATGCTTCACATTCTCTTCAGAAATATTTAGAAGGAAAAACAAATGCTGATAGATTAGAACGAAGGGTATTTCATCAAGGTACCAAAGAAAGCGGATCGTTAAATATGATACAGCAAAAACTGACCAAATCATACTCAGCTTGATAGAGAATCTTCATAAGAAATGAACACTTTTACATACCTAGGCAGTATGATTGATTAACAAGAGAGGGAGTGGGGGTAATCCCATGTATATGTGAAAAAAAAGAATTGGTAACGCATGGCAAAGACAGTATTTCTACAACTGAAGAATAGCTGGAACTCAGAGCGACTGTGAACTAACATGAAAAACAGAAACTTGAATACAAACGTCAAGACAGCTCTACTGTATGAACCTGAAACTTGGAAAAGTGAAGACTATTTGCTGAAAGCTACTTTAAGCACCATTTATAATCAGCATAGCTGATTGATTGACATCGTTAAGATATATTGTCAGACTATCCAAACTTAAACAGTTTATAGGAAGTGAATTATATAATCAATATGTTCAATGAATAATTAATGCGTTGACTGAAATTATTTTAATAAAATAAAAATTTAAGTTGTTAAATCCAAATAATCAGAAAACTTAACAGGTGTTTCCAGAGCAACCGATTCATGAAATCCATTTTTAACTCTGATTACTCTGTTATTTACAGATAAGGGTGTTTATGTGCCAATTGTAAGAACTAATTTTGTGTAAAGATATAATTAGCATTATGTTTTTGAAACAGTATCATGTAATCTGTTTGTCACGATACATGAAATCTGTATCAGATGAATCTTTTAACTACAAATTGCTGGAACAAAACAATATTTCTTATTTTTCGATAGTGAAGCTGTTTGTTACACCTAGTTTTTACAGTAATCTATATAAACTGTTAATAATACAACGATAGAGTGGAAACCTTTTTCTTTGCATATGATTGTTGCATACTGTCCTACGTACCATAAATATAGTAGAAATAGTTAAACAATGAGTAGTGATTGCGTAACACAACTTGTAAATACTTTGAACAATCACTCAAATATGCAAAAAAGATTTAGCATACTTTTTTTATCGATTACAAGACAGTACAAATTGTGCGTTACATTTACAAAGCTTGAAAGTCTAAACAATAAATAAACGAGTATGGCTCTTAGATTTTATGATACTGTTTATCTTTTGCAGACATTCTCATAAGTCTGTAACTTGAAATAAATTTGAACACTACATTTTTAAAAATAATTATGATCTATTGACTTCATATTCGTTAGTCGTACATGAATAGGAAGCATTAATTCGATTATGATTAATTTTAAAAAGCGGCCAAAGTGAAATCACCTTGTAGTTTCTTCCTAATCATACTGGAACTTACAATAAATTAGGGATTTATATGTATATGTAAAGGTTTGAAATGAATGATATTTGTTTCAAGCCACTGCATAAACATTAACACTGGTATCCATGTTCGTTTAACTTAAAAATCCCAAAGAATAAAAGTGCATTCTGGTTTCCACTGTTAACTTCAGCCCAGCTTTACTATTAGGGAACTTGCCTATGTTATGTTGGACGACGAAAAAAGAATAACGAGCTCTGATAACTGTATTCTAGAATACTACTTAAATTATTTTAACTGTGGGTTGTGTAAACATTTCATTTCTATTACTATTTCGTTCCTCTTACCCTGTCCTCCCGTTTAGTATATTTACTCTTAGTATATCGTCCCTTATTATGAACCATAGATAATTAGTTGTGTACACATTACCCCTATTCATTACCACAAGCTCTTTTGTTCGTATTAATGTTAGTTTCCTAATTAGCTGAGGGTGTGGTCTACTTTTGTGTACATATAAAGGAATGTATGAAATATAATATGATTCTGTCTGGCTGGTCTATCAATCTTGTTTTTCATTTTCGGCATGAAGACTAGTAGTCGCAGGGCAGACGTATACGGGCGCTGATTGGTAATTATCGATGTCACACTATACTTCCCATACGTTGTGATTAAGTCCGATAATAATCAAGATATACCAGCCTACAATTTCGAAATTCTGTAATTAAACAACTGATATTTAGTTGTTTATGTACGTCACAGAATGATGTCGGTTGAGTTGATGTTTACTAATGTTTCTCAAAATCAGATATTTACAAGTGAGAAAAGTAACCTATTTAGTTATTTATTTAAAAACAATATAATCAATTCCAAGGATTACTGATCTGTTCAGTGATTTATTCGGATAAAACAAAGTAACATGTCATTTGGTTTATTATTCAATAATGAATTCAATACTATTTTTATATAATAAACTTTGACTAATTATCACTTTTTTTGCTACAAAATTAAATCGTAAAAACGCTGAAAAATTTTGACAACCAGTTGAATAAACACTTATTCTAATTGAATTGAGGTGGTTTGTGGAGAATGACATTAAGATTTCGTTTTAATTGTATCTAGGGTAAACATTGATGAGGATTCCCATACTAGGATAAAACAACTGTTCAGTGATCCCTGGTTTTCAATGGTACTCTACCAATACCAATCTATGATGGATTCAATCAACGAAAATTTTAGTATCAGTCTCCATAAACCACCTTAATTCAAATACCTATTTATATAACCATATTCAAATACAAATTATTTATTCACATTATTTTTAGGTGTAGACTTGCATTCAAAGTATTTTACTTAAAACACTTTGAGTACATTTGATGAATCATTGTAGTATTGTTTAGTTTATAGAATAATATAGAAATAATAGAGTGATGGTAACTAGGAGCAGGAAGAAATTGTAACCACATAAATGGTAGCCTTTTGAAATACTCTCAACAAATGCCCGATCCTAGTTTTAGCGGAAATTCTGAGGTGAGATACTCAAAGACGTAGACATACAAGAAGCATCGTGTAGGTTATGCTGAAGACTTTAATTGAAATCTACAAACGTCAATAATTAATAATATGAATCAATAAAAAATTCACTTTTTAAAACATAGTTTTGAAAATTTAAGGCTTTATATAAACGACATTCAGTTTTGTTCATCATGTTAGCTAGAACAGGCCGAGTACGGAACGGTTGCCCATTAATGGTAACGGGTGAGGTAGCACAATATGCATCAATAATTAAATGTTGGTTTAATAGTCTAATGGTTTGGTGTTCTCTAAGAAAGTTGATGGTTTTGAGTTAGATCTCCCAGCAGAGTAGTGAAGTACTTTGTTGAAAAGTCCCACACAAGAAGGAAACAGTTATTCAAAGCTTACTGGTGTACAGTGGTTGTCCAACCTAAAATCTGATCGCCGATTCATTTTCAAATTAATCAAACACTATAACACTCAATTACGAAAATGAGATAGTCTACATTTCATGTTTTTTTTTGAATAACACAACATTTTGAAACTGTTCAATACAATTTATTTATAATTTACTAAGTCAGAAAAATGAAATGGAATTCTTAACATTTTTAATGCTCTTTTTATTGATATGCCTATTATTCGATTCTTAAGAAGGTGTCATAATCAATAAGGGCCCAACTTTCATTGCTGTGAGTATGCTATAAACGATTAGAAAACATTATTAGAGCTTAAGAAAAAAGTTTACTGTTACAAGTGAGTTGTAAGTTTGACATGATTTGATGAAGATATATGACTGGTTAATTGTGTGATAGATGTGCGAGTCTCAGAAATTGTAACGATATATATTTTATATATTTTCATAATTATTACAAAGCATGTGTCGTTTCTGACTCATCTAGGCCTTTGGTTACTCAGTCCGACGATTGTTTAAGGGTAGGATTATTAAGGTAAGGTTAGGTTTAGCTGCTAGCTATCAAATCACTTGCACAAATAGCTGAAAATGTGATACGGCAATCGTAAATCTTCATCAAAGATTCTTGATAAATCCACAGAGAATCTTATACACTTTCATATATTGTGTTCTCAGAACCTAACAGTTCCCCTTACAAACTACAGATCAGGAGTTTATCATACTTATTAGACTGATCAATCTAAGATTGTTATATATTTTATTTACTGTTCGTTTTTTATAATAAATCGGCCAGCTCTCAAGGTGAACTGTTAACAGCTTACTTTTACTCAAATCTAATGAACACTAAATTTCCCAAATGGGATGTCTTACAACGATGTTGTTTTTGTGAGTAAAATCTGGTTATCAGGAAATGCTTCAGTGGATTGGTGTTCACAGTAAAGGTCATCTTAGTAAACGTTTCATGAAGACGTAACTAGTGGTAATTATGATTTATGCTTCAAACGTAGCTTAGTAAAATACAAAGAGTTGTTCACGGTAAATAAAATCTTATTTTAGTCCTAATTAAACTTCATAATAAGAACTGAACAGAGAATGGAAGTTGATAATGCAAATATTACTTTAAAGATGGAGTGAACTTAGTACACTTCCTAGCAGAAAAAATAACTGAATAATTATATTCTCCTTAAATGTGATCACTACTTTGATCTTAGTGCATTCTCGCTTAACTAATATCAATGTTCAATGCTTTGTAGATAACCAAATATAACTTACTTTTCCATCAAACTTAGGAAGCATTCATAATTTTAAAAGTAAACCTATTAAATGCTTGTATTCTGATTGGCTGAATTTACTGGTTTATATCAATTAAGTGTGTTCATGTACACTACCTCTAATATTTCTATCAGTCATATCATAACTGTAACTGGTTGTTTCTTAAAATTTTGTACACATTAATTACTGAGGATGAGCTGAGTGCATTTTCTCAGTCAATCAAAAATTCATTAGAAATACGTCATTTAAAAACATTTTCTGATCATATATGATTGATTTTCAGGTGTTTATTTACATTACTTGCGTTGTCATATTGTTATTTAAGCTGTAATTTCATATTTACAGTAATTCATAGTGTTATAGATTATATCTAAGTTTGTATACCCACCTACTTGCAATATTGCTTAAGTGCCATGTTTCTAAAAATTGTGCCACCATTTTGGAACTCACACAGTATTAACTTACGACGTTTTCCAATCAAAATGACCAGTATATACTACAACTATGGAGTTTATAAAACGACAATTCATTTCTTTTTTATACCAGCTAATATTTTGTGTTATTTCTTAACAAAATCTTTTATTTGAATTCAGATAAATTAAGTTAAACCTAAGGATGGCATATGATTCTTTTATTCGATACTATGCATTCAATTTTTAATAACTAGTTCAACAGTTGCTAATTATTATTAATTACTTGTATTCTAGTAAACACCAGATCATTTTGATATTTTCTTCAGTTTTTTTTGGAATATTTCACCTAATTATATTACAGTAGTGAACAGCGCAGTCTGTTAACCTAAGTTGAAATCCCAAGGTTTTTTGAAGATTACACGTTTAAGACGTGTATAATATTTCAAAAACCGTATATCGATGGTTCCCTTTTCCTCTCATTTCAACTGCATACTGTTGAGAAAAATACATTATGAAATCTAGACAGTACTAGACAGTATTATGTTGACCTTAAGTAAATAATCCCTTAGTGTACTTTACTAAGTTTAGTAAGATGTTTCATTTTAGCTATTAATTCAATGTTTGTTTTTTACATTGTTAATCTAAAGAAGCTTCTAAATTTATTTCAATACAATGAACTTTTCTATGTTGTAAAACAAAAAGTCAACAATTTTGAGGTAAATAAACAACTACTTTCAGATATTTAGTAGGATAGATGGTTAAAAAATTTCTATTCCATTTATAAGTCAGATATATAACTTGTCTAACTAATGTATACATGTTTACACTAATGCGTAATATTGTTAACCTTATAATGGAAAATACACCATAGAAACAAGAAGTAACAGGAAATATAACCAAGTCAGAAGTATTACTATTCGTTTTCATATCTGCTAATGTTATGCATACTAATTAACATGTTTTGGGCCTTTTGAACTTAGTACATATAATTCATTTATTATATAGATTAGTGAAGAACAATTAATGGATTACTGGTTAGCATCTGTTTTAATATCAGTTATTAGCATATATTGAGATGTAAAAAATTGTGAATAAGTTACAAAATTGATTCAGGGTTATTTATTATTAATAATCAAAATATTTCTTTCCATTCCTACTTACTAATTTTACATATTAAATATTGGCATACAATGAAATTTAGGATATACATTTAGTCTTATTGAAAACTCTTCAGTAGCAGCAATACGGGTAGCAGGTGATTGAGAAGTTCAAAATAATGCAAAAGAACGTACAAGAGCTAATTAACAGACAGAATAAATAAAGAACATTTAAATAACAGAATGTCATAATTAGCTGACTATGAGTTAAATGATTTAATTCTGCTACTGTCTAGTTCACTTGTGAAGGCTTATAACAACCGGCTGTAAGACACATCATATATACAGTCTTATAAAAATGAAAAGATGTAGTCTAAATACAAGGAAGAAGAAGAAAAAATGACATTGAAGCAGTAATCAGTCTTGTAGGTATAATAAATAAACATAGTGATCGAAAAATGAATGTATTTATAGATGGTATTACAATACTGATATGCTTTATAGTCATGTAGATGTTTTCTCACTTAACTATAAACTGAAACTTTAAGATATTTTCTTACTACTCAGATGTTAGCAGGTGTGGTATGTTTTAAAGGCAAACGCTTTCTGACGACTAAAATATAACGATGTCAGGGTATTATTATTTGGTATACTGAATACATTGAATCGAGAATGTCTCGATTCTAATTCGAGTGTATTTCATTTGTAATTATTTTACTTAGGAAAGCTGACATCCCAGAAGGTGAAGCAACTAAACAAGCCAACCGTTTACAGGAAATCATCAGCAACCAGTATTAATTTGGTAGTGACTAACTTCAGGAAATAATTCCTCCATCCTACAGCAAGGATACATGACCAATAGAATTCATTATATCTAGCGAGGAACTAGTCACCATCAGATGGTAATCAATGACGTTGCCCAATTATAACACCGATTGTTTAAAGTTAAAAATATCGACAATAGGATTGTCAACTCAGTGGTCTAACGGTTAAGTGTTCACCACGAAACTTGAAGGTCTAAGGCTCAACTGACTGGTGGGGTCGTGGATACAGTGTCGAAGAGTGTCATACTACGAAAGAAACAGGCTGTTCAGTTCCTTCCAAATTTCCAGTGGTTGTTTAACCTAGTCCATTTCGTGAAGTCAAATCCGAATTAAACAACATCCCATTGCAAACCATTATTTTATTTTAACGACCGACTTTTATTTAGCATAATGTTATCAGGAAGCATCCAAACAAACAAAATATAGTGTTATTTTCATTTTTCAAGTTATAGAAATATACCTGATATATACAGTTGTAGCACATATAGTTACCTGAATGTCTATTCAACTTACAGCATGCATCATCTCAAAAGTAGGAAAGATGCTCCCGCTCTTCTATGTATTTATAGCGAGAATTATTTTTGCTTGATTTTGATGTCTTAGGCTATCCACAACGTTCTCAATATTCAATAAGTGTGTTGTATTCAGTAATTTTGTCTAACTTTCCGTTTATTTAGTAACAACAAGTGGGGAAAGTACTGCATATTTTATTACAACTCCCATAGAAGATCTCATTTTAAGAGTTCAGAAGTTATCCACAACCTACTTTTAATAACGTCTTAGCATTAGCTCAGCCTAATATGCTGATTGCAAAACACAAATACTCTGAGAGTTGGCTTAGATTGTTTAGCATGTTACCAAGCTATTAGTAGATAGTAGAATTTTTCCAAATTAGAATTCAAACACTTTCAACACATTCAAATAGCCAAACAACATGGCATTTATCCAAATACATATAAGTTGGGAGACACGATAAAAATTACACTAAAAAGTGTCGCAGTTACCCACTAAATGAACAAGAACGCTGAATAATTCACATTTATTGAACATTGAAAACATTGTGAATAATCAAGATCGACTTCGTTTCATCGAGATTTTGAAAAAAGCACCGAATTCTCACATTCATTACAATAATCAATTGATGCCATAAAGAATGAATACGTAACATGATTTCATTAAAATAACTTAATCCACAAAATAATGACCCTCAAAAGTACTCACAATTCAGATGTAGCGTAGTATTTTTGTTCGTATCTTCTAATCGATCATTTAAATATTAAAGTGTGTCATTATTGAGTTGGCGGAAGTCATTTGATTCATGTGTTAAGATTAACAATAGTCATATTTGGGTAAATGTTATTGTCAGACGAATTAGAATACATTGAGAACATGATTCACTATACAAATCACATTCATAAATTTGTGATTCTATGAACATTATTTTTTCTTAATGAAATCTAGTTATTTCTAAAATTCCCTTTATTTGGATATTTATATGAATGCAAGTGGATCGTGGAACCGATTGAAATATAATTGTATATATAATGTCAGACAAGGTGGTTTATAACAACCTAAACCAAATTTAGAGAGATACATTGAGCGAATTTCATCAATCGCCATCAATGGGTAGTTATCATATTCGACATTTTCAAATTTCATTGATTAGAAATGTAAATCACTGGATGACGGTTCACTTTTCTAAGACTTTAGCAGTCTCCTCGAAGACCTGAAGGTCCTGGTGTTCGATATCAAGTGAGAAATTCCATGCGCACTTCTGAGAAGATCCATCCTGGAACAAAACAGCTGTTGAAGGCTTTCTGGTTTTCACTGCTTGTCTTAAAGAGTGATAACAATGTTGATAGTCAATATAGCATTCAATCACTTAAAAAATAATTATCAATCGACGATTGTTTTTGCAAGCGAATATGAGTAGTTTCCATTAACTTACATCCGAATTGTATTATTTTCCTATTTATGTCAAATATTTATTAATGCTAATTTCATGATCATTATTTTATTCATCGGAAGTAATATTGAATAGTTTATCAAATGATTGACTTTTGAATGAAGTAACAAAACTCACCTTTAAGCAGGGATCAGGAAGAGGTTATAAGAACGGACAGAAAATGAAATTGTATTTGTTGTAAAAGTCAAGAGTTCATGGTTCAATCTAATTTAGGCTTTTTTTGCTCTGAGTAGATAAGTAGTTCTCTAATTAACACCACTTCTTGAAGATATATATCTTTAGAAAGTAACGTAAGGACTCAACGCGATTTTTTTATTAATTAAATGAATTAAGTTAATAGCCATTACGAAAATGATTACGAATAATACTAACTCGTCAATAAAGTTAAGGTTAAAGCTTATACAGTACTTTTGTTAAAATGTTTAGAAACTTTAAAGTAGTAATCATCAGTTGAAAAAACACTAAAGCCTACGAATTATTAGATATCTGATTTTCCCTGTCTAACGTAAATTTCACATGAGATTGTGTCTGTGGAGTTATCCGTTACTTTTCGTTCGGTCAAGCATTACCAGATCACAACACGACACCACTTAGGGAATAACTTCTCCTCTAGTCAGCCAGCATAGACTTTGTTATCCTGTTATGTTCTACTCACGATCAAATACATCTTCTTATTCATCCATTACTGCCTTCTGATTTTTTCCTCATTCGCACGTGTGTATTTATTTGTTGAAGGCTACTTTGGTTCATATGACAAATGCAAACTTGATCATATACAGAGGGGGCAATTCAATTCTGCTCTGACGCATAACAAAATCCCCTTACTACTTTACACTATTCACACTTCAAGTGTTATGTCGTATATACATGTACTACGAGAACATGAAAAGCTTTAAATGAAATACTGAAATATGTACGAAATCAAGGTGTTTATAGTACAAAACATATTAACATCCTTGTGATTAAGTTTGTTGAAATCAAGAAACTTGTAAAATTTATTGCGGTTGATAAAAGGTCAAACAAAATGCGTATATAAACCAAATGTTCAATAATAACATAATGAATATATAAATACGAAATTCCAACAGAATGAATTACAAGGTTTTACATTCTGCTTTAATTGTCGTCTCTCCACTTCCTCCCACCCTCCTATTGAATCAATAGTGTTACTTCAATTTTTACCACAAGTGAATACTACTTTAAACTACCTCATCAAAATTCAGTAATTAACATTTTGGACTGTGGTAAATTTGTGATCAAGACTGAACCTTATCCAATGTTGTCGATAAGTTGTTATTTTATTTAATCAGTCATGGATAAAAATCTATTTTCTTAGTAATATTATTTAGAAAATTGTCTTTTACATAGGTACGTATACATTGAAATATATATGTACAAAAATATGATAAAACTATTCCAACCAGTTACTTGAATGTATCTAAATATTTAGGTATAAAACCTTATCCATTAGTAAAGTAACAGGCTTTTAACCGTTTCAACAATTCTAAATGCATTTTCTACCTTACAGTCTCTTATTCTAACAGATCGCTTAACTGGTAACTAGGCAAAATAGAGAATGGAATACTGTAATCAACTTTAAATTATAAAGACTTTAGGGACAGAAAACTGTATGTTATGCTATACTTAATCAGAATATTTTACTAGTATTATCGAAACATCCACTGAATAAATTTTCATGAACACTAACTGACTACAGAAATTTAAGATTTATTATACTTTTGGCATATTAATATTCATATGAATGTTAAAACTACTTACTTTACGCTTAGTAGTCAGAGAAGATATTACAAATCTCAAGTGTTTTCAGTCGTATGATTTATTAATCTTTTTTATTAGGTGCCTCACTACTCACCTTCAATAATCAAACATTTTTCCCACTATTCCTCTTTCTGGTTTTTTGCCAAGCAAAAATAAAGTGTTGAAATTAGCTGTCGTTGTTTCACGATTAGGTACATAGACAGTTCTCTAATGATTACTATTTTATTATTACAGAATTTGAAATTCATTTTGAGGGAAGTTACGGGCACTGTTAATTATCTCCGAGCATATGGATTTTATCCACATTCCTGAAGCGTTGAAAAATCCATTTTAAGAATTCGGACGATTGATGCGATTTCATTTTATGGCTCAGTTGATTGGCAATGAAGGGAGACTGAAAACTTTACATGAGGTCCAATTATTGGAGAAGTGGCCTCAAAAGGATACACCTAAGTTTCAATAGAAATCCAAAAAGATGGGCTGATAATCTACATAGAGTTGTATCTCTAGGCCTTAGATTAAATGGTAAAGTTGGTTTATATTATGAATTGAACTAGGCTAGACAACAACTAAAAACTAAGAAGAACCTAATGGCTGTTTCTTCCTAGTATGACACTCATCAACACTGTGTATCTACGACCCTACCAGTCAGTTAAGCCTTAGACCTTTAAGATTTGTGGTGAACGCCTAATCGTCAAGCCAGTGATTCCACATATAATTGCTGTTATTTTTAACTTCAGTCAATTGGAGTTATAACATTTTTGCTGCTGTATTATGCTGCTGGATTCACAACCTCGTTAGGTTCAATAGATAGATAGATAGTGTTAGGGATTCATAATCCCTAAAACTACAGTTGACAGTATTTAATTGTATTAATTAAATGTTATTGATTTAACTTAATGAATAATCATTGTAAATTGATTGATATAAAAAATCGATGTATTTGAAAATACAAATTCACTGGTTTGCTAGTTGACTAATATCTCGTCTCACTTTTGCTCCACAATACAATCTTCCTACAAGCTTAGCCTTTTGTAATAGCTGCTGGCTGGGAAGGAAACAAGTCGCGGTATACGTCCGAGGTACAAGTATCGGTAATAGCGTTCGCTCACACAATACACAAAATTCCACTGAAATAATAGATAGATAGATAGATAGATAGATAGATAGATAGATAGATAGATAGATAGATAGATAGATAGATAGATAGATAGATAGATAGATAGATAGATAGATAGATAGATAGATAGATAGATAGATAGATAGATAGATAGATAGATAGATAGATAGATAGATAGATAGATAGATAGATAGATAGATAGATAGATAGATAGATAGATAGATAGATAGATAGATAGATAGATAGATAGATAGATAGATAGATAGATAGATAGATAGATAGATAGATAGATAGATAGATAGATAGATAGATAGATAGATAGATAGATAGATAGATAGATAGATAGATAGATAGATAGATAGATAGATAGATAGATAGATAGATAGATAGATAGATAGATAGATAGATAGATAGATAGATAGATAGATAGATAGATAGATAGATAGATAGATAGATAGATAGATAGATAGATAGATAGATAGATAGATAGATAGATAGATAGATAGATAGATAGATAGATAGATAGATAGATAGATAGATAGATAGATAGATAGATAGATAGATAGATAGATAGATAGATAGATAGATAGATAGATAGATAGATAGATAGATAGATAGATAGATAGATAGATAGATAGATAGATAGATAGATAGATAGATAGATAGATAGATAGATAGATAGATAGATAGATAGATAGATAGATAGATAGATAGATAGATAGATAGATAGATAGATAGATAGATAGATAGATAGATAGATAGATAGATAGATAGATAGATAGATAGATAGATAGATAGATAGATAGATAGATAGATAGATAGATAGATAGATAGATAGATAGATAGATAGATAGATAGATAGATAGATAGATAGATAGATAGATAGATAGATAGATAGATAGATAGATAGATAGATAGATAGATAGATAGATAGATAGATAGATAGATAGATAGATAGATAGATAGATAGATAGATAGATAGATAGATAGATAGATAGATAGATAGATAGATAGATAGATAGATAGATAGATAGATAGATGATAGATAGATAGATGTTGATTGATTGATTTGAACCTATATTAATCCAACATCACAAATTGTACGACGCGCTAATTCAAGTAGTACAGTATATCATAACTTTCGGTACAAACATCAATAAAATTTATACAGTACGAAGGCCACTATTTTAGGGAGTAACAGCCTCCCACTTAGAACATGGACATTCAGCTGAAAATAATTGTGTGTTTGATCATAGTATGAAAATGTAATAATAGTATTAATAACACGATAATAAAAGTTGATAATAAAATGTTACTGAACAGAATAATCTCAGTTAATTGGTAACAAAAAAAAACAGCATAGTTGTTAATCTTGCTTAATTAATTACGATATGAATGTAGCGGTAAATATTCCCCAAAATAAATAGTTGCATTGACTCTCAACATTCATGCTAACCATGTTTGTTTCAGCGGATACGACTAGTTGAAGGCACGCAGTCACGCATCACCACCAGATCATGACTCAAACCACCATGGGAAGCATCTCTCTCTCTAGCTTGCCAGCCTAGATGATGCTATCCTATTGAAGCTCTGTTCACAATCAAATATAATTTCTCTTCCATCCTTCATTGTCTTCAGATTTCTTCTCACTTCGTAAGAGTAGGTCCAATCACTAGAAGTTGCTCTGGTTGTACTACAAGCGTAACTTGGTCATATACCGGGGTACACATCAATGAGTTTCAGTAACATACAGTATAATAAAAGAAGGTAAAAATGTTTGATAACGCAGTGTGAGAATTAAATATGAAGATAATTACCATGAAGGGTTGAAATAAATAAATAAAAATTATCTAGTATCAAAAGTTCATACACCCTAAGCCAAACTGTTATGAATTATGAAAACATATAGATGTATGAGGTACAGATACTCGTTACGGTATTGAAAATAAATGAAATGAAGTCTATGCAAATTGATCACACGAGTTAATGTTTATGAATAAGAGTTTATCTGCATAAACATTAAACATAATTCAAAGAAAATTAGTTACGTGCAAGTAAAAAAAATCTATATACGTTGATGTCAATTGTGATGGTACACAAACGATAAGACAATAAATTATAATCCGATAACAAAAATACGTAATACTTGTAAGAGCGAAAGAAGAAAAAACATTAGTATGAAGACAAAAACGTAATAAATACTTATTATGAAACAAGGGATTGTTGCAGACCTTCCTCATCATTGATAGCCTCTCCCCTCTCTTTTAGATAACCATTTTACAAATATCTACAAATCTCTCGGCTTGATCATTCCATTGTGGTATTCGAATATGTTATACTCCATTACACACAACGTTCACCGGTATATCCATCATTCCAAACTTATTAATCAGGTCGACACCCAGTAAATTGGATTTACAGTTTTTCGAAGCATAACATTTACCTGACTCAGATTTACCACAAAATGTAATATTCAAATAAACTTCACCTAGGAGAATTATACCTTTCTATGTAGCGATTTCGGCTTTATGCGACGTCGGATGCACTTGCTCTTCCATTGCTTGACCATGTGGCCTTATGTATTCAGCATACGAACGAAACTACACCTGTCATCCTACACAAAGCATTTCACTTATCTTCTTGCAGGAACGTATTTACAAATGTACATTCTTAATTGAGAAACATATCCCACTGTGAAACACCTTAACACATAATAACAAGAGTTCAGCATGTCCACACTTGTAATTTGATTCTATTGAACGTTTAAAATTTAATTGTTTTCCTTTGCATTATTTAAACTTATGTTAGTTTAATTCGGTTATTTATTCACTGCATAAGCAGCTTACACAAAGTCACATAAAGTCCGAAATTTCAACTTCTATTCATTGAAATATTACAAATATACTAAATAATTCTACAAGCTACTTATCTAATATGCAATTAAATTGAAATTATCAAGTCTAACTTTGGCAGTGATGCCTATAGTCAAAGAATACGTTTCGATTTTCTTCATGTTAACTTCTTACGTCAACTCAATGATTTTAAATATGGTAAACTAAACTACTATGATAAGCGGTATTTGTATTATTTTTAGGAATTAAGACATAAGGCTATAAATGTAGTAAAGTTTAGTTAAATCTGATCAATAGGTGATTGGATAATCACCTAGAAAAAAAAAACAAAACAAAGTTTGTTGGATTGTTTTGAAATTTGTAAATTAAATAAATTGAACCTATAGGATTCATAATCACATTACAAACCTCGTCAACTTCTACACCTAGAAATCTAAACTAATTTGAGTTGGATTGTGGCTAGCAAGTGGAACCCAGGAGGCACGTTTTGTTCCAGCTGTAGGATATCGCTGCTTCCATGTGACATGATGATAATGATGAAGTAGATGTTCCACTCATACTTGGTCCAAGCGTAGTATAGTAATTGGAAACAGTCCAGTTGTTACTATAGACTTTGCACCTTTAGTATCGTTAAAGCCAAAATAACATGGATTAACAGAAAATAACTGATTAACTTTAAGAGATTATTCCGAGACAAAGTGAATAGACAAATTCTATTATCCGTGTTGTTTCTATGGAATGAAAACAATAGAAGATAAATACTGCTCAATAATATGTAACATAATCTTCGACCAAACATTTGTTCACGTTTGTATTCAGTTTAGACTAATTCAACTGAATTTGTTCATCATTTTAATTGACGCGCAAGTTTACTGCAGTTATCATTACGCAGTAGTCATTTTATCACTAACAGTTTTACTTTACTAACCATCCTGAACTCTCTTCATCGTTAAGAGCTGTCTCTGCCTTATACTAAGTTACTTATTAGAGTTAATTAGTTTCGATTTCTAAACGCATAACTTAGTCAGGGGTTTATAAAAAAGAATGTTCTGTATTATCTTGAATACCTTACTTACAGAATTACCATCAAAATAATAAGTTTCATTCGGATAATGTATAGTAGTATAGTTTGTAGTACGTTTCATTTCATTTATGGTTCCTGTCTGATATGACCTTCAGATAAGTTAACACAAATTATTTGGCTATGGCTTGACTGATGATAATGAAATGCGAGGATGATGCACTATGGTTATACAATATACACTGCTTAAAGACTTATGAAGAATTTTACAACACTTGTGAGGAGAAAATTGCTTCGATTTTACGTAAACCACGACAACATTTCATTATGAACACGTGAACTCTTCACTATTCTCTTTATCAGTAAATCAATAACCAATACTCTAAAACGTTTGTGCCATTTGAGTACCGGCAAATATACATATTTTTTTAGTTGGTTGAATGTCACAGACTGATACTGGCAGGGTACCATTGAAAACTAGGGAGCACTGAGTGTGGAACCCCTCAGAAGTGCTCACCGCAGATTCCGACATATTCAATCAACTAAAATTACCAATATCCACAAAAAAATAACCAACTCAATTAAAATACACGTATATTGTAAATGTCCAAAGAATTTCTATTTGATCCCATGATGATTATCGGGAATTATTGTGATGAGTATTTACAGTTGAAATAAGTTTCCTAATAAAAAGTATAAAATGTACATCATTGTAGTACCTCGTCTACGTATAAATCAGTCAACTGTAAGCATAGTTTAGGCCATTTATTACAAGTAGTTGCTATGTTAAGTGATGTATTGACTGAGTTGTTTGTAATAGAGTTCATTTCAGTGACATGACTTGTCTAGGTTGATATGTAACCTTTGTAAAAATACACATTTACATTATGATAGTAAATACTGATCACAAAATGATGTGATTTTAGTTGCTATAACATTCTTAAATATGAAGAGTTCGTTTCCAGTGATGTTTATTAATGTAACTGACAGTTAACGACTAATTTGTGAAAGTTGATTAAACTAAATAACACTCAGGTAACAGATTGTTCATATATAGGTACTGTAAACTACGAACTTAAGACACCCCTGCGATTGTAGTAGGGGCAGGATTGATGATAGAATTATTACTTATGCTGACATTTGTTTATCGATGCTATTTTTAGTCATTAGCCAGAAAAATAGTTGCACGACGTCTGGTTGCAGTGTCTACAAGTTTAAATGTAAATGACAATAATTATTTCTCTGGCGTACTGTTTTAACCACATTTTGAATGATGTGGAATAGACACAATTAAATGATAAAAATTGAGATGAATATGATTTATTGCAGCAAATAACGCCTCAGTCTCCGTAGAGAAGTAACCTACGTTTTCGGTTGTTTGTTGTTGTTTTTAAAAATTACAGAAACTGATGATTCTGGAAGTTCTAAGTTGAACGAATGCTAGTTCAATCGGTATAGCCGTCAGGTTAGCATCATTCGGTATAAAAATAAACCCCTGCTATTGGTTTGGGACGTTTCATCCAAACCAACGTCATGAAAACTTTTAACCAAAACAACTTGATCCTTCGTATAAAAGAAGAAATATTCACCACTCGTCAGATCTTAAAACACAGAACAATATGCCTTCGAATATGACTTAAGCGTGTGTTTCCATACAATTTTACGTATTGAGGTATTTATGGAAGTCTTTATTAATCAGTTGTGGAGTTCAACCATAACTTACTTTCTTTTACGAAAACACAAGTTGTTGTTTCTCAGGGAATAGGCTTACTGTAGTTGTCAGATTTAGTTTGATCAGTTGCGATAAAAAGTGCTAACCAGTTTATGTGCCACAGAAATTCAAGGTGTTGGATAGCAGATATTTGACTAATAATAATAATCCCAACAAATACCTCGATGGTATGTGGAGCTGTACTAAGCTAACTTTTAAATCATGCTTCTTACGAATGCATCGGGAAAAACAAATCCCAAATCCTGATTCACTGCATGGATGAATGTCGAAATCTCGAAGGTTGACGACAATTCACAGTCTGAAATTCTTATGTAAGTTGATGAATGTTGTCACTAGAACACTGCAAGTGGATAATTTTGTGGCATTTTGAATATATATATATATATATATATATATATATATATATATATATATATATATATATATATAGGCAAACCTGGATTTGCAACATCAAAATCTCCAGGTTAACTTTCTGAATTCACAAAATAGTTTATTCTCTACTTAAAAAAACGGTCCACGTGTTGAACGGAATAGGTTATACGGCAGTGATTAGCCAAATTGGTTGAAAGGCCGGAATTTCGTATACAAAAGAAATACGCTCAGCCACCTGTTTTGACGTTGCTAACAACAAGAACCAACAAATTAATACTCACCATAGTTATAAGATAACTCAATTGGTGTAATGTGCATACAGCCTCCTCTTTTTGTGTTTTCATATCTTATCCAAATATTATTTTTCTTGTTCTTACCATTCACTACTATTATTCCTCGTTTTGTTATTAGTCATGTAATATCGGATCAATTCGAATATCACCCAATACATCCTCCTCTAATACCTCGTTAAGTTCGTATATTTCATGTAAAACGTAATTTATGAATCAAACATTTGGTCTAATTACAATCACTTTTATGACTATAATTCGATCCCCATTTTATAAATTCTTAAATGATATCACTATTATACTCGGTTTTCCACCAAACACTTCATTTGACTGAAAATTTGCCATTCATGTATTGTTTGATAATCTTATTACTTCATTTATCGCATAAAGGGCGAAATGATTAAGCATTACATGATCATTTCAACATTAGAAATCTTATTTTATTATCAGTGTCAAATCTATATGAATTAATTCACTTAAATAACGTACTTGTCTCAAACTTGGCTAATGTTTGTGATCACAAATTTCGGACTGATAATTGTAGAATCTGAAGAGAATTTATAATAAAGTACTATAGTCCCGGGTACCGATTGGATTTTAGTATGTATTGCTTGAGATTTCAGCGAAACGAAAAATGGCCATATGTAGGACGAGGTATACATATACTTATAACTGTGTCGAAAAACATCGACCAAGTAGTCTAGCAACTATTCAGTAAGTAACATTACAGCTTGGAAATTTACTAAAGAACAAGTTAAAAGTTCAAAAATTTTCGGGTCAGAATAGTGTTTATGTTAAAACTTGAAAGTTTTTGAGAAAAATTATAGTCGACATTCACAGTTTGGTGTCACCACACAACTATCAAACAATGTTTGATAAATGAATAATGATAATCACTATACACTTATTGTCCAAATCAGAGTTTTAAGTCTAATGGCACCAAGAATAAAAGTTCTACTATACATGATCATGTAATTAGAAAAGGTGAAAAAAAGGAGTAAATATTTACTTTTTATGTTGTACTGGCGCAAAATAATTTGGTTATCATATACAACTAATGTGGTATTGTGATTAGAAAAAAAACAGTAAAAATCCGTGAAGCAGGGAGCATGAACACAAAAAAGCACTAGATTTTTCGTTTTTAAATTAACGTTTATCGTTTGGAGGTAACCAAGGTGGGCGGCTATTCCGAATAAATGAACTAGAAAGACCTGTACTAAAGTTTGGAGGATGGATAGAATATGGATTAGCATATGAATGATTATTAGGTCCACGACAGAGAGATCTATCTCGATTGTAAGTATTATTTTGTGGAGGTGGACAAAAACGATTGTAAAAGCCAGGTCGCCAATTTGAAGGAGCAATTTCGTTACTCATCACATTATAATCTGACCTGGACGAATACTGTGAATGACAACCTTCGACTTTGCTGATAACGTGGTAATGAATTCATAACCATTCTATTCATTGAAGACTTCGTACATAATCTCTACCACTAACTTCCCTATCTGAGTTGTCGCGAGCATAGTATTCCATAGCTGCGTTGGCACTGAAGCGTCTATGATGTTCATCAGTGCGAAAACTTCCTCGTCCCTCTTCCCCTGCCACGTTGTGGAGGCAGAAGGTTAACTGGTGGTGGCATTTTAACCTTCGAAAAAGCAGGAAAAGATAAAACTTTGATAATTGATATACAAAACAGTCAAAGTGAAATTATAAAAATATGATACATTTTGGATATGAAAATTTGCAACGAAATTAGCAGTAAAACTGATTGAAGTAGAAGAATCGGAAACGATTCCGATGTACTGATCTCGGCTGCTGATTATTTTAACTAATAGGGTATAAACCTACTGATGCGATCATGGGGATATTAATACTTGAAATTTGACAAACGAAATCCTATTAGATATGTCTAAAAAATGTGCGACGTTATATTCTTGCCTTACTCTTTACCAAGTGTTGGAATATGGAGGTAGTAATCGATGGCCTTCACAGATTATGAATATACGGACGAAATAATTCCGTTTTCAAAAAAGCTGGGTCCTTAGGGAATTTTGAAAGAAAATCTGAGAATGTTAAATAAATAATTGTTACGTACTAAATGTCGACTATATAAGGAGTCACATCTCACCTTGCCCCTATACATCTCTTCAGTGTGTGAAGTTGATACATCCAAAAGTAACCATAATAATGTTGTGGATGGTCGGACTCTGAGTGAAGGCTTCAAGGTTGACAAAACTGTTACAAACCCAGCTCTTTATCAGGTTAGATGAGTACTTTTTTCGCTGACCTTCATCAAATTTTATTATCTGGAGTTTTCAACTACAAGTTTTAAATATTTCAGAACTCCGGAATGTGGATGCCAAAGGTCATAATGTTCAGCGCAGATCGGCATTATATTCACGGATTATTACTACTATACTAATGTAAAAATACCTGAACTGAATGGATTAGTGGTAACGTCTGTACACTGTCAAACTATGTAACGACGGATACGATCTCTTAAGGGGTATCAGTCCCACCTCCAAGTGTGTAGATACGATGTGTTGGTGAGTGAAAAGCAGGAAACCTACATTGTGTTCCCTGTCAGCTGCTCCCAAACCGCCTTGCAAGAATCAGTTTTCAAATAGACATTTCCCATTCAAAACAGCTCACAATTGTCGTCCATCAGTTCAAAAGTTAGTTCAATTTGCAGATGTTTCAATAAAAAGCAGCTCATACATATTTGTTTTTAACAGTTTTGGAAAACCATGATAAGATAAAACAAGCGGAAATATCATACACTCAGAAACCTTTTTGAATTTATGCAGATCTGGTATTAGTGCTTTTTTGAACAGTCCTAGACAAATTCCACACTTGTTACGTAGAATAAACTGAGAAACAAACTAACGAGTATGCACATTTATGTTTTATACACAGATTGTAATCAATTTTAGAAGATGAAAGCTATTCAGATGCATGCACAACAAAACATAAAAACTTACGGACTCAAGTAATTTGGAAGGAAAGACAAAGCCCTTTGGATACTGAGGATCGGAAAAGCATATTGATACAGCTTCAGAAACTTTTAAGTCAGAAACGTGACCCGGAACTGCACTAGGTACACGATCTCCAGGTAAGTAAGCATTTGTGTTACTCCATATTAAACCAGTGATTCCAAATGTAACGCGCGGATCAATCGCACATGCCCAGGAAGGAGTACTTCTTTCCTCTGCATCATCTTTTTTCATTTTCTCGGTTGGTACTTTGTATAGGGATTGAAGCAATGGACCAGCAGAATGGTCAGCCCTACAAAACAGTTGATCTGAACCGCGAACATTTCTTTCAACTTCTTCTTTTGCTAAAAGATGTCTTCGACTATCCAAAGCTTTCAACAAACGAACTTCGTCAACAAATGGTAACAAAGCCACACCCATCCACATATATCGTTTGCCATTTAGGTCCACTTTGAAGTTTGTGGGATAGAAATCAATTATAGGAGAATCAGGGTCAGTCATTAAGTCCTGCCATGCTGGAGGGACGTGGCTTCGCGAGTCTGCTGGGAACACACTCATAAGTTGCTCCAATGGTCTAAACGGTTTTGTTTCCTTTCTGGTAAAGTCAACATCAAGTTCTGTAATTCTAGAGAAGTCACTAGCGAATGGAGCATAATGATATGGGAAATACCAATCCCATGAAGCACAGCCTTGATAATAATAAGCTAAGACCCAGCATAACCCAAGGGCATATTCCTGACCAACTTTTAAGCAGAACTCAGGTGCTTCTGAAGGGTCAACTCCAAATTTAGACTGATAATATCGTGATCTCCAGCCGTCTTCCCAAAACCGTACTTCATCCGCAGCATCCATCATTTCATCTTCATTATCATAATTGTTACTCGATTTGTTATTGAGGCTAGATGAAGCACCAAGTTGACAAGTACTATTATCGGAATTACCCCGACGTACTTTTGGAGGAGCAATCGAAGCTGCATCATTATTAGAGGTTCCATTTTCAAAAGGTTTGTCTCGTTTTAGCATAGCTTTCAAAGCTGTGGCTGCCTCAAGGTTATTTAGATTTCTATCCACCCAATTAACACTTCCTTGACAATTACTGTGGAAACGTCGTGCAGCTCGTAATTCTTCAGCAGAACATGCTTGATTTGTATAGTGACCATCAGGGTGTGCTATTCCATGACGACCTTTTAGAGAGGTAGGTTCCATAAAAACAAATTGGCTAACATCAAACGATGGACGGTGACTAGATTTCTGCGGGGCCAAAGTATGTTGATTTCGACCGTAACCATTGTTAGATGAATTTTGACGCTTTCTTTTGCGAAATTGCAACTCTGATTCACGACGACTTTTGAAAATATCATCCTCCATCTTTCCCAAGTCAATCATAATAAGCTGAACACGTTCTAAGTTAACTCTTCCACTATCGGTTAACCACCCTCCAGTTTTCTGGACCGTCGATTTATAAATTTCAATTAAACGGTCAATTGCTCCTTCACGAATTTCTAAACTCGGAAGATGGGGAAGGAAGTCATTTCCAACGAAAAAGCACATAAAGACCCAGTCATCAATTACTCGTTCGAGATCCCATTCGAATGTAATCCCAGCCAACTTCAGATCATCTGCTAGATATTGTCTCAGAACACTCAAGCGGATAAAGATGAAATCCTTCAAAAACAATAAATAAAAAAACTAGAACAGTGAAAACAATTAAGGTTTCAGTATAAGCAAACACCACAACAAACTTAAGAAATATGATATTTAGATAATAGAATAAAAGCGAATGAGATGCGGCAACAACCGAGGGTGTATTGCATAGGTTTTCGACGAGAAATAATTGGGATAATCGCCATTTTCAAATCAACTGACGTAATTCACAATATATTACGGATTTACTGTACATAATTTGAAATGAATTTTATGTACAGAGCAAGAACATGCTTTTTGAAAATGATTTATTGGTTCTAACAAAGTAAGGTTTTCTAAAAGGTAATTTAATTCAACTTGGAGAAAATGTTTATTATTTTAAACGGCTGAAATGTCAGTATCGTCCACTATCGTGTAAGTAAATGGCCCTTTCCAAAATACACGTCAACAATGCGATGGAAGCCAGGTGACTGATTTATAAGGATTGAAGAGTACCCACTCCCTCCCCAACAACCTAATTCCATTTAACCCAAGTAAAACAAGGCGATACCACTTACTATGCGATTAACATTTGGAAATGTGCTAAAATGTAGCCTTAACCAAAGATATTTTATCGTAATATGCGCTGCAATTTTAATAAGTGGTCATAAGTTTAATAAAATTTAGCACTCTATTTACGATGAAGTCTTGTTTGCAGACAATCCAAATTTGTCGACTACAAGCATCAAATTGCTGAAATACAAATCATCTCTAGATGTGGACAAATAGTTAGGGCTTTGGTTACAATATTGAAATGTACAATTATTCACTGGAAGTTCCTTTCAGGAAGAATCTTGGCGGAAGTAGTTATGAAAAATAAACTGAAAATAAAGTAATTTTTTGGACTATTTCCAAGAGCAATTACAGATCGCTGCAAATTCCTAATAAGAACAGGAGTGTACATATGTAAGAGTTATATTCAAACACATGAAACCTAACGGAAACACCGACCAGAATAATATTAGCAGACATTTTAATACCCCGGACATATTTGGTTTATTGTAAGTACTACGTTGTGTGGTTTCAATATCCTCATTCCATTAGATTATTAATGCTGGTTTTAGTCAGTCACTCATGAACAACGCAGAACCCTACACATGCGCACAGTTCAAAGTTACACTGCCACATTACAACGACAAGATCAAATGTACACGATTAGCACAACAGTATAATTCAACAGCAAGCAACGAAAAAATAATGTAACTTAGGTGTGAACACACTTACGATACTGTGATTGATTTTGGGCCATATTACATAGTGTTTCCGGTCGCTGATCACGATTACCATGCGGGCCTCGACCAGGTAGACTGCGTCTACCAACATAAATTAGACCAGTAATCAAAGATTTCATGAACTGATACTATGTTTTGGTTTGGCCACCCTTACTCATCTTCCATCTTACTTCTACCTAGCCGACATCGTGTGGTGAAACAGGTGGCGGTCGGGCATATGCGACGCATTATCCAACCACCTGGGTCGTTGAAAATTTACGATACGATTAGTCATGTATATTTAGTACTCAGTGTTTAACACCAATGCTACTTATTCGCTCATTTCATAACATGAAGACTTATATGATAAAAAACCTGGAGCCTACTCATATCTTCTATTTTTATGGAATGTTTCATATCCATAGGTTATAACAGGACGAACTGCCGGGTAGTTCACTCGGCTTTTCGTTGAGAGATGGATATCTCGCGTATACCACAAGTTGGCAAAAGCCAAGCAAGCTTTCTGAATCCGGGTTTACAGAAATATATATTATAAAGTGTTAAATAATAATTGGATGGACTCATATCACAGATGTCATGTAGATATGATAAAACAAATTTAAGGAGTGGCATCGACGAATAATAAGTGAGACTGAGAGAACATCCAGAAATCGCTTCGGAACGTACCCTGACAGTTTCTTCCTAGTTTATAGTAACTAACTAAAGGAACAAAAGTCAAAAACCAGCACAGAACTAAAGGGTTATTTTTAAATATGTGAACATACCACATCCCCTGGTGGTAATGAAGGCGGACCTTCATTTGGATCTTCTTCCCTAGGACCACCCACGCAGTCCTCCATCTCATGACCTATTTGGCCACACAAGTCACAAGGTTTCGGTTGGTTTGGTTTAAATTCCTCACGAATAATGGTAAAATATGGCTCATGTGTGGCCAATCCAAGCATTATGAGATCTGCGTCAGCACCACATAAACAGTGTTTTGTATTTGCGTCATGAGTCGGATTATTTCTCTGACGTCTGATAAAATCCATGATTTTATGTTCACCTTCTCCAGGAACATTTGCGTCACTTAAGAAGACCTTAATATGGTGAATAAAATACAAACAACTGAGTACCATTAAGAATTTAAATTTGCATACTAGGAGTGTCGATATAACCATTTTCTTACAAAACCTTGTATTTGCTGAAAATAACATTTAAATGTTCATTTAGCTTTGAATTAAGCTGTTCCTTATTGGTCGTTTAAGTCATTTTTTATGAAATCATCCAGTACATGTGAAGATCCAACCAATAAATAAGATCAACGAGCAAGACAATCTTCATATTTACGATTCTGAAACTGCCTCATGTGACAGGCAATACAGTTGTTTGACATAATGACACATTTTTTTATACATTATAAACCAGTTGTTAATACCTTTTTTAAACTCGAAAATCTCTAGGCTATACAACTCTACATCTTGTAACTCTTTTCTTACCTTCAAACCTATTAAATGGATCATTATCCTACTGTTATTATTATTCTTTAACATTTGGATTAACACAAAACTCCTTATGACACATTTTCCAAATAATTTATGACGCGATTCGTTACATCTTTTAACAGACAACTATATTTGTTAAAGTACCATATATACGAACGCATAGTGTTACATAATTTCGCCGACTTTTTTTTTGAGATGTCTGCATTTCATCACCAATGACAAGCTTAACCATCTTTGTTACATACAAACGATAGTAATAGAGATTACTTTAAATTGGGTTAAGGAATCCACGAAATAAAATAACCTTTCTAATCTATCTAGTCTGTGTACATAATGGAAATTTTATTTTCGGCATTATTAAGCAATAACAAACTGGTGCGTAAGCACCAAGACATAGTTAAATGAAAAATTAGACTGTATGTGATTAGTAGCACATCGTGAATCCCCTGCTAACAAATAACTTATAAAAACCAGTGACAAGTTTAAATAGAATATATCACAATCGAATTTATAAACTAACCATTAAGTTCCTCCATCCTGGATCTTCTGTTAGACGAGTATATATATAACCCCTTAAAGCTACAGCTAAACGTGACATAAACGGTGTTCCTGGTGTTATACAATTAGAATCGAAGTGTTCATCTTTAGGTGGTGGAAGATGTGCTCCTCTTGCAATCAGTTCACTCCTTAAACGTTCAACAGTCATTTGTTTCTCTTTTGCCTCTTTGGCGGCTCGAAAACGCCGGGAACGTTGTTGATTCATTTTAGCACGGGGAGCAACCCCGTCGATGGCCATATACAGAACTCTCCTTGGACGAACAATAGCAAAAAGCCTGTCTATGTATTCAAAGATAGCTACAAACATTTCTGATTCTGTTTTGGGGGCCGGTTTGTTTTCTGGATGTGTACATGGATGAATAATACCATTCATATCCAGATACAGATTGTCGAATTCTTCACCATTCGGATTCGGTTCTGATGCATCTACATATGATCTATTACCATCATCATCCAAAATGGCTCCACGTTTCTCTGCGCAATGAGCAACAATTGATGGGTATTTCATACTTAACCATCTGAAGAAGGCCGGAACACCCATGATTGACCAACCTGAAAATTGAATAGCGGAAACAACTTGGTTTGATTAAAGTTTCGAGATAATTTTAGAATTATGCAGTATGAACACATAAACTATCGAGTCTAGGATTAAAACAGATTATCCTACTGAGGCTTGATAGCCTTATAGTATGACCAACCGTTGCGTGATAAATATGCTACATAATGGTATTCTAACCTGTATAAAAATATCTTGGTAACATCTACAAAATCGGGTGATTTAATTCGAATGATTAAGTATTAAGTACATATATAGAGTAACTGAACTCCAAGCTTAAATGGTAATACAGGTCGGGAAAAAGGTATGAAGTAGGACCTAAAACATGTATCAATCAATACGCCTTAAACATGCATAACGATAGCAATGCGATGCAGACAATAGTACGAAAATTAGTTTTAAACCAAATGAACCTTAAAAGACGAAAATGTATGATAGTACTCATGATTCAGACTTTGAATATTCACGTAAAGTAGGATTAGAAAGTCACTCAATCTAACAAACAACAACTGACAAAGACGGTTGAGCTGGCTATTTCTATCTGCTCAGGTGTGTGACAGTATCAGCGTTGCCAGTTGATTATAACAATTTGATAGATTGAGTTACATTTAGAACGCCTGTTATAGTGATATTCTGACGGGTTTGAGCCTACTACTCATTTAGCCACGAACTACCAGCCAATAAGAATGTCCACATTAGTAGCTGCTGCTCATGCCATTTATATGATGTAGTAGAACTGTAGGGTAAATGTCTGTTGGCATTAACCCTAGTCTTCACGATTACAACTGTTACGTATTTTACCTTATCTAAGCAGTTCATATAATGATATTTGACCGGTCTTCATGAAATTTCAGTCAAAATAAACACTGCGTACACTGAAGATGTATTCGATCCTTATCTTATAAACCTTTGGTCCAATTATCCTGTCATACACATATGGTATTCCCTCGTTAAACTATATTCTAGTATTAATTTTCATTATGTCGTAAAACGGAATGTAGGAACTTGTAGTACAAATGTGCATGACTGATTGGAGGGTTTCATGGCATTTAATACATTAATTCAAAAAACCAACTATTGAAACGAATGAAAGTAAAAAAAACATGGGCAGTTAACAGTGAGACGTGTAGCCTTAGGTTGTATTATCGTAAGCAGCAAGATGAAAAACACTTTACTTCAGATATCACTAGAACTGTGTCACTCAACACGCTCAATCAAAACTAGATTATTAACTACGTGATTTTCCCTATTCAGTAGTTTTATGTGTTTAAAACAGTTTACTTTGATTATTGTTTGATATTAGCCATTACTTCACCAGAGTTACCTCACGTTTTGATATTGTGGCAGTATACCAGGAAAATGATTTAGTGTAATGCATTCGCTAGGCACAAATTCGTAAACTCAGCTCCGAAACGCACTTTACACATGAAGACTAGTGGCATTGCCTAACTCTGATATGTAGATAATCATTACAAACTGAAAACGTGTTATTACGCAATGTCTATTTTCTAATAACTCCACAATTTATGAAGTTCATGCGTTAAAGAAAGGAGGGCTCAAGTGAACATGAAGCGAGAAGTAGAAAATAAAGGGCGAAAGTGCGACCAGAGTAGACAAAAACATCGGGGTTTTAAATACACGACTATCTTTTGAAAATTTCATCGCTCAAGTCACTAGGCAAGTACCTTAGTGTAATAAAATGATAAGCAGACTAGTCACCCGACAAATCGAAGCAAATGAATAAGTAACGATACATGGATCGAGTTCTGTAGAGGCACTGCTACAATTTAATAAACACACCAACACCAGTTTTTTTATACTAGGAGCTCATTTTCAAGATGTAGTGCTTACAACTACTAGAAACTACTTTATCATACTCCAAAACTAACACCGACAACTCAACGTAGAACAAACATCACTACCCTACTTTATCGTACAACTACGAGACAGCAATAACTGTCGAAAATTGCGCCGAATTCCTGTCTCGATTCCTATTGGTTGGTTTTCTAGGTTGACAATTCACGATACTTTGATACATTTGAACTGACCGAAATGTGGTATGTCTTTAATTGTTGTCCGTTAAGTCGACACTCGGATACTTTTAAACCTTTTGAAATGACATTTCTTCATTACCAACCTACATAATATGTTTTGCTGTAGCTGAATACATTCAGACTGTTCGATATATTTTTCATATAGTTGTGGGCTGGTATTATTATTTTTTATACAGCATATAGCTGTGCCTAACAATGAAATCAAACTTCTACTTGATAACATTCAGATAATCAATTACTGAATTTATAAACCGCATCTTGAAATGTAACCTTGATTAACTTTGGATTTTGGGCCTTACCTTTACACTCATGTTGCCGAGTATTTTGGTTTACTGGATCAAGAGTTAAACAACATTAAGTGGTCCTGACTATGGTTTATCTAAGCAAAGTATAAATTGAATTCATTTATTATAATAATAGCTCATTAGGTATTGTTATAGTTTGGCCATATGTTGACTGAAAACAATTTTCCTAGTCCTATCTCCAGTATTGTTGTAGGTAGATCATCTAACGTAGGTGAACTTTTCCAAAGAATTAGGCTGTTTCGAAATTATCCTACTTAGATACGGTTTTATAAGGCACTAGAGGAGTTCATGAGTATAACTGTTATTAAAATTTTAAAAAAAACATTTCAGTAGTCGAACACTTATTACGTTGTCACTTCAAATCGTTACCTTGACATGTCTGGTGATATGAAGTATCCGTATGTGCCATACCAATGCACGTTCGCTATCTCACGTTCTCCTCTGGGTGCTAGACTTCGTAATAAGGAGCAAGTTTGTTGCTCTTAGGATACTTATGCTCCTATTGGGTGTAAGCACTTAGGTTGCCGTTCAAAAATAAGAGCACAGAACTCTCCAGCTAGATTTAAGATATCACATTATGAGATAGTATATAAGCATCCATGTACTATCACCCTTTTGGCAATAGATTGTTTAATACTTTTACTGTGCTCTGCTGAGTATAGTGTTATTCACACTGAAGTGCACCCGGTATATGACCAAGATACGTTTGTCGTACAACCAGAGCAACTTCTAGCAGATTGGACCTACTCTCACAAATGGGAAGAAATCTGAAGACATGATGGATAGAATAGAAATTATATTTGATTGTGAACAGAGCTTCGATAGGATAGCATCATCTAGCCTGGCAAGCTAGAGAGAGATGCTTCCCACGGTGGTTTGAGTCATGATCTGATGGTGATGCGTGACCGCGCGCCTTCAACTAGTCGTTATCCGCTGAAACAAACATGGTTAGCATGAATGTTGAGAGTCAATGCAACTATTTATTTTGGGGATTATTTACCGCTACACCTCACATTCCCTCCTATTATGTTCGTGAGGACTCTAAGACAGTACCAACCAAAGGATACAACCTTATGCGTTTGACATTAATAAACGTTGCTTTGATAACTTACGATGTTATGCAGCTTCTGAATGTAGTGCCTATGCTACAGTGTCGTTGCATAAAACATTTTGTACGTAATATATTTTTTATTTTTCACGTTCTCTTGTTCGTCTCCAGACGGCTTGGAGATCCACAAAGGAAGAACTTTTTTAAATCTGCGCATTTCGAGTACGAAAAATCTCCTTATGATAGCTCAATGAAGCTACAAAACATGTTATATATTGACAACACCAATATGAATAATTAAACGTTTTTAACATATTTTTAAACGTATAAAAGTGTGTAAAATGCATAACGTCAATTGGAAAAATAATAATGATTTTAATCAGTTTTTGTTTAATTTTTTTAAAAATTACTATGCGTAGGAAGGGGAAAATTAGTAGATATAATAGTTGTTTAAGTGTTCTTGAAGTCGCACATTTATACTAGAACGCGTAGCTCTCGGCGCTTTGGAGCTCTACGAAATTTCCACTTGCTTGCTGGTAGTTGCTAGAGGTATGATGACTTCGTTACATGTCAAGTTTCGAGGGTATCGTGGCAAATTCGACACTAAAAGGCTCCTACCTTCTAGGTAGGCTTTTTTGAGGCGATCAATGATGACGTTACCCACAAGGCCGTTCTTATCGATCGTATAGTACTTTGTTCCTAGTGTTAGGACCTTGTACTGGCTTTCCTAAGATGTGTCAAAAGGTCGGAGTAGGGCATCACAACGTACGAAAACGTGTGTATTATATTTTAAGGGGGGTTGAATAAAAGCATCTGTCGACTGTCGTAGAGTTTGAACTGGCTTAACCAAAAGCATAGCATTCGTGGGCCGGTTTACATAAGAATTAAGATTCAGGTTTACCGAGGTGGGAGCGGTTTTCACAAACCCACATGATAGTTGAATAGTCGTTCCATTAGACTGATTCGGCAACACTATACCCAATACCTTCTTTTATAGTGCTGAGAATTCAGAAGTAAACTAGTATTAAAGCGTCGATTCAACTGCTGGGGTGTTTGTAGATGAAACTAAGGCTTTCAGTTGTCTAGTGGAATCTTTCCACCGAAACTTTTAGGTTGTGGGTGGTTGGCGGTTGTTCAAAAACGTGTAGTTCCGAGAAGTTCGGTGAGAGCGTGGAACAGTCTAGATTCAAACTGACATTCACGGTCTGTCGTTATTTTAGATAAGCAATCAAAGTTGGCTACTCATCTTCTGATGAAAGCTAAAGCAATCGTTTCACTAGTGATGTCCTTCAGTGGAATCGGCTTCTGACCAGCGTGTGAATCGGTCCACGCATGTCAGAAGATACGAAAATCTGTTGGATTCTGGTAAAGGTGCTACCAAATCAAGGCGGAATATGATCGAAATCGAGTGTCAGAGGTTAGGAAAGTGCCCAGAGGGCATTACTATGTTGAATTACTTTGTTCTTTTGGCAGGCCACGCAGGAGCGTGTCCATTATTTAATTTCATTATTCATCAGTTTAGTCGTAGCACGATATTCAGGATGAGAGAGGTTGTGCAATGTGTCGAAGATGATTCGTCGATAACATCATGGGGACGACTGGATGGACTGAACCTGTAGAATAATCACAAATTTAGCTTACTTACCATTTTCGATCGTTTTTATTAGGAGTCTGAGCGTAGTTGTAGATAACTCGTGATGAATGATCAGTCTTCATTTCGAAATCAAGCTAGTTCGATAAGGTCGATTCTTTGAATACAATTTACAGAATGTATCCGTGATAAGGCGTCGCCATCTACATTGTTAACTCCAGATATGAACTTTATATCCGTAGAAAAGTTGAAAATATGGTCTGAACGGCGTGACTCTTGGGGAGAAGTACTAATCTGGAGATGACTTAATGGAAGACATCAGTGGCTCATGATTGAGGAATAATGTAATTTCCTGGCCTTCGGTGAAATGCTTAGAATGTCGTGCAGCACAGTACATGGCTAGCGCTTCACGTGCTAAACTGCTGTATCTCGATTCGGCATCTTGCAATTGTCCAGATAACAATACCAGAGGTTGCCAAGCTTGACCAATCCATTGTTACAGAACTATCCAATTGTTGATTCAGAAGCGTTGACCTCAACGCTGACAGGTGCTTTAATTTGTGATATCCCAGCATAGTCGTATTGGCTATTGCTTCTTTAGTTGCAGTAAAGGCTTTCTTTAACTCTGCATCCATTGTGATCACATTTTTATTCCCGTGTAGCTGATCCGTTAGTGGTTTCGTGATAGATGCACAGTTGGGTGTAAATCATTAGTAAAAACTTACCAATCCGTTGAAAGCTCGCAACTGCCTAATGGTGGCTGGTCCAGGATATTCCAGAATAGCCGTTACCTTGTTTCTCCGAGGTTGTATACCATTAGTATCAATAGCATGCCCCAGGAAGTCCAACGAGATTGTTCCAATTTGGCATTTCTGTATATTAAAGGAAACTTCATATTGTTGTAGTCCTTTAAAAGCTGTATCAGAATGTTTCATATATGTTTTCTCATTTAATGTCGCTATTAAGCAGTCGTCGATGTATGCATAGATATAGCCAAGTCAGGGGAACACGTCATCAATGAAACGATGAAATGTTTGAGCGGCATTTCTCAAGCCTAAATAAAACTATTAATACCATTATTGTTATTATATGTACCTCAGTCTCGTACTACCATTAACAATCGACCACCATGTGCTTACACGACATTTTTGGGAACAATAACTTCGCAACTATTATGCTACTACCTATGATGCTCCTGAATCTGACCTAACATCATTGTAATCGCAGTTTCTAACGGCTTCGGATTTAATGTAACAATCAAATAATTAAAGGTATTCAACCGTGAAAATCAAATACACTAACCCTTCTTCAACAACAAGTCTCCGAAGTGGTATATTTTCTTGATTGATTTAAATTACACTATTATTTCATTTACGCGTATTTTGTGAACTTGTCAAAATACACTGAAAATTGTATTATTCAACTTCTTATTTTAGCCAGTGTCTTATAAATCGTAATTGTTTCATAAGTGTGAAGTTTGTTGAATGCAAAGTTGAGATTATGTGTTCTGAAAAAGCACCTTGACTAGACCACTAGAAATCCTGTGCTCAAAGTGTGTTTATCCCATTACCACTTAATATTTTGGGTCTACATCCACCTTGACTGAGGTCTATGCACAAGTAGAAATTGGGGCTAGAATTAAGTTTAAATCTGGGATATTAATAGCAATATAATCTATATATTAAAATATCCTACGCAATCCACGCCAGCTCTCAGGCATGTTCGTATTAACATAATAATAAAAGCTGACACATTATGGATTTTGTAGAAGTGTGCGCATAAATAAATGTAAAAGTATGTATTTGTATAGCTTGTGTTGCATGCACTGTTTCGACAGTAATGCTTTTCGGTGATTTGACGAATGACAGATCATAATAGTAATAAAACATCCTAAATTTCATTACAGGATACACAACAGTTTTCAGGCTTGTTCAGGATGCTGAAATAAAGTCATCGTACATTTACCACACAAACGAACATATTTAGTAATTTTATTGGAGCAGTTTAACTCATGTTTGTTTCAAAAGAGGGTTTGTCAAACAAACTAAACGTCAGAGGTGATAGCATTAAAACCTTATAATTATAACAATCAAAACTACTATGTAAATGCATTAATGCCGAATTCGATAGCTTAATTAATTACCGAACTTCCTTTCATTTGGTTGATGAAGTGGTGCAACTGTTAACCTTACGTATAGTTAAACCAGCTGAGGATTTAATTAGGCCGGGCTACCGTAACTACTGCAGTCAGACCCCTTGGACATTGTAAGGTGACTTAGTGGTTAAATTATATTTCAGCCGATAATAATGGGAAAAAGTTGTAAATACAGTGACGTATGTGTTGAGATGAGTCCCTCGACGAAGGTTAATTAGTGAGCATTCATTAGAACTGTTTTCAACTTGTCGTCTTTAATTTGCGTAATGTTCATTAACCAATCAACATAGGTGATGATACGTGCATTAGGGTTAGGTATTCCAATGACCGTACAAGCCCTTTACAGCTCTTGATGAATTTTGTATAAGATATAAGGAAATGCAAATACATTTTTGATATTGGGGACGTTGTTAAGAGAATTTATTAATCTATTACAAAGCTGTGTTCAAATGATGCAGTGTTTAATAATATGTATAAGTGACGCATACTCATTGTCGTAGGCGCTAACAAGTTGGGGATTCAAACTCCTCAAAAATGCAATTGTTGATTTAGTTAAAAGAAAGCGGTTGAATTAATTTTTTCAAAGCTTGATTTGTAAACTCTCATCATATTAATTTAATCTCAATGTGAGTCATATTCCTAAGTACATTCTACAACACCTAATAGTATTAATAAAATATTGATAATTTTACTTTGATGAATAATCACTGTAAACTAATTGATATATAAGAAGATGCATACATGTGAATGTTGTTTACCAGTCTTCCCAGTTTTTGCTCCACAATACAGTATTTCTACAAGTGTAGTCTTTTAGAGTAGCTGTAGGTTGGGAAGGAACAAGTCATGGTATTTGACTGGTGCACAAGTATCAGTGATAGCGTTTCGCATTAATCATATCGACTATCGAAGGTAACATCCATATATTATACGTCTACTCTAAATCTATTAGGTGAATCGTATAAGGAACCGTACTAAATCAATAAGAACCCACGCTTTGTCTCATCCAAAAAAACGTATTAGCAGGTAAAGATAAACAATGTAGGAGCAGCCTCGTCAGCTGTAGGCCTCAATGTACACATGAGAAAAAGATCCTTCAATACGAAACAACGAGTACCGACCCGAATTACACTTGACTCGATGAAGAATCTCTTAAAGATGTTAAGACGTCTACATACTTCAGGCAGCATCATCGACAAACAAAGGCGCTCCAATGCAGATGTGAATGCGCGGATTATCAAGGTAAGGGCAGCATTTTTACAACACAAAAACATCATGGAATTCCAACAAACTATCAGCCAGCATTAAAGTTAGAGTTTTCAATACAAATGTGCAGACAGTTATTTTGTTTAAAGCCTAAACTTGAAGAACAAGAAAAGCATCATCAAAAAGATACAAGTATAGCAGTAAGCAATCATCTTAATAAGTAGTTGTATAGGTTATCGCCAACCCTGCTTGCAGTTCTTCTAGGGTTACTGCCGGTCCCAAGACCAGGTAAAGAAGAGTGGTTGAGCATGGGCTAGCATCCCCATCCCGTAAAACACAAGCTTGCCTAAAAGACACTAACCAAATTAGACAAACTTAACTACCTTAAACTCTGTCCTGGGAACTGGAAGGAATGCTTCATGACACCTCATGATGACAACCGAGATTATTTAAAAGTTGTGAGGCCAATGCCCTCCTCTTTTAACAACCAGAGAGAAAATTCTTATAGGTACATGGAATATCCGGATAATGTAGAAGAGAGGGAAAGACCAATCAAATAGCAGCAGATATGAAGAGATAGAGCTTGACGGTGCTCGGAATCAGTGAAACCCATTGGATTCGAACTAACCTAGAAAACACCAGCTAAGGAAGACGTGAATGATTTACAAATTTGTGCACTTTCAACAAAATAGTTATAGGTAGTACAATATTCTCCCCACAAACGCATATACAAGGCTACATGGGTCTCACCAGGATCATGCTACAGAGAATCGAATCGATCATATATGCATCTAACAAAAAAATTAAAAGATCAATGGAAGATGTGAGAAACAGTAGAGGTGGTTGCCAAAATGAAACTGAAGCTAAAGAAGCAATCGATAACTGGATTAACAACGTCACAACAATTCAATACAACCTTTCTTCAAAATATTGACAAGCTCATGAATTCAAAATAACTCTCAGCAACAGGTTCCGAGCCTCACAAGATCTATTGAAAGAAGAAAAAACCACAGTGGAATACAACTGGAAAGGAACAAAAAACATTAACTTCAAAGTGTCAAGAGGCTCTGGCCCACAAGAAACATTATTATAAGGAATGAATCTCCACTGAGACCTCGAGTGAAATTCAACAAAAGAGGAACAAGAAGACAGAAATCAACAACAGCCAAACAAGAGCAATGAAAATCAAGGCATAAACTGAATACTCAGAAGCAAATAAGCGAGTAAATAAGAGCATTAGAGCCGACAAACAGAAATACATCGAAAGCCTTGCGACGACAGCGGAGAAAGCTGCAAGAGAAGGAAATATAAAACAAATATTTGACATAACGAAAAAACTGGCAGGGAAATATAGTTGACCAGAGCGACCAGTAAAAAATAAAGAAGGCAAGCCAATCGCCGAGATTCAAGAACAAAGGAGCAAATAAGCAGGGCACATTGAAGAACTTTGGAATAAGGCCAGCTCCACCGAATCCACCAGACATCGAAGCAGCATCTACAGATCTTCCGATAGCTGTCACTCTACCAACGATAGAAGAGATCAAGACGGTCATCAGACAAATCAAAAGTGGAAAAGCAACAAGACCTGTCAATATATCAGCTGAAGCACCCAAGTCAGACATAGATCTAATGGTAATGATGCTCCACGTTTTGTTCAGAAGGATCTGGAAGGAATAACAAGTGCTAGCAGACTGGAAAGAAGAACACCTTATCAAGATACCAAAGAAAGGAGATTTGAGCAAATGTGAGAACTACAGAGGGATCACATCGTTGTCAGTACCACGGAAAGTCTTCAACAGAGTATTGCTGAACAGAATGAAAGATTCAGTGGATGTTCAACTTCGAGATCAACAGACAGATTTCCGTAAGGATCGGTCTTGTACAGACCAAATCGCAACACTACGGATCATCGTAACTGTACACCAAATTCATTGACAATGAGGTATTTGGCAGTGTAGACATGAGATCGCCTATGGAAACTTCTTCGACACTAAGGCGTACCAGATAAATTTGTCAACATCATTCGGAATTACTTACGACGGACCTACAGTGCAAAATCGTAGCAATGGAGGACAGCTGACAGATGCATTCCAGTGAGGACCAGTGTCAGACAAGCCTAACTACTCCTTCTTTTCCTCTGTCTTCTAGTAGTTGATTGAATCATGAAAACCTCCAAATCTGAGGGTAAGCACAAAATTCAATGAACAAATAAAATACAACTTGATAATTCGGGACTTCGCGGATGATCTAGCTTTTCTAACCCATACACACCAACAAATGCGAGAAAAGACAACTAACGTAAGCAGCAACCTCAGCATTAGTAGGCCTGAACACATACAAATGAAAGAGCTAGATCCTCAAACTTCAATACAGAGAGAACCGACCCAATTAAACTTGATGGTGAAACTCTGGAAGAAGTAAATGCTTTCATGTACCAGGAAAACATCATCGATAGACAAGGAGGATCCAATGCAGATGTAAATGCGACGGCAGCATTCCTACATTTGAAGAAAATATAGGACTCCAAACAATTGTTAACAGACATCAGAATTCAGCGTTATGTTAGGGCGATTAAAGAGCTTTTGAAAGACTACAACAATATGAAGTTTCCTTTAATATACAGAAATGCCAAATTGGAACAATCTCGTTGGACTTCCTGGGGCATGCTATTGATACTAATGGTATACAACCTCGGAGAAACAAGGTAACGGCTATTCTGGAATATCCTGGACCAGCCACCATTAGGCAGTTGCGAGCTTTCAACGGATTGGTAAGTTTTTACTAATGATTTACACCCAACTGTGCATCTATCACGAAACCACTAACGGATCAGCTACACGGGAATAAAAATGTGATCACAATGGATGCAGAGTTAAAGAAAGCCTTTACTGCAACTAAAGAAGCAATAGCCAATACGACTATGCTGGGATATCACAAATTAAAGCACCTGTCAGCGTTGAGGTCAACGCTTCTGAATCAACAATTGGATAGTTCTGTAACAATGGATCGGTCAAGCTTGGCAACCTCTGGTATTGTTATCTGGACAATTGCAAGATGCCGAATCTATAATCGGTGCTTTTGGGTATTTACTGTCAACTGTTTTATAATAATAATAATTATTATTTACTTCATTATATCAAGATTATGCCATTCTCACAAGCAAGATCGTCTCTACCCTTCTTCCTTTTATGATGTTAGGCCAGTAAATTCACTGATCAGAACAATATGGCTTGTTTTTAAATGTAAATAATAAATAATATGGACTTGGTTCATTTCCCTATTCAATTCCACTTGTGATTGGTTTATGTGATGATAGATATATATTTGGTTTTCTTAGTACTGTAAACTTTAGTGCATTGATTTGGCACTAAATTCATATCTCCATATGTTATAAAAAGCGTGATAGTGAAACTTTATCGAAATCCTTGTAAACCTATATTATTCACGTCGGATTCTGGGAACTAACAGAAACATGAACTACACGACTAGATGTAGAACACTCTCTTTAAAACCCCTGTATCATCGCCGACTACGACACAATAAGCATGTAATAGGCATTGTTTGATTGATTGTGTTGTATACCTTTGCTGCTTTGGCAACAGATCGAAAGTGGAAGTCAATTGTTATTGTCAGTTTAAATTTTACAGATCTATCTACATACAAAGATTCCAGTAAAGTCATTGTTAATAAATTTACCCCATAATGAAATATCAAAAATAATAAAAAAAATTAACGACAAAGTTTACAATGCTAGGATACAAGGGGTGTGCACTGTGTCGAAAAATTGCTGATAAACAAACATGTCTCTTTTTTAGAGGAATCATGATTCAAGAAAACGGTTGAGAGTTAACAGAGTGGATCACGGAGCATATCCAAATACGAGGTAACGGCAAGAGTATATAAAATTTAGACCAGAGCGCCAACTAGACATGTATATAGGAATATTCTGTCAAAATAGTGCAATCCATGTACATGAATTTCGAAATATGAGTTATTGAATCATTATGCTCGTAACCAGAGTTTAGATTAAGTTGCTTAAACTTGATCAATTCCTTATTGGATCAGCCGAAAATTTCTTGTAAGTGTATGGTGTATTCATGGAAGTTTCAGTGATATATCATCACGAGGGTTTCGCGTGGGCCGCAATGTATGGGACATAATTTAGTTTTATCTTCTAGGTGGTCGAAACTGCAGGATACGTAGAAGAGAAATGAATAATATTGTACCATTTGGTTCCATACTTACTTTACACATTATCGTCAACCAGAGAGAACAAAACTACAACACCAGTATCTTGAAATTGAAAAAAGAAATGAGTAAGAATTAGTTGTTCAACAAGATAAGCTGGCGTCCTACAACATTTCCTGAAACAGTTTCTCTACGGTTACGGAAACTAGTGATTTTCGTCAGAAACATTAAAAGTAACTCTTCAAAATAAAAATGTATATAAAATGTGTCTTCTTTTGAGTACACTAGTGACATGTAGAAGGTTTCAACCCATATTTGCTGGATATAAACTTGCCTTTAAAGAATTCACATTTAATGAAGACTTAAAACGACCTTCTTAAGATCTACTATTCACTATACGGCTAAGTCAGTAAAATAATAAATACGTGTTAGTTGATACATCGAATAGGGAGAACCTACCAAAGGTTTATTCGTTACCGGATTAGGCTTATTCTAAACTAACGTGAAACGATTTGCTATTAAGGCGTGATAATCCAGGCAATACCCTCGCTTCAGATGTTCGATTTGATAAGATATTAATGTCCAAGGATTATAACACAACTACACTTGGCTTAGAAACCAAAAGTGTTATAAAGAAAGTGCAGTTCTTCAATCTGCACGCTGCATCCCACAAACAGAATGAAATAAACATGTTAGAAAGTACACAAGTTTAGGCCCAGATGGTACACTTTTAGAACTACCTGTCTAGTGATAAACTCGTGACAATTTAAGGGAGGAGTACCTACTGTAAGCCCCATGGCCCTCAGTCTGAAGTGAGTTATCCGCAGACATCCTAGCAAACTTAACCATCACCTATCTTAAACTATATTTAAAAAATTTATATTTGTTTTAACTATTGAAAGTAGTGCTGTTTCTCGGATAAACACACACACGGATTTAAAACATGAATACAGTAAGTACTTTATCAATTTCTCCTATGTATAGAATGAAAACAGTCAGTCATATTGCTTTTTAGTTGAATGGTTTGATACAATGTCATCTTTGGTTAAACGCTTCAAGCTTATATACCACACAAAATCTACTGTTGAAATGGTAGTTATCATTTTTATTCATTTTTCGTCAAGCATGAAGAAAAAACAAATAGGCTTTTTCTTAAACCAACAAAAGTCGAAGGACTAAAGTTATCAGACTTTTATCTGGGTAGCACAGTCACTATATTTTCTCGGTCTCTGAGAATTGTGGATTTCGGCGACGAGTTCACGAAGCGTGAATTTCTGAGTCGTTCAGAAAGGTAGAAACATCTTTTCGCAATATTCCGTTATGAAGGTGTGTTATTTTTATCAATGCAGCCTCTGTCTGCAGAGCTGGAAACGTCATAGAAATATTGGAGGACAAGTCGATGCGAGTGGTTAATCTGAAAATGATTCGTTTGACATCAGATGAAGTGAAAAACCTTCTGGAAGATTACAAAAGTCCCCAGGACATTTCGTACGTACTCTTTCACAATGATGAAACAGATTTTGAATTGTAAATGAGAAAAAGATGTATCGTGATATTTCGGCATCTGTTAAGTTCACTTTCTACATTCATTATTTTGAGTTTATTCTTTAATATGTAATTATACAGTTTACTAAGCTTGAAAGACTTTTACTTCGTCTGCGAATGAACCTTTTTGTTATCTCCATATGAGAGAGTATCGTTATCGCTGCCTTGGGAGGAAATGTAGGAATTTTTATAATTGACTTATAAGTAAGAGGAATGCAAAAAGCAGAAGTAGGTTTTACTATACACGAATTGAAGGGATGCGATTAATATTTCCTAATTAGTCATATTATACTCATTTTGTATCTTGGTTACTGCCGATATTTTTCACCATTGACTAAACTACCCAGTCTCCTAGTTGAAAATTTCTCATGACTTTATTACTTCATGTAAATTTTATAAAATGACCAGATCTAGCATGTTATAACCGATAAGCAAACATGAGTCGTTTTATGCAACGAAATATCGTGTTCGTGTGCGCAATTTTTCTCACAAAATCCACATCATCATAGTCCATCGAAGTCACCTAATGATTGCTGAATATCTGTATCACAGATCATCGCCTGCCGTATTATGTTCCATATAGAGTGAGATAGAATGGTTCTTTTACAGTTACCAAGAAGTAAATCGTAATTACCTTGAATTTCTGTGCATGTTTACCATATTACTATATATATATATATATATATATATATATATATATATATATGACACAACATTGTGCTACTCACTAGGCTCACAGCGATCCCTTCTAATCTGACCATTTATTAAATGTGGTATCAAATAAAACCACTTTAAAAATTCTGTTTATTATTCAGAACCTTATTAAGTGAATTGCCAGGAAAAAATATTATTGCTTTAGAAGTAATGGGTACGAATGCCTGTTCAATTTTGCATGAGTTTGTTTATGGACCAAAAGGAATTAGTGAGAATATTTTATCGAATTCCGATTTATTTATGGTTACATCAAGTGTTTGCGACTCTATGAAACAAGCTAACAAAATATTCGGGGATCCTGGTGGATTACATTTTCATGGTGCACCACAGTTAAAGAATACCACATTGTGTATCATAAGACCACATGCAGTATCTGATGGTAAGATAATCCTATCATTTACGTACAACATATGTATTTCAATATACACACATACTTTTTGTTACGACGTAAATTAATTAGAATAATTTTGTCAGACACAAGCAAAAACCTTAAAATTGCATGATAGACTACGGAAAATTAATGTATTTTGTCTTAATAGAGCCAGAAAAGTATTTGCCATAGAAATTCACTGTAGGGATCACACTGTATTAAACCAAATTATGATTTAACTAAACATCAAGGTCCATTCTAGGTAGTTTCTTATACTTGTAGGAGCCCACTGGTTGGTGTATTCACACCAAGTTTTATGCTCGGTCTTAAACGAATAGTATTCAAATGTCGAGAGGAATAAATACAAATTCCATATCATGAACTGATTCAGACTAGCCGTCCTTTAAAAACCAAAAGGCATTAGACAACTGCTTTATTCTAGTATGGAACTTCCTAGTAATTTGGGATCCACATCCGCAACGGAGATCAAACCCAAGACCTCCAATTTTCGTGGCCAGAGCATAAAGTTTAAACCATTGCGCTGGCATTCAGTGAATACATTTTTAACCCGGTCTATCCCAGTTGGTTGGCAACTACAATATGCCCGTTAATGTTAAACTCTACAAATTACAGATCAAGACAGCTGTGAAAATATACCCCGTAGTGAGTCATCAGTAAACACTTCTTTATGATTGTTATTAGGTCTGGTGTAAAAACAGTTAGGTTTTCATTATATATCACTTTAAGAGATAAAACCAATTAAATAAAGTCGTATAGTCCACTAAACTGCACTAATTTTATATTTAAGGTTTCCTTAAAGTTTCTACTGTCGCTTATTATTTTGATCATTGTGAAACAAACTTTAGTCATCAATATATAATATGTATATAATATGATATATATATATATATATATATATATATATATATATATATATATATAATTATATATATATAATATAATATCTAATATTGAATACGCAAGGTCTGAAACATATACGACTTGAAAACCATAGTCGTATAACTTGGTTTACGATATACATTAATGAAAAATATTTACTCTTAGCAGTGATGACTAAGACATATTAACCAGCATAGCTTATTCTGTTCATAAAATGTATTATATTGAAGATTTGTGCTAATAAACTATCGTAAACTTGGCCTCATAAAGATAAAACAATATCGAAGAATTGCTTCTACCATGTATATTTTAGTCTCGCATCTATATTGTTTTAATACATTTCTTCTAGACAGAATGTGATAATGAAGTCAAATAAAAATAGAATTTCACTGGTGAATGTCCACTTAATTGTTAAGCAGGAAAAAATAATGGGAGATAAGCATACGAAATTGGACTATCAATAAAAGCTTCAAACAATAAGTTAACCATGATAACTTCTAAATATTCATCGATATACTACAAAATAACGGAAAATTACTGTTCACAGTAAACAACTTTGTTTACTAGATAAAGCTAGCTACATCGGATTACCAAGGCTTATTTTAGAGATTTCTAAAACAATTATTTATAAAATGGAATAGAATTTTAATGTTTGCCTGTTTCCGAATAGCACTAAAACAAAGACCTGGCAGTGAGATGCTTATTATTTTGTAAAAGGCTACTAGAAATATACCAAGCAACAATTATAATGTGATTTCAAAAGAGAAAATACATATTTCATATGCTAAGTTGATGCTTGTTTTCAGATGTACAAGACTGATGAAATTAGGTGTGACTTTCCGCTAAACCGTCGACAGGAAAGTCTAGCTTATTTTCAAATGGTTTATCTCGTTGAAAATCACTACAAACGATTTCTACTTCAATTTCTTTTTTCAAGTCTTATCAATGATTTCAATTGTTTAAAAATTCCCATGTTTATCAAAAACAAAGACGTTTGAACGAAGAATATTCTTTTCGATAAATGCTCATCATGTTCTACATTTATTAGTTCAAAATTATTAGTCACAAAAATAGCCAGTTCTGAGGCAGGTAAAACATTATTTAGATATCAAGAAGAATAGGTTAATTAGAAGTTTTTCTCATCAAGTTATTTATAAAATACGAATGTTAATGTTGAAATACTCATTATCATGTAACTAGTGAAACGTAAAAGACAATTGAGATAAACAAGATTATTAGTCAAATATATATAGGTATTCCTGTATATGGGTGACATAGGAGATGGGGTGGTAGCAAAATACGATTAGATCAAGTGTTTGTAGACAAAGGTCAAATCCTACTTAAAATGAAACTGGATGGTTAAGAGTTTGTAAAATGGAGTGAACGATAATCAAAATTCGTCAAATAGTAACGATAACAATAATAGACATAATTACAATCAGTTCATTTGTTTGATCTTCAAATGTGATAGTGTACTTTGATTAATAATAATAATAATAATAATAATAATAATAATAATAATAATAATAATAATAATAATAATAATAGTAATAATAATAATAATAATATGGAAATGCACATTCAGAGGGAGAATACATATGCATTAATCACATTAAATCATCGCATGATTAAGGTGGTGATTGGTTTAGTGGATCTTGCGTCGGCCATGGCAGGAGAAGAGGTTGAACGTACTTCTTCTGTATGCACAGGTCTGGCTTCTTGATTCGTATAGCTATCGCCTCTGCCGTTTTAGGGACTTTTAGTCTAACCGATCTTGGCAGATAACTGTTTACACAAAATATTATTGTGAATGATTGATTTATGCTCGCCACATGACCTGTTTGAATTAGGTGAGCTAGTATTGAACTGTTGATACTTTTGACAACTCCTTTGGTTAACCAAACCGAAAGGTGCTCCCGAGCACGGAGGAGTAAATTCCTTGAGCATCTGCCAATATAACTTGTTCCACAGGAGCAGTTGAACTGATAGATACAAAATGAAGTGGCAAGCTTAGGTAATTTATCCTTTATTCTCGGTATCACCATGGGGCGGGTAGAAAACACGAGTTGTAGTTTTCCAGCGTTAAAAGTTCTCCGAATGGAGCTGCGTAACCTCAACGTCAGCACTTCACTGGGCACGTCCCCTCTATATGCTAGCCTCAGAAAAAGCGGCTTTCTTTCTGCGGTCTGAATCATCTTCCTATTTGTTTTCGAGATGGCATGTTTATTTATAAACTTTATAGGGTAGCCATTTTCCCTCAGGGTTTTATTCGATGCTTCCGTTTCTTCGTCAACCGCGTCAGGAGAGCATATCGTCATTATTCTATAATGCAAAGTTTTTAATAGATTCCTTTTATGTTGTATAGGTACAAAGCTAAGGAAGTTTGTATATTGTCCTATCCATGTGACTTTCTTGTTCGTTTCTTCTTAATGAGTCATCTGTTCTTTTTGTGAGCAGTACATCTAGAAATGCTATTTTGCCATCACTTTCTTCCTCGCATGTGAATTTAATAGCCGGGTGAACCTCGTTAAATTGCCTGAGAATATCAGACCTGCCTCAGAACTGGCTATTTTTGTGACTAATAATTTTGAACTAATAAATGTAGAACCTGATGAGCATTTATCGAAAAGAATATTCTTCGTTCAAACGTCTTATCAATGAGTTACATTTTCAGCTAAACCGAAGTCGTTTAATGAAGAAGAAAACCGATATTTACATGCTTTAATGCACTCGTGTTTATGAAATTATTCGTCTGACTCTGACATAGTGTCTGATGAATGCTAGTATTGAGAGTTATTTCACTGAAAACCTTGCACATTGAGGATCAAGGTAAAAGAATTATTGATAGAACATCTGTATTTTCTAGTGAATACATCTGACACAAATCTCAACCAATCCAGTATGATATTATTTTCAGCCTATGTAAGTGAATCATTATTATAATTTATTTTTCGGTAATGACAGGATATATGAGAAGTATATTGTTGATGACTCAAACCAACAAAAATGATAAAATCTTACTAATACCTCTCTAAGAAGCCAATAATCAATCTGATGAATAAGTAGCTGTACTCCTAGTTCAGTACCATTGATATCAAAACTTGAAAGAGAAAGGATAAATTTATATTCTCAAAATCTAAATCAAGTTCAAGATAAAAAGTTTGTTTATACTTCATTTATGTGAAATTCCTAAAATTATTGACATTCGACATTTTAACAAGCACTGATAAATCCTCCTACAGGTCTGACTGGGAAAATTTGGAGTGCAATCAGAGAAAATGGATTCATTGTGACTGCAGCTCGTTTATATCGCTTGTCAAAAGCAGATGCAGCTGAATTCTTAGAGGTTTATAAAGGCGTAGTACGAGAATACCCAGAAATGTTGGACCAACTATCTTCAGGACCTTGTATAGCACTAGAAATAGCTCATCCAGACGCCAACAAAAATGTGCATCAAGCTTTTAGGGAGTTTACTGGACCGATGGATCCAGTGAGTTTTCTTATGCTAACGATATTTAGTTAGTTTCTTTAATTTCTAAATAATAAAAATAACCACTGCACTTATACATTTCGACATAAATTGTATTCAGCTGAATTTACATATGCAATCATCATTATTTTAATTGTCTTGGATTAAGCATCATCCTTCAACTTACAGGTATAGTCAGGATGATAATTTTTTGACTCAACATCAAGATGTATATGCAGTTTGGAAGAAAATTCATTCATTTTCGGTAGTGTTAATTACCACTGCTTCTCAATGTCATAATCACTGACATTGCCAAAAGTCTGCTAAAGTTGTAATTTGTAATAGAAATACGACGAATCATAAGTAACTGGAGCTGCAAATGGGTCTTCAGTTAGGTCTAACTAGAAAACTTCGACATTCCAGGCAGCACTCTATAGCAGTTTCTTAATTCATCCTACGAAAACAAAGTTTGCTTAACAGATAATTAATAGAGACTGTTATATGAATGAAATAATGCGGAACCATATTTGCAAAGAAAGGTAGTCTGCTCGAACCTATGCTGCAACAAATGTGAAAATATTGCGAAGGAATTTTATATTTTCAGTAATTAATTTCACATCATAACCTAAGTGCAGTTGGACTCTTACGTATACTTACTTCTATTTGGGTAGTAATGACTGCTTTGATACCCATTACTTAGTGGTCTCAAGCATTCATGAAAACATCAGTTGCATCGTAATTCGAGGATACGTATTGATGATGAGCCTCGACAGGCAAGCAGACAAAACTCTCATTAGTTTCTTTTAATTGCCCAGTAGAAATGTTTGTAAAGTTCATTTACTAAAATTAGTAATATCGCATTTTTTTTCCTAATAGGAGATTGCAAAGTTCTTAAGACCGAATACATTAAGAGCTAGATTTGGAGTTAATAAAGTGAAAAATGCTATTCATTGTACTGATCTACCTGAAGATGCTGAACTGGAGGTAATGTTATGTTACTTTTCCTCACATATATAATACAATAATCGAAACTACAGAGAAGCTTTTATTACTAACTGTTGATAAAAGATGAAATAACAGTGTCGAATTGGAAATTTATATGATGATAATAATGCTATTATAAGTATCAAAGTAAATTGTATTAGGACTGACAATTTAAATATAAATACTTTTAAATAGCGTTCAGAAGCAAAAATAGAATGATGTAAAAATTATTATAAGTAGATAGACCAACTGAAGCATTACAATTCATAATATTAAGGTACAGGAATGAGCCATCGTAGTACGTACAATTCAAAGAAGTGCTAAACTAAAGGATTGGATTCATCCATACAGTTTTCAGGATAGGACTCATTTACTCGAACCAAATAATGCTAGTATTCATACTTATCACTAGTAAGTCGCTAGTTTGAATATGATTGTTACAATTACATAAATTGTTAATTATGTCAAACTAAATCTCGTCTAATCTTTCTACTTTATTTCAGGTGAACTATTTTTTTAATAATCTAGATAAATAAATCAAATCTGCATGTGTTTTTCTGAAAGTCACTTCGTGCTGAATTTGAGTGAATCCAACTTTAATGTTAAAAACTGTCTTCTTGCAGTAAAACACGGAAAACCATAATATGAAAATTTGAATATCTTTACTTTGTACCGGTCAAACCCTGCATACAACCTTAACTTTGAAGTGAGAAGTAATGTTCAATCCCCTAAATAAATAACCAAGCATTTAATTATATGTGCCTTTATGTTTACTAGTAAAACAACCGTACATTTCTGTGCTTCAGTATGGGGATTAGAAATAATTATAGTACAATACGAAAATAAAACCAAGGAAAACTAAAATACGACTGTCACTAAAATGTTACAATTTATTTGGATGAAAAACTCAACAGACTTCCTCTCAATACTCTTAATAAATTATGAAAAGTGAAAATAACTATTATATTAGTTGGATTAGAAGACTGCAAGTAAAAACGATAACCCAGGTAACGAACGGAAAAACGAAGAGCAGGTAGGTAGAACAATGAGAAATAATGATCAGAAGGGACTTCCGTTGAATACAACAAAGTATCAATACAAGAGGAAAAAATGTAAACATTAACAAAAGGAAACACGAGAGAAGAAAAAAGTGTAGATTAATGAGATAATTTAGATTTAGAGTGAAACAAAGCATAACGTTCAAAATGTTCGAGTCCGAGCTTTGTCATTTATAGTATGCAAGTTGGCGGTACTATGCATATTTAATGTGCTAAATTTTATGAAATAAATACTATCTACTAAATTCTTCCTGGTGATTTCGGCGCAATTCTCCCACAAATTCAAAAAAAAACTTGAGATCTAGCAACAGTTATTGGAAGTCACATTTAGACTAACCTCTGAATTTTCGACCCATATTAAACAAGAGCTTAAGTGATACTGAAATTCAATACATTCGTCACATACACGTATGAGATATATGGTTGGACGAAGCTGCTTCAAAACAACTGATTATTTTTTTAGACGAAACAGTAATCTGATTACGATGAATTATTGTTGTCAGTAATGTTATGTGCACTAGTAAGTTCCATAAACATATTCTGTTTCGGATTATGTACTAATTACAGCATAAGTATGACAGACTTAATTTAATTACTACCACTAAACATATTAGTAATTCGTAACTCATCTTGGAAATCTCACCTTAATGTGAAATGGTGTTGTAACTTGAATCCATAGGTGCTATCTCGCTTATGGGTGAAATACCTTATATCGGCCTTGATATCTATTGCAATACTTTTCGACTAGTGGACGTACTTACTTGTCATACGGTTTCCATCGAAGTCGATTTGAAAATAATTATTCTGTCATTCAACAGATAACAGTTGTTGTTCTACGATAAAAACATTTAGGCGTGGTTAGTTGCAGACTGTTTCGTATCGTAAGGCACTTCGTGAAACAATGAAAAGGTACTACACAAATATGACATAAAAACAACTTTTGAATAAATAGAAGAATGATCATCAAGGATAAACTGTTTTTAATTGATTACACATATCTTCAGATAATAAAATGCAATTGTCAATTGAATGCAACTTTATACAAGCAAACAAATTCATCCAGTCAAACGAAGTAAGAATAAATGTATACTTATCAACATGAAGTTAATTTTTCCTAGAAAACAAACCACGAAATAGACTGTCACGGCGAGAACTTGGCAGAGCATTTTGAGCATTTAACTCACTATTAATTTTGTCAGAGCTCATTTTCATTGATTCTTTTGCCTTAACCATAAGTGAAGATCTCTGAAACATTTGACTTACAGCGCGAAGTTTAGGTTTCTTCTGTTTTTTACCATGCTTTCTAGTACAACCTTCATCGAAACCTCCAAGAAATGATCCAGATGGAGATTTGAATGGATGACGAACGTCATCCGATGTACTAAATCCAAGATGACTTACTGATTCCCAAACAGCACTACCAGCACGACACTTCAGGTTCGGAGTATTGCGGCTAGAAATGACATCAACTCGATGAATAGGATTATCCAATGTAGAAAGGCTGTCTAAACTTGTTAGACTAAGAAGAGAACCCCCAAGTTGAGAAAAAGGGATGTCATCTTCATCATCATTTAAATCAAGATCAGTCGAATGAATTTTGTCTCGAAGAACGGGATAGAAGGCGTCGAATAGGCTTAGGTGTCATTGCCAAACGACTAGGAGGTAGCATAGCACGATTAAGTACAGTATTCCCGTGGTTATTGCTGATGTTATTTAAATTGTTATTGGTACGCAAGGCTGTGTTTAGAAAATTGCTTAGTGATGTGCAAGACGACTAAAAAATACAAAAATAAACCTCTTCTAATGTTTGATATTCAATGCTAGGAAAACAAAATATACTTAAATCTTATTCATATATCGAACGTTAAAGGTCAATAAATAGAGCGAAAAGTAAGGAGTACAACGCTCATAATAAAAGAAGTGACTAGGAGAAGGCAGATTACTAGTATACGCAAAAACAAATATACAGATAAGATTGAGTAGCTACTATGAGGACATCAAGGTGCATCCAACGTATAACTACCAATTTTAGTTATGACAATCAGTATTAAAACTAAGATCGAGGCAAATATATACTAAAAAGTTAGAATTAGCAACGTTACATAACTCGTCTGTCTTAAAAATAAAGAGTAGGGAAGCTGGTTGTTAACTAATTAATAATTAACATGTAGAGATGTAACTTCTCTAAACGTGACAGGTAAGACTGACCATAACCTGTAATTTGAATTTTTGGATGATTACTCAAAATCGACGGTGGTGGTAAAGATGCATGTACAATTAGGTTTTACCAGAATTTTAGTTGACTTCAATTACTGTTTCAATGGGTTTCTAATAAAATAGCACTAAGTAGTGTGACATGCGACAATTTTTCAGGTTCAACATAAGTCAAATTATCTGACTAAACTTGAGTTCTGGGAAATGAACTGCTAGAACTTACGAAATAGTCGGTCTATCCGATTACTAGGGAAAAACATTTCCGAGCAGTTTGTTGAGCTGACACGCAGCAAGATATTACTTTTTTACTCATCCTCGTAACTCTAATTATTTCTCAGCCATTAAAATTTACCGACCAAAACTATGAACACAAAAATACTTACTCGGTCTCTTTCTCTTCTATGGCCTATGCCACCATCTGAGTGACAATAGATGTGAATGTCTTTATATGTGTTCCTATTAGTTTGTTTTATTGACATTAATTTATTCATGTCATCGTTATTCACTTTAACATACACATATACGTTTCTAAGAAACTATATAAACATCTTCATGACTACTGTAATAATTATTAGTAATTTTATTCACATACGCATTACGATTCTACTAACCATGGTGATTCAGCCACTCTGAATAAACATTTCTATGTGCAGTTGCTGTAAAGTCTGATAGGGGTTTGTTGGAAATATGTATTTGTTTAAACTGTTTTATCAATTCAATTCCTCTCATCAGTTATATGCCCATAGGGTTTGATTCGATTTCCTTTGAATGCTAAGATGATCGTTCAGCTTTAGATACGACGTATTAACAAAAAGATTTTCTTTGATGTATTTTTTTTTTATTATTATCATGACTAAAGCACATTTCGTCAATCCCGAAATATGTGGATAATTACTTCATCAATTGAGGTAACAGTACGAATAATAACAAAAGAAATGTGAGTTTGACAGTACAGGTGATATAAGCGTAGTATGTGTGAAAACTAATGACATAGTACACTTACTCCCAGGAATGATCCAAGCATCGAACGTCGCGGACTTGGTATAAGATACATATCCGTTGACTGACTTTCATCTAGCATAATGGGGACCTGCATCCTATGAGAATTAGGAGTGCTAGGAGGTTGTGGGGTCTGTGTTGCAAACTGACGTTTGGCAGAAGCTGCTAAACGACGAGGTGTTTTGATGGATATATTGCGAGTTAGTTGTCGAGTAATTCTAAAGAAACATAAAGTAATCACAAAAAAATATAAAATTACACTTTTTTCTACAGAAACAGAAAAATGTAACATCATTACCGATTGAAAATCTTTGCACAAATAGAAACAAGCTTCCGCTGTAAAACAGACATAAAGGATTACAACTGGGTTGTGGTAGTTTGTGGGAATTAGTATCAAGTTTAGTTGTACTCCTTGGTTTCTAATGGTACCCAACCAACATCAATCTGTGAGAAATACAAACAAATAAAGAATTGTAGACAAATTTTGGGCAGACTCTATGAGTGTATCGTCAAATCGAAGGTAAAAAAACAGACACCAAGAAATTTAATTGACCCAGCCAGTGTAAATCAGAGCCCAGGTGTAAGTTCTTATAATTAGTGACGCACAAAACAACTTATGTTACCACCAGGGATAAAACTTGGCTGTCCAAACTGGCATAGGTGTTCAAGCTTGTGACCATAGAAACGAAAACATATTACTTACAGTACTAAGCTACAGCTACGACTCATCGTGACCAACCGACCCAATTTTATGACTTATTTGCATGTAACGCTCACAGACACACTGAAACATAATTCAATCACATAAAATACCTCGAACATGGACCAAACCTATCTTTTATAGTTGCTTGATAGTAAAGAACAACCAAATTTTGTGTATTTCTATGACAAACTAACATGAATTTAAATAATACGCCACTTACCTTTTTGACGACAAAGCCAAGGCTGTTGCGTTGAAAACTTGCTCTAAATCAAAACCAAGCAACTCTTCCGGTTCCACATCTACTAAGATCTCTTCTGGACTCTTTTCTAAACACGAAACTAGACATATATGATGACATAATCTGTGAAGAAAAACACGTTTTGCTTCACCAACACAAGCCTGTAGCATTGCCACATGTGAATTAACTGAATTAGGGGCAGTTATATTCAGTAGTGAACTATCTATACTAACTGGATTGGAAATATGTCCGGACGCTGTAGCAGCTGCGACTGCCGATTCAACAGGTTCTGGGCACTTTCCATTAACGACTGCTGCGGAAGCTGCGAAACTCGCAGCTAAACAATAAGCATGGACACGATCATCAACCTCCGAGCTGGAACGTACCACTAGACCAAAAGCGGCTCGATCTGGAGAGGCGGTATCAAAATTGACCACCTATAAATAAACATAAAAGTATAATGATTTCTAAAAAGGCTTGACGATGCTTACTTTTACTGTGCCTATTAATAATCATGATAATAATTTTAAACAAGTAGATGGCAAAAACAGGTGTTACTAGCTAATCGAGATATCTTAGTGTGCTAAGCAGCAACAAAAACCTTTAAAACAACTGGTGAAACAAATTTACGTAATCCTACACTTAACAGTAGGATATAATAACATATGAATTATAAATTACCTTGATTTCGAGTTAGAGAATCGGGAGACTGTTAACCGATATGAAATGGAGTACAAATAGTAATTTTACAAAATTTAGAAGGCAACATACTTGTTTTATTTCCTGTAATTTCAGTAACTGTAAATGTTTATAACAACATCTCTGCTTCCCATCCATAAGACCAAGGTTCACCACACTTGTTCCTGACGCACCCGAACCAGCACGGGAGACAGAAACTCCACTTGAAGTACTATTTGTTAATGGATTTGACGAAGAATCTCCATTGTTCACTGATGTTTGATCATGATTACCATCGAAGTTATGTTCAGAACCTTCACCTACAAAAAAATCATCAATTTGTTGTTAAAAAGTGACATAACACTGTTACAATATCTACACGAGGAAAAGATGTGTTGACAAGAGGTTGGTTTGACAAAGTTACTTAGCTTTTTGCGACCTCAGATCAACATTTTCTTTCCGTGCCTCTAGCACAATACATAATTATCATAAAAGCAGCGATGGTACTCAAGTGATAATATTTAATGAATACAACTTATGAACACCACAGATATAGTGAAATTTAGGCCATAGGCTTAAATCCGCCAACTAGTAACGGAAAGAGCAACTGGTTCGGAGAATGAATGCTGCAGATTTTATGTGAAGTAATTCTTAGTGTAACGCACTTGCTAAATACATTAATTGATTTTGAGTCAGTGTGTGTGCTTGTGGCTACATCTAGGTGTGCAATCGAAACAAGTGAAAGTGGATTGGAATTTGCTAGTCAGTGGTTGTCAGTTATTTTAAATAACAAGCCATAATCCACACAAGTTACGAGATAAATAAAAGCGGCATGTTAAACCATTAAATATCGTAGTGAAACAGAATGGACTGTTCGAACGTTTAGGCTACTTTTTTTTAACTCTGTATATACTCCCACTAACTATCTTGCCTTAAATTTGTTTGAATAGAGTAATTATGAACGCTACCTGGATGTATTTACAAATTATCGTGATGTTAAATACTGAAGAATACCAAAGAATTACTGAAGCTGTCAGTATATCCCGTAAAAAATCGAAAGATGAATATGTCGGGATCCATGCAACTTCTACATGATAGATGGGGAAAAAGAAGTTGTGACACTTAAACTGATAGAAAATGTATTGTGATGAAAAAGAGGTAGCAGATACTGACAGTTAAAAACATTCAGAAATTATGTTTTAAAACAATTATAGTTGAAATGGATTCTGAGAAGAAATGTGTTATTATGTCGTTCAGCTGGATCCGAGAATCCCATACTGTAGGATAGCTCTGGATAAAGTTATTATTCATATAAACTGCAGTCCACGCGATTGTGGAAATCAATTGGTGGGGATTCTACGTAAAATGGCTCAGAATCGGTTACAGTGGGGCAGGTGTATTCACTCTTTGTTTTCCCTTAACTCGTGAGTCTAAAATTATTTTATACCTTTCTTTCCACGAACTAATTCTTTCTCCACACATCATATTTAGTACACCCATACTATTTCTTTACTATTACTGATATAACTATTACTTCCACTAATTTAGTGTTCACCTTGGTGCAGTAATGAGACGTGGTAACTTGGACCGATGTACATAACTGACTGATTGATCATTATTACTAACAGGCTTAGTAAACATACTAACATTGAAAACAATAAAATTACAAATAAATCTTGTTAACTAGAACCTTAGCGCATAGGCCGTATCTAACAAACAAACAAAATTAATTTAAAAGGACACATTTCAGATGAAACAACAGTCTGAAAGGTAGGACTTACCTTGTACTGCAGCTAGTGCGGCCCGAATAGCATGTGCTAGAGGCTCACCAGTAAATCGTTTACGGGGACGAGCTACTTCCAAACTATCAGACAGTAAGAAAAGTGTTACAGGTTCGCACGTTGTATTTCCAGAAGAGCTTACGCCTAATTCAAAAACATTAAGTTTTGCCACCAGACTTCGAGAGGAAGATAACATTTCAGGCTGGAATCATAAAGTCATCGATTAGTAAAAGCATATAAAAACAATCTACATAACATACATACTATGAATAAGTCAATATGAAATGTTCAAGAAGAATGAACCTACCGGAGCACCACTGATTTCATGATATAAAGATAGCAAAGAAAGGCGTTCTTCATTTTTTCTTAAACGATCATTTATTTTAGCCAGTAGCTCGTTAATTCCTTTAGAAAACTCTTTAACTGCATTATAATCAGGATGTGATTGAGGTGTGAATTTTGCTATGCCTAGGGATTAATAAAGATAGTAACTTAAGTGAATTAAAAATTTAGTCAACGTTTAAGCTTTAACAATACTAGTGTAAAGATACGATAAATGTTTGGTTGACAACGACGTTTTGTCGTTATGGAGATTTTACGTACTTTATTTCTTACAATTCAAAGGAAAACAAATCATAGATTACACTATATTAGAAAAATTAATAACCTTATATGAACATACGCCAATCTAAATTGTTACATTTCTCGAAAGAAAAGTGAAATAACTAACCAAAGATATTCTGATAATAAATAAAAGGGAATACAGTAAACAACAAATGATCACAATCTAAGAATAGATTAAAATGTGTAAATGTATGGGTAATTATTTATGACACCAATAATTTCTAACTGGCGGTCCTGACAACGTAATAGATACAAACCAGGAAAAGTGCACATCAGTAGACGGCGCAAAGCAACTAATGAAAATGCACTGTTGACGGGGTTGTAGCTGTCACCCTTCATCCTTAACACAATCCACATGTTGATTTCAATAAACACTGCTATTATTAATAAACTGATGTAATAGCTATAAAATGCTAATTCTTCTAAATGTCAGATGAATCACAAATGATATATAGAGTTCGTCGATAAATATGTTTCAAAAAATAAGTGTAAAGTTAAACTATACTTTGCAGTAGAAATTAACAGAAAACAATAGTGTCTTAAGAATATGCCTAAGGACTTCATTTCACTAACGGACTGAATCAATACAAAGTTTAAAGAAAGAAACCCAGTACAACTAACTTGTGTAGCCAATAAACAAAAATAATATGAAATGAGCTAGATAATATCATTTTTACTCATATCAGCAATTGGACAAAAATAGCGTAATAGGAAGGTAGCTTCAGAAATAGGATACACCTAGTACACTAAACTGAGTTAAAACTGTTGATTCATGGTAAGATTAGGCTGAATGTGTCATTTCTTTAAAGACAAAGATGTGCTCCGAAATTGTTGACAATGTTGAAATTTTAAAGCCATTACTTAAATGAAAGGTCTGTCTTTAAATGATCTTACTTACACTCATACATCCATCTATTTAACTACCAACCTACCGAACAGCTACTTCAATTTATTTATTTTAGATTATTAATTTTTATGATTACTAATAATGACGTTACGATTTAACAATAACTATGGTTATAATGCAGTTGATGAGAACCAACGAAATAAAATGAACTCATTGTTCTGCGTCAAGTTTTCTTTTGCCTAATTTAAGTGCATTAATTTGATTATTGATACGATGAAACATGACCTGTGATAATGAAGATGTATATCTACCTTTACACTGAAAAATACTACCACAGATACATACATATTAAATAGTATCAAAAATAGACCTAGATACCTACATACTTCCGAATATAATGAGAATGCTACGAGTTTAACTGAGCCAGAATCATGTCGTCTACTCTAGGACTGTAACCAAATAAGAAAACGTTGGTTTATGTATACAAACTGACTAAGAGCTGACACCTTTCTTTATAATACAGACTATGAACCTGTATAAGATTCAATCGATACGCCTTTTGATGAAAGGTCTGGGCACCGAATTACAAACCATTACCTAGTTCCTAGAGGTTTATTTTGTGAATCCAAAACAGAAAGACAAAAGGAAGTATGGAAAGAGGTTCACTTTCCAGGTTATACATAAGTTTGCCGTGACCTCCAGATTTTAGAGGCTTTCGGAAAACATTCTGCGACCGGTAATAAAATTGATAACCATCTAGCCAGGATGTGATTCATAACCCGCCGTTTTCCAGAGTTCTTTTTCAAAGTCCCTAAGGAACAATGATTAGTCAGATTCCCCCGTCATGCTACGAAAGACTTTCCCGAAAAATCTTTGAGAACTTCCAACACAAATAGGCTGAATTAAAAGTTATCAAGTATGCGTACCATTAAAAGCTACTTGAATTTACTATTTAAGTCGTAGTTAATAAGTAATGTTCTATATGACATGGTGTTAACTTTCCGTACAAACTGTTTCATAACATTGAAACTTTAGAAAGTTGATATCCACTCATAACACAATTTGAATACTTTTGTGCATCAATAAGAGATTTCTCACTTTATCTCATAACCCCTACAAATTAGAGAATAATTCATATTAAAATAAAAAAGTAATAGAACTGCTTGAGAAAATCTTTGTCACTAGTCTGATTGAAGAAAATTCAGTAAAGGGAAATCAAGTATACAACAATAATAAAAAAACTAACCGTCCATTAAAAGCGAAATAGAAGGAAGTCGTTGTACTGGACGAACTAATAATGCTGCTAAACTTTGACGACCAGATTCTTTACGCTTTTCTACTTGACGCATAAAAGCATGAAAACGTGGAAATTGTTCACCGAGATGATGCAAATGTGGTGGACTATAGAACTGCATATAATTCCCGTACGCCTAAAATTAACAAACACGTCAAACAAGATACAGAAAATAGTAGAATAGTGCATGAAGTATTAAATGTGAATCGCTTCATTACAGTTTTAATTAGAATACACAGGTATTCATAAAAGTGACTAGTAACTATTGTTAGACAATGTTCTTATAAGTTACTCAACATACTACAAGCAACAAGTCATTGGTAGTATAACACACATTCAGAAAATCATTTCAGTCTCAATCATTCCTGACATTTTTTCACTGGAAATAGAATTCAATAGTTGAAAATATTATGAGTGGTAAGGTGAAAACTACAGATAATTCATTGTGCACTTGACTTCATGTGTATCCCTACTTATTATACAAAATTGTTTATTGAACTATATTTTGTTGACCTTTTGCTATAATCGTCCATATCCTTTTAAAAGGACCCAAGTAAATAATGTGACAACTATCGTGGAAATAAGTCTACTCCTTATTGTTTCTAAACTATTGGTTTCCGTCATACTTCGCAGATTGAACAAAATCTGTGAAAGGCTGACTTGCGAGAAGTAGGCTAGTCTTTGATCAGGTCGTGGATATAATGATTGTATCATCACTCCTTTTCAAGGGGTGACACTGTCACATGTATTGCAGGCCAACAATCGTAATGTTGCTTGAGATGAGAGCTGCCTCTGATCTGCTGAACAGGAATGTACCCGAATGTCTGTTGAGAAACGGTGTACCTGAGAAGTTTACTGATATCTTAAAAACTCTGTAAACAAATACCGGCAGAATGGGGGTATACAACCACCTTTCTTCATTGTTCCAGTTCAGAAGGGGGATTAGAGAAGGTTGTCGAATCCCCTTATTCTTCTTTAAATTTGTTATCAGTGGCAATACGCAAACAGCTTTGAAGAAACTGTATGATGATGGTGTGGATCTGTTAACTAGAAAAAAACTTTTCGTTCGTTAGTTCGTACGCAGATGATATCGTCCGGCCGTGAGAAAAAACATAAACCAACCAATCGCAGCTCATCAGTTGGATATATATATATATATATATATATATATATATATATATATATATATATATATATAGAGAGAGAGAGAGAGAGAGAGAGAGAGAGAGAGAGACAATACCCTAGTATTGAAACTCGAGACTTGAATTAAATGTATGTGTATACAAGCATAATAAAGACAAAGGAAAAGATTTTTATGGTTAGTGCATAAACGAAGTGACAATTTCAATCAATTGTTAAAGTATAATCAGTTTAAAAAAATCTGCCAACAGAAATCTCCTCTGTATTTACACTACAAAATCGATTATTAAGTAACTGAATGGATCTGTTGGGTTAACAACCAATGTCATCACAGCATCTTCCATATCGTGCATAATTTGCCGATGCTGAGACTGGATGAAAAAAGTGGAGGATGTTATCTTGTAACGCGGTACCACGGAATGAAAAAAATGGCTGACTTATATCGATCCAAATCGACTTCCTGGTTAAAGTGACATGATTCATAATCGATCACAGTGAAGCAGATGAAAATTCAGTTTGTTTTCCCTTAAATTGTGAGCTTAAAATTATTTAGTATTTTTTCATCAATGAACTAATTCAAACTCCTTGTCAATCAGTCAGTCATGAAAAACGTAGAACCCGATGCATATATGCTCAGTTCCAAGTTGACATACTACATTAGCACGACAAAATCAAATTTACAAGACTAACACAACAGTATAATTCAGCAGAAAGAAATGAAGCAAACAGAAGAATAATGGAACTTGAAGATCTAGGATAACATAAAGAATGAATCCAATTATACCACTGTGACCGATTCTGAGTCATGTCACCTAGGGTCTCCGGTCACTGATCACTATCACCATCCGGACCGCAAACAAATCGTATACATTTATCAACATGGCTTAGATTAACAGTCAAAAACTCCATACATTGATGCCCTTCTTCACGTACTGCATCTTATGTCCACAATTTCCAACTGTCATTAAAGTAAGTACAACTTCTGCATATGTCGTGTTGATGCTGCTGTGTTGCTAAGTGGTAACTTGGACTGAGGGGTCAAGTTCTATATACACGCATACATACCTATTTGGAGTACAACTCAGTAACATGAAACCTTAACAGATATAGCCGAGAAGAGTAGACGATTCTGCCGAAGTTTTCTATTAAACTTTATGATAATTTTAGTTAATGGAATGAAGTTTTTCGTTTTTGTATTTCCAACCAAAGTGTATCCCCTACCTTGGGATTATCTTGCCGTTTTAGCTAATTTCACCTTTTCTGTTTATGATCTTTTATTTCCTCACAATATTACGTTTTTTAATTGTGTGGTGCATACCTTTTTGGTGTCTATTAATACCAAACTTTATGTTTAAATAAACAAATAATACATTTCAATAGCAGATATAATCAAGCGACATCTTTACGAATATATAAAATAGATGTGAAATAATAGTTTAAATGACCCCATTAATTATTGAATATACACTTACTCTACCCATTTCACTCAGTAAACTAAGCTGAAGGACATTCCCAAGACAACTTTCAGACAACGACCAATTGTTTTCTAACTCAGTGAACTGTGGTTGTAAACGGTCATGTAATTCATAGATAGCACTAAGTTTGCCAAATACAAAATCAGCTTCTTGTCGAGGTAAAACAGGGCCACCCGGTTGATTCTCATCGATGACTTGCTGTAAAACATAAATAATAGTATAATAAGCCAATGAAGAAGAAATGCATATGGAGAAATAAGTTAAGGGAATGTTGAAATCAGGTTTACAAACAACAAAAACACGATTAAGATTTACCGAATACGCGTTTAAGCACAAATAACGTAGGATTTCAACATAGTTTCGCTCAGTAACAAAAAACTCGAAAATACGATGCTGCCGTTTTTCTAGTTTAGTACGCAATGGTGTATCTTGTAAATCTGAAAGAAGTATACAGAAATGCGACATTATTACAGTGAATTTTATAGAGTAATTGAGGCATACAAAACTTAACATATGATTGAAAAGAACAGTAGGTAAGCTAATGCAATGACAATTAAATGATTTATGAAAACAAGAAATTAATAAAGTCGTTGTATTCTCTTTAACATTACAGAGGTGAACGGAATAGACAAGTTTCGTTCGCCAGTTGAGGAACACAACTGACGACGTTTTGACAACGACTTACAGTTTGGTCGATTACTCAAATCTGTATACTTTCATATCTCCAGCTCCTTACTTAAGATTGAGCTAAACAGTTAAATAGTTGCAATTGAATTAAAAAATAATAAGTTTTTGTACTGAATTATAGAGCTAAAAATATTATGCAAATAACTTTAAGACAGATAAAAAACTACTGGTGGCAATTTATTAGGATGGTTTCCAGATAATATATACAACTCATGAATAGCAAAATAATAAGTTAGAAAAGATGAGCCTGATTTCGATTAATTAGTTAAAAAAACTACTATTCTTTTTACCTAACAACTATATTTGTTTAAAAACAAACTGCTGGTTCCACATTCAGTTAGCCACACGAAATATCTAAATGTACACCAAATACTAAAACAGATTCAGTAAAATAGAATAGTGTTAAACTAGATCAATTCGTCACTCTCCGCAACATTGAAAAACACGAAAAATATGAATTTACTTGAAGTGGAAGCCTTGGATCACTAAAACTTGCACACGTAATTAAAGATGCCTTTTGGGATAAAATTATTTAAAAAGCAAAGAATATAGACATTTAAGTAGTTGGGGATAACATGCCACTTTCATAAGATAACTTTTTCAATGGCACTGCATCTTACTCAAACAATGTTATTCCAGTCAGTCAATCTAGAACAACATAGGGCCTGGTGCATATTAGCATCGATCTATGTTGTCACACAACTTCAGCACGGTAAGATTAATATCAAGGTAACAGAAGTCGCATTAACATCAAGAGTTATGACATGATTAGACATTGAATCGTGAAATAATTCGTGAAAAAATTTAAAGTAATCTCAAAGTTTAGGGTTTAAGGAAAAATAAGAGGTGAATTCCCCTGTGCCAATGCGAACAATTCTGAGTCCCCAACGACTGGTTGTGAAAATCGTAGGTAACCTAATCAGGTTGTTTGCATTCATCAGCATGACTCATTTAGTCATACTGAATGTGATTAATGCTTATAATATTATTTGTAACACCAAAGCCACAACAGACAAACATGATATACCCTTAAATCTCAATAAAACTGATAAACAAACATGGAATAAAAGCATATCAGTTTAAGATGCAAAAATGTATGAATTGGTACACAAAAACAGTATACCAATGTTATCAAAACAAGTTTATTCTAACATTTGCAAACATACCACAGACCTGTTGAGTATAGTACAATGCAGTTTGCATATATAAAGAAACTGACATGAAAATGGCGCAGGACAGTGTTAACGTTAAAGTTAATACATTTTTAACCATCATGAAGGTCAGAACCCACCACGAACAAAACATGTAGACAAAAAAAAGTAGGAGTGAACAGAATTTAAGGTAAGACTTTGAGTACACTTACGTCAACTTAAAATCAAGAAGGATGCTTGAAAATACCTCATCGGGGAAAATAACAAAATATTGCTGTCTCAAAATTTTTAGCACTACTGTTATTTAGGAAGTAAGTTTGTTTCAATAAACTCAATCTAAAAACAAGTCACTCAATGAATGAAGAGAGTAAATGAAGACCAAAAATGATTCATTTTAGAAAATTGCAGAAAAAGTATTACCTGAAGATCCATCAGTTAACGATGAAACAGCATTAGGGGTAGGTAGATTCAAGTCGCCAGCAGATGTTCGGGATTTTCGTGCAGTCGAATGAAACAGACTTAATCGACTAGAAGATTTTCGCTTTCCACTTGTTGGTGTGGGTGGTTTGACTAAAAAAAAGGTGATGCCGAATTGATGACAAATATAATAGAACACAAGTACTTTGGAAAAGCACTATTTGGAGCTATTACAAAAAAGCTATCAACAAAATACTCTGAAGCTGCTTAGCAACAATTTATGGTGTTAAGTGAACCCATATTGGAGCTTAAACCTGTAGTGGGCCGATTTTGATAAAGCCAACCGCTCCGATGTAAACTGATTCAACACACAAAATGCAGTGTTTGATGAACAAGCTTTATTTTACTGTAAAAAAACATAACTTGAAAATACCCATATTGTTGTGAAAGCATCTTGGAGTTTAGCATACCTATAGTTGATAACTTTGTGTTTACAAGATTTATGACTATTAAGGTGTGCATTCTGTCAACAATGCTGCACTTTAAAATAATATAATCTATGATTTTACATTCTTCATTTCTAGAACAAACTACATTTTTATATGCTAAGTGGAAACATAAACTTTGAATGTACGACCTTGCCCGAAAGAAATGCATTCAGTAGATACGTTTTGGAAAAAATGGATCTGAGTCTTTTGATATTGGGAACAATATAACACGTTCATGATAATACAAAACATGCACACAATTGATGACAGTAACAGTCTATATACCCGGCCGTTGCTGCTACCTTGACGTGGACAGACAGACAGACAGATACAACGCAGAACTTCGTACGTACGTACATCAGTTCAGGTCGCCATACCACATCAGCACAGAGACGCAACTGTCAGTTCAAATCCAAGAGTGATAACGATAATAGAAGTATTAGCAGTAATGCAGAAAATTAGGGAGCGAAGATATGATTCGAAAAGTATAATTCAGTGAGATAAATTTGAAAGGAGAAAGATAGAGAATTCGGAAGGTTAGATTTTGAGAGAACACAAAGAGTGGATGCACCTGCGCCATTGCGAACGATTCTGAGCCATGTCGTTCAAGGTCTCTAACCATTGGTGACTTTCGTCTCGCGGACCCCAACCACGCAGCCTACATCTACCAACATGACTTAGTCCACTTGTCAGTGACTTCATCGATTTCTGCCATGTTTTGGTTTGGCCGCCCCTAGCTTTCTTCCAACCTATTCCTACACCGCAAAACATAGCACGTCGAGGCAGTCGGTAGTTAGACATGCGTAACACATGTCCCAACCACCTCAACTGATGAAGTTTCAATACTTCATCTATTGACTTGCCCTCCTTTCCTAGAACCCGTTTCCTAACGACAGCATTGCTCACTCGGTTGTCCCACGATACACGAGCAATGCTTCGGAGACACCTATGATCGAAGACCAGTAACCTACGAATGTCCTCTACTCTTAACGGCCATGTTTCGCTACCGTATAGTAGGACAGAGCGAACTACTGCACGGTACACTCGTCCTTTGGTTAGCAAGCGGATATCTCGCCTGAGCCATAAGTGACGCAACTTGGCAAAAGCCAATCGAGCTTTCTGTATCCGTGCTGAGATTTCGTCAGTCACCAGGCCATCAGCACTGATGAGACTCCCCAGATACGTGAAGCGGTCTACACGCTCGACTACTTCACTCCCTATCACTAGTTCAGGTGCCGATGCAACCCAATCCTGAAGCAACATTTTGCATTTCGAGGGGGAAAACCGCATCCCGAACATGCTTGCATTGTTGCTCAGGGTAGTCAGAAGACTCTGCATTTTGTCAGCGTCTTCACCAAATAGGACTATGTCATCAGCATACTCTAAGTCAGTAAGCGAGGCTCCTGGTAGTAAGTCAACTCCTGAAAAGTCAGACGAAGACATGGTTATATCTAGGAGCATGTCTATGACAAAATTAAACAAGAATGGGGAAAGTGGACATCCTTGACGGACACCACTTGAAGTGAGGAATTCCGATGACAGTTCGCCATAAGCTCTCACTCGACCTGTAGTTTTAGAGTAGAGAGCTTGTATAAGGTTGATGTACTTCTTTGGTACACCTTTCAATGACAGACACTGCCACAGAACCTCACGATCAACAGAGTCGAATGCCGCCTTTAGGTCCAGGAAGACAACTATTGTAGGACGCCTAAATGTGTGTGTTCCAGGACCTGTCGCAGTGTGAAGTTGTGGTCTATACAGCCACGTCCAGGTCTGAATCCAGCCTGGTTTTCTCTAGTCTGCTCTTCACGAGCTCTAGTTAAGCGTCTAAGTATAATCGATGCTAACAGCTTAGAAACTATATTAGTCAGACTGATTCCCCTGTGATTGTCACAGGAAAACTTTTGTCCTTTCTTATAAATTGGGACAATCAGGGATTCAGACCAGTCAGATGGTATTACGCCCAGTTCCCAGATTCTACCTAAGATTTCAGTCAATCTAGCTGCTAAAACTGGACCACCATCCTTAAAAATTTCAGGGGTAAGCCTATCAGGACCTGCTGCTCTACCTCGCTTCAGATTTCCTATAGCCTTCTCAATTTCATAAAGACTAGGAGGAGTTAAGTCGATTTGCCATTCAGGATGACTGGGGATCGTGGGCAACCGAAGTGTGGCTGAAGGCCAGTTAAACTGATCCCTAAAATGTTCCGCCCATCGGTCCAATCTCCTGGACTGAGAATGAATTGTAATCCCATCCCTTTCCGAGATAGTCTCACTCACATTCGGATCCCTAATACCAGTTTCCTTAATAAGTCGAAAAAGTTGCCTACTGTTGCCTATCGCCGCTGCCTTTTCCATCGTTTTTGCTTTCGCCACCCACCACTGTTTACGGTCGTTGCGTAGGCTTTTTATCAGCCTGCGCTTAAGCTCACTTCGCTCTTTATTATGTTCAGAGCCAGGTGGGATGAGTTTACGAGCATCCATCAGTTCGGTGGATGCTACTGAAATCCACGGCATCATCCTAGCCTTATGATTTACCTTACTAGCAGATATCATTGCTGTTTCCACAGCCTTTTTGATATCATTCCAACCTGCTTCCGGATGGCAATCGCTTACACGGTCGCCTTGACGTGGTGGTCGGGCTTGCCTATCGTGATGAACCAATCGAGCTATACTGGCTGGAACAATAGTTCCTCAAGGTCCTACCATGCCAGGCATGTCGGTTGAAGATCGGTAAGACTAAAAGCAGCAGATCCAAGGTCTGAGGGCGAAGTCGTGCTGCTGACTGTACAGAGGTGTGACGGCAGTAAGGTGTTTCCCTCGGACAACCAGCATTACAGCGATGCTGCCTTCCCACAAGGAGGTGTGGGGTTAGAAAAGGTTGACCCTAAAAATGCACACCTCGCCTTATCCTACGGATTTCCGTCTCCGGCGATAAGGTCTTCAACAAGTACGGAGCTAACACTAAAACTACTCACCAAAAGGTCGTGTGTGACCGGCCTCAAGCAGTTGTCCCTTGGGCACTGCAGTCACGCTCTAATCCAATTTCCTTTTTAGGTACCTCCAGAAGAACCCTTCCACGGTGTGGGCTACCGGGAAGTGATAAATGCCCTCATACCTCTGACAGCACTCAAGACCACCGTATTCAAAATCATTTACTCTCTTCAATCCCTATCATTGCTCTTACCTTGACTATCAACTCTGAACTTCCTCTTCTAACTTTCTCTTCAAGTGTCACCACGTCCGACGATTCTAGCACTCGAAGTAATGTCCCAGGTCTACTGAAACCCTGCTCAAAACTACACATTGGAGCTTTCAACGTACGCACCCTATGTCAAATCGGTCAGCAGGCCTCCTTAGCTAAAACCCTGGAATCTCGTATGATTGATGTGTGCTGTGTCTCCGAAACACGCATACAAGATCCTAGCGTGGTCATTCACTTGACCTCACCTCGCCAAAACGGCGAGGCGACAAGATATACTCTCCGTTTATCTGGCGACTCGATAGCCAGCTCTCGTGGACTGGCGGGTGTGGGCATAGCGCTAAGCATGAGAGCAGAACAAGCACTATTAGAATGGATCACTGTTAATAGTCGCCTATGTGCTGTTCAACTAAACGGCTCTGTAAGGACTCGGGGGAATAGGGACACTCGTCGTTGTCTTCTCGTCGTTCCCGCCTACGCTCCCACAAACTGCAGCCCAGACGAACTGAAGGATGAATTTTACAGAAACCTTTGTGAACTTCTTCAAAAATCCAAGCACTCAGACATAGTAGTCGTCGCAGGTGACTTTAATGCCCAAGTAGGTAGTTTAGACCAAACAGAAAGACATTTAGGCGGGTATTTTAGTGTTCCAGCTCAGAGAACAGATAATGGTGACCGTTTGCTGCAACTTTGCTCAGACAATCGTTTATTCTTAGCGAATACTAATTTTAGGCATAAGGAGAGACATCGCCTAACGTGGCGACCCCCTTCACCAAGACAACGATGGACTCAAATAGACCATATTGCCATCAGTCATCGTTGGAGAGGCTCGATAGAAGATTGCCGCTCGTTCTGGAGTACATGTTTAGACTCTGATCATGCTCTAGTACGAGCACGCATTTGCTTGCACCTCACTGGACGTAGAAAGGCCACATTAGGAAAACCCATTAGAATTGATCTGAGCGACGAGAAGGTCGAAAGTAAATTTGAAGAACAGTTAGGGTCACAATTAGGTAACTCTGGAAACCAGGCTGATCCTGATGTTGCCTGGAATGATCTAAAAACAGCTGTAGAAACAGCAGCGTCATCTACTAGTAATTTGAACAGAAGGAGCACGAAAAACCAGTGGATTTCTGCGACATCTATGGCACTGATGAGCTCTCGCCAACTAATCCCGTCAGGCTCTGAACACGATGAAGAGCGAAAACAAATCAACTCTAAATTAAGTAGAAGTTTACGAAACGATCGTGAGCAGTGGTGGGCAACGAAAGCAAAAGAGATGGAAAAGGCAGCGGCTTTAGGCAACACTAGGCAGCTTTATAGACTAATCAGGGAAACCGGAATTAAGAAGTCAAGGATAAGTGAAACTATCTCCGAGAAAGATGATACTGTAATCTGCTCTCAACCCAGACGTTTAGAACGATGGGCCGAACACTTCAAGGAACAGTTTAGCTGGCCTTCAGCTACTCTACAATTACCCAGCATTTCCACTCAAGCTAAATGGAACATTGAAGTAGGCCCCCCGACACTAGCTGAAGTTCAAAAAGCTATATCTAACCTGGAACGAGGAAGAGCAGCTGGTCCAGATGGGCTAACCCCAGAGGTTTTCAAAGATGGTGGTCCAGTCTTGGCGATAAGGTTGACTAGTATTTTAGCTAAAGTCTGGAAACTAGATAAAATTCCATCCGACTGGTCTAAATCACTAATAGTCCCAATATATAAGAAAGGACGAAAATCATCTTGTGATAACCATAGAGGGATTAGTTTGACTAATATAGCATCTAAAATACTAGCCTCAATAATTATCGGACGTTTAACAAAGACTCGTGAACTACAAACACGAGAAAACCAGGCTGGCTTCAGACCTGGTCGTGGTTGCATCGACCACATATTCACCATTTGTCACGTTTTAGAACACAGGCACGCCTACCGGCGTCCTACAATGGTGGTTTTCCTCGACTTAAAGGCAGCATTCGACTCAGTTGACCGTGAGGTTCTGTGGCAGTGTCTGTCATTAAAAGGTGTGCCTCAGAAGTACATAAACCTTGTGAAGGATCTTTACTCGAACACTACCAGTCGAGTCAGAGCTTATGGCGAACTGTCATCTGACTTTGCGACCTCAAGTGGTGTCCGTCAAGGCTGCCCACTATCTCCGTTTTTGTTTAATTTTATCATAGACGTGCTACTGGAAGTAACGCTTTCTTCGGCTGAATTTTCTGGGATTGATCTCCTTCCAAGAGGTTCACCCATCGACTTAGAATACGCAGACGACATAGTCCTGTTTGGTGAAGACACTGATAAGATGCAGAGTCTTCTGGTCGCACTGAGCAACAATGCCAGGATGTTTGGGATGCGTTTCTCCCCCTCTTAGTGTAAATTGTTACTTCAGGACTGGCCTGCGTCAACCCTTGAAATAATGATAGGGAGTGAAGAAGTTGAATGCGTTGATAACTTCACTTATCTTGGAAGTCTGATCAGCCCTAATGGGTTGGTGTCTGACGAAATTTCTGCACGAATTCGAAAGGCTCGTTTGGCTTTTGCCAACTTACGTCATCTATGGCGTAGGCGTGATATCCGCCTATCAACTAAAGGACGAGTATATTGCACAGCAGTTCGTCCTGTTCTACTTTACGGCTGTGAAACATGGCCATTAAGGGTAGAAAACACTCGTAGGTTACTAGCATTTGATCACAGATGTCTTAGAAATATATCTCCTACCTGCTGGGATCTCCGGGTAACTAATAATGAGGTTAGACGAAGGATATTAGGGAATAATGGTAAATCTGTTGATGAGGTTATGAAACTTCATCGACTGAGATGGTTGGGGCAGGTGTTACGTATGTCCGAACACCGGTTACCACGTCGCTCAATGATGACTAGTATTGGGGTGGGTTGGAAAAGGGTTAAAGGCGGCCAAACCAAAACGTGGCATCAGTCGTTGAAGTCACTAACTTCTGGTCTGAGCCACATTGGTAGATGTCGACTACCTGGTTGGGGTCCGCGTGACTACCGTACCCAGTGGTTGGAGACTCTTGGTGACATGGCTCAGAATCGATCACAATGGCGTAGGTGTATACATTCTTTGTCTCCACGTACACCTTGAGACTAAAATTACTCTACCTTTCTTTCTACAAACTAGTTTTTTTTTCTCTACATATTATATCCTTATATGCAATCTTCCTTTTATATATTACTACCATTAAAGTAACTGATTCTATGAATTCGGAGATCATCTTGCTATGCTGTTGAGGTGTGGCAACTTGGACCGATGCACTTATGTGCCTGGTCCTACGTTGTATCTGTCTGTCTGTCTGACAGTCTATATAACTACACAAAATTGTGTTATAAACATAATCTGGTATAAGTATAATGAATTACTTGCAAGATGAAATTCTTGTACCGTCTCAACCATGAATTCGACCATCCACTACATAAATGTTTCAGATGATTAGTTGCCCAGTAGCATGCGAAAAACTGAAACAGAAAACACATTAAAATAATGAATCAAAACTAACTTAGTGTCTAATGATGATTAAAATTGTAGTGAAATCAATGACAAGCGAACCTGAACTCTGAACATATTCTGTAACTTGAAAGAAACCACATAATACCATATATTAGTTGAAGCTACAAAAAATAAAATACTCAACTCGGCGACTACGAATTGACTAGGATCCAGATGCACGACTATAACCGAACTACTACTAGAGGTTATTGCACGATAAGACATTTTGAAGCCAGGTGACACCGAGGATGGTTTCGAAGGTCCCTTTAGAATTATTCTGTAATAATTGAAGAATTCATGTTATCTATTCTATCCCGTTCGTAGTTGTATTGGTTTTATAATGACTAACAACTTACGTCATGCAATATTCACACATTAAAATGTCAATCAATATATTACCAACTATCGATTTATATAAATTTACCATAGTTCGACTGAAGAGTGAAATAAAAATGGTACATAAGTAAACTAAAAAGAGTTTGTCCCTATTTTCGACTTGGTAGTTAACCTATGAGAAAGGCTGCCAGTCTACGATACACATTGTTTATGACCGACCAGGTTCAAATCCTGACCTTGGTGGCGGAACCCAAACTCATTTTCAGGTTTTTGTGGACAAACCATCCAGTTTCTAAGGAGTGGAGTTTTGTGAGCATCTTAAAAACATCTTATAGTTAGTAGATATTATGCCGAATAATGATACGAGTGTACGTCATTTAGGCTTTAGTCAGTCAGTTACAATGTAGAACTTGGTATATGCGTACATCAGTTCAAGTTGCCATGCCTCAATTAGCAGATAGAGATTAAATTGTGGGACCAAATCCCAGAGTAGGGGAGGTAGTAGAAGGGTAAGTACTAATGGAAAGGTACAGAGATTGAAGAGAAGATTTGAGAAAATATGATTCAGTAAGGAGAATATTATGATAAGCTCAAAAACTTAGAATTCGAAGGAAGACAAGGAGTGGAAGCACCTGCGCTATAGACAACGATTTTGAGACATATCACTTAGTCTTGGCTTTAGGAAACGAATGGTATCATTTTCAAAATGTGCTTTAAAGTCACATACACGTTTTACTACTTAATTGATGGATAGGTTAAGTAATTTTAAAAGTTGAAGGCTACAAGAATCCTTTAACCAAAGCGTGATATGACCCGGTAAGAACAAAAATTACATTTGGAGACCGGGACTTACTAACACTTCGGGAACGTCTAAGGAATGGACCTAGTAACGATTGGCCTTTAGAATGGCTAGAAATCGTCTAAACACACTGGTGGTAAGCTGAATTTGAAATGCTACTCAAAAACGAGTCTTAAGTAGTGTAGTAAACAGCCAAACCATGGAACAGTCGTTTTCAAAAACAATAAACCATGACTATGTTAGTCGTTATGTTTTTTCTTACCTAGTATTTTCTAACTAATGAAATCAATTCAACCTGGAGGATGAGTTATCGAGTTAGAAACAAGACACATTCAAAAAGAAGCAAGAACTAAATATACGAAATAAAGTACGAAAGTACAATGGGAGTAGGTGGGGAACTACCATAACCTTTAGCATACGTAACTTACCCCAAACCGGTTGAAATAGTGCGATCTGTATCACACTAAACACAGTTGTTAAAGATTTACTAACCTAACATTGCAAACATTTATGAACAGTAACTGATACCTTAATGATTGAACTTCATTACCAATAATGTAAAACATACTAAACAAGACACTTAGTGACTAAGCCTCTACTACACTATGAACACAGTGTGAAGAGCAGTAGAGTTGAATCAGTATCGACTGTACTAAACTGAAGTGACATAAAGAAGGCTTTGTGTAAATGGAATCGCTAAATACAATATCTCCGAGGAAACTTTGGCCAAACATAAACAATACCTGTCCAAAAGATAAAAGGATGGAACTAATATTACAGAAGTCACAACTGTAGTTTCTTGAAATTTGTGACCAAACTCCCGTCAATAAAATTATTAGTACCAACCTAGTTTCTGTAACGTTACTTAATAACAACGGAGAAATGCCAATTGCTCACATATTGCATAAACACTCGGTGAAATAAAATGCCTGAAAAATTACTTGAATATTTGCCAAAATATACGCTAAGGTACTGCCGGAACAAGCAATGTCGTGAATTTTGTCATGCATATTGCAGTCTAAAACTGTAATCCTGAGAATATTCATGATAACTAGGGGGCAAGGCGACTGATGTTAGGTTTCAAGAAATAAGAAATTTTGTTCCCCTATGCAATATAGCAACTGTCATACAAAAAGAACGGTTAAACACTAAACAACTGAAATTCTTGTTACTACTGGCTGGCAAAAGACATCCCACAAAAAAGTCACCTGACGCACAACACAAATTCTGTGAAGTTCCGAAAAACCATGCTCAATATCAAAAGCAAATGGGCTGAAGTGGGTCACTGTCAAACTACGTTTGATATAAGTTATGGTAAAACGACTAGAAAAGTTTACATGAAAGAAAACTTAGGCAATACACCTCTGTTTCTAGTATTCATTCAAAAGAAAAAAAAGAATAAATAAGTAGATTGATGAGTCTCAAAGTCGTGGCCTTAAGGCTCCAATCATCAACATTTTTATAAAGAAAAAAACTCAATAGTAAGAGCAATGACAGAATATGCTTAAAAGTCTTACACTACATTACACTAAGCTTTGAGAATGTATAGACACAAACAACAATATTTAGAACACGTAAATCAAGCTAGAAAACAAAAACACCGGATTATTGGAAACTTAAATTACGCGCCTTTCAGAAATGACTTCAATAACCGCTGCGTCACACGTTAGCTTTCGCGCGATCAAATCGATGCGTTACTTGCTATCGAGGTTAATATCTTAACATTTTTTAAATAAGTTATGTTTGCTAACGCAGCAAAAAGTTCGAACGGGGTAAATGATTCTTCAATGAAAACAATCTGTGAAATGCGGATTGGTGCGTTATGCATGTGATATTAGGTCAAGCGATCAGTATGCAATAGTTATAAGTCGAAATCGAATTTGTGCGAAAATCTGCTCTCACAGACGTACAAGCAGTTTTTAGAAAACACATGCGCAATAATAGGCATGGAAAATTGTGTAGCGTTGAATGATTCCCTGAATATCTGAATAAGCTATCGTTATTGATTCTGACCAAATTTGTTTTAGCAGACGCGACTAGTTGAAGGCACTGGGTCAAGCATCACGGACAGATTGCGGCATAAGACGACGTGAAAGGCAACTTACTGTTTAGTTTGCCAGCCTAGAAGTTGCTATTCCACTAACCTACCACTTACGATCAAATAAATCTCTTTCATCCCTGAAGTGCTATCGTTGTATAATCAAGTCACAATAAAAATATAACCGGAGAATCTTTTGACAATTAAACTCACACTTACGAATAAGAATAAATCAGAAGGCAGTGAGGGATGTCGGAGAATCGGTATTATGCAACCGTCTAGATAAAAGTATCAAAGGTTGCCAAGCTCGGTCTATTTATTGTTGCAGAACCGAGCGAATGGCTGAGTCAAGATGCGTCAACGGCGACGCTGATAAGAGCTGCAGTATACTTGTGTACCAGCATTGTTAATTACGTTTATAATTAACACGACCGATAACATCTATTTGAACGCCTACGACTTGGACTCAGTCTGATTTTATAGACTATTTTTGTTTAGTAACCAACCATGGAATTGTATTATCTTTGTACACATGACTAATCACCATAATTTTTTTATTCTGGCGCATTTCCAATCACTGTTCGTTATGTTTCTCTATTCCATGTTCGACCGACCATACTGATTACGTCATTGTATTAATTGGGGTTATTTACTTTATTTTAAAAACGGATGCAATTTTATGTCTAGTTCTTCCTGTTTTGACTGTGATTAAATCGAAACTCTACATCGACGTCTTCGCGACATTGTTCGAAAGGTTATCTGGAAGTTTAAACATATTCCACAATCATAGTAGTATTGGCTATTATCTGTTGTATTGCACAGAAGTCATTTTTTGAATAGTCATCCAATGTAGCCATTCTTTTATTTCCTCTAAGTTGATCTAACGTTGATTTGATGATAAAGTTTTAGAAAAGACGCTGACTTTTACGCTAGTATGGACGAGATAGCAAAACTTCGTAACAACATCAGTGATCAACAACAGGTGTATAACAATTCATCAAGGCGTTATCTTTCAGACAAATCTCTGCATTTAATAATTGATCTTTTGAGTTCTGTCTTAAGGTTCCAGACAGTAGGGGGTAAAAAAGAAAAAGGTGGCGTACCTTTTCATGTCATGCGAAAGTTGCCTAACAAATAAAAGGGATTAAGCACGTTAATCTGTCTAATTATGGTATTCAAAATCTATTTCTGCGTAGCGGAAGCAAGATTTTATGTTTTCTGTCCAAAAATAGAATAACTGAAAGTTTGGAGGTGGTGAGGTTTGGATCTTAATAAGCCTAATAGTTTGATCAGTCATCGTTAGAGTACCAATAAATGAAAATACGACAGTACAATAAAAATGTGCGAAAAAGGTGAATATGAAAAAATACATCGCAAGATATCAAAGGAATGTTTACCAATGTCTAATATATAAATTTAATTTTTTGGCTGGTACGTCTCAGAGTCCTTACAAATCTATTATGAAGAAAGAAGTGAGCTGTAACGGCAAATATTCTACTAAATAAGTAGTTGCATAGGCTCTCGTCATTGATGCTGACCATTTTTTTTAGCGGACATGACTAGTTGAAGGCACTCGCTCAAGTATCACCACCAGATCACGATAAGATACGGCGTGGAAGGTAATCCTTTCTAGTTAGCCAGCTTAGACGTTGCTATCCCATTAACGCTTCACTCACTATCAAATATAATTTCTTCTACATCCCTCACTGCCTTCTGATTTATTCTTATTCGTACGTGTTAGTTTAATCGTCAGAAATTGCTTTGGTTATATAACAGATGTTACCTGGTTATATACTGTACGCACTTCACATGTGTAGGTTTAATGTTTAAAAAATACTCTATATAACAGCACAGGAACTTGGTTGCATTTTAGCTATTTTTGTGTTATTTCGCTTTATTTAATGTTGACAATTACATTAAGTAAACTGCAATATCCTAAATTATTAGTCTTATCTTGATTAACTCACATGCAAATAAACATGAACACCGGAAATATTGCAGATCGGAATGTGAATATTAAAATGTGTCTACTGGGAATAAATTGAAAATTGAGGACGGAAATTAATGTACAAGATAATAGACGAAATAGTAATTTCAGGTTGCGAGTTCAAGCTCCTGTTTTTGTTTCTTGGAACACTTCTAATAATAAAAAATTTGGTGTTTGTTCCGACGGTCAGTTACATAACATAGTGTTACTGATTTTGGTTTGACACATTCCGATGATATTTCTCTCGCAAAACATATTGCAACATTAATTCACATATCAAGCAGTCTTTCAGGTTGTATTCTTTGCAATTTTCCCAACCATGAAGCCAGAATAATATTGTTTGAAATTTAAGACAAGCCTGTTTAAGAATATTGTTTGTTTGTTGTCAGCTATCTACGCGCGAGTGATGAACACAAATTAGATTCTGTTCAAATGTGCTTCAACTTCCATATATTAAGAAACACTAAAGCTTAAGAATACCTGACAGGATGTCAAATACCTAGGCATCCTCCCCTTTGGCTTTGTCAGTTAAAAGTTATCGTCATTGTTCTTTACAAACGGATTAGCAAGTCAGCATTTTCCACCTGCAACCGAAATCAACATAAGCAAACTCCACTCCCTCATGATCTACGTACTCATATACTTAGCATTACGATTCACATCTTAAAAATCACTCCTGAGTTAACATTTTTACATATTTTTGTATATGGAACAATATATATATATATACCAGTGGACAATAGGATCTCTAAATCCCTTCCACGTTTCCTTAAGTTACTCCCTAAGTTTCTCACATACTCCAAATCGTAGGTTCCCCTAATGTTTGTATTATTAGTATTTCTCACATGTGCCATTCGTCTTTATCTTTTCAATCCTCTCAAATATTTGCGGGTATATTTCACACCAGTACACTAGCAGTCATAATTTGGAGCGTATCGAAGTCTTTAACCATAACCCCGTGCTAATTGTCTCAAAAATCTGGTGCTTTCATCAGAGCAAGACCTCGATCTCCTTACGATAGGTAGACGGTGGGATAGTCTCAATAGAGTTGGTGGTTTGTTTTTGCTCCTCCGAAGTACGGAGAAACACAACATAGCATTTATTTGTGTCTAGTTACTGGCCATTAAATTACGACCAGTGACTCAGCTGCAACAAGTCTTGTTATGGTGCCTGCGTGTCGCTGTCACAGTTTATGTCCATTTATATCATCACATCATCCACATAAATCAACACTGATGGTGTGAGTTTGTACGGATGGTCGTTGATAAAATTAAGGAAGAGCAATGGATCTAGGGTTGTTCTTCGCAATCACTTCTAATAAGGCTATTCTCTGGACTGACCTTCTCTGTACATCATGTTGCAAAATTTTCGGTCTTGCAAATAGCTTTGTAGTCGGTTAGAGAGGCCAAAACATGAGACTTCCTCCAGCAAGACTTTATGAGGTATTGTGTCGAAAGCCTCAGTAGAGTCAAAGAACACTGTGCGGACATTGACTTTCTTACCTTTTCAGTCTGTTCAGCTATTGCATACTAACAAAGCATTTGTAGGGTATAATCTACTCTCTCTGGAGTCGTGTTGCGCTTCGTGAAGTATCCCGTATTCATCGATAAACTTACTTGCATGATCATCCACCAAGCTTTCTAATTATTTTGACAGTATTGGATCTGAAGCATATCCCGGATATATGACTAAGTTGCGCTTGTCGTATAACCATAGATACTTCTATCGAATGGACCCCACTCTTACGAATGAAAAATCAGAAGGCACTGAAAGATGTGAGAGAAATTATATTTGATCGTACATAGAGCTTTAATGGGATAGAAACGTTTATTCTGGCAAACTAGAGAGAGATGTTACCCACGGTGGTTCGAGTCGTGATCTGGTGAAGATGCGTGACCGCGCGCCTTTAACTAGTAGAGTCCGCTAAAACAAACATGGTCAGCATCAATGTCGAGAGCCTATGCAACTATTTATTTTGGGGATCATTTACCGCTACAGATCAAAGTGACTTTTCCAGAAGAGGGTGACCTTCACTTTCTCCGAATATTGAAGTGAAAGAATGATTTATTTCATACACTCTATGGAGTTCTGGAAGCAGTTGCACAAAGGTGTAAATATTACTTCTGTGCATTGTTTGAGAATGTCATTGCAAATGTTATTGCAACCTGTAAACTTACCTACGCTAAGTGCCTTTGATTTTTCATGACTGACCCTGGTGTGAGTTGTATTTGGCTTGTGGTCGCTTTAGTAGCTAGGGTAAAGCTACAAGTCGAGTTAGTTTGGCTGATTTGTAAGGTGTGTCCTGAAAATACCTACCACCAGTTTGTCATTGAAATTTTCATTTCCTGATCTCTCAATGACAAAAGTTCCTTGACACATTTGTTTCAGTCGCGCCATAGGTACGACAACCCTTGGGATCACGCCGTATGTTGTAGTTATGGTTTGGGTTTGTATCCTCAAGCACGTGAGGACTACGTGTGCGTGTAATAAAACGGACTGTGTTGTTTAGCAAAATCCTTTGAATTCATGTAACAGAAAATACATGCAAATCGTTGGTTTACACACGAACGCATTTACAACAAGTTAACCAAATTACATATGCCATACCTTTGCGAATTATGAACACAATCCAATGGGTTACTTAGTGTGTTTAGCTTGTGCATTTGTTTTACATTTTTCTTCTTCATATTAGTTACAAAGCACTAGTGTAACAGTACTTCGTAATCATTTTTTTTTATTATTCTGTTATTATTATCATCTATCATATAAGTTGCCAACCGCCATTGACAGAATGTCTACAGAAATTGTAACAACGTCTGACTCTAAGCGTCTAATAAAACGCAGAATAAACTTCAGGCTTATTTTGTCACCGATTTACCACTACGATATTTCAGAACACAACGAGATCTGTGAATTTCATAGGATACACTCGAATGTTGGCAGAGAACAGTCATATGATGAACACAACCTTCTTACAACACTAGAAATACATTGTTGGACACAGTGTGTACACAATCTCACGATACATAATAATATTCTTGGTTTAGATTTCTGTCATAATATCACTCCCCTGTTACTTCAAGTTAACAAAGATTTTGAAAGCAGTGACCTTATGATGTTCGACGTGTATTTCTTTTTAATTTTAGTCACTCCAATAATCACATATTACAAAGAAACTAGACAATATCGAGATTATAAAAATGTGGACTGCAATCTTCTTCACATTCTTCTAAGTTGCAGTGACTGAGACAGTCATTTCTTATCTAATAGTCTTACAGATACACTAGATATCTTTCATCAAATTAATGACTCATGTTTGTGTTCGATTACATCCATGAAACTAAGCAATATAATGACGTCAAATGATTTGTATATACCACTTTATTACCGTAAGAAGTTAAGATGCCAACAGAAGTGCCGTTCACAGATTACAGTCGTTCAATGAAGAGTTATCAGCAATGCCTAGTAGCTTTTAGGTACAAACTTGGTACGGCTGTTCAATGAGCGCCTCAGACCTTCCTAAAGTAATAATACTCTTTGCATTTCACGTGATGGCTCAACTGTCAACGACCAAAATATCATTACTGCCAACCTATTTAGCGATTTGTTTGCTAGATGTCATTGTGGTAGACACTATCTGTTTGGCTACTAACCATATGGAATTCGTTTCCTTTACTTACGACAACATTTCTAAATAAAAAAAAATCACTTCGGAGGTAAAGTAAACAATAATAATAATTATGGAGTAAATATCATTGTAGCTATTTACTTGAAATTCAGTGGATTTAGTATTCAAATAATTTTACCAAAACTGTTCAACCATTTCTTAACAACAGGTCCTTACTCTAGTAGATGAAAAACGGCGTACATACGCCCTCGATTTTAATCAAGTGATGAGACAAACTTGCATAACTATAAGCTTACAAATATCACCCCAGTTATTTCTAAAATAACGAAAAAATAATGTGTGAGGAAATGTTTGATTATTTACTTTCCGACAAACTTATCTCTAATTTTCAGCATGGTTTTCTTTTAAAACTGAATGAAGCCTTGGGCCTTTGGCAGTAGTATTGTACTTAGACAAATTCAAAGATTTTGAGATGAATAACCAAAGGCTTTTAATGGGCAATGTCTCCTTTGAATGGGATTAGGAGTTTATTACTTGCATGATTGAACTCTTTCCTTAGTAACATCACGCAACGCCTACGTTATACGCAGGAGCACTAACTGCAACTCTAACTCACTGAATTACCTACGCGAACAGATACTCGCAACCATGACCAACAACTCGAAAACTGATAACTTGTCCGAAACCAAATCAAGAAGGCATTAACACAGCACTGAGAAGATACAATTCTATTTTGTCCCAACTCTGTTTATATGGTTACAACAATAACTTTGTCGTAGTTAACGTACTTAGCACATAAAAAGTCGAAAGTAGCAAGGTCAATGCGGAGAAAATGAACGGCAGTACTGGTTACCGCCTACTATACAATTAATAAAAAAATGGTGAAAATAAAATTATTTGCATTAAAAGTCACCAGATCAGTTTCTTTTTAGCACCCCAGTTCCTTTTGAAAAATGTTCACTCTCCAGAAACCTTACTGTGGGTCTTCGTTTCCTTTTGCTGTATCTTAGTGAATGTCCTTCCCCAGACGTTAGTGTCGTTGTGGGGAGCCTAAGAGTATCATGAGAAAGTTCAAGTACTAGGTTGGGTTCATCCGCTCTTTCTTCACTGAATCTTCTACGCAACTAATTGCAATGATGAGCCAATATTTATCCTTCACTGCCAACTCATATATCACCTTTTTTCGTCTTCTTTTAACTACCCCCTTTTTCCTACAAACGAATATGGCATTATTGCTATTTTTGCATCTTTATTTCTCATGATTTGGATAAGTTAACTGAAATGTCTGCTCACTGTAAATTTACATCAGCACTAATTGCACATATATAAATGTCTATGCAGTGCTTCCAATGATTTCTGAAGGTTGTGGAAATGTCAACTTGAACCACTTCAGTCAATAAAATCAACCGTTTTGCTCACAAAATCTTAGTACTTATAAATAATTTGACTACGAGTCAGGGACAGTGCAGACCAGATTCTTCACACGTATATCGTAAGTACACTTAGTGTATCTGATTTCTATAATGTCTGCTATCGATCGATAGATAAGTATGTTTATTGTGTGTGACATAATTAAAGATGTGGCTTTTATCCAAATGGTTTAATACTTACAGGATAACTACAGTGCTTATTTGTGCTTTAAATAAACATTGAATGTGTTGTCATGATCGATAATGAAATCTCAATCTCACTGACTGATACAAGAAACCCACTTAGGGTAAACGTAATATAGTTGTTTGAAGTGGAAAGAATCAGTCATCTCTTAAATAGATGACATCGGATGAACACAACTTGTCCATTCAAGGTAGTTAATAAGCTGCCAAATTTCATCATTTTAAATATTTTTCATAGCTTTGTGCATTAGAGATAATGAATCTTGTTCATGTATTTAGAAATAAGTGTCTGTTAATCTTTTCCTTGATGCCATGCGTCTCATTTCATTGCATCATAATAACTCGAGTCTAGTTTTTTTGTATCTATCTCGCCTATAATCGGGCTTGCATCCGATTACCAATTCGAAGTAGAAGGTGGAATATTGACCGCATGGTTGGCACTCGTCTTGCTAATTTATGTAGTTTCCTTATTCTGTGAGTGGTTTTGATAAAATGTGTATTGTTCTGTTCCATAAATACAACCGTAAGTCTGAAGTCCATTGCCCACTTTGCCTTCTTCGGTGAAAGATAATTTCACAAGTATCTAAGGAAAGATGGATCCCATGACTCTAACAAGGATACAATTCTTGCAAAACCATGAGTAAACGCTTATTACGCCAATTAATACAAAATGCCTATCAGCGTTTTTCGTATACATCAGTTTGTAATAGAATTGTACTACCTGCGGTTGTAGTCGCTACAATTTATAACATTATTAGAAATATTCGATTTACGTACTCGTTTTATAACATTGCTGGTAATACGCACATGACACAGTAAATGATGAGCATTAGGATACACGGCATTGATCTCTGCCGTAATCGGTACTGCATCATCTATTATGAAGCACCCCACGTTTCTAATGTGGTTGACTTCCTGAAAAAATTTAAAAAATGCGTTATCATCGTAGTGGTTTCTTTACTGAAAAATCCAAATGCTATTGCAGTGGCGATTAATATCCAGTGCTACCAGCTGATATAAGAAAATATTTTCTCCGTTTGTTTTGTACGTGACATCCAATTCAATAACTTCAAGGAAGAGTAAACTTAGATTCCACTGGTCGGCAGTCGCGAAAAAAAGATTCCATGGTGGATTCTTTATTAAACTGACAAATACATGCACCTCTAAAAGAGGCTATATAAGATTTTCGTTTTTCAAAATAACCTACAGATGAATATTAAGAAATTTTAAGTATTTACCAAGAAAGTTGGACCGGGAGAATACCTTGAGACGCATGCTGAATACGTCTCGCGGCTGCAGACGCTTATGAAAAGTAACATATGCAAAGTCAATAATTTGCGCTCTATATACTCAGCGAGTATCTGAAATGCAGGACAATTTTGAGTAAGAGAATCATAATAATGTTATCCTTATTAATACAGCACTAAGACATTTTCTTAATAAACAGTCATATATGTAAACGAAAACATATCTGAACAGATATGTTGTTCCTTAATAGATTTGGATTATTGCGCACTAATAGAATACATCAGTTCTTGGAATTTTCCGCGTTTCTATGAAACTTCCTGCAATTGAATTCTTCACTCATCTGCATTAAGTAGTTCTCAGTGAACTCTAACAAAATGATTCACCTATTCAGATCAACTTTTGGTTTGCACAGTATCAATCTACAATAAGCAGATTATGAGTAGTTGATAGTGAATTCGGCAGTTACAAATAACTCAGAACTATTTCTACACAAATGATCTAATTGCAATCGAATGAAGACCCTGAATTGTGTAGTATAAAAGCAAAATGTAATTGAACTGAATGCAGAGATTTAGTAAACTATCATAATCTGACTTATTCTTATATTCCACGAGCTCAAGGTTATGAACGCATCTGAATGCCCTTCATGAAATTGCGAAATCCTAGAAAATTACGAAATCAACAGTCGATCATTTGATTTCAGATAAAATAGTTAATATATATTTTTATTGTGATATCTGTTTTCTCTTAACTTCCTACAGAAATTCTATGATTCTTATGAACTGCATCTACATTGTTTACTCGACACTTTTGTTTTGGCTGCTGTCATATTGGTTCGTCCTTCCCTTTTATATGTATTGCTTTAATGAACTGAATTTCTGCATTTTTCGATTGTCGACTGAAGTACACCTGTGAACCGTAAAATATTGTGTCGTAAAAAATGTAGACTTTACACTTAGGAAGAAAGTATGTGATGTATATTAAAAGAATGCAATAACATTCTTGTTTGCTTCTTGAATTTGAATTAATTATTGTAATGTGTAAGCGACATTTCGGTTTAATAACTAATAGTGAGACTTAATTAGTGGTTGATGAATTCTCATATGAATAATTGTATGGAGATTTGTTCCTTACACATCCATTTATTCTGAATGTCGATTAGGCAAAGTCACCCACATCTAGAACATCATTGACAGTTATTCTTCATTGTAAACTGCTTCAGTTCGGCAACTACAATGATCATCTCAGTGATTTGCATTATTATTATTATTATTATTATTATTATTATTTCAATGTAGAGTAGACAACATTTTCACTTTATCTTTTTAATTAGATAAACTAAAACAAAAGAAAGATTTTTATCTTGTGAAAAGAAGTTCAGCAGACAGGTAGGCGGAACTGATAAGATTGTTCTAGACAAAAATCTCTCGGTCAACTCTCTTATCATCTGAATGAGTTTAAATGTGTGTTGTGTACACGTTTTTCACATATTTTGATGTCTTCTTATTTTTATCTACAGAATAATTGAAAGTAGAAAAATAAATTAAACTTATAGATTTCTATTGAATAGGTTCTCTGTCAATAGCTTATTTCATGCGTTTCTCTACAGTGCAGTGATTCTCGCGCGCACATCGAACATGATGACACTCATCAGCTTGCTAGATGATACAATAAGACAAACAGAGTGAAGTTTGATGTAGACTGATTACTTTGTGAATGAATAAATTGAATGTCATCTGATTGCGTAATAAACAATGAAGATGAATGGAATTGAGGCAGGAAATTAAAGAATGACTAGTGTTCACAAAATCAATAAATGAGTGAATAAGAATGATGATGACAATTACTAGTCGTAACATTTACGAAGGTAGTTGACGGTTCATCACTGACTCCTTCCAAGCCAATATGTCTGGGATCCGATTGATGATGGGTATTGGCCTTGATATTTCTAAATTGAATACAAATATATCTACGAAAATTGGTCTTAATTTGCTTCTTATAACCACACTGTCCATTCGACAGTGCACTTATTTTTGAACAGAAATTACATCACTTTTCCTCCGTATACAGAATGGAGATTTTTATTGTATCGACGGTATAAATATGTAACTCTGAATACTGGCTAATTCAATCAGATAAAATTTATTTTACCCAATAAAATCATCATCTTCATCATGAAAACTAGCATCACCTTGACCAGATTCATTACCATCAAGAGATAATTCTGACATCAGGAGTCTTTTGTCTCGATGTGTAGTTATGTCATCTAGATAGTCTCCTGTTTTAATTAAAACGGAGATACTGACATGATGTAGGTGTAAGATTGACGAGTGTCGGTATGAAGTATCTAACGGGTTTCACTGGTGCTTTATTCGGAATTTTGTAGACAATTACGTTGTGACGGAAGATCATCCGCTTAATTGCTTCTGTATGTAATAAATCGATTACAGTTTCCACGTGAGTTATGTTTTCCAATCTAGTTCAGTTTTTATCCATAGTCAGTAACAATTGTATGAGGGGGTGGGGACAAATGTCATATTTGTTTGTTGCTTACTGCTTGGTTTATATTCCCTTACTGTTCGATTTTGTTAGAGACTCTTTAAGATGTGATGTTTTTCCAAATGAATACTAAGTGTGTATCAATGAATGTTAGTTTATATACACCTAAACAAACTACACAATGCTTCTCAACATTCAATATAAGATAATAGGAAATATAATCCATATGAAGAATAGGGAAGTAAATGTATACTTGAGCTTCATTGTTTTAGCGTAAGCTCAAGGTTTGAATTAATCTCTTAACTAGTTAACTTAAGTTGCTACATTTGCTGCTGCCTAGAATCGACTTCCGTAGGAACGTCGTTACGATCAACATATCAAACCAAATCATCCCACTTTCGCCTCCGTAGCTCAATGGAGAATTACTAGTTCGTCCAGCACCTGACATCCGATCAATGGCAGTCAGTCTGTTAGTATTCGATGATACTACGTGGATGACATTTCTCTTTAGAACTTGTTATTTAATCTTGTAGTTTTTACATTCTCCCACAAATGATGGTTCGATTCTTGGTGAACTTAACCTCCTAACGGCGACCAGAGCTTGGAAAATAACAGAGGGTAAGAGAACAAAGCTAGAATTTCTGAGGAAGTTCCGTTAGCAGGATACCCAACACTGTATTGGTGAGGTACAATTTTCGCATGCTCAGTCCGGCTATCAGGTGTTTACTCACCTGCCTCTTGAGTCGCCCTCAAGTCAAAATTAAAGCGGAATCTACTTCAATAAATGATGGAACTCCATCACACCTAAAGAATTGCTCCATTGTTTGTATTAAAGGTTGAAGTACAAAAAGAAGATGTACAATAATAATTGAGAAGTGTTCGTTCCTATGTGAGTGTTTGGTTTCCAGAACGGTTTGGTAACCTGAATGAGAATAGTCATTACCAACATCAATGTCGTTCTATCATTAATTGCCTGGCCATGTGGAATCATGCACATAGGCAACCATAACCCACCAGTTTAAGTTTCATCCAAATGGGTCTAAAGTCCGAATACTCCAATCAACAAGCAAATTGGGCATCAAATATTCAGGTAACTTGAAGTTCACAGAACACGCCTCTTCTATAATCTCGAAAACTAGAAAATTAACAGGCTTTCTTCTTTAAACTTCTTTACAAGGGAGGCTAAACTTACTTTGTTTAAGATATGTGTAAGACCTACACTCTAGTACTGCTCAGTTATCTTCTCGAGCATGAATAGCACAGATAGGACACGTATAGAAAGTGTACAAAGAAGTTTTACACGTCGAATTCTAGGAACTAACAGCAACATGAACTACACGACTAGATGTAAAACGCTTTCCTTAGAACCCCTGAGTTATCGCCGACTACGACATAACTTAATATTTTTCTATAAAATTATCAACGGAATATCATTCTCAGCTTTCTCTCCCCTACAGAACCAAACGCCTAGATATGATATTTGGAACTACGAGGCAACATGACCTATCAATAAATACCAAACATAACATCGCAGTAAGTTCTTTATCGTATCCTACAGCAAACTTTGGAATAAATTACCACAAAATATTCGCACTACTAACTTTATCCTAAAGTTCAAACGACTGATCACCACATACCTAGAATCTATAGACTTATACAAATTCGTTGACAACTTACCACTTAACGTTGAATCAACCAGCAATAGCTTATTATGGCTCTAAAACTACAAACACTACGTTGTAGTGGTAAAAAGCGATGAAAAGAAAATTCTGGTTTGATATTGATTATTTTGATCCCACTAATTAAAATTCGCTTTTCTCTTTCTATTTCATATATTCTTCTATATCATTGTCTTCCCGAGTTTGTGATCAGCTCTCGTATGGAATCGGTCTTCTTAAAGTAACTTAATACAAACTTTGGCTAGGAGCGTAATTAACACATCAATAACTCACCGTTCAAGACCAACCCACATAAACTGGCTCTTCTAACCAAATATTAAATACTCAGCATTTTCCTGTTTCCGGATTGTCTATATGGTTCATTCTGCTTACTCAGCCATTTTCCGCAATCACAGCGCCACAGTCGAAAAACGCGTGGATGCTTGTTGAAAGTGTTCTACAACACATAACATATCTCTAATATCCTAGCACTGCAAACTCTGAACTTTGTGACAGTTGGCTTTATAACTAATTATTATTTTCAATTAGCGTGATTTCCGTAACAATGACTCTCTATAAAATCCCTATTAGAAACAATCCATATCATTCTAATCGTGCCTGTAAATCGGTATGCTCTCATGTACAAAATTCTACCTAAGAATAAACTAATATTATTATTATTATAAACCGGGATGTTGGTAGAGGTGTTGTGACGAATGATTTTAATTTTCTTGTCGACCGCGAAATCTCTGTCGTCAATTGTTATCTCTTCTATGTCGATCGTTTGATCCGGCTTCTAAGCTTTGACACGACCCACAGACTAAAACAACACATCAATGTTAACACGAGAGAAAAGGCAGAAAATACGGTAAGTAAAACCCACTTTAATGCAAGGTTCAATTATATATAGAAAACTGGGATATAATAAATGTTCTTTGGACTTATAGAAATATCCGTATCCTACTAAACACATTGGTAGTAAGACAACTGTCCAATCACAGACATATCACATAACATCTAATTTTCCAATGGGTTTCTGATAAAACAAAACTATCTACGGCTGATTAAACACAGTGTTTCCTATTGATTTCTACTCGTCTGCGAGCTTCTTACAATAGGTTTCCTGGTTCTGTTGAAGAAGAGGTTAGTCGTATGAAAATGAAAACTTTTATGCCAGCATAAATGGACTTGTTTCAATTAATCTTCATTAGAATACTAAGTGTGTATCAATGAATGTCAGTTTATATACACCTAAACAAACAACCGTCCCTCTCATCTCACTAGTTTCTCTCAGTCATTCATTCAATCAAGTCAATATAGTCAATCTTATGATGAAAATCATTTGAATCTGGTCGTCACTGGTTCTAGTGATGATATAAAAGACATGATGTTGTTGGCTGTGATACGTTTGTTGTACATTCACATAAGTGATTGTATTGAGAATCGTTCATTACCTATCCATTAATTCTGAATGTCGATTAGGCAAAGTCACCCACATCTAGAACATCATTGACAGTTATTCTTCATTGTAAACTGCTTCAGTTCGGCAACTACAATGATCATCTCAGTGATTTGTATTATTATTATTATTATTATTATTATTATTATTATTATTATTATTATTATTATTATTTCAATGTAGAGTAGACAACATTTTCACTTTATCTTTTTAATTAGATAAACTAAAACAAAAGAAAGATTTTTATCTTGTGAAAAGAAGTTCAGCAGACAGGTAGGCGGAACTGATAAGATTGTTCTAGACAAAAATCTCTCGGTCAACTCTCTTATCATCTGAATGAGTTTAAATGTGTGTTGTGTACACGTTTTTCACATATTTTGATGTCTTCTTATTTTTATCTACAGAATAATTGAAAGTAGAAAAATAAATTAAACTTATAGATTTCTATTGAATAGGTTCTCTGTCAATAGCTTATTTCATGCGTTTCTCTACAGTGCAGTGATTCTCGCGCGCACATCGAACATGATGACACTCATCAGCTTGCTAGATGATACAATAAGACAAACAGAGTGAAGTTTGATGTAGACTGATTACTTTGTGAATGAATAAATTGAATGTCATCTGATTGCGTAATAAACAATGAAGATGAATGGAATTGAGGCAGGAAATTAAAGAATGACTAGTGTTCACAAAATCAATAAATGAGTGAATAAGAATGATGATGACAATTACTAGTCGTAACATTTACGAAGGTAGTTGACGGTTCATCACTGACTCCTTCCAAGCCAATATGTCTGGGATCCGATTGATGATGGGTATTGGCCTTGATATTTCTAAATTGAATACAAATATATCTACGAAAATTGGTCTTAATTTGCTTCTTATAACCACACTGTCCATTCGACAGTGCACTTATTTTTGAACAGAAATTACATCACTTTTCCTCCGTATACAGAATGGAGATTTTTATTGTATCGACGGTATAAATATGTAACTCTGAATACTGGCTAATTCAATCAGATAAAATTTATTTTACCCAATAAAATCATCATCTTCATCATGAAAACTAGCATCACCTTGACCAGATTCATTACCATCAAGAGATAATTCTGACATCAGGAGTCTTTTGTCTCGATGTGTAGTTATGTCATCTAGATAGTCTCCTGTTTTAATTAAAACGGAGATACTGACATGATGTAGGTGTAAGATTGACGAGTGTCGGTATGAAGTATCTAACGGGTTTCACTGGTGCTTTATTCGGAATTTTGTAGACAATTACGTTGTGACGGAAGATCATCCGCTTAATTGCTTCTGTATGTAATAAATCGATTACAGTTTCCACGTGAGTTATGTTTTCCAATCTAGTTCAGTTTTTATCCATAGTCAGTAACAATTGTATGAGGGGGTGGGGACAAATGTCATATTTGTTTGTTGCTTACTGCTTGGTTTATATTCCCTTACTGTTCGATTTTGTTAGAGACTCTTTAAGATGTGATGTTTTTCCAAATGAATACTAAGTGTGTATCAATGAATGTTAGTTTATATACACCTAAACAAACTACACAATGCTTCTCAACATTCAATATAAGATAATAGGAAATATAATCCATATGAAGAATAGGGAAGTAAATGTATACTTGAGCTTCATTGTTTTAGCGTAAGCTCAAGGTTTGAATTAATCTCTTAACTAGTTAACTTAAGTTGCTACATTTGCTGCTGCCTAGAATCGACTTCCGTAGGAACGTCGTTACGATCAACATATCAAACCAAATCATCCCACTTTCGCCTCCGTAGCTCAATGGAGAATTACTAGTTCGTCCAGCACCTGACATCCGATCAATGGCAGTCAGTCTGTTAGTATTCGATGATACTACGTGGATGACATTTCTCTTTAGAACTTGTTATTTAATCTTGTAGTTTTTACATTCTCCCACAAATGATGGTTCGATTCTTGGTGAACTTAACCTCCTAACGGCGACCAGAGCTTGGAAAATAACAGAGGGTAAGAGAACAAAGCTAGAATTTCTGAGGAAGTTCCGTTAGCAGGATACCCAACACTGTATTGGTGAGGTACAATTTTCGCATGCTCAGTCCGGCTATCAGGTGTTTACTCACCTGCCTCTTGAGTCGCCCTCAAGTCAAAATTAAAGCGGAATCTACTTCAATAAATGATGGAACTCCATCACACCTAAAGAATTGCTCCATTGTTTGTATTAAAGGTTGAAGTACAAAAAGAAGATGTACAATAATAATTGAGAAGTGTTCGTTCCTATGTGAGTGTTTGGTTTCCAGAACGGTTTGGTAACCTGAATGAGAATAGTCATTACCAACATCAATGTCGTTCTATCATTAATTGCCTGGCCATGTGGAATCATGCACATAGGCAACCATAACCCACCAGTTTAAGTTTCATCCAAATGGGTCTAAAGTCCGAATACTCCAATCAACAAGCAAATTGGGCATCAAATATTCAGGTAACTTGAAGTTCACAGAACACGCCTCTTCTATAATCTCGAAAACTAGAAAATTAACAGGCTTTCTTCTTTAAACTTCTTTACAAGGGAGGCTAAACTTACTTTGTTTAAGATATGTGTAAGACCTACACTCTAGTACTGCTCAGTTATCTTCTCGAGCATGAATAGCACAGATAGGACACGTATAGAAAGTGTACAAAGAAGTTTTACACGTCGAATTCTAGGAACTAACAGCAACATGAACTACACGACTAGATGTAAAACGCTTTCCTTAGAACCCCTGAGTTATCGCCGACTACGACATAACTTAATATTTTTCTATAAAATTATCAACGGAATATCATTCTCAGCTTTCTCTCCCCTACAGAACCAAACGCCTAGATATGATATTTGGAACTACGAGGCAACATGACCTATCAATAAATACCAAACATAACATCGCAGTAAGTTCTTTATCGTATCCTACAGCAAACTTTGGAATAAATTACCACAAAATATTCGCACTACTAACTTTATCCTAAAGTTCAAACGACTGATCACCACATACCTAGAATCTATAGACTTATACAAATTCGTTGACAACTTACCACTTAACGTTGAATCAACCAGCAATAGCTTATTATGGCTCTAAAACTACAAACACTACGTTGTAGTGGTAAAAAGCGATGAAAAGAAAATTCTGGTTTGATATTGATTATTTTGATCCCACTAATTAAAATTCGCTTTTCTCTTTCTATTTCATATATTCTTCTATATCATTGTCTTCCCGAGTTTGTGATCAGCTCTCGTATGGAATCGGTCTTCTTAAAGTAACTTAATACAAACTTTGGCTAGGAGCGTAATTAACACATCAATAACTCACCGTTCAAGACCAACCCACATAAACTGGCTCTTCTAACCAAATATTAAATACTCAGCATTTTCCTGTTTCCGGATTGTCTATATGGTTCATTCTGCTTACTCAGCCATTTTCCGCAATCACAGCGCCACAGTCGAAAAACGCGTGGATGCTTGTTGAAAGTGTTCTACAACACATAACATATCTCTAATATCCTAGCACTGCAAACTCTGAACTTTGTGACAGTTGGCTTTATAACTAATTATTATTTTCAATTAGCGTGATTTCCGTAACAATGACTCTCTATAAAATCCCTATTAGAAACAATCCATATCATTCTAATCGTGCCTGTAAATCGGTATGCTCTCATGTACAAAATTCTACCTAAGAATAAACTAATATTATTATTATTATAAACCGGGATGTTGGTAGAGGTGTTGTGACGAATGATTTTAATTTTCTTGTCGACCGCGAAATCTCTGTCGTCAATTGTTATCTCTTCTATGTCGATCGTTTGATCCGGCTTCTAAGCTTTGACACGACCCACAGACTAAAACAACACATCAATGTTAACACGAGAGAAAAGGCAGAAAATACGGTAAGTAAAACCCACTTTAATGCAAGGTTCAATTATATATAGAAAACTGGGATATAATAAATGTTCTTTGGACTTATAGAAATATCCGTATCCTACTAAACACATTGGTAGTAAGACAACTGTCCAATCACAGACATATCACATAACATCTAATTTTCCAATGGGTTTCTGATAAAACAAAACTATCTACGGCTGATTAAACACAGTGTTTCCTATTGATTTCTACTCGTCTGCGAGCTTCTTACAATAGGTTTCCTGGTTCTGTTGAAGAAGAGGTTAGTCGTATGAAAATGAAAACTTTTATGCCAGCATAAATGGACTTGTTTCAATTAATCTTCATTAGAATACTAAGTGTGTATCAATGAATGTCAGTTTATATACACCTAAACAAACAACCGTCCCTCTCATCTCACTAGTTTCTCTCAGTCATTCATTCAATCAAGTCAATATAGTCAATCTTATGATGAAAATCATTTGAATCTGGTCGTCACTGGTTCTAGTGATGATATAAAAGACATGATGTTGTTGGCTGTGATACGTTTGTTGTACATTCACATAAGTGATTGTATTGAGAATCGTTCATTACCTATCCATTAATTCTGAATGTCGATTAGGCAAAGTCACCCACATCTAGAACATCATTGACAGTTATTCTTCATTGTAAACTGCTTCAGTTCGGCAACTACAATGATCATCTCAGTGATTTGTATTATTATTATTATTATTATTATTATTATTATTATTATTATTATTATTATTTCAATGTAGAGTAGACAACATTTTCACTTTATCTTTTTAATTAGATAAACTAAAACAAAAGAAAGATTTTTATCTTGTGAAAAGAAGTTCAGCAGACAGGTAGGCGGAACTGATAAGATTGTTCTAGACAAAAATCTCTCGGTCAACTCTCTTATCATCTGAATGAGTTTAAATGTGTGTTGTGTACACGTTTTTCACATATTTTGATGTCTTCTTATTTTTATCTACAGAATAATTGAAAGTAGAAAAATAAATTAAACTTATAGATTTCTATTGAATAGGTTCTCTGTCAATAGCTTATTTCATGCGTTTCTCTACAGTGCAGTGATTCTCGCGCGCACATCGAACATGATGACACTCATCAGCTTGCTAGATGATACAATAAGACAAACAGAGTGAAGTTTGATGTAGACTGATTACTTTGTGAATGAATAAATTGAATGTCATCTGATTGCGTAATAAACAATGAAGATGAATGGAATTGAGGCAGGAAATTAAAGAATGACTAGTGTTCACAAAATCAATAAATGAGTGAATAAGAATGATGATGACAATTACTAGTCGTAACATTTACGAAGGTAGTTGACGGTTCATCACTGACTCCTTCCAAGCCAATATGTCTGGGATCCGATTGATGATGGGTATTGGCCTTGATATTTCTAAATTGAATACAAATATATCTACGAAAATTGGTCTTAATTTGCTTCTTATAACCACACTGTCCATTCGACAGTGCACTTATTTTTGAACAGAAATTACATCACTTTTCCTCCGTATACAGAATGGAGATTTTTATTGTATCGACGGTATAAATATGTAACTCTGAATACTGGCTAATTCAATCAGATAAAATTTATTTTACCCAATAAAATCATCATCTTCATCATGAAAACTAGCATCACCTTGACCAGATTCATTACCATCAAGAGATAATTCTGACATCAGGAGTCTTTTGTCTCGATGTGTAGTTATGTCATCTAGATAGTCTCCTGTTTTAATTAAAACGGAGATACTGACATGATGTAGGTGTAAGATTGACGAGTGTCGGTATGAAGTATCTAACGGGTTTCACTGGTGCTTTATTCGGAATTTTGTAGACAATTACGTTGTGACGGAAGATCATCCGCTTAATTGCTTCTGTATGTAATAAATCGATTACAGTTTCCACGTGAGTTATGTTTTCCAATCTAGTTCAGTTTTTATCCATAGTCAGTAACAATTGTATGAGGGGGTGGGGACAAATGTCATATTTGTTTGTTGCTTACTGCTTGGTTTATATTCCCTTACTGTTCGATTTTGTTAGAGACTCTTTAAGATGTGATGTTTCTCCAAATGAATAGCCATAGATCGGTTAGTTTTATTGTAATAATCCTTATTATTATTATTATTATTATTATTATTATTATTATTATTATTAATTTAATAAACCTGTTAAGCTTGTGTCTGTCGTTTGTTGGATCCAATGCACGGTCATGATAACCACTCAACTACTATGATGTGGAAAACTTTCTAGGTCTATTCGTTTATTTACGCCAAAATATTTATGGATAGTGAATGTTAGATTGTAACCTCAATGCTGACTAGTCGTAACATTTACCAAGGCAGTTCAAGTTTTCTCGCTGATTCATTTTAGACCCATTTGTCAGTGAACTAATTCATGGTGAGTATTACCTTCATAATTTCTTAATTTCATAAATTCGATATTTGCCAGAACCAGTTCTAAATGCATTCCTATAGCCACATCGTCTGTTTGACAGTATACCATTTTACTGATCTTAAATTAGACATTTTTATTTGAAAGACACTTTAACATAAACATGATGATTGTTGTTAATTGCAAATTACTCTTACATTTACCACATTGTACACTATCACCTTACAGCACATAATGCAAATCCACGATAAACAAAAGGCAACAAACCACATCCTACCACAATCAGTAACATCTAAATAATTCCATGTTTAACATTAGGCACACACGATATTTGAATGAGTTGGAAGGTGTAAAGGGATTATGTTGAGCATCCAAACCAAAATCAAAATATCCGTAAATCGATGCATATACTTTTAAGACGACTTGAAGCAGAATATCAATCACATGCCTTCGAGTAGCTGCATATATCATGAATAGTATATGCAGTAACTACAAATACTGATTATGACAAGAAAGATTGAATAAGAAAATTACCCTTAGAAGAGGATAAGTGAATTACTCAAACGAAATGTATGTAGCGTCATTGAAAAACAAGATCTACTGATAATGAATATAACTGTGACAATGAAAGTGATGCCCTAATCATTGATTATTATTATTATTGAACAGGCTCATACTAACTAGTCTACATTTATGAATATGACTGAATGCAACAATAGTCAAATTTACAAACGAATATTATGTTTGTCAACCTCATTTATATGTTCTCTAGTCCCAGACATCATAGCCTGTTGATGTTGGCTGCATTCGAATACACTTAACACATCCACTAGTCTTTAATGAAGATTCACAAGCTTATTCATAATTTACCATCGTTGTCTATTATCCTACACCTAGGTTTAGCATTAGTTACATGTATTTCCGGTTATCAAGTTAACTGACTTCAGGTTAAACATCAGTTGACAAGGATAAAACACTAACCAGCTGTTTAACTCTAGTAGAAGTCGTTGTAGTGGCAATCTGGGGATCCTACCTGAAACACAGGTATTTTCAAAAGCATAAGCTTCAAACTTAAATTCATGTCATAAAATGCCAGTAGAAGCGTGAATTTCGTGATGTGATCCTGATAAAAACCAAGTATTGTGCAACACGATCATGATAGTAGTGTAGAGATGTGAAATAAATAAATTGTGTATCTCAGATAATCATCATCAACATCATCAGAAGCAGCAGCATTGTCAGCATTTTCCTCCTGAATATCATCAAAACGATCAAATAAAGCACACTCATCACCAACACTTTTGTACAGAAAGCGATTGAACAGATTAAACATATTTGTAGACACTTTCAGGTATCATGCCACGTTTACTTGACTTGTTTTAATTAGCCTTCATTAGAATACTAAGTGTGTATCAATGAATGTTAGTTTATATACACCTAAACAATCAGCCGTCCCTGTCATCTCATTAGTTTTTCTCATTTATTGTATTTAGTCAATATAGTCAGTCTTATGTTGAAAATTATTCGAATTTTCCTGTCACTGATTCTAGTTATATTACAAATTGTATGATGTTGTTGGATGTGATACGTCTGCCTACCTACATATACAATCTTTTCATAATAACTAGTTATTTATTTCAATCGAAATAAGCGATGGACACGTATATGTAATTTTTTTTTCTCTCCTATCATGATCGGCACAAATTATTCGGTGTTAACTGATAATCTTCAAATCATCCTGTCTACTTTGTTATTCTAGGAAGCTTGAGCAATTGATTTTTATGAACATTTACTAAATTTTCTTTGAAAATTTTATTCATGCATATAGTCTGAGTATTCTGTGTTCGAACCCCGATGGTGTTTATCGGTACACATCTGGAAGAATAATTAGTTAGGTAGTGATTTCTTCTTTTTACTCATCCTTAAACTAAAATTAGTTTTTGACAAAATATTCACTTTATTTGACTAGTCGGTTTAGTGTATCCACTTAACAACCACAGGCATCATAATGCCTTCAGTATTCTTCCCATTGAATGACTTTCATTTGTCATTATCAGTCGGTAGGTATTTACATTAAAAAATCATCTGCATAAAAGTATCATTTGATGATCTTCTTTGATAACCAGATTTACGTGAATATACAAATATATAAACTATTGAAGTAATATCGCAACGGTGATTCAATTTAAACGTTCACAGAACCCTTCTTCGATAAGCTGTAAATATGTGTAAGTAGAATTTGGATCTCTTACTTGTAGATGCTTAGGTGTGGGAGGAAACGACGCAAGGGGAATCGATGACAACACACCATATGATCATCATATTGTTTTTCAAATAATAACTGATGCTTCAATAATGCACAAGTACTATTGTTGCGTGCTTATCAAATACTTATTTAGGTTATACAAAGCCAAGCACAAACTTCATGTTTGGGCTTTAAATGTGCGAATCATCTGTAAAAGTGATCTATAAGCTCATTATGCTGCAAACTTATGTGATCCTGATTTATCATTCGCCTAATTTTATCTAGTCAGTAGGGAGAGCAGTGGTAACGAACTCGTTTCTAGGATGACAATTGACAAGAATCTCCCATGACTTGCTACCTACTCAGTGTCTTTCTTGATCCTCACCTCTTTATATGACAATTTCTGAGATGTTAATTTACCGAAGCATTAACTGTGAAACCTGAATATCCTGGATTTGATCCTTGAATTCGCTAACAGAGATATACAATATTCATTGAAACACAGTAAAACATTAGGATCCATCAACACTAAGCAACATTACATAAGAATATACTAATTAAAGGATCGCGCCTGATTCACTCGTCACGCATATAGACATCAAGTGTACAACGATATTTGTCAAAACATCATAACATTCGCAGTCGAAATGCCTTTTCTACTTCATCGGTGCATAAATACCTGAATTGCCATTACGTAACTAGCACACTGATACTGCTCCAAGAATATGATGAACTTAGTGTATATCGTTACATTAAGTTTAGCTGCATATATCTGATTAAGTTGCATGCCACTGAAATATTAACACAATTCTGATCAAATATTTGATGAGTTGTGCATTATTGAAGTATCAGTTATTATTTGAAGCACATTGTGACGTGTAATTTGTGCTGATCATCTAGTATGTTGTCACCAATTTCTCTTTTGTTATAACTCCCCATCAATCTCCATTGAAAGTCACTTAATGGAAACAAGATTAAAGACACTATGATTACCTGTCAGCAATAAATTCATTTTACTGAAATGAATTATGGATATATGTTGATCTTTGACTAAATTGAATGGAATGTTTTGTTATTATGAGAACACTATGTATGCAGATGAGAATTACCGTAACAACAGCATCATCAATTCAAATTTCCTAATCTATCCAACAATTCCGCTTGAAGGGTTCTATTCAACAATTACACATTGCATTTCAGTCACTGCAATTCAAAATTACATCATCACAATGCTGACTGATATCCATTCTTCTGTGAAATAGTTACTAACGAGCTGTAACTAAGTATTACATCAATAAATACAATCCAACGAAAGGGAAATACACCAGTTCTAAGTAACAACTTGAAGATTAATACTTGGTCATCTTGTGTTCGAAGTTGTTACAAGTTAACATAAGTGATGCTGGTTCATACCTCAAATATTGGTAAATTCATTAAAGACTTCATTTAACACCTAACGTCACATGTGTTTCGTTTTTCCAAATCTTATCGGTTAATTACATCATCTCCTCAATACTGTGATATGAGCATCATAAATGAATCACAACTCAGTAAACATTTGTTACAAAATCTAATGTCCATGTCTCTTTATTTACGTTAAAGATTGTCGGCCTTAGATTTTCCTCCCTGTATATTGTAAGTGTGCCAGGCGATTTTAGTACATTTAACTGAGGCAATCACGATAATTATGAGTCAAATCAAATTATTTTTAATCTCAGACAATAAAAGTGAGAATGTTCCCAGTAAGTTAATAAGAAGAACATCATAACTAAATGATGTGTGTTGACTGCTATACTCATCAAACATACCATTGAATCAATTTAGGCTCAATGTGACAAGTAACACATTCAATTAACCTATCAAATACAACTACTGTAATAGACACCAATGATTAGTTGGTGGTTACTTGTATCTTTTGTCCAATCAGTGAATTACACAGACCATTGAATTGTGTATTTAAAGCGACGTAAATAAAAGAAATTTCATTCTTCTCTTGATGAGAGCAGCAATGAGTATTGATCTGAGACAAATGAATTCCTTGTTATACTGGTTTATACCTTTGATGATATACTTGAATATATTGTTTCTGGATAACAGTGTAGCAGTGGAACCATATGTAAGTGATTGTATGAAATTAGTTTGCACTAATAATTAATTGACTTCTAGTATACTTCTACTCATACCATTGAATCAATTTAGGCTCAATGTGACAAGTAACACATTCAATTAACCTATCAAATACAACTACTGTAATAGACACCAATGATTAGTTGGTGGTTACTTGTATCTTTTGTCCAATCAGTGAATTACACAGACCATTGAATTGTGTATTTAAAGCGACGTAAATAAAAGAAATTTCATTCTTCTCTTGATGAGAGCAGCAATGAGTATTGATCTGAGACAAATGAATTCCTTGTTATACTGGTTTATACCTTTGATGATATACTTGAATATATTGTTTCTGGATAACAGTGTAGCAGTGGAACCATATGTAAGTGATTGTATGAAATTAGTTTGCACTAATAATTAATTGACTTCTAGTATACTTCTACTCAATTAGATATTCAGGGTAATTATTTTTATGCAAGATATGGTAGAAGAAAATGGAGGCTATCACGTGAACCAACTATGTTGGTAGGTTGTGTAATTTAAATGAATAAGCTGAACAAATTAAATGAATTTAGACTCCAGACATTGGGTTTCCGATAACCGTCCATCAGTTTACTTACAGATCACTTTTAGCATTCGTACCTGGTAAGTGATTACACTTTTTGTGTTTATCATATCCACCCATATGTATGTGCATATCGATGTGGATGCATTCAATATCTGTTCGACTGCATTACATCTTAAATTATGCAATGGAACATCACTGTGAATAAATGAATTGGGTGAATGCTGTATAATAATGACACAGTCACATCATTCAAGCCTACTCAAACTTTAACATATTCCACATGTTTAATTCGATCGTTAACTCGTATTTGTATTGAATGTATTACACTTTAAAATTTCAATATGTTGATATTGTTGTTCTTACTTTGAAGGGACTTTCTTTTTGGGTAATTCCTTCGAATCCGGAAATCGAATCAGGTCTTTTCGAATTGTCGGAGCGAATATAACTGAAAGTCTAATGTATACAACTATCTTCAGTAAGTTTGCTTCTATTGTTTTTCACATATTATTTAATTGACACCCAACTTAGCGTTAACTAGTAATAATAGTGAGTCTTTTGAAAAGACTTAACAATCAGTAGACTTTTAAATGTGGCAATTCATACACTTCAACAACAACACTGTTAACAGCAACAGAATAACAAACGCATTATAAACAAAGCAGATTCAAGATCGTTTTGATTCACATTATTCATAAGTTGTTTAACAGGCGATAAAGTGCACGAAGTGTATTAAGTTTATTCACTTAAATTGAACGATACTCCACTATGAATCACTTCAAAACAACCTTTTCTCCATGTTCATTTTTAGTAGGATGATAATTGTTATTTGATCGTTATTAGTGAAAAGGTGATTATATGCTTTTTCATAAATATGCAGGTAATATGATCTGGGTTGAGTTTAATACAATGCATATGTGCAATTTACACAATGGAACAGTTGGTAAGTACTAACATGTTATTCTGTTTGCTTAACTCGACGATATTCATTATTATCAAGTAGTCGTTAGGGCACGATTTCATTCACTGAATTCTGTAACAATCTACTTTCGATTAACTACCATTATTTCCATTAAAATTATCTATAATCATGTGAACTGATGACTAAGACTGACACTTAGTTGTATATACATTAACATGAACTAACTAAGTACGTGTAGATTCATTAGAATTTTCATATTCAGCTAGAGTTATCATTGTGTACAAATGTGGTCCAGATCAACAATGAAGTTTCTCAATTTAATTAGTCAGAAGGAAACAGTTGATACGTCTTTGTATTTTACTTTTCCGTTACAACCATCCTGAATGTTGCCTGTTGCCAAACTGAGAATATTTGCTCTACTCTGTGATAGTTTTAAATTCACATCACTTAATAGAGACTCATTCGTTCACACGCTCAATTTCATTTAGTTGAAGGTATTAGGCAGATCATCATTCAATACAGTCAATCCATATTTGCCTCACCTTCTACTTGTTCAATTGCTACTGATCACGAATTAAATGGTTTGTTGATGATGATTCACATTCAATATTCGATTGATTGTCACATTTTTGTTTATTCATTCTAGCTCTTGCTATTGTGCGTGTCCATCAGAATGGAACCATTCAATATCATTTGGTAGGTTTTCTACTTGATATGCATTGATCAATCATTGATTGTGAATGTTGTTATCTATTTCACTACACTCATCAAATCAGTATTTTTATTTTTCTAATTCAATCATTGGTTAAATTTAAACGTTCATTTGAAAAAAAATCGAGTAAAGTGTAGACTGTCTACGAATCACCTGTAGACGATGATGATGATGTTGACTAAACACACTCGGTCAATTCATTAACGTCATATGCAGGAAATTAAAGTAAATCTGTTTTATTAAAATGGATCATTTTACATTAGAAACCATTGAAATGTGGAATACTCTACAGAATCATCTTTGGTGATCAAGTTTATTTAAGTCGAAATGGACAAACATTTATTCGGTTAAGTTTGCTACAAATTTATACGCATTAGTAGAGTAATGGCATCGTCAAACTACACGCACTTTGAGGTATACACGAATGCACCAAAACCCACTAATATTTTGAAGTGTGCTCAACACAACTACAACTTGCGTCATGTTACTTAGTCAATACAGTGACCTGTGAACAGTCCTCAATATCAGTTTATGGATTACGACGTCAATGTTCATCATATGACGGATTCGATGACTTTTCAATGACGCGCTAATAAAACACTCAACAACACAGAGAAATAAGTATTATTACTTCACACAGTGAACTAAAACACAATGTAAGTTGATTTACCATTAACAACCATTCAATTTCTATCTCGAATACAAAACTATGCCTATCACACATCATACAATGTTACCTTCTATTTGTTTTCTGCCTTCCAGCAGTGGTCTTCCCTGTCTGGGGATTGTAATATGACAATTGAAGTATCCGATGGAATTTATATTGGTAGTGCAGATGGAAGTAAGACCTATTCTATCATTGTGTGTATATGAAATAATTGAAGAAATGTCTTCAATTTGACACAGTGACATTGATGAGTCAGCAAGTTCAATGAATTTGCTTGACTGATAGCACCAGCACAGGCATCAAGTAGACTTGACAAAATTGTATTAACTATTGATGCTGTCGATCGAATGTTTCACACAGATGATGTGTAACATTCATTGTAATTCAGTCTAAATAAATGTCAACTAGTTACCAGTGTGACTAAAAGTATGTCCAACTAAACAAGTAAAATTTCATAGTGGATGACTGTTGAAAATGAAGTGTATATTGGTTAGTTGTAGTAGGATGCATCCTGAACTAGATGCTGTAATCTGTTGTGTACACATAAGGTACCTAATGAGGGTAAATAAATCACCATTCAATGGTCTGGCCATTCGTTCGCCGTACAACATACAATTCGAGTGAACAAATCCGGAAGATGTTCAGAATAACCATTTTCTTCAGAATGGAGTGACACCAAAGTAGACATCTGAAATAACTAAAAATGTCAACATTGTTTTTGTATCATTCGTATTTGTGGTAATTTTCTTATATTAATTTTATTCAGATGAAACTATCGTAGAGGAACAACTTATTCACAGGGAAGTTTTTACATTTTCTGGTGAGAGCATCCATGGCATTTTTTTAACATTAATTCCGCATGCAAGTGAGTAAACTCAACTTTATGCAGTTTTATGTGTGTGTATGCCTCTGCGATGTGAGTTTTCCTCCCCTTTTCTTTGTTATTCTGAATGAACTAAATCAAGACAAGTTTTAATCAAGTTGTGCTGTCAATTTTCCATGAAGTTAAAGTGTTTAACAACAATAGGGTTTTAGTGAATTTTAATGAATCGGGAATTTTCTTCTTGACACTGATAATGTTTATCTATGAATCATAAAAGTACCACGTTCTTGAATGAACATTGTGTCTGCCTCATCGTTCATCTCATGCTGACAGTCTACACTTGTTCAAATCTTCAAGTTCACTGTCGATTGTGTTGTAATCCGTCATTTATTGTTGTAGTCTAAGTCAAATTCATAAAATGTGTTACTTACTTGGTTTACACTTCAAACTTTTCTGTTGAAAATGTTCTTTAGTAGCAAATGTAGTTCAGGGTTGTTAATTGTCAATTCGACACTTGCTGTTGGCCAAAACTAGGGATAACAGGATACTGAAGGCATGTTTTCCATTACTCGATCTCACTTGTGGACGTCAAATACACAATGGTCTTCTTAATCATTTCATCCATTCACATACTGTTTGTTGTTGGGAAACAAAATAAAACAATAAAATTCGACTGAATAGGTCATTCTTAAGTCGCCATTAGTAATCTACACTCTAATTCGGTAAGTTTTCATTATCGATTACTGATTGATATTAATCTAACTACAACAACACCATGAATGATAGACAAACATTGAATGACGTTTTCTATATTTACATTTAAGGATGCCGAGCACAAACATCCCAGGTTGAATGCATAGCTGAGTCACTACCCAATGCCAATTGTACTTGGTGTGCAGAATGCAAAAAAAGGTATTCCAGTAAGTAACATACAGATTAGTTTAACTGTAATTGATATTTCTAGTGTGTTGTAGTTTACATCGAACACACATTTGTCACCGTTCATATTTACACTCGTCTCTCATAATTCGACGTGCTCCTCAAATTTCGTGCAGTTAATTTAACCAGCATAACTGGACGACATTATTTGAATGTTGCAATTGACATATTGAGGTGGAAATATTAATAAACCGAATGAATTCTATATCATTGAAAATCTACAACTAGATCTTGTCAGTTCACTTGCAGAAGGTTTAATTTAGAATGACCGCAGATTTACTTGTGTGTAGCAACGTACAAAGGCTCAGTTGCATAACTCTGAAATAGTCAGTAAGTTTACCTTTAAAACGTATTAACTATCACTTTTACATTATTACAATGTAAAGCATAAGAAGAAAGTGTAGATATCAACGAGTAGGTTAGTGAATGTGTCTGGTTGACTAGGCTTATCGAATTAAATACACCATGATAATCTCTAGTTGAAATTGTCATGCATTCACTTACTCCTCATACGATAATCATCAAATTGTACAAATTTACTGAGATGTCTATCTCTCACAACTTTCCATGTACACACACTGTGAAATTCGGATATTGCAAATCACAGCGTAAATGTCAGTATTCCTTACAACAAAACTCAGTGATGAAAATTAATATAGGCTATTTAAATACTAACACAGTAAACGTACTTCTATTCAGTTACGTGACAGAACAAAATTAAGTAATTTGTGAGTACTGCGGTTACAATCTAACATTTGCTTGAATTCGCTTGCTGGAGATGCACATCGCGACAACAATGACATAAAGAAATGGACAGGCTAATCACAACTAATCAGGTAGGGGAAGTAACGCCAGCTGATTATTTATGAATATTAGAATGTAAATCATGGAGCAGAGCTGGAGTGAGACAAACATAAGTAACCCTACCCAAATACGTCAATATCAATTTCATTGATTGTAGATAACATAATCACTCTGATCAAAAACGCGAAATTTCTTCATCTAACATATTTCACAATAATATTAATAATCATAATCATAAAGGCGAAAGCAATCAGCTGAAAAATATCAGTCACATTATTGATGTTTCCATTCAAGGTATTTGAGTAGTTTCCACGTATGTGTTCTACACACTCCAATTACATAATCGAAAGACATCATTGTGATGGGTTTCTGAAAAGTTCTGTTTTTTATAGATCATTTCAATGCAACTAATCGTATTGTTAAATCACATTTTCAGAGTATATCATCGTGTGCTAGTGAAGACCAAACAGCCACTTCACAACGTAATGATAGAGCTAATGAAATCTCAACAGGTGTTTATTGAATAACAGAGTCAATCACTATTGCAAATGATAGCAATGACTCACTTAAAGATGATCACTCTCTTTAAGCCACATCACAACCTCACAATGTTGAACAATCAAATTTAACAACGCTGTCTTTGCTTCTGAAATTCGCTTCAAACAACGTTTGTTTTGTAACAGCCATTTTAGTTTCAGATTTTGCTTTTCTGTTATATCCAGTGTGTGTGTTCTTATTGCAGTGTTTTATTTTTAAACATTTATTCATTTACTAATAATGTAGTACTTAGATTAAAAAATTGTCATACTGATAACTCTGTTTCTTTTGCAAATATAATAAATCAACCACAAACTGGGAAGTATTTTCCTTTTTGATGTAAATCTTGTAGATGAACCGGAATGTCGCTTTTATAAGAGCATTGATACTACCGAAATACTGAATGTTATATGTAAAATTAGTTACTTGAGTTCAATGAACTTTTAATCAATTTACGAATCTTATCGATTATCTATTCAATATTACTGTTTCATTAGAACATTCATTATCTACCTCGTGAAAAGAGAGTTCCGACGTGGATCCAACCACAGTGACACTACGTGTAACAATAAACGTAGGCTTGTTTTATACGTCTCATACTTCGATGCATTTCGTACATTAAAACCAACAACACAATCGAATAGAATTAAATTTTGACAGACAGTCATTACAGACATCTGCCTAAAGTTATTACACATTGAGCACATATACTACAGAAGACGTACCATATAAAATGTTGAACTAATTTTAGAAATGTCTCACTCTAGGTATCTTTGTTTAGCTGTTGTTAGTAGGAGATGTATCTAGAAGAGAGAAATACAACCTGATAGAAAAGATGTAAGGCTACAGACTTATCATATTTACGTTTCATTGCATGCTGCTAAAAGTATGCATTAGTCAGCATCGTTGTCAAAATATGGTAAATAATGTAAAGTAACATTCTATATAGATTAATGTTCCCAGAAGATTTCACAAAATTATTAAGGCATATACAAATTTACATGCGAGAGCAAATCATTAACATGCAAACTACAATGCATACTTCAAACAAAGAGTTTATAAGTTACCGCACAATCAATGTTCATATATTCTCTCTGGAAAAAGATGGTAACATGCACGAGGTATTCAAATAGTAGATGATACATTCAGAGTCTTGTTTTAACGAACCTATAGGTGATGAATAGTAGAGGCTAGGATGAATGTGACCTGTTCGAAGGTAACAAACTTTCAGATCCGTATTTTGAAGGGCTTTTTCATTTATTTTGGTTGTAAGTAATATAGACATTTCATTTGTATAATTGTTACGTTCGTGTTAGTCTGTCCTCCCGTTCAGCGTATTTATTCTTAGTATATTGTTTCTCACTATGAACTACAGTTAATTAGTTGTGTACAAGTTGTTCCTACTTATTACCACTATCTCCTTTGTTCTGTATTAATGTTAGATTCCTAATTGGTTTGCTGTTTAATCAGGTTTTATGTATATATAAAGAAGTGTATGAAATATAACAGGATTCTGTGTAGTTGGTTTATCAACTTATGTTCTCATATCTCCGATTTGGGACTTAGTGAGCATGGGGCAGACGCGCATTTACCGACTAGGCACACACTTGATTGGCATTTGACCAATCAACCAGTTTCTCGCGACATAACAAGAATCCTTTTCAAGATTTTGGAACAGAATAATAGTATGACTATGTTTTTGGACCGTGGCCCTGACATATCGGATTGTATGATTTTCTATAGTTAACCGATGACTTTGTGAGCTAACAACTAATATGCAACCTTAATATGCCTTCAACCCACCAGCTTACTAGGCCATAATGCAAGCTTGATGAATATTATAACTAAAGAAATAACACGAACATTTTAAGAGACTAGTGAATCCAGTATCTTCTTCTGAGATCCATGATAGTCAAATGACAGGAAAATTAGAAACACTTGATGACGCTATTCAATAGGAGAAAAGAAAATCGATGTTGATGGTTGAAGCATTTGTCGACAGTTTATTCTGAACAGTTGACAATAGTCAAGAAATGTACATACATGATACTTTCAGATGCTATTTAGGTATTTCAAGTTATTTAAGGTGTATAGTGATCAGCGAATCTCTTTTAATGTGGTGAACGTTTCTGTGTTTTATATTCTCCTACTGATACGAGTGTTGTATGAAATTTAGCATGTGAGGTTCCAACAAGTTACTCTTTTACTGTGTGCATATCGGTAAACATGATACATACATATATCATGTCAACAATAACAACAGCAACAACAACAACATACGTATAATAAAGGCGAAATGTGTTTGTGTGTGTAAAGAAAATTCAGTTTACGATAACATAAGGGACAGTGGTCTTTGCATTACATTAATAATCCGTATTTTAATAGCACAGATTTCTAATTAGATTGCTCTTACAAATTTTTCATCACATTGAACATGTGATGAATACGGGATATTGGAGCATTTATACGTTTCCTTACGTGCTTGAATTCTAATGTAGCAGCATCGCGTCGTGCTAGAACACATACAAGGTAAAAGATGTGAATTCAAGGGGTTGTTTATATCAGATAGAATAACATTAGATAGCAGTCTGTAGGAATATAAGTTTCTGTTTACAACCTTGTTAATAATAACGTCTTAGTTCTCATCACACACTCTACTAACAGTCTTCAGTACTCTACGAAACATAACATAGTCTTTTCTCAAAAGTTCAGGAAAAAATAATCGGAAACGATATTGTAATAATAAGTGCCTGGTAAAATAAAAACTACGTATTCACATCAAATAGTTCTGTTGAATGAAAAACCCTCTGTGATGTAAGCAGAACATGCAAAGACCATGATAGATCAGAAGTGTAAATTACACTGAGATAAGTACCATTTGACATAGTCTTAATTGTAGAGTCTTCAATTTTACAAACATCGTGCGAATTCACAAGAGCATTTAGGTCCATCTCGCGTCTCATGCTGACACTTGAAGGGATTAAATTGGAGATCATTCAAACAAGTGCATCGTTCAAAATTTTCTAAGAAATAATTCATTGCATAACAATTTAATGAATAAAAGACAGGCATACAAATACCAAGATAATTTGCGTATCTAACAAAGGTAGAGAAAGACTCGTTAGAGATACTAGTCAGTAGCTGATAAAAAACATTAGCGAATTTCTTAAAGAAAAGGTTCGGAGTCTCATCAGGACCTGGACAACTTGATGGCCTGAGTGCATTCAGACATTCTAAAACTTCTGTTACTGTGAATATAAGACCACAGTATTCATCCGATTTAAAGTGATCAAAAGGCATCATGTCAGATCCAAACCATTGAAAAGACTAACTTAACGAGCAGGCATTCAAATGTGTATCTGCATCAACTTAGATTGAGTTGTTAAGAGTCCACTTCAAAACTTAAACATACGCTGTAACAATAAAGCTCAAGTATTCATTTACTTCCTTATTCTTCATAGGGATTATGTATTTGCTATTATCATATATTGGATGTTGAAAAACATTCTCTCAAATACAACAGAATTTATCAAAACGTTAAACTGGTGAGCCCGATGTGATAAGGGGCAACAAAATAAAAGCACTACTTAGCCCTCCTTTTGAAAGTCCATTCAAAGTCATTTCAAACAAACTTAAATATTTCATGATATAGAAACAAGGAAACATTGACTCAGTATGTAATGATTGGCTTAAACCGGCTTATCTAGATAATAAACAACCATACGTGTTATTAGATCTTTTGACTGTTCAAACAACCACATAATAAAGTGGAAACGTGAAGGCTGCAAAATTGTTAAAAGCGGTAGATAAGCACAACCAACTATTCAGGCAGGGATATCCACAGTTTTAATTTCTACCTAAAATGTAATCACGTAACTTCTGAAATCCTAATTTTGTAAATACCAAAACGATAAAAAGAAAAGGCAAATAAAACTGATTTTCTTATTGAATTTGCGTGCACAGATATTTACACCATGTCTATTTTCTTCAAATAACCCTAAACATACTGTGGTGCTAACTTTCAGTTCCTTTACGTCAACACTATTTATATTGTAATTCGCTGAAAACTGAAAAAGAGTGCATTTTCACTGTGAATCTGTTCTTAACTTTTGTCCCTGAAACACATTTCTTGGTGTAATCTGATTAGTTGAATGAAAACGATCTCATTTGCTATGGATCAGTTGCAAAATATCATGAAATTTCACAAAAAATATCAACTTAAGCAAAACTGTTAGAAGACGCTCAATATTCGTGTTAGTTTAAATAAAAGACTATTGAACGTAGCCAACTATAAGCGGTTTTCCTAGAAACAGAACAATCCTAGTTTGTATTATTTGCATTGACTAGTAGATGATTACTTACTTACTTACTCCTGTTACCTCTCTCGGAGGAGCATAGGCCGCTCACCAGTATTCTCCATTCAATTTCTGTCCTGACCAATTCTTTCCAGCTTTTTCCAGTTGCTGTTCATCCTTTTAATGTCTGCTTCCAGCTCTCGATGAAGTGTGTTCTTTGGCCTTCCTCTTTTCCGTTTTCCAACAGGGTTCCAAGTTAATGCTTGTCTCGTGAAGCAGTCAGATGATTTCCGAAATGTATTTCATATCCATTTCCAACGTCGTTTCCTAATTTCCTCTTCATCTGAAAGTTGGTTTGCTCTCTACCATAGTAGGCTGTTGCTGATGGTTTCCGGCCAACAGACATTCAATATTCTGCGTAGACAGTTGTTGATAAATACCTGTACCCTCCTGAGGAAGTTTGCAGTAGTTTTCCACGTTTCAGTTCCATAGAGAAGAACTGTCTTGACGTTCGAAATGAAGAGTCTAACTTTGAGGTTGATAGACAGTTGTTTGCAGTCACATATATTTTTCAGCTGTAGGAATGCTGCCCTTGCTTTGCCGATCCTTGCCCTAACATCTGTATCAAATCCTCCTTGTTCATCGATGATGCTCCCCAGGTATGTAAAATTATCCACTTTTTCCAGAGTTTCACCATCAAGTTCAATTAGGTCGGTGCTCTCGGTGTTGAATTTGAGGATCTCGCTCTTTCTCTTATGTATGTTCACGCCTATTGAAGCTGAGAGTGCTGCTACATTGGTTGTCTTCACTTGCATTTGCTGATGTGTATGGGTTAAAAGAGCTCGATCATCCACGAAGTCCAGATCATCGAGTTGCATCCTACTTGTCCATTGTATTTCATGCTTCCCCTCAGATATAGGGGTTTTCATGATACAATCGACCACTAGAAAGAAGAGGAAAGTGATATGTCGGAATTATAATATAAATAATAACGCCTACTGCTATGCAGGAACTAACCGCAACTCTAATCGGAAAGCTTATCTGCGCCAACTGATACTCGCAAACCGTGACCAACGACTCGATACTAATTACTCACCCCAAGACAAAATCAAGAAACACCAAAGCAGCAACAGGAAGATTCGATTCTATTACAATTCAAGTCTGTATATATAGATACAAAAACGACCTTGGGAAAAACAGAGTAATTAGCATACTAAAATGACATTACAACCAATCACAGTTAACAAGGTCCAGTGTAGGAAATGAAAAGCAGTACCGGTTTCCGCTCACTTTACAATTAAATAAAAAATAGCAAAATCACATGAAAAATAACTAGTTTCTTCTCTTCTTAGCAGAAAGGTGAGATCAGACAGCCTTGTTTGACACCGGTTCTCACTGGGAATGCATCTGTTAGCTGTCCTCCGTGCACGATTTTGTACTGTAGTCTGTCGTAAGAATTCCAGGTGATGTACACCGTAGTGTTGAAGAAGTTTCATAGAGATCTCCTGTCTACGCTGTCAAACGTCTTTTCATTGAGATATCATGACGAAGTGTCAATGTATGCAACATTAACTAAGTGTTTCAGTTAACTGTTTATTAGTTAAGAGTGATGGTCATAAGAAAATCGTATGATCAATTCAATCATGACCCATATGTTGAGATAGACACTAAATTAGTTCCAGAGAAGAACTCAACTGAATTACAGTACATGTAAGGATAACGAATAAACTATTAAGGATGATCGCTATCGACAATTGTCGTCCTAAACATTCATTAATCCCCTTTTTTGTTCTTGTAGGCTAATTAACAATTAATTGCATGTCATACAAATTGTTAGTAACCACTCAGTATAAGTAAAACAGGCTAAACATGCAACCATAAAAGCTAGACTCGAATTGATATGATAAACTAAGAGATATTCGTTTGCCTTGTCATTGTAGTGAACGTACTAATAAATGTGAAGGCAAACACATGTGCACTACTCTAATTATTATCTCATTTCACTTGTTACTAGTATGAGTATGATGATGACAGAAGTGCTAGTAGTAATTTGGCAGTGTAGATTATATTAAGCTGTCTTATAGAACCTCAATGGTAAATAGTTTGCAAACGTTTAACAATCAATTGGAGTAAGCTAATTCATCGGAATCATTTGCTTATCGTATGTCTTGTCACATAAAATATTCGTGCATGTTAATGAACCCTCCATATTTGCGAGAATCCATCATCCTAGTTATCATTCATTAACTGGAAGAAATATGTAATAGAAAGATGTACAGAAAACGCTAATCACAGTTACTTCAAAAACTATTGGCGTTCCTAATAATGACTTGTCAAAATAACTTGAAGGATAATATTCCCTACTTTGTGTATCAATACAGTGAATTCACTGCTTAATGCATATCGATAAATATTTAGTCTTAGTTTCTTAAGTTAATCATCAGTTCACATTAAGCATTTCTTTGTTTCCATGCCACGTTTAAAAATGTATAATTCATCATTCCGTTAATGAAAACTACAATTTATTGTCAAGTTCAGTTGCATGAATAATCATTATAGTACATAGTTGATTGTTATTCATTGGCTTAGTCGTCACATTTCGCTTAGTGATATTCATTATAGATGAACAGTTATCATTTTCGTTCATTTTTGGACGAAGATACCTATAAAAATGTTATCATTTCAGTTGAGTGTTATTCTCATTGACTAGAATTTTATGACAAGTTGTATTGACAGATTACAGAGTATTTGTCATCACTTTTCAAAAATGTTTAACGAAGTGATTCAGTAATGTTCACATCTGATAAATGATGTTTACATGATAATCATACAGCATAGTAACCATTGATTTTGCAAAGTAAACTGTTGAATTACAATGATTACGAAAATACAATGAATACTTCCTATTGTAACATTACACCTCGATGAATTCAATTCGAAGTGGTAGGCCCATTGATAACTATGAATGTATACATGGTAAATTGTCAGCAATTCGTTCAATCGATTGATATTATCCTCACTAATCACTCATGTTTTACTAAAAGTAACACGAATAACATTTCAGTTGTTTCCTACTAGCACCAATAACGTTAATTGAGTAATCGATCTAACTACTTACGTGTACATATTTAGTGGAAACTTATCGATTACGAAAGAAGATTGTGAGATGTTAACGGTAGAAATATTTTATTTAAGATTTCAAGTAAGTACATAATTGTAAATCAGCTTCATTCTGCAGACAGTTTTCACTTTCAAAGAACCTGTTGCTTTATCATCGTCTGGGAAATAAGTATAAATAACTTTACATTAATTATTCGATTTCCACTTCATGAAATTGTTTCAATTGTTCTCAGCGTTTCTCAGATGAACTCTTTGAAGTAAGTAAATAAGAATCGTGTCCGTTATATGTGATTACAAATAAACTACATAACTCACCAAATTTTATAGTAACTTCAAACAATCACAGATGAATGCATATTTCACTCCGAATGTGTTACAGATCCACAAACCAGACATTCTCTTCTAAGAACACTGGGATCAGAATTCCAGGCACCAAACAAATAAAACATGGCGTTGCATCTACAAACAATCCGTGTCACTTCCTCGGTGTTAGTATTAGGTGGCTGGGAATACTGGCAGACATCACAGAAAGCATTGTCATTGGCTTTTTTGTTGAGGTTTCTGTCCCTAGCGTCATATTCTGTAGATTTTATTGAGATAATGCTGACATTATCAGAAGTTGCAGATAACTCATCCATATCAACGTTTATTTGTAGCTGACTGTTTGTAAGGGCATCTGATTGCTGAGATTTTAAGCGTCTAGGTGACAGAATATACTGAGGTATACTTGCTCCAGGCAGCGGATTGATATCCTGGATAGTAGCTGATCCTGCGACTAATTGTTGCATGTAGTGTACAACAGCTATGAACTGCTTCTCTGGCATTCGTTCTAATGAAGAGGTAAGTATTTAAAACCTTGTTAGCTCATACGCGTTTCTTCGTTGAGGTGAATAGTTTTCGATTGCAACGTTGACCAAATGGTTTCGAGAAATTAGCCATCATACGATAATGCTTACCATTGGAAATTAGGTGTTTTCTTGTAACATCAATGCTATCAAATTACTGGATGGTAATCTATATTCTTGCCAAAATATGTAGATGCAATTGACGGGATGCACATCCACAATATATGAACCTGTAATGTCATTGACTCGCGATAAATCTGTTGTTGCAATCATCTCAGTAGCAGGCAGACGTAGTTGCCGCCTAATCAGCTGACATGCATCCGGAGTCAGTCGTTTTCGTAACACTGAAAAGAATCTCATTTCACAGATGTTGAGCTTATTTCTCGATTTCTGCATGTAAGTCTGTACTCGGGCTTGCATCTGATAATTAACTCGAAGACAACATCCTCATCCACGTGTTGTTGTCGTACGCTAGAGAGTTACATTCGTGGTTGTGCTGCAGATTTCCGCGTACGACAGTCCAACAACCATGGACCTGTTTAGCGAATACGAATGACGGGCATCCACATTTTGATGACGCCCTGCGAAGAATTTGTTAAAAAATTAAGCAACATACTTTCTCCTTTGCGGTTGACCATGAATCGCATTTCGATGGCGCCAGCCACTTCTCCAGCACTGAAACTTGATACAGGGTTTCTGATTCCGATGGAAACAAGAATCACGAATCATTAAGGGACAATATATCGCTTTTTCAAATTCACTGACTGCATTTTTCAGTGCATCTAGTGTTGGAAATGCAACTAAGAATAGCGTAGTCAAGAATAAGTTTTCTGGCTCCGTTACGACACTACGCATTGTAGTCAAACTAACGCTATCGTCAGTACGAGCAAAGTTTAAGTTCATAATGCTAGAAAAGTGATTACTCAATTGATGCATCTCCATTTTATACCACGTTAATCAACTGTCAAACCAATAAGTTAAATTATCGCACACTATTTTTCCATTGGACGAAAAGGAGCAGAGTGAGGGTTAGAAAATTTTTTAAAACAAAACAAATTTCTAACCCATCAATTTTAAACCACAATGGGAATAAATATCATCATTTTCGTCCAGGTCACCAAACCATTCTGGAAACTGAACACTTACGTAGAAACTGAACACTTACATAGAAACGAACACTTTTCAATTATAATTGTAAATTTTCGTTTTGTACTTTGACCATTTATACAAACAATGGAGCGATTATTTAGGTATGGTGGAGTTTCATCAATTTTTTTTGAGGTAAATTCTTCTTTAATTTTGACTTGAGGGCGATTCAAGAGGCAGGTGAGTAAACACCTGATAGGCGGACTGAGCATGGGAAAATTGTACCTTACCAATACGGTGTTGAGTAGCCTGCTAACTTTCTAATACATAGGACTTAGGTAAGATGTATTCTGTCTTGAAATAGGCATAAAGTTAAGGAGAATCAAGTATTTTCATTAATCATTTTAAGTCATTTATTTGTGTAGTAAGTTATTTGTAATATCATAACTAACTGCCCGTAGAATAGTCGCTCATTTATTTACTCTGTGAAAGTCCCTAAATTTTATTAAACTTTGTGTCTTACACTGATGCATTTACAACTTTTTAAAGGTTCTTTGTGTATGAAAATGCGCATCTCTACGTTTTCCTGAAATGTTTATGTAGTTAATCTGTATAAGGCTAAATTTATAGGTAGTTTATATAACCCAACAAACGTTTATTATGTTTTATTGACATACTTTTATAACACACATGACTTTAGTGCAAACTGTTTTTGAATGTGATACAACGAACATAAATTTGGTTTCAATGGCCAATTTCATTGCTTGTAATTTGAGAGCAGCCAAACGACGAATAAAGTAAATTTACCTAATTATGCCATAGTTAGTTATTCTTTTTAAAAGAAGACTATCGTTAGAAGTGTTCAGCGGTTCAATTCGGCCACTTATATTCACTTAGTTTTTATTGGATTGAGTAAAAGGTTAGTTGTTCTTCGATACAAGATTATCTTAAATAGGTGGAAGAGCGATTTCTTATGTAGCTGTTATGTATTTCTCAACAATAACTTCCAATACAATCATAGTCAAATAAGTACCACATTTTGCAATCCATGTCTGTCCAGTCGTATGATGAACATACCATGAAAATAACGGATTGTCATTATGGTGTTAAGTTTATACAAACAGTTTATTGCACCAAGAGGATATCAGAAATGAATTGCATTCATATCTTAATTAACGCATTTTATGGGCTAATGAATGATGAACAGTGTACCAATTGATTCAAATTGTTTTATTAACAGTACAAAGTCTACGTAGAAGTATTTTAATACTTTAAGCCATTTGCTTGGATGATATATTTTAAAGTTTTTCAAGTTACTTTCGATAAAGTTTTCTCTTCTCTTTGTTTCTTATTATTTGGTTATCTTTCTATGAACATTCATATTCCGCTGTAGTAAATGTCAATTTTCTGGTTTGCAAATACTGTTGGGTAATACAATATGAAATATTGTCTTTCTTTGTTAAAAGTTTTGAATGAAGTTGCCATTTAAATGTGATGCATTCTAATCTTAAAGTTTTCAAGTGAGTAATGTATGAGGATGATTTAAGTAATAGAACAAAATTAGTTGAAATTTTATTTAAAACTAAGTTAGACAGGCTAAAAGATTTCCCTTCTCTGACAACAAAGTTACCTGTGAATGCATTTTGTTAAATGTACGATCTAAAGTCACTTTTACACAAAAATGTTTTACAACGTGTAATGTATTCGGAAGAGATGACATTTTGAAGAAGTTGATTCACACATAGCCATGCTTTGAGGAAGGTCCTCATAATGTGACTAATTTAATGCCTTGTCAACAAATACTTGTCCATTTTGTAACTGAGTACTAATGAAAGCCGAATACCATTGTAAAGTTTGCATTTTCTTTTAACTATTAAAATCATGATGGAGTTTATTCATAGCATCAATGTAAATATTAGGAAGTTAAATACTTGTTCCACTGTACTTGTATATACATTCTTTTCTCTAGCTACATATAAAAATGAACCGTTCCAATAGAATAAACTTCAAAACAGAACCACAGTGAACCCGTCCTATACAGAGAGATTAAGAAAAAACTGATGAGCGCGAAACTGAAAATACTCTCAAATTTGTAAGATGACTAGAAGACAGTTATTATACATACTACTCACAACTTCAATGACCAACAAGTTGAGTGAAATATCACTATATATACTATTGGGAAGTGTAGTAAAATACAATTTTTCTCATCTCTCGCAATAGTCCATGTTGTCTCTGATTGTTGATCTAGGCAATGTTGGTAGATGGATACTAATTGTTTATTATCTACGTGATAGTCACCAACACTAACTGGTGACACTGTGTGACATAGTTCAGTATCCATTGCATTGGTGCAAATGTATTCTGTTTTTGAGTTTTTTTTAATCTGTAGTTCCATTATACATTCGCACCCACGTTTACTACACTTCTCTACATTGAATTACACTGTGGTGTTAATCGCTTCAATTCGATCTCATCGTGCTAATGTGGTACGGCAACGTGAACATATACGTATGTATGCCAGGTTCAACACTATTCATGACTGATTGATTGACTGTTAGTTAGAAGTTTATTACCTTTTACTTCCAGTCTTCTTAAACTAGTTAGATTGTTTATCGTTGCTTTTAATTTGCTCAACTTAATCTAACGAAGCTTAAATTTATTGTATTCGACAAACTGGCTACGAAAAACCAATTGACATGAATTAAGTAATACATCTTAAAATGTTTGTAAGTTAACAAATAAATGTTAGACTTCCTTCGCGCTGTTAAGCTTCAGCCAATTTCCACTGCTTAGTAATTAAAAAAATATGCAACTAACAACCAAATTGACAGAAGGAATTGATTATTTTGTGAAATTACAGAGAGAAACAAATGATGCTTTCATTAAATTTACGCATCTATAGGCACACCTGGTTGTTTGCATACTGCTTACTATTTCTTTTCATCTTATCTTTTACCTACTGAGTCTACACTTTGCCTCTTTTTTCGTCAACTGTATACTATTGCCACTACATACGACATTCCTATTGTTGCGATAAACTTAAGGATTATATTATTTTGTGAATTATTCTTGTCATGCTCTTCCAAACTTGACTTCTTTGCTGTGTTCACTTTGTGTCTGGTTTGTTTATCTTCACTTCCGCCATTTTTTGGCTTGCAATTTTGTTTTGGGCTGTTAACCATTTGGTTTCAGACTGGGTGCCTACAATATTGAAGGTTTGTAATAATTCGTTTACAATATATTGCATAGAACAATATTGCTTGACAGGTCAATAATTACATTATTTGGAACTCATTTCTTTTGATTTGGCTCAATTGGTTCTTATTTGGAAGCTTGTCTAGTTGTATCTTCAGCGCCCGGCGTCTGGACGTTTGGTTACCGTTACACCTATTTTATACTACTTATATACTATTCTTGTAGGTAGTATCCATCACAAATGTCGAATAAAACATTTCTTCTTCAATAGAATATTTTGACTGTTTATTGAAAAATGTACAGGGATATTTAAACAAACTACTACCAAAATTAATTTAAGTAAAGTGAGAATGATGACATTTTTTTCGACACTAGAATGAATTCACAGTTTCTTTGTCTTTTCATAAGCTGTACTATCATTAATTTAACATCACGGATTGGTCTGAATTAGACATCCAGTGATCGCCAGGAAATGGAACCAGACAACTGTTTCATCCTAGTTCAGGACTCTTTAACAGTGCACGTCCCCGACTCCGCCCAGGATTAAGCCCATGACTCTCCGATTACATTGTGAACGCTTTATCACTAGACCACATAGTCGGCTCCCAACAGTTGATATTCCCAATTCAGTCAATTTGTGATATGTTTACGCGGCCTCATTCAATGTCATCGGTGCACAATAGTCTCACATTCGACACAGGTAAGCTCTGCTGAATACATCTTCTCACTAGGAATTTCAGGAATCACATTGAGTAGTAAATCACTGGTAAGGTGATATTGATTGCAACTAAGTATTGTGAGGATTGTCAAATGTCACTTTGATACCTAATTGAGATCAATTTTTAATATAAATTAAACATCTGACAATCTCCACAACATCCAGTTACTGTGTGTTATTAATGGTAGATAGTTCAATGTATGAATTCACTTTTAATTCAGAATGAATATTTCATCAGGGATTAGAAATTTACATTGTGATTAAGTTAAAATTAAGTAATTTTAAACCAAGAATTTATAGATACATTAAGTGATGATGTTAGAATATACTACTGATAAGTTGATTACGTAATCGGATACAGGCTTATTAAGAATGCAACAAATTCAAAATGTCAGATATAAAAGATGCATTTTAAAAAAATGACGAGTATCAGCATGTTGTTTTGAATGCATATTGGAAACTACATTTTAAAGGCTTAAGAATTTTTATTAGTTCAATTAAACAGTTTCAAGATATAAAATTAATGAAATGATTACATTCAAATTAACAGTAAAATGACATCATTTAGTCATACTGGTGTACTATGAATGGCTCTAGTAACTAGACATTTGTGTTTAGTAGGAATGAGTGTCCAACTCTCATTAGTCTTGGTACTAATAACTGAGTGTATTCTAACCCTCGTTTACTTGACATTCATTGTTGTGATCATAGTTTGTTGTGTTCATCTTTGACCCCTCCTCCGCCTCATTAGCTTGTTTATCATCTATTCTAAATAAATTTTCGTTAAACTATGTAATTAATCCAATGGTGGTAAATTCATTAATTCACTTTCTAAGGACCTGGAATGTATATTTATATGATTGAAATATACCCATTATATCATGGAAATAACAAGAATATGTTTCTCAATGAAGAGTTTGCCTTTAAATGAATCGATACCCTCAATACTGTGCAATCGGTAATATATGCATCTTCCATAACAATAATCAATAGTGTCCATACCTCAAAAGAAATAAGTGAGCATATCAACGATTAAAGAAACGTTATGTAAATGAGAAGTCTGGAAATGTAGTTGGGCATTCATAAAAATGTCATAGAAGTTAGATAGAGATTATTAAACGTGAACAAAAGTGAATAGAAGTTACGCAATATGCTGAGATGAGGCAAAATGTGTTCAAAGGTGAAAATATGTTTGTTAAGAGTAAAGGGTTAATAAAGAAGTAGAGGAAAGTAGTAATATTCTATGACAAATAATTGTTTGCTTGTTTTAAGTTTTGAACCAGGGTAAAGGTGAAGATTGAACATGTCTAATTTTGATGAATAATTCTGGCTTCAGTAATTAAAAGCAGGCGAAATATTAATGTCTATGGTAGACTTTTGCTGATTTCATAAATGACTTGAAACAAAAGTCTGTTTTGATTAGGAATATTTTGTTTACAAGGTACTGAGTAGTTGAGCTTTCTGTTGATCCACTGCCACTTTTTTCGATCAAACTGAATGGTATTCTTTACGCATTTTAATATAGAGACCTAGTCAAAAATATAACGCGCTTCATAATAGCAAATGAATTCAAAGTCTTACATGAAAGTGATCGGGTGAAAGAGTCAATACTTCAGGTTGTTTTTGACCGTGAGACAGTTAAATAACAGTATTCTGAAAATCATTGAAACAATATTCCTCTGAAAGATTTAGAAACTTTTAACGTTAGGATGCCCTCTGACTGATCAAAGTTGAAATTAATCTGTTAATGTTGAATATTCCAAACAAGTGCACATGATGTAAGAACAACCACAAAATGCATCTTTCCTCCATGTAAATGTTATCTTATTAAATTGATCGATTCAGCGTAAGAATTTAAATAGTAGTATTATTAGTAGTAGTAGTGTTTGCAGTAGTCATAGTTACAGTAATAACGGTTATAGTAGTAATAGTTGTAGTTTTAATCAATTACTTTTCATCATTTTCATTGATCTATCAAAGATAAATCTTCTTCGAATAAAAAGTAACAAAGAAACTTTTGGCATTAGTTTTGTGTTTATTTATAACGTAATTTGTCAATGGAATACATGAATTATGCTAAACATAGAAGTCATGTAATCGATTTTCAAATCACTTTCATCATTTATTATTATGACCACCTTGAGGAAGTAGAAGAAGACGAAGAAGAAGAAGTAGATAAGCAATCGAACCAATAAAACGATAAAATGAATAAAGAAGAAACTTTCAATTTTGAAGGTTGCAATGAATAAAAATTCAACTGTTAATAAAAATTAATCAACATTGAAACATCGAAAATTGTTTGTTTAGTTCTGCTTTTTTGTTTATTTTGTGTGTGTGTGTGTCTGTTTGTATTAAACTGCCTACATTCACTAGATGAATGTTTGATTGTCACATAATTAACAGATGCTCATAATTGAACATTTTATTGTAGTTTCTAAGGAATACATCGAAGATGATGTCTTAACAATAACACTGTGTTTACTTAATTAAAGAGTATACAGACAATTAATTTATTTAGATGAATGATTTAACTGAATGGATTCGTCATAGATTGATGTTAGCAGGATACTATTGAAAAGTGATGAACACTAGACAGCTAGTAAGTGACACTTCAGCAGTGTGCACTCTGAATTTCACCCCAAGGGCATCAGGTTAACAAACACAAATTCTGCACTAGTAAGCCGCCATACAATGGTAGAACTCCAACTTCCATCTGTTTGTGATATATAACGCGACGATCATCCATTGTCATTCATGATAACCGTCTCACTTCCGACAAGTCTGAACTTGACCACTCATGACTTCTTACTTGAGGTTCAGGAACATTCTAAAGTTAGTCACTAGTAAGCTGATTATTATGATATAATTAAGATGTTTTGTGGAAATTGGCATTTGTAGCTGAAAAATATACTAAAAATACTAATCTTTACGAACCATTCCAATTCGATTAGAATAATTTAATGTTAAATATTAACATGGAAATCACTGAGTATTCGACATATACACCATTCTCATATCAGATCTCATGGTGATGTAAAATAGTAAGTGAGAATTTATTAGTTTACAAATGTTACTATTGAAAAAGCTGGTTGAAAGTCAGAAATCATCAGTCACCTATTCTGTCAATCCATACGAATTGCTTCGGAATTGTTGCGTGTATTACCTCACTAGAAATCGAATACAGAAACTTAAGGATTTACTACGAGGCCACTGAATTGACGTTTGGTACTTTACACTTTCAACTTTAGTCATTTTGAGATGATAGTTTCATGATGATTATTTGACTTTATCAATTGTTTCATGCCAGCTATCATTGAAATTTATAGATGTCGACTTTGAAACGTAATTCTGGGAGTCCCACTGATTAAGCATTCAATAATACATATCTTCTAGATATGAATGAGAAAAGAAATCTACATCTCAAATACATGATCACTTGGTCAAAAGATTATAATGCCGCTGAGTTGTATCTAAGCAATAATTATATCTTCATCTTAACTGACTGTGAAGGATCATATGACTCATAAAGCTTTTATGGATGTCATGACAAACAGAGTTGAATGCTCTAACAGGATGATATAAATAATATCAAGCAGTTTAGTTCGTAATGTAAATAGCATAAACAAAATGTTAAACAATCCTACTATACAATGACTGAAGGAGATCATTTTCAAGACATGAACCTAACTTTTCGTAGACTTTCTAGGTAAGTTGTTTAGCAACGGGATATCACCAAACAACTAAATTGACCTGTACATACACGTGGAATTTGTAGGACTGATTAATCTACCTTGCACGATTAAAAAATTAACACTGAATAACCGACTAAAGTGATCAATTTGTGACACAATATTACTAGGTGCATACCTTTTGTTATTCTTTGGCCAGTTGATATTTTGTTAACTGCATCTGTTTATGCTTTCAGAACATACATAGAAATAAGTTTTCTATAGAGTGACCTCAACTTCTACGTGAGATGAATTACGTCAATGTCTTCTTACCATGTGAATGGCTGTTCCATGGCTAAAGAAGCAAATACTTTTCATGATGAAACAAATAGTAAACCATGCATTTTTATAAAAGTTTCAATCTCACCAAGCATAATTTCCAATTTGTTGGGTATAATGTCAAACAAATGTGTCCAATAGCTTACCAGTAAGTTATTTCTAAATTCATTTAGATGCTAGGCTCGTTAAAGATTATCGACAATAAACACTACATGACTTGACTTTCATTTAATTCGATAGTCATCAAGAGGGCTTACCTGCAGTTTTACTAGAACTTATGTTCGCTGATTAATTCAGACTCAGTTTATTGATGTTTAAGTTAAATTGTTACTGGCAAGCGAAATTCAGGACGTGCGTCGGCTGGATATACGCACATCCTCGATTCTACTTGCCAGTCACATTTCAACTTTAATATTGCTTGTGATTGATAGCAATCCTTTCAGGATGCACATATAGTAACAGATGCTAATCAGTTTCAGTCTATTACGTATCAAATATAAATACAGGTAAATAACTTATCCTAATAATCAGTTTGTTCAGTTTTATACTGTGAAATTGTTACCACTAAGCTATTCCGACCATCCTTGGCCTACCGTATAACTGAAGCGTTAGCATTGACTGGTTGGCAAATTTTCAGTGAACAGTCACTGATGTGATTGTTTTTCTAGAACTACATTATCTTGATTGAATCCTATCAGTCAAGTTGTAGTATACCATATAAATGGGAAGTATTTGTGCATAATCTCAGCGGATGAAATTTAAGAAAAATTCCAACTTTTCGCATTGTAAGCTGATCCGAGCTTCTTCAGGAAGATAACCAAAATCAGAAGTTATCGAATATTAGTGTAAACAAGAGGTCAAATTTGATTACGAATATCCAATCGCATTCAGGATATGAAATTATTATATGAGTCATTGTAAGTGAACTAATATTGGAATTGTTGTGGATGAAGGAAGATGTGCATTGCGTTTATAGTTGAATGTTACAATCATTTATACACCTAGACTGTTCTGAGCTATGATCATGGTGAGGGATAGACAATCTAAACATTGGCCTGCAATCAAATCATAGTTGGAGTAAATCAAGGTAATGATAATTATGGGTCAAATGATGGGTGAATATTTGTAAATGGTAACACGTTGAATTGTGTAATTAGAACAAATAATTCTAAACAGAATTAATCAGTAAATATGTAAATGAAATGCGTTGGAAGATGGAGTAGTATATGTTTGAATTCATTTCTATAATTCTTAGTTGCCATGGTGCAGCTAACAGTACTCCATCTCGTCGGTTTATATTATTATTATATGATCAGTAGTCTATGTGAGCTCAGGGAGTTGTATGTTGCTGGATATGCCAAAACATATTTATTACAAGCTAATGAATATTATAGTCAAGTGTATTGTGTTAATCATGAATATAACCATGACGTAAATGTATCCACTTGATAATTTCTTTTCTCTTTTTCAACTTGGATTGACAAATTACAACTACTGCAAATTATCATTAATAAGCCACATGTAGTTGTTTACAGTAGGATTCGTAATAGGAGGAAATGTGCGTCTTGGATTGTACTTGCCAATTACAATCCAACTTAAATAATACTTGTGAATAATCGCTAAATCGAGGCAATCTGCTCAGGATGCACATATGGCAACAGAAGCTGACCAGCTTTAGTCCATAAGAAATCAACAGGAAGGATCAAGTTCATCTTAATACATTGCAGATTGTTTAAATGGAGTGACTATTCACCATAAATTATCATTTAGATAAACAATACTTGACATTGAATTATTCAAATGAATTATTGTTTATATATTTATAGTAGTTAATGAATTTAGCAAGTGTAACTAATGCACATTTTAACAACTTGACTAAACAATCACTTTTCATTGTTGACGTTTTCCGTGGATATGATTAGTGCATTGGGTATAATCTACGTATGTGGTCAGTGAATTCATCATCATCATCAACTATAAACACCTACTTTAATGACAAAGCTTGTTTATATTTTGAAAATGATCTAAATAACAATCTACCATGATCAGTAGAAGCAACACAGAGCAATTGAAACCACTAGTGTATGGATAGTTAATACACATGAATGAAAGGCAAACAACTTACTATTCAAAGCATCAACTTTATACTAACCCTTATCAGATGTATAAAGACAAATAGTAGCTCATCTCTTACACAAGAAAACAAAGAAGAATGTGAATTCAAGATTCTGCCGAAGAACAACTATCCAATGTGATTCATTAATTTATGAAAAGAAAACGAGTTAATTGATGATACATGAAGAATTTGTCAGAAATTCTATAACCAGTCTATAGAGTTCATTAGTAATAAGGGTTGTTCATAAACAAGTGAAATCACTTCACTCAATGTTATGCAAACCAACATAGTTTAGTATTGAATGTGGGGAATCTGAATATCATTTGCTTTAAGTATTACATAAAATAAAACGATCACTCTATTAAACTACATCTACGTGATTCCGAATCAGTTATGTAATTCCATGAGATGTTTCTTTACTAAATCAACACAAGTAGACAATTATGTGTCCATGCATGAATTAAGTTGGATTGTGGTTGGCAGTAGAATTCAGGGTGTGATTTTCATCGGGAACATTTAAACACATTGAAATTATGTACTTATATATAGCAGGCTAGGAGAACATTTAGATTTTTCACGATGAATACATAATAAAGATCAGAGAATACCGATAAGGGATTGGTATTTAGATCTTCCAGTGATCAATATACATCCCACAAGTGATTCAGTTTTTACTTCACGAAGAGACACCATAAACAACTGGAAGGTTAAGTGTTATACAGAACTAGTAGATACTGAACATTTTAATAAAACAACAACAGCAACAACAAAATTTTGAACAACATCCATTTATATTCCACATCAATTAAACATGCTAACAGTTGATTGAAAGGGATATTCAAGTAGGTCACTTCTGTCCAAATTTTTCAGTTGTGAGGTCGTTCAAAAAATCCCAGCTGACTAAGACATTCAATTCAGAAAGAGTGAGCAGACTTCAATAATATAAATCATTATCTACTCAAAAAAGGCAGTAGTATAATCAACACGGAATTGTTTATTTCAGTAGCCTACTAGCGAACGAAGCGTCATTTGACAAGAAACGAATCTCAAATAAAGTAAAACATGCATCGTCAATTTCACTTGAGAACTACAACCCAACTTAATCCACTATGATTTTTTGACCAACTTTTGTCAACAAATGAGGCTGGATCAACGATAAAAATACAAAATTCTTCACATTAACGTAGAAGATGCTCAAGATGCTACTTTGTAAGCTGTAAGTCATATCTGTGAGACAAAAGGAAGAAATCAAATTGTATGTGAACTAAGCTTAGTTGAATATGCGTTGGTTGATCACTGTTTAGTGACTAGTTAGATATTTGTCAAGTTCTTTATAATGCTGATCGAATTCCATCGATTTTGTTGATATGTGGCTACTAGTAAAAGTGACTCGACATCACTAGCACTATGTTGAGGTAATAAGCTGTAATGGAGAGCGTCAATAGAAAGTTAATCAGTTACAACGTAGAGCTTGGTACCTGTGTACTTTGGTTCAAGTTGCCATGCCTCAATTAATAAATACGAATGAAACTGTGGGAAAGGTAGGTTGTGAGAAACCTCGGTTTTGTGCAATTTGACGCTCATCATTAAAGCGTAACTGCAATCATTGATGGAACTCATGATCCCAAGCGGATTCGATAGCAGATGATGTTGAGCTACCTACACTAGTAGCCACATCGCAACAATGTCGGTAAAATTCTAAAAAACTATAGAAGACTTGACAAACGTTAAATTGGCAATTACACAGTGATCAGCCAATATACAAGTCAGTCCTACTGAAGTTAATCACGGTATGGTTTAGTTGCTGCTGATTATTCCAAACTGGGAAGCTGGGTGACTGGATAGAATTAGCTTAAAGCATGAGTTTCCTTTAAAATTGTAGGTAAGGTTTGCTAACGAGTGATAAACAGCACGTAATCTAGGTCAAGCATTTCCAGCCGACTACTCATTGATATTTCGAATTGACCTCTAGCAGATTTCTAAAGTGAAGGACTACACAATTATATATTCTATTAAAATAATTAAGTTTATTTCTAAAGAGGGGTCTGAAGTGAATAAGAGCTTAACCTCGACATTGAGCTGAATAAGTTTTCCAAATAACTGTATATTGTTATCTACAATGGGTTTTGTTACGACTAGTTGTGTTGTAGCCACCGTAATGTGATGACATAGTTATAGTTACTAATTATCATGAGTGAAACGCGTTAAAAACAATGTCGTCAAAATAATGCGAAAGACAGCTTGCACAAGGTTGTTTAGGGAATTGTCAATAGGAAGCCTATATCTATGTTTTGTGTTCATCAATAATCGTCAGCAAGGCGTACCTGCAAACCTTAAGCTGACTGTATATAATGAATCACCTAGACTAAATTACAGCTAATAATAATAATAATAATAATAATAATAATAATAATAATAATAATAATAGTTTTATTCTCACTTTGTACATGAGAGCATGCCAGTTTACAGGCATGGTCACAATGATAAGTTTACATACATACTGTAGCGGTAAATAATCCCCAAAATAAATAGTTGCATAGGCTCTCGACATTGATGCTGACCATGTTTGTTTTAGCGGACACTGCTAGTTGAAGGCGCGCGGTCACGCATCTCCACCAGATCACGACTCGAACCACCGTGGGTAGCATCTCTCTCTAGTTTGTCAGCTTAGACGTTGCTATCCCATAAAAGTTCTGTATACGCTCAAATACAGTTTCGCTTCCATCCTTTATTGCCTTCTGATTTCTCATTCGTAAGAGTGGGGTCCATTCGATAGAAGTGTCTTTGGTTATACGACAAGCGCAACTTGGTCCTATATCCGGGGAACACTTCATTGGTGAGCTCAACGTGATCTGGACACGATAATTTACTGTGAGTCCGTTCCTTTTTATAGTTTAAAACAGAGTAACTTTGGTGGTTTAATTTTTTTTTACCGCATATTTTTCACAGTAATTTTGTATTTGCATTCATTACGATTTTTATGATGTCAGACCAGACTCCTAAGCTAATTAGGATTAAGACCCCTACGCCTCCAAACTTTCAGCTTATTCCTTTCTGGGCAGATAATGTCGAAGCCTGGTTCTGCTACGCAGAAGCGGAATTCCAAAACCAATGTGTGACTGATCCACGCGTTCAATTTCTGGCGGTTGTAAGGTCACTTCCGCGTGAATTGAACAGGTACGTCACCCCCTTCTTTTTTAGTCCTGACTGCCTAGAACCGTACGAACAACTCAAAAAATCGATTCTTAAACGAGGAGATTTATCCGACCGACAACGTCTTGATGAGTTGTTTCATACTATTGATCTTGGTAACGGTTCTGCGACCGAAATGTTATTGCGCATGAAAGAGGTAATAGGTCAACGTACTTTTGACGAAGGACTCTTCCGTCAACTATTCTTATCAAAACTGCCACAACAAGTGCAAGCAGTGTTAGTAACTTTTAACAACAACCCAGTTGATGAACTAGCTTCATCTGCCGATCGAATTCTGGAGATCACCAGAACTCGCCACAATGAGGTTTATTCTGTTACAGAAAAGCCTCTAGAAACCGAAACCGAAATTACTAAATTGTGCCATACTATTTCTCGTTTCCTCGATCTACACGAGCAACGCCGACCAAACAATCCTCGGCGACGAAGTTCGTCGCGTAAAAAATCCTCCTCTCGACGTCGACGAACAAAAAATCCACATTGGTGTTGGTACCACAACACCTATGGCAAGGAATCAAAGAAATGTAGAAACCCCTGTTGTTTTCCTAGCCTCAAACCCACTGCCTCGGGAAACTATCCCGCCGGCACGCGTTAGCGGCAACCGTAGCCGGTGGAAACAGCCGCCTGTTATTCATCTCTGATGTGATAACGAAGGTTCGCTACCTCGTCGATACTGGCGCAGAAGTCAGCGTACTTCCTGCAACTTCATCTGATCGCCAACATGAAGCTGCATTTGATCTACAGGCAGCTGACGGAAAACAAATAGCCACGTATGGTAAGAAATATGTCTACTTAAACGTGGGGTTGCGAAAACCCATACACTGGATTTTCACTATCGCTGATGTGAAAATACCTATCATAGGCATAGACTTACTAAGCCACCACAACTTGCTTGTGGACGCTAGCAAAAAGAGGCTAGTCGACGGCAACACAAAGCTGTACGTACGTGGAACCACTGGTACAGGTTGTAGCCTATGTCCTCTTCGCTTTAAGCATTTAATTAACCCTTATTTTCAGCCAATACTTGACAAGTATCCGGACCTGAATAAGGCGACATCGAAGTTATCATGTGTAACCAGCAATGTTACACATCACATCACGACTACAGGTCAACCTGTATTCTCCAAAGCACGCAGATTAGCACCCGAAAAATTAAGGATTGCTAAGAACGAATTCGACCATATGATTGACCTGGGAATAATCCGCCCATCCAGCAGCCCATGGTCGTCTCCATTACATATGGTCCCGAAGAAAGACAGCAATGATTGGCGTCCTACCGGTGATTATCGACGTCTTAACGCACAAACTACTCCAGATCGCTACCCTTTACCTCACATCCACGACCTCACGGCCACGTTAAAGGGAATGAAAGTATTCTCAAAAATTGATCTTGTAAAAGCCTACAATCAAATACCGATGGCAGAAAATGACATCCCAAAAACGGCTATTGTAACCCCGTTCGGTCTTTACGAATTCCTTCGAATGCCCTTCGGCTTGAGGAATGCAGCACAAACGTTTCAACGTTTCATTGACGACGTGTTTCGCGGGCTCGACTATGTCCATGCATATGTCGACGACTGCTTGATAGCAAGCCCAGACGAGGAAACACACATGAAACATTTGGACACAGCTTTTCAAAGACTGCAGCAATACGGAATTACTATTAATATACCAAAATGTCAAATCGGAACAACTTCATTGGACTTCCTGGGGCATACCATTGATGCTAATGGTATACAGCCTCAAGAACACAAGGTGGCGGCAATTCTGGAGTATCCGGAACCAACAACCATTAAGCAGTTACGAGCTTTCAACGGCTTGGTAAGTTTTTACAGACGATTTATCCCCAACTGTGCATCTATAGTGAAACCACTAACAGATCAACTTCGTGGGAACTAAAAGGCGATCACAATGGATCCAGAATCGAAGAAAGCCTTCGTTGCAATTAAAGAGGCAATAGCCAAAGTAACTATGCTGGCATACTACAATACTGAGGCTCCCGTCAGCATTGCGGTCGACGCTTCTGACTCAGCGATTGGCGCAGTTCTGCAACAATGGACTAACCAAGCTTGGCAGCCTTTAGCATTTTTCTCAAGACGATTAAACGACACCGAATCAAGATACAGTACTTTTGGACGTGAACTTCTAGCTATGTACTGTGCTGTACGTCATTTTCAACATTCCATCGAAGGCCGGGAATTCGCAATATTCACCGACCATAAACCACTGACGTTTTCGATGAAATCATCTACAGATAAGTACTCTCCACGAGAGTCGCGTCATCTTGACTATATCTCCCAATTCTCTACGGACATACGACATATATCGGGAGCTAACAATGTAGTTGCTGATGCCTTATCGAGAATACATTCCTTGAATCGTATCCAAGGAATCGACCTTGTTAAACTAGCTCAACTTCAAAGTGAAGATATCGACTTTCATCACGAGTTAGCTGCAACAACGCTCCAACTCCAAACCAAAACGATTGGAAAAGGTAAGAACACTTTAATTTGTGATTCTTCTACAGGTATAGCCCGTCCAGTCGTCCCCAGGAGTTATCGACGAGTTATCTTCGACACATTGCACAACCTTTCTCATCCTGGAATTCGTGCTACACGTAAACTGATTACCGATAGATTCTGCTGGCCAAAAATGAATAAGGATATTAAAGAATGGGCACGCACCTGCATATCCTGCCAAAAGAACAAGGTAATCCAACATAACAAATGCCCCCTAGGCACTTTCTCAACCCCTGACGCTCGATTCGATCACGTCCACCTTGATTTGGTAGGACCTCTACCAGAATCAAATGGATTTTCTTATCTTCTGACATGCGTGGACCGATTTACACGCTGGCCAGAAGCGATTCCACTTAAAGACATCACTAGTGAAACGATCGCTCACGCTTTCGTCGAACGATGGGTAGCCAACTTTGGTTGTCCATCTATAATAACGACAGACCGTGGACGTCAGTTTGAATCTGGATTGTTCCACGCTCTGACCAAACTTCTTGGAACTACACGTTTCAGGACGACCGCCTACCACCCACAATCTAATGGTTTGGTAGAAAGATTTCATCGACAACTGAAAGCATCACTTTCAGCAACAAACATCCCTCAGTGGACCGACGCCTTACCACTAGTTTTACTCGGGATTCGCAGCACTGTAAAGGAAGATGTTGGATGTAGTGTCGCCGAATTAGTCTACGGAATGACTCTTCGACTACCAGGTGAGTTTGTGGAAACCGCTTCCACTTCGGCAAACCTGGATATGAACTCTTACGTGAATCGGCTTTCAAATGCTATGCGTTCAGTTAAGCCAGTTCAAACTAGACAACAATCGACAGACATCTTTATCCAACCTGCCTTAAAATATAGTACACACGTTTTCGTACGTCGTGATGCCGTACGCCGACCTCTCGACGCAACCTACGAAGGGCCATACAAGGTCCTGAAACGTGAAACAAAGTACTATACGATTGACAAGAATGGCCACGAGGATAACGTCAGCATTGACCGCCTCAAAGCAGCTTACCTAGAAGGTACACCTTTTAGTGTCGAATTCGCTGCAACACCTGGAAAACGTAGCACGGACGAAGTCATTACGCCTCAAGCAATAACTAACAAGCAAGTAGAAGCATCAAAGAGCCCTGTAACGCCGAAAGCTACGCGTTCTGGTAGAAAAGTTCGATTTCCAGAAAACCTAAACGAATACTATGTTTACTGATTTCCTCCCACTACCCACGTACGTATTACAATTTTCTTGTTGTCTTAAATAATAACAAAGAAAAAAAAATAAAATAAAAATCGATAAACCTATTATTATTATTTATGTATTTTTTTTTCTAAAAAAAAAAGTAATAATAATAATTTTACTGTGTGCACTTTATGAAATTTTGTGTCAAAAAAAAAAAACTTTTCATTATTTGTTGTCGGTATTCAACACGTTTTTTTATATAGACGCATCGAGTTAACAATTCCCTTTTTTTGTACACTTAACGCACAGATTTAAATTTTATTTTTTCTTTTCGACTTCCAGGCCGTCTGGAAACAAACAGAAGAACGTGGAAGAAACAAGAATTTTATTTTATGTACAATTATTTTATGCAACGACACCTTAGTTTAGGTACAGACGTCCAGAAGCTGCACAACATCGCAAGCTATCGAAGGAACGTTTACCAATGTCTGACGCATTGGGTTTTATCCTTGGGCTGGCACGTCTTAGGGTCCTCACGAACCCATTAGGGGGGGAGTGAGCTGTAGCGGTAAATAATCCCCAAAATAAATAGTTGCATAGGCTCTCGACATTGATGCTGACCATGTTTGTTTTAGCGGACACTGCTAGTTGAAGGCGCGCGGTCACGCATCTCCACCAGATCACGACTCGAACCACCGTGGGTAGCATCTCTCTCTAGTTTGTCAGCTTAGACGTTGCTATCCCATAAAAGTTCTGTATACGCTCAAATACAGTTTCGCTTCCATCCTTTATTGCCTTCTGATTTCTCATTCGTAAGAGTGGGGTCCATTCGATAGAAGTGTCTTTGGTTATACGACAAGCGCAACTTGGTCCTATATCCGGGGAACACTTCAATACAAATATTATTACAAATTGTCAATGTCAGGACATTCATAGCATAAAAAGATTTGAATTGAGAATCAAATCACGAAGTTTTAACTATTAGGACACCAAATATTTATATTCTATCCTGGTGCTATTATTATTAAGAACCGCGCGCTCCTTGACCACTGCGTCACAATTCCAAAACACGGTTAAGAGTTTGCAGAGTGGAGTATTGAGCGTGTTCAGATGCAGGATAAGATCAAGAGTACTTGGAACTTGGGCGTAGAACAGAAGTCAGTAGTTTTGTGCCAGTAGGTTCCATAATAGCCATATACATATTAATCTACAAATATAGGAAAGACGAAGACAGAGAAAACACAAAACAAAAGCACTGGTATTCTGACACAATTAATGTGTATACAAGCATTGAAGGACATAACATGCCACTTACGTTAACTGAACGAATGGGCAGAATTAATATTTATACTTGAGTTTATATTTGGATTAAAGATGAAGAACACTAGTTTATGACTATGACAGGTAACTGGTGCTTACACATTTAGAGTCCCTATTATTTCGCTGGTGGAATAAGAAACAATGGTTGGGGTGAACATTTCTAATGATCTATCAGAATTGATGAGATGACCAACCAGTTGCACAAATAAAGGAAGCGAATCTGTTTCTCGAATGGCTTGAGGCAAATTGTTCCAGATTCTCGAGAATTTATTTGTAAAATAATTCATATAAAGAAGAGATTTAGAATGTGAAATTTTTACTTTCAAGGCTGAATTGCGTAGGTTATAGCAAGAAGGTTCCTCGAACTTAATTGTGCTAGATGATGAAAACGCCAAATTGTTCAATATCTTATAAAAGAAGATTAAGTTTAACTTGAGTTGGCGCCTTCATAAAGTTTCTAGTCCTAATTTAGTGCACTTAGTTTTATAGTCCAGAGTACAATCAGTCTCAAGAATATGAAGAGTAAAGCGATGTTGTACAGACTCCAGTCTGAGTTTATTCTTAATGGAAACATTACTGAGAATAAAAGTGCAGTATTCCAGTAAGGGTCGGACACAAACCTTATATAGTAGAATATGAGAGTCATTGCTATGAAAGTTACGTATTATGCAACCCAGTAGTCGATGTGACTTAAATGTCTGCATATTGACCTGTTCTGTAAAAGATAGATCATAAGAGTATCTTAGTCCTAAGTCAACTACTGACTGTAGCCTAGACAACTTACTACCGTTTATGAAGAGATCGAAATTGAGGCGCTTATCTCCAAAACATATCCAACCACACTTAGAAGCATTAAGATCTAACTTCCATTTTGAGCACCATACTGCGACCTTGTTGAGTTCAGCAGTGACGCTACAGAATGTGTGTGCGAATTCATGGGGAGGGAATGAGTATGCTATTTTAAGATCATCTGCGTATAGAAAGGGTTTTCCCATGCTGAAGCATTTGCATATATCATTTACATAAGCTATAAAGAGCAGTGGGCCTAAGACACTTCCTTGTATAACGCCACTTGCAACTGGTTCTGCCTTGGACAGGGTGGAGTTAATTTTGACAATTTGGTGCCTATGACTGAGGAAAGAGTTCAACCATGCAAGTAATGGATTTTTAATCCCATAAGAGAAAAGTTGGCCCATAAGAAGCCTGTGGTTAACCATGTCAAAAGCTTTAGATATGTCTAAGTACAATACTAACACCAAGTGCCCAAGGCTTCGTTCAGTAAAAATTAAATTAAAGAATTCAAAGTGACAAGTCATACAAGACCTAGTTTTGAGGAAACCATGTTGGAAATTAGAGATAAGTTTCTCAGCGAGTAAATGATCAGATATTTTGTCACATACTATTTTTCCATTATTCTAGAGATGACTGGGGTGATATTTATGGGCCTATAGTTATGCAAGTTTGGTCTGTCACCTGATTTGAAGCGAGGGCAGATGTAAGTGGTTTTCCATCTGCTAGGGTATGTACCTGCTGTCAATGAAAGGTCGAACAGTCTTAATAGGATTAACGGCATATTAGGTCCCCCGAGTTTGAAATAAATGGATGCCAACCCATCCACTCCACAACTACTTGACGTTCTAAGTGATTTGATGGATTTACAAATATTATCATAAGTGAAAGTAACGGACTCCATATAGTTAGTAGCCGAATTGATCATTTCTACCTCAATATCATCCAGCGGCTTACCTCTGTTAGCAATGAAATCGCTGAACAGGTTCACTATAGTATTATGGTCATTAATCAGTATTCCATCTCGTAAAATGCAGGGAATATCACTATTCCAAGAAGGTTTGAGACGTTTATTGAACAGTCGCACCAAGTTTTGTATCTTGGAGCTACTGTCCATTGCTGACACCTCTTCTTTAATCGCATTTAACTTGTGGACTTCTTTTAGTTGATTATAGGTCATGGTAATTTCCACGAATGCAGAAAAGTCATTTGACTTAAAATAACACTTCTGTAAGCGTCTTAGCTTTTTACGGTAATGAAGTGGTATGTACAAATCATTTGACTTAATTATATTGCTTATCTTAATAGGTGCAATCGAATCTAAACACGAGTCATTAATTTGATAAAATATATCTAGTGCTTCTGTAAGATTATTAGTTAAGAAAAAATTGTCCCAGTCAGAGCAACTAAGAAGGGCGTGTAGAAGATTCCAATCCACATTTTTATAGTCTCGATATTGCCTAGTTTTACGTAATTTACGATTATTGAGGTAACTAAGATTAATATTAAAAGGAAGAGCACACAGAATCATTTTGTGGTCACTAGTTTCGAGCTCTTTACTAACTTGAAGTGACAGAGGAGTGACATCATGACAGAAAACCAAGTCAAGAATGTTATTATATCTCGTGGGACTGTGTACACATTGTGTCCAACAGTGCATTTCTAATGTACTAAGAAAATTTTCTTCATCGTATGACAGTCCTCTACCAACATTCCAGTCTATCTTCGGAAGATTAAAGTCACCTGCGATGACTTTCGCATTATAATTTAGGGCAGAGGTATGTAAAAAAGCATTATTAATGGTGTTATCTACAGTAGTCGATGTGTTGGGAGTTCTATATATGCTTCCGAAAAGTAAACTGTAGTTCTGAGTATTAACTGATATCCAGACCGACTCTGGTACCTTATCTAGTATTTCGTCATTGATTCTACTAGACGAAAAACAAACACTTACGTATATTAGACAGCCACCACCCCGTCTATATTCTCTATTGCCGCGATATAACATATAGCCCTGAATGGCTAATTCTGAGTCAGTTACTGAGGAGGAACACCATGTTTCTGTGACAAATATTAATGAAGGTTTAGCTAATAAGGCTATAGTTTTTAGAGTTGATATTTTATTAAGAAGTGAGTGGGCGTTAATTACTAAAAAGTTTAGAAATGAAGAGTGAATTGTGAAGAATCGAATAATATCTTTGTCTAAATCGTTCGTGTTTGACGTAACTAGATGGTGGTTTAATACGGCAGTCTGACTGCTTGAGCTAATGTCTGAGCAAGCTGTATTGCTAACGGGACTAGTGACTGCCTGATCCCAAAAAAATTAATAAGTTGTCAGAGATAGGATGTTCTGAGTAGCTTAAGTTAGGCGACATGGCAGCACGTTGGTTATAAGCAAAAGACGGAGGATATCCTAGTAGCCCATCAGGAGTATAATTATGAAAGTGAGGAGGGATCTGAATAAGTCGTGTATGGTGTAGGATTACCAGGGCTTAGAGCATACTGCTGTGTATTCGGCAACCTAGAATTTCTTGCAGTTATTTGCGTCAGAGTGGTAAAAAGTGTTGTGTACTTGTTCACCACGTGGCTTACGCTGGTGATTAAATGAGCTATGTTTTGACTGGTTACGTACCGCCTGTGATTGCTTACGACCTGGATTACTGTCGAGTCGATTACCTTTAGAAAATGAGGTCTTGTAACCAGCCTTGCTATATAATGATGTGGCAGGCACAGTGGTATTCTGCCCTCGTGTAGATGAGGTCACAAAACCTTGTTTGCAGCTTACTTTTAGTTCCGACGGTCTTTTTGTCTCCCTTTCCATTATACTTAAGTTGTTTAATGGGCTAACCATGGCTTTTACCTGAGCTTTGGGAGTTCGCATCTTTTCACCCAATGAAGAACTAGAAGGCTTGGGATTGGAGGTTGTGTGGTCTAAGTCTGCATCACTTGCGAAGTTGTCAGAGGCTTGTCCTGTTATTGGTGTGTCTCGTAGCATAACACCCGCTTGTTGATTAATAATACCATCATAGGATTCTGTAGCAGTACCAGGTGGTGTATTTAGGCACTTCACATTAGTATCCTGCTCAACTTTACCTAAGTGTGAATCTTCTAGTCTCCTATGTCTTTGGATTGCTGTCTTATCCTCCACTATATGGACCTTCTTATACTTAGTAGATGAACTTATTAATTGTTCAGCTTGTTTTAACTGAAGTGCTGCCGATTGAGAATCAAATCGGAAGAGAATAGGGCATGAGTACTTCTGATGTTTCTTAGTAAGACGGAGGCATTGACAGGAACAGTCTAAAAGATTAGCTGCCTTTAGTAAAGAATACCTAACTGTTCTTAGTGGTGCCTTATCCGGTATATTGTAGACAATTACGTTCTGACGGGATATCATACGCTTAGTTACTTCTGTAGCAATGAAGTCGATTACGGTTTCTATTTTCGTAACATTTTCCAGTACAGGTGAACCTGTATTCTTTGTCAGTAGCAATTTGAGGGGCGACAGTGCGTTAAGTTCTTGTTTGACGCCACACACCATGATTGAGAATGACTCCATTTGGGAACGCATTTCTGCTACCTGCTGAATTAGATGCTGCAACTCACAATTAACCTCTTTGTGGCTTGTAAATGATCTTGATATTTTAATTCAGAAGCATCAGTGATAATGATAAATGTCTAGGGATAAGTTGAAGTACCTTCCTCCCCCCTACCCACACTCTGATCAAATTCAGTGATCAATATAGTTTGTTCCAAGTTACTTAATATTTCTTATGTGTGAAAAAAATAAAGCATGTCGAATAAACATGAATGAAAGAACTCGATGTATCTGGGTGGGATGGGGTTATTGAGCCCAATCATCAGTGAATGACAAGATGGTACTCGCAATTTGGCTTCTGAATACTGATAGTAGAAAAAACGTATAACAATAGTTTAATGAATACATGTACAAATTTGATGTTATAAATAAGTACAATACCGACATGCTCAACGAAAAGTATCAAATAAAATTTCTAGATCAGAGGAAGCACACTGATAAATATACGTCAACAACATTAGAAGTACCAATCAGTATGTCCGAAAGACATCTGTATCGCAATATGGATGATAGGACTAATAGTAAAAGTTAGAATTAACTTAATGTCAAATCTAAAGCACTGGATACTGATCGCAACTGATATAAAGGAATCCGGTAAATCGTTGAAGCCCACAAATCATTTTACGCTTCTAAACAAACGACGGTTCATTTTAAGAAACTGATAATCTGGATTAATTAGAATACGAATGGAGTAAGCAAGATAAGTTTGAATAATAAAATGATTCCCATTAAATTTGAGATTAAGTTTACCTCAATTTTCTTGATTTTGGGGAATTCACTGTTAGAAGTGACTACATTGTCAATGAATTGGTTACAACTGTTATTTATAGATAAAAGTTCACTCATCTAAGACGAGACAAATGAAGTTCAACAGTGTTGATAGTGAGGCAGCTACCCATCGATGGCAATGAATGAAGTCGCGCAAACATATCATAAATTAAAAAATTAAAAATATCAGCCATTAGTTACCGACTTCGCAGTCTAATGGTGAAACGTTTGCCGCGGAGCCAGAGGCTCCTGGGTCTGATCCTCGATGGAGTCGTGGATACGCACTGTTGGAGAGCCCCATACTAAGACGAAACAGTTGCCCAAGGCTTTCAGGTTATCAGTAGTTGTGTAATTCAGACCGATTCGTTATATCAAAATTGACAGCTAACAATCTCCACAACATCCCATCATAACAGTTAAGAATAGTTGGATCACACTTACCTGATTAACAACTAAAATACATCGACATAAAACTTTCAATCATTCAGCAAGTATTTTTATTCCACATGTTTGGTGTCAGGTTTGTCATTTACTTTCTACAACTGAATTGTTTTTCTTGTCGATTTTACAGAATGAATCTAATTTTTTATAGTGAATTTGTTACAGTTTACCTTTTTATGTTATAACAATCGTCTTTGTCATTAATGTGACATTCCATCCATTTGATCAGTTTACAACAGACGGGAAATATTCATTTGATTCGTTGTGTTTTCCTTTGTCACGACAAACTGATATGATAGTTACCTGAATGAGTTAAACAATTTTATCCCTTATGAAACAAGTAGAAAAACTCCAACATTTCTCATGACAGTCTAGTCAAGGCTCCATCAAGAAAGTAATCGGAAATCCAAATTATCAAATAGAAATGTAAATAAGTGATAATATATCAAGATGATTGCCCGAAGTGCATCAACATACTACATGAATCAATATCAGTGAACCACAATGTGTCAGAATGTCGTAGATGAAGGAAGGTGTGCATATACTTTTATTTATGTAGTTAATATGTTGTAACAGCGATTAAATCTAACTGATAGTTGGATGATAATAATATAGAGTTTAGTGTCTTGTATACTTGAAACTCATGTATAGTAACCATTAAGAACAGCATCTGTTTTCAACAGGTATTACTTATCTATCGATTAACGTTTAGCAGATTTACCATAATCTGTATTTACTTGATTATCGACGAGAATAAATTATAGTCAAATGAGAATTCATCAACTGGAGAATATTAACAGAGCACTAGAATTTCGTTGTGAAGAAGGTGCACATCCTAAAAATGTTGGTGCACAAGTCATTGTTGATGATAATCCAAGACTTACATTAGGCTTAACATGAACAATTATATTGCATCACCAGGTAAGTAAGTTATGTGTTCAGTTACAGTATAAAATATTTGAGTCAATTAAGATTTTAAATAGTCAGCTGTATGTCTTCATTTTGAATTACTAACATTTCATCACAGAGTATAATACCTTTAGTACATGATGATATGGGTACGTCACAAACTGATGACAATGGTAATTCTGCCACTGGTAACTACCCCAGTGGTGCACAGTCTTAGACGTTTACCAAACTGAAGGCCGTTTCCTCTACGAAATAAAGAACAAGCATTTTAGAAACTTCCATACCAGAACAGAACGGCTGTCTAGTGATTCCTAATTTTCAATGAAACTCAACGAAAATCAATTTGTGATAAATCCAAACAAGTAAATTTAATACCAATCTCCACAAAACTATCTCAGTATGCCTTATGATCTATTCAATAAGTTACTCAAGAAATAAACCTGGGAGTTAGGTCACAATTACATTGTTGAGTGATTGATCGATTCATGGATAGCCTTCAAACGTTGACAACATCTTGTGCATAACATTTTAATAAATGAAGATATATTGCTAAACTCTTTTATCCTTTGAAATCAGTTCAACCCTAAGTTCACGTTAGTTGTTTGATCTTGTGGTCACTTATTATTCAGTCACAGTGTAGCATTGTACATCGTTGTATCGATGCCTATTTAGTTTATTTTAATAGTCTCGTCCAGTCATTGATTGATTTACTCGAAACATTAACGCGTAATGTCTGTGTCGGTTGAAACGAGTAAGTGATATACTACGTGACGTCATCGATTGTCATTGGAATGTAAATAATTTACACCCCAAGATGTGTGAACACTACAGGTCACGATTTCTTATCAGAGAGCCAAAATTAACTCCCGGAAACAGTCACTAGTGAGCAATTACTCCCAAGTCTAAAGGTAATGAGGATTTCCTGGAGTTCGAAGATTCTGGATTAGAATACTGGCTTGAGTGTGTGGATTTGTTATAATGTCATTTACTAGGAAAAATCATCTGTACGTTACTTACTTGATTTCAGTTGTTATTTAATCAAAATCATTTGATGTTGAAAATCCCATTGATTGGTGATATATTGAAAATCGTATATAACTGCATAACTACTTCATCCAATCTCAGGGCTTCTCATCATTGTGCCATCATGAAACTATCGATGGCTTAAATAATATCTGACTTAAATCAACATTAATACACTTGACAGTTGGTTTAGAAATTGAAAGTTGATATACAATATAAAGGTTTGTATCATGCACATTGTAACAACGCAAATAGTCTTCTTCAGGTTTTACTTTAACATACATTCATATTCATACAGATCTACGTAAAAGACATCACTACCGTATGATAGACTGCGTGATAACAGTTTAGATTATTTATGGGTGTTGTTCTGTTATGAAGGGAATACTGATAAACTGTACTAGTCAATTTTTCAATGACGGTAAACAATGTGAAATAATTCAGTACTATTCACACATAGACACTATTTTACCAAACCCAATAACTTTTATAAACTGGACCTCATTTCATCAATGAGCACATGTAACTATGACGATTCTATTACCCTAAAAACTGATATCTTTAATAATAATAATAATAATAATATATTGATCTCTAATGGGATTCTGTAAAAATGAATTGAATGTTATTTAATATTTCTAGGTGGAGATATTTGATTTCACAAAATGTTGGCGTGAAAGTTTAGCATTCGCATCATTCGCATTCATCAACATTATCCAAATTTAATGGATTTTGATCGAACACGTTACATTGACAATTCACAATTACGACTAGAGTTTATCTTTGAACAAGCTAATTTACATGTAGGTATACCGATGTGAATTAAATAAGAAGATTTCACTCAAACGTACGTTGGTTAGAAGAAGGTTGTGCTAGAAATGTTGTTCCTGCATGGTATCGTCGGTTAACTAATTCACATAATACACAACTATTCATTAGATCGTATTAGTAGTAATACACAGCAAAGTTTAATAATAATCATCAATCATAAAATAGATCACTATGTATGAAATGAATATAAAACAATCACTTCAATGGTGTCATGTCAACAAATTGATCAATTAATAATTGAATTTATTAAATGAAATAAATCAATGTAAAAGTGAATTCAATGTCAACTATGCATTACGTAATTTATTGATTTGGGGGAGAAAATGAAGAAAAAAACTCAAAAAATGTCTGAAGTTGTTCAATTAGAAGAAGTGAGTGTATTAATGTGAATGATTCCAAGAAGAAGAAGAAGAAGTGTGATGTCTAACCTCATTTATTTCTTCACAATTGAAAGTGATAGTTAATGCATATTTTGATGCTGGAAATGGTAAACTATATGAGCAGTGTTATTGTTACTTAGTACTGCTTAACACACCTAGTGAATAACGATGATGGTCAGATAACCAGAAATCGTTGAATATCTGATTCGTTCTATTATATTTCTTATTCGTAACACAAATCAATGTTTCACCATGAATGGATTATTGAACCTTCTTATCTTATTGTATGAACTAAGTTCTGATCTAATTATGGTCAGTCTATGAAGTGAAACATCAAATTTAACAAACTGCATTCAATCTAACACCAACATTTACTTATTGACTAAGATAATGTGATTAAATAGATAGTCGACACTTTGTGAACTGATTTAACAGAAGTATACAGAAGTATAACTGTCTTTACAGCAAGATACTAAACATGAATCATCACAATCATGAAATTGTGAGACCCAAACAAACTTCAAAATCCAGTTAATGCTCTCAGCAAATTAAGAACAATATTCAGAACAGAATAATAAACACTGACATATCTCATGCACTTAAGCAATTTCACCCAACAGATAGTAGTATTGATTGTCAAAAATTAGAAAAATTAGGTGTAAAGATATTAGGTAGTACACTTTAACAATGTAGATGATTAGTTATGTACAGTTGCTAAAAATGTTCCATCTTTACCCAGTCTTCAGATAGTCCTCATATCAATCAATCGTATCACTCTTATCATGTTCTTAGAATCAAATCTGCAATATCTACATATTGATTTACAGAATATTCCTGAACACAAACATCAGTACGTTACACCTATACTTCATTGATAGTTGAGAATGTGTATACAAATATGTATACAACAAATATGATATGAATCAATAAAAAATCACTGTAATGCGAAATTAGTATCTGGAAACAATGAATTACGAAGGTTTTACTCCAGTTCTCCTCTTGCATCCTCATTACAGTAGACTAATTATTCGACATAATGTTGCTATATAATCACCTTCAATTGAAATTCGTATATGTCATCTCTTCTTTCTATATCGATCAGTCTCTCTTTCTCTTTTTACTGGAAAGCACATTTCATGCTTATCACCATTCACTCATTAGATGCATTTCATTTTCTAATCTACCTCATTACATAACCTAACTTCATAATTACTCCTCTCAATCTCCTCATCCATTAACAAATTATTTATCATGTAACCTCATTCAAAAGAATAGTCTCTTCACTAGAATAGTCTAAATAAAAATAACATCATTAAATGTTTTTTTGATTTTTCTTACCATGTTTAACTATTCGTGATCGTCATAGCAACTCACACTTGTCTACATTTGTTGTCATGTTTGTTCAATTGTTATTATGTTTTTATTATCATGTATGTAAATGTAAATGTAAATGAATGAAGGTGAAATCTTTGAAATAAGATCTCTTCATCGAACACAATTTTTGCTATTCAGAAACTATCAATGAAAGGGTATTGCGCAATGAGATGGGAGAATATACAAACCTCTAAAGAGAACCTAAACTAAGATGAGTAAAGTGACGTGTAAGTTTTAGATTTGAATCATCAGAAAAACATTCGACTCCAACTAGACGTTTAAACTACTTTGCATTTCTCAAAATTTCTGTGTTGCATCAAAATGATGTTTTGGTCAAAATATTTGCATTATCATCTACTGTTATGTAATCTGGTGAGTAAAACCTTCATTTTTAATAGTTTTTACAAAATAAAATTCATACAAGTCAATTAGCTGCATCACGTCGTTTGTTTAAATCTTCAAATGGTTTCAGTCTTAATGACTTAGAAGAATCATGCCAAACTGTAATCAGTACTGAGCATAATTGTCATTTGGTTATTCTAGATGAATTGATTAGACCAGTAAGTTGTTGTTTTTATCTTGAATTTATGTGATCAGTTTCAGTTGTTTACAATTTACTTCATGCTAGAACAGTGATTTATGATGTTAGACATGACAATTGCCGTCAACATCTTTACTCCTACTTATTATTTTACGTTATTAGATAACTTTAGCAGTTGGTATTGTGAACTGAAGGTGAAATTTTATTAAAAGAACCGTAATTTTGCTTAGAGTTACAAGTATGAAGGTGACTATTGCTTCTCAATCGCCTACCGTGCTAAACGTTCCTTCTTCTTGAGTTTATGTTGACGATCCGAGAGTGTAACAGCTATGACCAGAAGAAAACTGCCTAAAACAGGACATAGATGATCATTTTACAAGTAGTTTTCGACACGTTAGTTCTCTACTTAGAAAAGCCTTATCTCAAGAGATAAAATTCATGGGGTTAGGTAAAATGTACAGTTTCAGGACTGACCTACTTCCAATCCACACGTGTTTTGTGGAAAGGCAACAACCCTATCATCTTGGTTATCTGTGAGGATCACTTTACTACAGTCACACCTCTTTATGGTTAGAAGTACTAATTTGCCTTGAGTCCTCAGAGTTTGGTGTCTTTAGTTGAACTGCTCTTCGACCAAATTACCTATTATGGTTAGACATTAAGGAACAACGTCTAAGGTTAGTTTATCACGATTGTTTAAACACTCTAGGCATGATCGACTAACACGTCAATGTAGCAGAAATGGTCTGGGGGGAATTATTGTGAATCGAAGAAACTTAGAATAGTCAGTAATCAGTTATGAGTTAACTAGTTAGTCAGTACATATCTTTTTACATTGTGTATTAATATTAACAACGTAGGAAACATGGAACAACTGTCAGGCGTATACAATACACTTTTCAATCTTCACAAGAAGACTTCCTTCATCAATGGTGATATCTAAAGAAATAGCCAACTGTTAATGAATAGATAGTTTTGATTTAAAGATGCTGTCAATAGCAAACTATGTGAAATGTCCTGATTATTCTAAAGTTAAAAACTGAAGATCAGGTTAACAGAAATAATCAACTGTTGCATTTTCTAAAATGTATACTGTATATATTACTCGTAAAACTACTGAATGACTTAGTTGAGTTTTAAAAAATTGCAGTATTTTGTATTGAGTATTGATTACTATGTAGTAGAATGGAGTAAGAATACAAGTGTTCAGTGTTATTTGGTAATCGTTGACATCACTACCAAACAGAGAAGGTTTCCTTACATAATGCATTATTCTTTCTTTAACAGACTGCAAATAATTAATTTGTATCAGAAATAACTTCATATGAGTTAGCATAGGTAAGTAATCAATGGTATAATTAGAATGTATTTGGATCTTCTTGTTGATTTGTCCAAGATAAAAAGTACGAGTCCTGGATTTCACTTGCCAGTCAAGTAATCTATGATAATGGTATTCATAATCACTTAAATTGTGGATACATACATTTTTTGGCTTTCAGTAACCAACTAGATGATCACTAGATGAATTTGTGTATTCGTATCATGGTACATTGTTGCCGCTTTGTGTTACTCTTTTTATCTGTTACAGGAGCATTTCAATAGTTTAGTTGGAAAATTTGAACATAAAATAGAATAACACTTCACTTGGTTACAAGAGAATGTACAACTTGTTAATTTGACATCAAGAAGTAGAAGTTGTGAAATTCATTGGAGAAAGGCATTCAACTGAAGAAGATTTTATTCAATTACCTTGTGAAAATTTATCTGATTTAAAACAATTTCCGTGTCATAGTTTGATAGTCAATCGACATCAGATTACATCATCAAGGAACGAACATTCAGCATTGATTACTGATACAGAAACTTACATTAATTTGAGAAGGCATAAACTGCACGAACTATTTGATGCATCGACTTCATCTGTAAATACAATACAATCTGATAAATACAAAACACAATGCAATACAATTTCGCATACAAATACATTACTGCTTGAAAATTACGTAATTGTGAAAATTGATCGTTAAAATTAAGTCATGAATGATTAGACTACTTATTGAAATTAAATGAGCAGTTAGTGAAATTCAGTGGTAAATGTCAATAAAGTACAACAGACGGTCAAAGAGATTAAAGTAATGAAATTATAGATTAACTTGTACTGAGTGATACATTTTGTCATTTCCAACATGAACAGACTGTGGTTGGAAAATAATTGAAAACCAGGGAATACTAAATAGTTACTTTGGTGCTTATTTGCAGTGAGTAACCAAGATCTTATTTGACATTAAATCTAAGACCATTTAGGTTTTTTAGTGAAACGTTAAGTCCTTTAGGCTACCGAGTTGTCATTTATTGAGTTATACTAGTAACGTTAGTCAGTGAGTTATGTTGTACAACAAACAACAACACATGAGATATAACCTTGAAGGTGTTTGATGTTTGTTCACTTTGTACTAGTGTAGTGTAACAAGAAACAACTGACATAATTTGCAGGCAATATTGTGTATTCCACATACATTTGAATGATCTAAGAAATCTATTATTCCTTTGAACAGACGATATTTAATCTAAATTCATTGAACAGCTGTACATACAAACCGATAGAGTAGCTATAAGATCACTACAGAACTTTATCAGGTTTCTCCAGCATGTTTCTAGGAGCTTACGTTTTGAAGTCAGCAAAGTTTTCATAATTAGTACTTTCAGAAAACATTTTTAGCAATGGATATAAGATGAATGTCACTGGAGCATTCAACTTTTTTTCAAGAAACAAGTAACGTAATTGTTAATGCGTTATCTAGTATTTTTCAACTTGATCTTTGTGTGCACAAAGATGGCATGGTAAGCTTTTCATCATCGTATTGAACATAACAATAATTTTTTCTCACACAGTCATTCAGATGTTTACAAATCGAAATGACTTTGGTTCAAAGTTCATCAAATTATGACATAATCATGTGTTTCACTTTTGATTCGATTACGTGATGTCCTCTTTCTGTAATTTTTTCAGATTGTGTTATCCTCCCAGTTGACCTTTAATAACTGTATTCACACTTTTAATTTGGATATGCTCAGTAATTACTTCTGCTCACTGTTTGTTGTTTTTAAAAATCGTAGCGACCTAGTTACGAAGCATGCGGTTCTTAGTCAAATATGGGTCATCGTGCAAAACATATAGCTGGGATGGCTCCAAGAAAACTCAACGTAGCCTCCAGATCCCGTGAAGGAGCCGAAGACGTCTCATTCAATCACTGATCGATAGAAGCTTTCATAATCCTGACGTGGCATGTTCTGATTGGGTAATAGTTGAGACTTCTTAATTCGGATTGGATGGATTATGACACTGATTTTTGTTGTTCAGAAAACTATAAATACACGAATATTTTGTACCTAATCTACTCTCTATCTCACTAGAATAAAGTTCCTGTCTACCCGTCTTCTGATCTGCGACCAGAAGGGGTTCAAGCGTTTGGAGTGCTAAGGTGGTCCGCAACTAGTCAAGCATCAAGTTCAAGACATAATACAGGCGACGGGGTAAACTATCAAAATGTCATTTGTCTTCGAACAAGTTGAAGCTTTACTGGAACGCCAGGAAAAACGCTATTAGCAGTTCCAGATTCGCGTGCTAGAAACCTTGACCCAGCAAATAAAATTTACCCAGAAGGGGCTGTCAGAAAACTCATATACATCTCAACCTGACTTCATTATTAACTCTTTCAATGAGTTTCATTTTGATAGCTTAGCTGGTATTACGTTTGATTCATGGTTTAAGAAGTACGAAGACATGATCACGGTCAACTTAGAAAAAATTAATGATGCCACGAAGGTAAGAATGCTCCTTCGAAGGCTTGGCACGGTTAAACATGAACGCTACACTAACTTCATCCTTCCAAAGAACTCAAGAGATATTACCTTCGAAGCAACAATAGAGATCCTGTCGCAAATCTTCGGTGAACAATCGTCTTTATTCAATATACGCTATCAATGCCTCAAGTAATCAAAACCAGGTCATGACGACTGAGTCAAACATGCAGGCTTAGTGAATCGTGAGTGTGAGCGTTTTAGACTATCATCAATGACAGAAGACCAGTTTAAGTGTTTGGTATTAGTATGCAGCCTGCAATAACCTGAAGATTCCGACATCCAGACCAGAATTTTGAGTAAAATTGAAGTGTCCAACTATTACGCTGCAAGAAGTCACCAGTAAATGCCAGAGGTCGATGAACTTGAAACACGATACTTCTATGGTTAAGAACGGTAGTCGTCCTCCGTGCGTCCACGCAATAACTGAGAGAAAAGATTCCAGCATGCAAAAGGCTCCTTCCCCATCCTGGTTATGGGGAGAATGGCACTATAAGAATTTTTCTTCATACAAAGATTACAGTTGCATCAGATGCCATCGTAAGGGATACAAAGAGACTCACTGTAAAGGAAAGTTACATAGTCGTCATGCACCGAAACTTTATTCCAAAAAATATGAATTTCGTGTATTAACCAACAAAATAATGGTGGCTCACACTAGTACACAACATTCCAGCCGAAGAAAATATGTTACCATATAGGTCAACGGCCGTCGTACTCGTCTACAACTCGACACCATTTCTGACATAACGCTTATCAGCCGAGAAACCTGGAAGCATATTGGCGAACCCCCAGTGTGCCCAACATTTCAGCTAGCCCACAGTGCATCTGGAGGTAAATTAAATATTGTCGGTGAGATAGACTGTCAAGTTGCTAAGAGTAACGCAAAGGCAAATGCAACAGTATACCTCACAGAGAGTCTGGGGTTAGACTTGTTGGGTCTCAACCTTATAGAAACTTTGCAACTGGCGAACCTTTCGATTAACCACATCTGCAGCTCATTTATCTTCTCGAGCATGAATAGCATAGACAGGACACGTATAGAAAGTGTACAAAGAAGATTCACGTCAAATTCTAGGAACTGACAGCAATATGAACTACACGACTAGATGTAAAACACTTTCCTTAGAAACCCTGAGTCATCGCCGACTACGACATAACTTAATATTTTTCTATAAAATTATCAACGGAATATCATTCTTAGCTTTCTCTCCCCTACAGAACCAAACGCCTAGATATGATATTTGGAACTACGAGGCAACATTACCAATCGATTAATACCAAGCACAACAACGCTGTAAGTTCTTTATCGTACTCTACAGCAAACTCTGGAGTAAGCTACCACAAAATATTCAAACTACTGACTCTATCCTAAGGTTCAAACGACTGATCACCACATACCTAGAATCTATAGACTTATACAAATTCGTTGACGACTTACCACGTAACGTTGAATCAACCAGCAATGGCTTATTAAGGCTCTAAAACTACAAACACGACGTTGTAGTGGCAAAAAGGCGGTGAAAAGAAAATTCTGGTTTGATATTGATTATTTTGATCCCACTAATTAAAACTCGTTTTTCTCTTTCTATTTCATATAGTCTTCTATATCACTGTCGACCCGAGTTTGTGATCTGCTCTCGTATGGAATTGGTCTTCTTTAAGCAACTTACTCCAAACCATGGTTAAGAAGGAAATTAACGCATCAATAACTCACCGTTCAAGACCAACCCACATAAATTCGCTCTTTCAACCTAATATCAAATACTCAGTCTTTACCCGTTTCTGGATAGTCTCTATGATCCATTCTGCTTACCCACAGCCATTTTCTGCGATTACAGCACCACAGTCTAAAAACGCGCGAACGCTTGCTGGAAGTGTTCTTTAATACATAACACATCTCTAATTCCTTAGCACTGCAAACTGTGGACCTTGTTACAGTTGGCTTTATAAATAATAATTAATGTCCTCATATAGCATGATTTCCATTAAAATGGCTCTCTATATATTCCTTATTAAAAACAGTCTATATCATTCTGATCATGCCTGTAAACTGGTATGCTCTGATGTACAAAATGGTACCTGAGAATAAACTATTATTATTATTACTGTTATTATTATTATTATTATTATTATTATTATTATGAATGTGTATAACCTTGATTGCAATTAGTTTTTAATTCCAAGAGCGTTGTGGTTGGTCAAGAAATGGACTCAACTCAATGTTACAGTTACATTAAATTAAGAATATGAGTCTACTGACCAAAAAACAATATTATTGTTATACAAGTTTATTCTAGAAAATGAGATGTACCGAAAATTCGTCAATCAGTTTACTTTAAATGTAGCAACGTCGAGTCTTTGGATTGTTTTGAAATTTCTCTCATGTCTAACATATTTGCCACATTTGTAGAGATTTATTCGGTGCAAAACGAAGATATTATGAGAAAGGTAGAAATGCCCAATTACTTTGTTAAAATGAACTGTAATGTTGGATATTTATTAACTCATAGTATAAACAACCGAAGTCGTGGGAGAGTAAATACTGCCGTAGTAAGATTTATTAAGATCTTTCGGTGCTTAGCTACGGACAAATAATAGATAGGAAGAAAAACTGTGCATGTACGAGTCAGTTATTAGCTCACCGAAACGGTTTTGAAATACACATAGGAGACTTATCTATTGACACTGCGAAGGGCGTTGGAACTAAAATGAAAAAAACAATCTTTGTCCGCCGAAATTGTAATTCGATATTTCATTGAGTGCTAATCGTCACCTATTTGCGTTAACTAGAAACTTATACCTTTATAGAAAGACCATACTAAGTATTGAGAGATCAAAATAAGCGAATGTAAAAACTCTGTAAATTGTCTTTTAGATCCTAAATTTAATGACAGATTCTTCTGCTCAAAAAGCCGTGTCTTTTGGCAGCTTGAAGTGTAACTAGAAATATCTGACGCTTAGATTCAGTTTTATTCGGTGGTATGATACTGAGTGTTTCACCCGTATCCACCAGAATACTTGTCTCGTAATTCGTACCCCTGACAAAATAAGCCACTTCGTAAGCATCCCTTTTCAGTTATCACAATGTATGGGGGGGATTTATTCGCTTCCCATATTCTTGGGTATCGTGTTGGACCAGATATACAGTTGAGTACACCTGGTTGATTGATTACCAAACCTCCAGTGGTATTTACAAAATTGTTTTGGTTACAGTGACCTTCTGTTTAATTTTGATTTCTGAAGTGACTTACTCAATAGTTTGTTTTCTAGGTGCTCTTAAGCGACCGTCTGTGTGAAAATTTTCATACTATCTACTCGTTCTATCGTTTTAAGATTGTTAAATATCTCACAACGTTTTCACAGTGGATGGTGCATTGTCCTTTCCGAGCCTTCTATCCATGATCCTGAAGTGTACCCGGCTATATGACCAAGTTACGCTCGTCGTACAACTAGAGCCACTCCTATCGATTAGACCCACTCTTACGAACGAGAAGAAATGAGTAGGTACTGAAGGATGAGAGAGAAATTATATTTGATCGCAAACAGAGCTTCAATGGGACAGAAACGTCTAGGCTGGCAAACTAGAGAGAGATGCTACGTTGGTTCGAGTCGTGATCTGGTGGTGATGGGTTACCGCGCGCCTTCATGTAGTTGTGTCCGCCAAAACAAACATGGTCAGCATCAATGTCGAGAGCCTATGCAACTATTTATTTTAGGGATTATTCACTGCTACAATTTTATAAGCTGTTCTGGATAACTGTAGTACAGAGGGTGTCTAAACTTTGTGCGTCCAGATACCGTCAGCTATAGCTTTAGAGGGCCTCTACCCATAAATGTTCCAGCAATTGCTCCTCTTACTGTGTTGTAATTAACCAAACTTATAGACGATGTAGAGATGCGATGGTGTTCTGTCACCTAGAGTTTTATCTTTAAACAATTTTCGTTTTTGCTAACTGTCTTACAACTACAATTGACTTATCACTTTTAATCGAACAGCCTTCTTAGTAATTCGACTCAGGTGTACATAAAATTCAGTCATGAACCGCCTTTGCAACTGGCGTGGGTATGGCTGAACATAGATCTCACTATCTGATCTATTCTTATATCTCAACGCCTTCCAATTATAATCCTTCCAACTTTAACTTACAGCTAAGTAGCCAACTGTTTTATAACTTGATAGTTGTTAGTTGTAACAAAAACTCACCACTCTCGAACACATTTACTTACTTTCAAATAACATCAGCCCACAAAACAAGTGCTGCTAGAACTTCTAAATTAGGTACTGCCGACGATTTGGAATCTTATCTCAACACCAAGACGCAAGCGCAAATAAACCACACAATTTAAAGATATGAGTCTTGGAGATATTGGAAGCTGAACATGAATAGGAAGAAAAGAAACTTCCAGAAAAATAGACATAAACGAAATTTTAAAAGACCCGACGTAACAGTATTTGTGTTCTATTCAGTAAAAATGACATATAAATGTGAATGGACTGCATTCAGTCCATATAACCAAGAGTTTGGAACAGAACCTAAATACTATAGTGAGAGTACATAGATATTGAATGATCTATATAACTTAATTATAAACCACTCAGATAATAATAGTGTATAAAATTTCACAATTAGCCCATGCAAAAATTCATTTGAAAGTTGCAACTGGCTTATTCCAACCGTAAACTTGCAATAAACATATTGTATATTCATTCCATGTGCTCGGTGGGTTTTTCGAGTCAGCTGCAACGTTCCGGATGGAGTTGACCTCCAGTGAGTACACCAATTGTTCAGGGCTACAGGATAAGGAGAATATCAATGTATGCAATAACCCGGCATTAGAATGCATTAATGATAAGATTGTGAAGCAATGTGAATTTTATTTCTCGGATGCAAACATTCTAAAAGATCAATTTCTCTTAAAGTTGGTGAAGTCATCCAAAGAAGGGTGGGTGGATCTCACTGTAGTTGCAAATTTTAAAAAAATGCAGTCCTTGTCTAAGGATATCAGTGTTATCCGGAAGTCATTAGCAGCTTCAACCAAACTTCAGATATCGGACGATGGAAAAACAGTCCGACGCATTGAACCTTTGCCCGAGTGGGATAAAGCCGTCTACTTTCGCAGCATCATACTGTCAGATTTCCCAGATGGTGCTAGTGTGACGGTTGAAAGCATTCAGGAGTTCTTCACGGTACGTCCGCTATGGGTTTTGTAAGTATTAACGGTGTTTACAGAATAACTTTGTATTCTGTTTGAGCGCACCGAGTTAAAAGCGCGTTAATTTTTCACTAACCTGCCTTTGTTTTTAATGTTTTGAGCTTGTTATAATGTAAGGTGACCATCTGCAGGACTATACATTTGTGGGTTTACTAAACATATTCCTAGTCATGACTCATTTTCTAGACATTCTTGCGGGCCGTATGAAGGTTTATAATTAGGGCTATCTAGACTGTGGTGTTGGTTTGTCGGACCTAGTCCAACTCCATTTTAACTTCGATATTGGCGTAAAACTTTTCACTGTGTCCTGAGTGACAGCTGTGTTCAAACAATGATTTTCAGCGAACCCTCTGCTATTTCCTGTTAGATATCCTTCTAAATTTGAATTTATGTTTTTTTCATACCAGATTTATTTCGAAGACATCGATGGTCAAAACTTTCGAGCGTTGTCTACTCTTAATAATCACGTCACGCATTCATGCAGTAAGACAGTGAACAGACGTGCATTATACTCTTCCTTTCGTTGAGTGACGAATATCTCGCTCTACGTCAGTAAGCGACGTAAGTTGACGAAAGCCAGACGAGGTTTTTAAATTCGTACCAAGGTTTTGTCAGAGACTAATTCATCAAGACTAATCGAACTTCCAAGATAGGTGAAGTGGTCGACGTACTCAACCACTTCACTTCCCTATTTTCAGCTCGTGTTGACGAAAATCAGTCCTGAATGTTACAGTTTACATGAGAGGGGAGGAACGCTTTCCGAACATACTTGTATTGTTGCTCATTGTTGTCAAAGGATTCTGTATTTTACCGGCGTCTTCACCAAACTAGTCAGTAAGTGGATCTGATGGTAGGAGATCAATTCCTGAAAAGTCAGACTGAGTGTTATTTCCAACAGCAAATTAAAGTTAAACAAAAATGGAGATAGTGTACAGCCTTAACGAACACCACTTGAGGTTACAAGCTTGGATGATAGTTCGCCATAAGCTCTTATACGACTATTAGTATTTGAGTGAAGAGCCTTTACAAAATTTGTGTATTTCCGAGTTACACCTTTCAATTATTTACACTGCTGTAAAACTTCCTGGTCTATTGAGTCAAATGCCGCTTTCCGGCCAAGAGAAACCACCATTATCGGGCGCTAAAATGTAGCAGATATAAAATCACTTAGTATTATATATTTTAGTCTATAATAAATAATGTTTAGAGATCTATCTTTCTAGGCCGTTTGTCGTACAGTAAGCTGAGTAACACTCGTCTAATAATCCTTTGAAACTTCTCCAGATCCGGATGTGCCTTCAGACCAGATTCTATCTCAACATATTCCCTTAATTCATACTCACTAATGGTGAGCATTTTTCGTTGCCTTTGTAAATGCCTTTAAAGCCTACTGTTTTAAATTCCTTAGTTTCAAGTAAGCAGCAAAGATAAGATCCTTACGTTGCCACCTTTTGCTATTCCCAAGTCACTGTGAATCAATTTTATAGACATTTTTTACAGTTTAATAGTTGATACCATGTGTATGTTCAATATGCAGGACATGACTGTTTGATTGGGCTGACTGGACAGTATCAGTATTGTATTGGTTGTTACATATATTTAAACATTAAATTTGATACAAACGAACTCAGATGTGTGAGATATACAATTGTGAAAAGTACGAGTTAACAATTAGGGGGTAGGTTAGTTTAGAGAGTCGACCACCACTTATCTTGGATGTCTTATCAGTCGATGTCTGACGAAATCTCAGCATGTATTCAAAAAGCTCGTTTGACTTTTGCCAGCTTACGTCACCAGTGGCGTAGATAAAATATTTGCGTAGCGATTGAAGGACAAACATACTGCGATACAGTTCGTTCCGTCTTACTGTATGGATGCGAAATGTTGTTACTTAGATCAGATGATATTTGTGGATTACTTGTATTCGATCATCAATATCTTTGAAACGTAGTTCGCGTTTCCCGGGGTAATTGCGTATGCAATATTAAAGTTAGACTCAGGGTATTATGGAAGGACGGTAAACTAGTTAATCGGGCTGTAAATCTTCGTCGACTGAGGTAATTTGTACGTGTTACGTACACCTTACTACCTCCTGCTACTAGTTTTATGTTAATCTTACCGTGCTGCTGAAGTGTTGCAACTTGGACCAATACCTATATATCAGGCTCTGTGTTACACATAAATCCATGCACAGTCAGTATTTGAACTTTAGATTTGGGCCTTCTGTAAACATTTTCACGTTTGCATTTTTTAAATGTTGTGCTTAGAATAACAGCTGGATTCATACACTGCAATTGATACACAGGTACAGGTCAACGTCAGTTCTTAAAACCTGATAGGATGCTATAAAATGGCACTAGCGCACTATATATTTGTATATATATTACTGACAGTTGACCTTAGACAGGAAGTAAATACTAACTTATAGCTTCAAGTTTTACTATTCTCTCTCCATTTCTGATTTAAAGCATGATAGCGCAGTGTTGACGCGAATTCTCACTGGGTTCTGTTTGTAATTTTCTTACCTAAAACGTCGTTTAATAATTAGTACGTAATAGCTGCATTTTTCGCAGTACAGATATGGAGTAAACTCATAAGTTGCGTTGGCCAACCGTGTTTCGAATTCATTGACAAAATGTTTGATAGTGTGTGCTACCTTTAAAATCTAACAACCGGAGCAACAATTAATATAGGTAACCGGGTTCAAACAGCTGTCCCGTGAGCACTGCGGTCACACTCTCGGGTCATCTAAACCTCTCCTAATCCACTTTCTTTTTCAGGTACCTCAAGAAGGACCCTTCCACGAGGAGGGTAACCGGGAAGTGATAACCGCTTTCATACCTTTAACAGCACTCAAGATTTTTTTTGTTCACGATCAAACACGTTCTTTTCTTGTTTCCTCTTGTTCCACACTTTTTCCACTGCATCTATGCCTGCCACTTGTACTGATTGCTCGAGTCCTCGAAGTGCTATACCAGGTCTCCTAAAGCCGCGCTCTTAACTTCATGTTGGAACGTGCGTACATTGTGTCAAATCGGTCAACAAGCTGCTTTAGCTAAGACACTAGAATATCTTGCAATCGTTGTATACTGTGTCTCCGAAACATTTATACAGGACCCCAGCATGGTCATCCGTTTGACCTCACCTACTCAATACGGACGAATCAGCACAATTCACTCTTCATTTATCTGTAGACCCTACAGCAGGTTCACGTTGGCTTGCTGGTGTAGGCATAGCACTAAGCTTACGGGCAGAACAGGCATTTCTCGAGTGCATTCCTATAGACAGTCTGGTGTGGGAGTAGGCTGGAAGGAAGCTAGGGGTGACCAAACAAAAACCATGGCACCAATCCATGAAGTCATTGACAATTGGGCTGAGCCATGTTAATAGGTGCAGACTACCGTGGTTGGGGCCCACACGATGATCGTAAGCAAATGGTTAGAGACCTTAGGGGATATGGCTCAAAATCGATTGCAATGGCGCACGTGCATCCACTCCTTGTCTTCCTCCAAATTCTAATTTTTGAGCTTATTATAATCTACTCTTTACTGAATCACTTTTTATCTCAAATCTCATCTCCTGATCTCTATGCCTTTCCATTAGTACTTACTCTGTTACTACCTCCCCTACTCTGGGATTTGGTCCGACAATTTAATCTTTATCTGCTAATTGAGGCATGGCAACTTGAACTGATGTACGCATGTGCCAAGTTCTACGTTGTAACTGACTGACTGACTATAGACAGTCGTTTATGTGCTGTCCGTCTAAATGGCACAGTACGCACTGGGAAATATAGGGATACACTCCGATGCCTTTTTGTCGTTTTTGTTTATGCCTTCCTCCCCCCTCCCATCCCACTAACTGCATTATTAGATGGAGTGAAAGACGAGTTTTATATGAAGTTCTCTAGTCTCCTTCAAAAAGCTAAGCACTCAGGATATAGTAATTATAGCAAGGGATTTTAATGCCCATATCGGTAGGCTAAATCAGGCTGAAAAACACTTACGTGGGTTACTTAGCATCCCAGTCCAACTAACGGATAACGGAGATCATCTGATGCAATTATTTTCAGACTACCTTTTATTTTTAGCTGGCACAAACTTTAAGCATAAAGAAGAGACATTGTTTAACCTGGCGACTTCAAACATCAACACAACGATGGACGCAAACTGACCACATCGGCTATCTTTGGAGAAGCTATATAGAGAACTGTCGCTCATTCTGGGGCACGTGTTTAGATTCTGACCATGCCGTAATTAGAGCACGTAATTTATTACGTTTCACTGGTTGCAGAGAGGTCACATCAGGCAAACTCCTGAGATATCAGTTTGAGACTGAAAATGATAAGAATGCATTTAGAAATGGCTTAGCTAAGCATTGCATTGATCAAATATTCACCCTGCACCAGATTCTCAAAACATAAACAAATGTACCAACGTCCGATTATCTCTTGACTTGAAAGCAGCTTTCGACTCCTTAGACTGTGAAGTCTTATGGCGGTGTCTGTCATCAAAAGGTGTATCTCGAAAGTACGTAAACATTATAAAGGCTCTCCACTCGGTCGCCACTCGTCAAGTCAGAGCGTATAGCGGATTGTCACGAGAAATATCATTCTCAAGTGGGGTTCGTCAGGGTTTCTCCTTATCCCCTTTTTTATTTAATTTCGTCATAGATGTACTCTTAGAAGTATCACTCACTTTAAACTCTTCAGGAATTAAGCTCATTCCAAGAAGTTTTCTCGTCGACTTAGAATACGCAGACGACATAGTCCTATTTGGTGAAAACGCTGACAGTATTCAGAGTCTCCTGAGCACCTTAAGTAACAATGAAAGCATATTCGAGATACGCTTCTCCTTTTCTAAATGCAAAATGTTACTCCAGGACTGACCCTGTTTCTTTATGTAGATTAGATATAGGGAGTGAAGTAATTGAATGCGTTGACCACTACACTTATCTCGGAAGTCTCATCACCCCTGATGAGTCAGTGTCTGATGAAATCTCATCATGGATTCGGAAACCGCGATCGGCGTTCGCCAAGTTACACCACTTGTGGCGCAGGCGAGATATCCGTCTCTCAACGAAACGCCGGGTGTACTGCGCAACATTCCGCACCGTTTTAACATATGGCTGTGAGACGTGGGCCATGGAAACCCAAGATATGCATCGACTTCAGATGTCTGACCATGGGAATCTTCGTAGTATCGCTCATATATCATGCAACAGTCGAATAAGTAATATTGAGGTTAGATAAAAGGTTCTTGGGAGATATGGTAAATCAATCAAAGAGGTTATTAAGCCTCATCGACTGAGATGGTTGGAACATATATTGCACATGCCCGACCACCGCTTGCCTTGTCACGCCATGTTGGCTAGGGTTGAAGTAGGATGGAAAATGGGTAGGGGCGACCAAACCAAAACTTGGTATCAGTCCATGAAGTCTCCGACTGTTGTACTAAGCCATGTTGTAGATGCTGATTACCTGGTTGGGTTCCGCGTTATAATCCTTACCTTTGTTTTGATCTTGAATTCTATTATTCTTTTCTGCACACCTTTACTCTCCCCTCTTGTATTCTGTTGTTGTGTTACCTCTGTGAATTTAATCTCGTAGTGCTAATGTGGTATGGCAACTTGAACCTATGGGCGTATGTGCCCGGTTCTACGTTATTGATTAATAAAACCAAATGCCTTTAAAATCAGCGAATGGTAAGTTTCTAGGCTAATAATTAAAGTAAAATGGGTTAACCACTTTAGTCTCTTATTACCGACCTCCACGTTCTTATCTTCGATCAACACAATTTGAGTCTTGTGAAGCGTCACATGTAAAGAGCGATGCCTAGAAATGTGCCTGTAGCAGTCGTAAACGAATCTTGGTTCGTATGAAATGCCTTGCTACTGAGTTAGTTATTATTTACACTATGATCTCAGTGTGACATGAAATAAGTAACTCAGTATTCGACGTATGTCAAAAAGTACTGTATTTTTTGTTTTCAATTTATTCCACAGAAAAATGGATATCCTCCTTCTTTGGTGCGTGTTTTGTACCCAAATCGCAAAGTGCCACCTGACCTTAAGCGTTCACAAATACTGCATAATCAGCTTGGTGTTAAAACTTGTGCCTGTTGTGGAATTCCCTAATCGAACTGATGCATCAGAAGCAATTAGTTTATCTCGTTCTCATTGGGAACAGATTTATGTACATCTTTTATGTAAGCTATAAAATTTTCATCCTAAATGTAGTCTTAGTTTGTAAAGTGTTAACACCACTTTTTTTTATAAGCTTTTAGTTTACTGATAGTATTTAATAAATCGATGATAACTTTTAAGTTTTCTCATATTTGAGTGGAAACTTTAACTTACTGATATTCAGTAACCAGGTTAAGTTTCATGTACATAACTTTTGACCGAACTGTTTGTATTAGGTCCAGTTATACTACAAATGCTCGATTATGTGATACATTCATCCGCGTAAAATGATTATATAACGTCTTATTCATAAATAAGTGAAATTTCTGCATATACTAGTGTATACTTTCTATATATTCTTGAAATTTAACTCTGCTGGATCAATATCTAACAAAATTTTGGAATAAAAACCCATTTCGGATTAACTGACTTACATCATCTTTAGCCTAGGCAATTTGTTCCTCTGTCAACCGGAAGACGAGAATACTGCACGGCAGTTCGTTCTGTCTCTATGGCTGTGAAACGTGACCTTTTAAATTAAACTATATTCGAAGGTCATTATTATCTGATTATAGGTGTCTTCAAGATATTTCTCGTGCATACCAAAACCATCGAGATGGTACTAGTCAAAAAGCATCAAATTAATTGTTGTGGGTGGCCAAATTATTTATACGACTCGATGACTTATAGCTAGTTTTAACATAGCTTTAATCGTCTACTCAAACACTAATAACTAAATGAATTATCAAGAACCAGATGAATCATATGCAGCTCATATTACAAGCAACACTAAGTGAGAAATTACATACACAAAGTGAAAAGGTAAACAAATAGGTCACAACAGTCTATCACCTTAAGTGTTATGCTGCCTATCTATCTTCACTCTCAGTAAATCGATCAAATTCCGTTTTGGCCAGCATGGACCTGTGGATTTTCATCAGTTGAAGTGGACTGCAACAAATACTACGTTTCCTAAGCCAAACCTGTTTCGACTCACAATCGTGGAGTTAGTTGGTAGTAAGCTGAAGGCAGCCAAACCAAGTCATGGGATCAATCCATGAAGCCATTGACAGTCAATCTGAAGTGCGTTTTTTAGATGCAAAGTATCTGTTTGGAGTCTAAGCAGTGGCTGCAAATGGATGATATGGCTCGGAATCTGTCTCAGTTTCACGGATGCATTTATGTTTTATCTTCGCATGTTTTTATTTCGCTAACTTTTCCATTTTTGATTCATTGCTTAATGCTGATAATAACACTTCTATTATATTAGTTCTAAAGTAATGTAATTTTTTTGTACACAAGGTCATGGCAACAAGAAATTGAAAGCAAATTCTAAAAAGAAGGCGTAAGTTCGTTTTCGATAACGTTTTTTCCAATTCATAATATGTTCTTAAGTAAATATTGTTTGCCAACTCATTAATGCAGCTAAGTGGTGAAATTCAATTTCACATAATTAGCTTTTGGGGAATCTAGTAAACCACGAGGCTGCTCAGACCGAGATTTGTTAACAGAAATAATACACACATTTGTTGATTTGGACTTATTTATCCCTCGTCTTTTCTTTTATTTCGTCACAGTGATAGAATATGCGTTTAATTTGTGAAAGTTTGTAAGTAATCTGGTTGGGATAAATTTCAAGCAATACACGTTTATTGCACCTAGATACCAATAATCAACTGTTCCCAATGAGCACATAGTGTTAATCTCCGGATAAATGAGGTCATTAAAAAGTGTACGGGGTAGTTTTGAACGATGCATCACATATATGTGGAATATTCAATGCTATTAACATGTTTAATGCGAATCCTCATTATTGCTAAACTTGAATTGCATTCATGGAAGGCAGAAAATATGTGCGACACTCGCAGCTAGTTTTCAAACTGTGTAGATGATTGATATACAATCGCTATGTACAAACAGTATTTCGCTCTAGATTTAAAGGGCACTATCAGTCAGTCGGTTACAACGTAGAACTTGGTACATGCGTACATCATTTCAGGTTACCATGCCTCAATTAGCAGATAGAGATTAAATTGTCGGACCAAATCCAGAGTAGGGTAGGTAATAACAGAGTCAATACTAATGGAAAGGAATAGAGATTGGAGATAAGATTTAAGAAAATATGATTCAGTAAAAAGAAAATTATGATAAGCTTAGAACTGGCACTACCAAACATTTTCTGTTACACAATAATTCATTCTGGAAATATTTTACTAAGTTTCAAATTAAAATTTTGTCAGTGTCAATTTCTCAAAACTTTTTTAAGTTAATCTCCTACTTAAAGTACAGAACTAGGGTTTTGGAGATCGTTAACTTATTTTGCTCCCAGTGAATTTCTGTACAGGTAGACTATTCGATTTTACTATGTGCTATTTGTACAAGTTAAAGCTTTGATCAATAAAATTAGTGCACAATATAGTTTTTTTCCAGCGAAGAAATTGGACGATGGTCATTCTGTTTCGATTACAGTTGTTGATGTAGACCAGTGGATTCCATCTCATTTTAAAATGGTCTCGTCTCCTCAATGTTCAGAAGTTCTAGACTTGATTCTTGGCTAAGTTCTTTGTGTGAACTAATCTGGTGCTTCAAACCACAGTGAAATATATATCCAGTGCTCCCTAGTTTCCATTGGCTCTTCCAGCTGTTGTCACTCCTTGACAAAAACCATCTTTATATTGAACGAAAACAATTAGTGTAACTTAAGTTATTTATGGATAATTAATACGTAATCGATATCTCACCAAACAGTCATTGAAATGTTATTTATTGTGGACAAAAGCATGTATTGCAAGTTTATGTCAAAATTTGGTAATCTGGCTTTTGTAAGAGCATAAGAGTAAGTAAGCATTGCTTTTTGAAGAATTTCATACGCGAATGCATTCACATAATAAAATCTTGGATAACTAAATTAATTTCCACGTAGCCTGAATATATCGCAGTATTATAATCTTTTTTTGCAGCATCAATACCACGAGTTCTAAGGCTTCTGGTGACACTACAACTGATCCTAATCACAAACCACTTTTACGACATCTGGATTATCTTAACAGTAATAATATTCATGTTTCACACATCCGTGAGCCAGTCGGTCCACCAACTGAGGAAAGTACTGGTTTTTCTCCTGGTTGGCGTGAACTACTTCGGTTGCAGCGAATTTTTATTCGTGACGGATCAGAAGTAAATAAATCTTCAATTGCTGAACTTCAAACATTGGATAGTGCTATTGTGTGTATTGACTCTGGCCCTATCCGTGCTTCATAGATAACCAAGCATACTTAAGCGGAGCACGCTTGTTCTGTTTTAAGTGATATCTGTAGTCCCAAATGATCGTCTGTTTCACTTGGATCCTCCATATCACTTCAGTTTTGCGATACGTATACTAAATTCAAAAAGAAACGCAATTCACTTTCCTAAGATTGATAACATTCCTATTTTACGAGAGACATTTCTATAGTGAAATAGATAAAATATATTTCTAATCAAATTGTTCAGAATATTTGTTTCAGCTGCTTTTTAGGAATCTAGCATATCACATACATCAGAATAGACCTTTGGTTTTTTGACAGTGTAGTTTTGATCTAAAAAATGACATCTAAACAATATCACATTTCGGAAGGGTTGGCGGTAATATCATCTTATATCTCTCCTTTGCAGGATTTAATCAGATGTTGAAATTACTGTTGTTTATTACTAAGGTCTTAGTGTGGTAATATGTTTTTCAAGCTACTATGTTCAGATACCTTCGTATTTATTGTTATATTATGTATTCAAGATCATTTCATTTTCCTGAGTTGCTTAAATCGTCTTTTTATGAGGATGATGTCAACGTAAGCAATTAAGTTCAATACTAGAACGACCCTAAGGGAATTCTCCATTTTACTCATCTGTTCCTACTAGTGATCTGAAGTGCTAATCTCTCTGTTATTTTCTACATTTTTCTCAATTGTCGAATAAGTTTTGGGTCCGGTTGGTGCCAGAATTGCGAACTGTTGGCTAAACTAGTTATACAATTTTGATAATTATAGTATTGTATTTTGCTAGCCTAACGGCCATAATATAATGCCTTTATTATCATTCTAAAGTGTATCATCAGTATCCTAGGTTTTTTTTGTAAAATAGTGTGTATATTTTCTGAGGGCATTTAGAATATTTGAATATAGTATAGCTTTATTTATGGTCATTATTTTGTTATATGGATAAGTGTTACTCCATGAAATCCTTGTCCTTAAAGGATAATGTCGTTCACCTGGTAATATCTAATTACCCGTCAAATTAAGTTGATACTTATGTGTAGAGACAAGGACGAGTGGATTTGTTTTTGAGAATAAACAATGAATTTAAGAGAATACGCTGAACATATTAGTAATAAATTGGCACTGTGAAATACAAAGATATTTGTGAGTAAGCATGACTTGAAGAGATCAACTTAGAAGAGGAACATTCTAGCCTATTAGGAATTTACTTACAACTAGGTTGAAATAATTTTACTGAGCAATTTGTTCTGTCATTGCGTTTTCCAATAATACATAGTGGTACTTTGCTTAATGAAAATTATCCCTATCAAGTGGTTCAACACTTGATACACAGAAATGGTTGTTTAGAATGGAAATTATGTTATATCATTTCTCTCTAACTCAGCGGGATTTGGTTGACCGTTTTCTGTACAAGCTAATCAATTTGATTGTGGCTCATAGGCGTTGATCTTATTGGCGTAAGGTCAAATTAACCTTAACTGCCTCGATCACTCTTATCTTCTGCGCTTTACCAAGATCACTTCAAAGCGTATTTCTAATTACAACTCAAATGATAGAAAGGAATTATAACTGATGAGGAGGGAAATTATGTCCACTGAACTAAATAGTTTGCTCTTCAAAATGGTATTATTAGTTAAGCTGCTGAAATTATTATTACTGATATTGGTTTAAATTAATTCAAAGACTACAGAATATGAAGAGAGAAAAATACCTAATATGAAAGGGATGACTAGTTTTAAATTTACTAATTATATTCAGTTAACCCAACCACAGGCACATATGATGCTAAATGAAATATCTTCAATAACGAATGTGGGTTCTTAGAAGCTGGTTTTTTATTATACAAAAGTTCAGAAAGTAAATTATTCGAAAAGTAACATTGTGGACAGCACAGAATAATGTTTATATATTGAACCTGTATAATCACAGATAAATTCTGTTAAGAAAAATTCCACTTTCCACGACGTAAATCTTCTTTGACTTTGTAGTGTACCAGTTGCATACAGGCAACAGCATCTTCCATACTGTTATGACCATTTTCTTTAGAGGAAAGAATATTAAAATTAATTAAATACTAAGGAACTCATTTTACTATATGCACAGTTAAGCCTACTGCATTAACAAGTAATTAAGTAATATAATGGTGAGTTCAAAAAACAGCCAAGATTAAGACTATCTACAAGCATTTTTGCTGTCAGTGTTTATCGTTAAACGACGTACCTTAGAAGAACATAATCTATAAAAAAGCCCTACTCGAACACCACTGGTTGAGTTAGAGTCTACAGCGAAATGTCATTAGAATTGTTAACTTTAAGTGGTGTTCATCAGGGTTATTCCTTATCCTTACCTTCTAATTAATTTTGTCATGGATGTCCTTCTAGAAATCACACTTCATTCAACTTCAGGAATTGACTTCTTACCTGGAGGTCCACTTATCGATTTAAGATATGGAAAAGTCAGAGTCCTAATAGATGAAAACGCTGACGATATGCAAAGTTTGCTGACTAGCTTGAGTAATAAATATTTAGAATGCGTTCCTTTCCCTGTAAATGAAAATGTTACTTATAGCCTAATCTGCGTCATCGCCTAGATTAGGCATAGGGAGTGAAGTAGTTGAGTGCGCTGATCAAGTTTTGTTAGCCTTGACGGGTTAGTGTCTAGTGAAATCTCAGCCCGAATTTAGAAAGCTCGTTTGGCTTTTGTCAAATTACGTCACTTGAATTGTAGGCGAGATATCCGCCTCTTAACGAAAGGACGAGTGTACTGAAGCAGCAGCTCGCACAGCACTAACCTATGGTTGTGAAATATGGGCTGCGAAAATATCAGATGTGTATAGGCCTTATGTCTTTGAGCTTCGAAGTGTCGTTCGCAAACCATAAGCGATAGAGTAAGCAATATTGATATGAGAAATAGATCTTATTATAGGTCTTATTATTCTTTTGCACATACGTTTGTTTTATTTCGCTCTCCTGTATTAGATAATATCTAATGACACCATTCTTTTCCCTGGATATTTAAACGTCAACAGTAAAATCAACAATACGATAACTTCAACGACTTGATCCCAGAACAAAACAAGACTTCAAGAGGTAGAAATATATTCAGAAATAAGACAGAAGAATGACGAATGCAAATAGAGAAATGAGTTTATGTAAATTTTCCATTAGACTGTTCTAGAAATTTCTCAACAACTTGTTAACGCTGATCGGCTGAGAACGTACTAATCAATGTACAGCTGTTTTGAAGCATGCTTTAATCAGAACTGTTTCGTACTAACAATACCATTGAAAACCAGGGAGGATTAAGTGTTCACTGTGGGATCTGAGAGTGCCGATCCTGAACTCCGACGGGATCATGTCACTGTGGAATCCCATGTTAAGACAGAACAACTTTCCCCTGCACCCTAAATTTCAATAAGTTCAAACTGAGATGAATCCCTGATGAATACAAATATCATACGCGCTATTGATTATTACTTTATAACAATATAAATAAAACCACTTACCATCTTGTTGTATAATCTGCTGAAGTATTTCACTAACTAAGTTGCGTAAAGCCCGTTTATTCGGTAAACCCAAACGATGAGGAAATACAATAGACGTGTCTACAATTTTTTTATGTATAAGCTTGAGAGCAATTAAGTCACTTTCTAAACTATGCCCAATCAAAATCGTATCTGAATCAAATAAATTCAATAGTTTTGCCTGGATATCCGTAATATGATATTTAGCTTGTTCGATATCTTCTAACTTTAAACCCGAGAAGCGTGAATTACAATCAATGACAGGATTGTCTGGGCAAACAAACTCGTCCAAAATAGGTTGATATTTTGAGTTAACAATAGTAATTCTAGCTAATTCGCAACCACCAGTTGTATAAACCATTTCACAATCAAGAGCGTATACATTACAATCAGAATTTTCATCTTCATCACAGTTACTTGATTTCGGGAGTGGTGGCAATGTTACAACAAATCCTTCATTATCTAACCATTTATTAGCATCGTGAACATGACCTTTAGGACAGATTTGACAGCCCAATTGACCGATTTCACCATCACAACATAAGTACCGCAAATCAAACCCCCGGCCAAAACCTGTGAAAACGAAAAAAAAATGATTGGAACTGTTAAGAATACACTAAGAAGTCAGAAAGAAAAACTATGAAATTTAATTCTTGGAATACTAGTATTTACATTTTTAACGTTCATATATTAAACACTTGATGTAGGAGACTTTTGTATCCTCGTAATTGTAAACTTTTATCTGACTCATTAACTGTTGGCCTGTCTATTTTGTGTCCGTAAATTGCAATTACTGAATACAGTATCTGTTACTAAGTTTTGAACTGCTAAATTTTTAGTTTATCCAATCTGCAAATTCTTATTTGTGATGAATCGTTGTAGTATAATTGAGGTTTTTTACACACTAACAGTAATAATAGCTGAATCAGTTTCATTCGTGTTCTTACTAAACGTCGGAGGTAAATAGCCAATAAGTTATGTTTATTACAAGTAAATTAAGAAGTACATACTTTAATGTTGATATAGTGTACATTGACAATTGTTTAACACCACTAATTTTAGGAAAAAAATTTCAGTGAAAAATCCCATTATGACATTTAACGGAGACAACGATTGAGCGAAGAAATTTCTCTTCAATTAGTTTTACATTAAGGCTCTATAATGATATATTAATTTATATCAAAGATGAAACCAATATCAATCAAGCAGTGGTATCAGATTATATAAGTAGATTCACAGCAGCACAATCCGACGGTTATGTTGAAGAGCACCATTGATTCTGGTTAAGCGAAGGATAAGTTAAGCAGATCAAAAGTTCTATTCTGGCCCACTTGATTAACATAGGACGCTGAATCGACCTTAAGAAATTTTTAAGACTATTTATCGAATCCCATCAAATATTCTACATGACTTACGAATACATACGTCGAAAGCTATTGTTATCCACATCCTTAAACCGTATCTGTGTATTCAGAAAACGTTTTTACAACTATTCACTCTATCTTGACCACTGACATAAGTCCTAGTTAAGTGGAGCTGAAATTTGATTTTGCTTAGCGTCTTTTTTTTTATTCAATTTTTCTAAATTACTTCGAAATCTTCCATCATTACGTACCAAATGGTCGTCCCCTTACCCTAACGTAACTGTTATTAAAATATTTTTTCAACTCAATTACTAACTTATGTTAGAACTTCCACCTCTTCTTCTGTTGACAGTTGTCGTTATCATTATTTTTTTCCAAACAGTTTGATGTAGTTGAAACCTGTCTGCCTCGTTTGTGTATGTAGTTTATTCACTTTACCGATCTAATATGGATGACTGTTCTGTTACAACAACTTTTTTCCATTTTTTTGATTGAAATTATGTAACAGTCAATTTATATCGACATATCCTTATTCATGCACTTTTGATTAGTAGTCACTTTGTCCACTTCACCCTTCGCTAATCATTCGCACTTATTTTCATGAACAAATTGATACTTGTCTTATAATCTGATACACCATCAATTGATTAGTATATCGTATAGTCTTGATGAAAAACTAATTGAAAAGAAATTCCTTCACCCATTTGTTTTCATCAAATTACTATATCCTGAGCAGATTTGAATTGTTTACGTGGATCTACACGAACAAACACCAATGGAATATCGTATTTATTAAGCTGAAGTAATGACAATGTCATCTGATGTGGCAGAAAAATAACTAATTTCTGGAATAAATAAATAAATAATTGTCATTTTGAAAAATAAATTATATTCGCTACTAAGGTTAGTTATTTCATTAGTAGATGTATACATTCATTCACAGAGTATTTATTATTCTATTATTTAAATACATAAAATTCGGTACAAATTGGCATCAAAAATATATGCTCTAAACAAGCACAAAAGTAATATTCGGAAGAAAATAGAAATAGAAGGTAAACAAGGAAAAAAAGGCAGAATTTAATAAGGCAGCAAGAGAATTACAAGGTAGGAAATACAGATGGGGTAGAAGTGTGAACAAGAAAATTTTATTCTTATTAAGAAATGTCATCATACTTTCATGACGATTTTATCAGGATCATCGCTACAGGCTTCTGTTTAGTGTAATATCTGATAAAATCAAATGACACTATTTCTTGGACCTCAACCGAGAAGTTGGGATGTATCGACATATACTAGTCCAATACGGATTTCATTTGACGGCGACACGTCATAAATTGACCATAAACCCACTTTCCTAACCAGTCCCAGAGTCAGCATATAATGCACGATAGGAAAGCCGCAAAACTTAATGAAGCCACCAAGGCCGGTAAGTCATCGCTGTTTCAGGACACACGATCGCGAACCTCAGTAGTACTAACATGCTGTTTTCACTAAATGTCAGCAATCCCTCGGAGACAGCGATGATCAAGCGAAGAGAGGCGCCGAACATACTCAGTGTTGCAAACTCGACCTTTTACAGCTGGATTCGCATCACAAAGGTGCCAAAGATAATTCAGTTCGTTATGAGCTGATCTGAATTTTATTGTGTGTAGATTAGCCTCATTTGACAGATTACTACCATAATTCACACAACTACCTAGATACACGAAATTTCCGACTACTTCTAACTGTTCACTACAAAGAGTGAGAGCCGATACACACTCCTGCCAGTTTTGTAGAACTTTGCATATGGGGGGTACAAAGTAAATACCATGCTTATAGAAACTAACTACTAAGTGATTAAGTGCTGTTTGAACGGAATGTCCGTTATCGCACAATAAGGCAATACTATTCACATACTTAAGGTCGAATAGCTTTTTTTCAGGTTACAACTCCACACCACCAGTACACACTTCCTTTATGGTTGTTTCTAGAATGTTATCGATGATAAAGTCAAAGAGAAATGGTGAGATTGGGTGACTTTGCATAACCCCGCTGCTGGATTGGAACGGTGGAGAAAGGTGGTTATATACCATCGTTCTGCTTGAGATACGGGTGTACAGAGCCTTTAAGATATTAGTAAACTTCTGAAACACACTTTTCTCCAACAAACAATTCCAGAGCACAGTCTTGTTCAATGAATCGAAGGCGGACCTAATACTGATTAACACAAAAACTGATCAATCTGCTGTCACAAAACCGACATATACATTATATACAGGTTGGTATAAACAATCATATACGGTTTACTCTTAGTCACAGTGAACTGAACTATTTAGCGTTAACAAAATGTCAGTTAACTTGCAGAGAACTAAATCAAATTAATAAAAAGATATAAATCAATAAGCATATATATACGAAAGCATAAGCAATTATGTAAACGTGAAAAAGATAGTTTATCTGTCTCGCATCACTTCGTTTGGTACATGAATCAAATATACACAAAAACATGAGGCGTTTACAATCAGTTAAATATGAATTCGACAAATAGCGAAATCAACTAATTATAAACTTGTCAAAGGCACGGTCGAAAGTACAATATAGAATTCAGAAAATGTTTGTGATGTGACTGAAAAAGGTTGGACAAATAAACAGCAAAAGACAAGTATATTATTCAATATAACCATGACTTCTAAAATTCCCTTGGCAAAAGTAGGACCTTGTTAATACTGAGGAAGTTAGACAAACCACGTGACAACTCAAGTTTACATGATGAGCTACATGCAAACGCAGGTGAGCTTCAGTAAGTGGATTGTTCACTTAGACCACGTGCTCATATCGAAATCAGTTTACACTTCTACAAATACAGATCATTCGTCAGTACTTTATTCAGTATTTGGCTCTATATGAAGTATTTTCATGTTCTTTATATCTCTGATAACAACTAGACAACAGAAAGTATCACTGAGATTTACTGACAATCAGAATGCCTAAAATACAGAGGCAGATAAAGTAAATATAACTTCAAACACTAGATAATATAGATCTTGATTGTTCCAGGACAATATTTTTACTCACAACGGTATAAATATCTACAGCCGACAAACATGTAATTCACCTGTCGTGAATAAAACTGATGTATGGAGTGACAGCAAAATTAGTGTCAACTTACTCCTACACCATAGAGAAATTATGAACTAAATTGTTAGTTGGTAGTGTTTGGTTTGTTAAGAATTTCATATATGAGAGGGATCTTGTTGCGACACAATAAAGAACTAGAAAGCACAAACTTTGGAGCCTACTTTCAGTGATATGGAAACACGTACTGTTGAATTGTAATTGACTAACATTCAGTAAGTATCTTTATATTCCTTAAATTGTAAGCTTTACAGAGACTTATTAGCTAATATCATAGCTATTTTCATTCACCAGTTACTATAATTGTACTATTGTGGTGCATACCACTCATAAAGTCGTCAATAAGTAGTTGGTAGCGGATCGTTGCGTGTAAGTGGAAACAGTGTACGAGGTGAATTGCGAAGTGACGAGGAGTAAATCCTGATGACAATACGTAGGAAGAATGAAGATAACCAAGGAAAGCAGGTCAACAGTCAACATCGATCGAGGAACGCAAAGGACGTGCAAATATATAGTTAAAAGTAATGTATATATTATTTATGACGTTCTCTAATTTCACCAAGTAAACAATTTGGCATGGCAAAATCGACTTCTCACACAAGGAACCTATCATCCTGTTATCTGTACATTACTCTACTAGTTTAGCCTTTGATGTGTTTCATATTTCCTCTTACATTCAAATCTATCGTTTTGCTTTTAATCAGTTGTTTCTACTTAATAAATAACTTGTTACTGATTCGAATTCACTGGTAAGGAATGTTTCAGTCACTCTGGTGACATGCCAACTAATAAGCGTTCAAGTGCATTACATTATAGATAACAGTACAAGTCTTATCAGATACTTCTGATGATAAGAATACAACAGAACTATTTATAAATCGATCCCATGATGTGCAGATCAAGTTTTGTAAATGTTTTCAAAGATGTTTATTTATCTTCAAGAATGTCAAGTCTCAAATTCTTGCATTGCCTTAGATACTTGTTTCATAATTACAAACAAAACTGGGGGTATTACCGAGTTGAACAACAGAAGCCAACGAGCAAGTGAAGAGAAGCATTAGGTCGAATAGACGAAAATATGTGGAGGACCTAGAAATGACGGCGGAGGAGGCTGCAAGAGAAGGAAACATGAAGCACCTATACGATGCGACGAAAAAGCCAGCTTGAAAATTCAGTAAGGCAGAACGGCCAATCAGGAACAAAGATGACAAACTAATCACTGAGAAGCAAGGACAACAAGACAGGTGGGTAGAACACTTTGAAGAACTCTTGAATAGACCAACCCCACTGAACCCACCCGGTCATCGAAGCAGCAGCCACGGATCTCCCTATAAACACCGACCCACCAACAGTCGAATAAATCAAACTGGTCATCCAACAAATCAAGAGTGGCAAGTTAGCAGGGTCAGACAACATACCAGTAGAGGTACTGAAGTCATATATAGTAGCAACTGAAAAGATATTCCACATTTTCTACATGAAAATTTGGGAGGAAGAACAAGTGCCAACAGACTGGGAAGAAGGGTACCTCCTTAAGATACCAAAGAGAGATCTTAACAAGTTCAAAAACTACAGAGCCGTCATTCTACTTACAGTACCAGGTAGTCTTCAACAGTGTTATTAAACTGAATGAAAGATCCAGTCGACGCCTAACTTAGAGATCAACAGGCCATATTCCGTAAAGACCGATTGTGTACCGACCAAATCGCGACCCTACGGTTAATCAATCGAATGGAACTCACCACTTTGCATCAACTTCCTCGACTACGAAAAAACATTCGACAGCGTGAATAGAATATTATGGAGCCTTCTACGACATTATGGTGTACACGAGAAGATAGTCAATGCCATACGAAATTCTTACAATGGACTACACTGCAGAATTGTGCATGGAGAGCAGCTTACAGATTCATTCGAAGTGAAGACTAGTTTCAGACAAAGCAGCTCACTTCTCGCTCTTTCTCTTACCTCCTAGATTATGAAAACTGCAATATCTCAAGAGAGGCACAGAATACTGTGGATGCAGCTAGACGACTTTGCAGAAGACCTGGCTCTATTATCTCACACACAGCAAAAAATGTAGGTGAAATGGACACTATAACACCAACTACAGCAGCAGTAGGTCTCAACATAAGCAAAGCGGAAAGTAGGAACCTTAGATACAAAACAAGCACCAACCCAACTACTCTTGACGGAGATGCTCTGGAAGATGTGGAAACTTAAACATACCAGGACAGTAACATAAGTAATCAAGGAGGATCTAATGCTGATGTGAAGATACGGAGAAGCAGGGCAAGGGGAGCATTTCTACAACTGAGAACCATCTGGAACTCAAACCAACTGCCAGACAACATCAAAGTTAGAAGTCGCAACACAAACATCAAGACAGTTCTATTGTATGGAATGAAAACTTGGAGAACTACGAAAAGCATCCATCAAAAGATACAAGTATGTATAAATAGCTGTTTACGTATGATACTTCGGATTTGTTAACCAGATACCATCAGCAACAACCCTCTGTGGCAGAGAAATCAACCAAAATCCAGTCGAGGGAGAAATTAGAGAAGAGGGGTGGAAAAAGTACGCATTGAGGAAACAACCAAACTGCGTCACAGGACAAGTTGTAACTTGGAATCCTGAAGGTCCACAGAAAAAACACATTCCGCCGAGGACTGGAGGCAGACATGAAAAGAATGAGTAGCACTTGAGAGGAACTGGAAAGAGGAGCGCAATTAGAGAACCCTAGTCGGCAATCTACGTTTCACGAGGGGTAATAGGCATTAGTTGATTTGATTTAGTAATTACTGATTGGAGTGATAAAAACAGCTATTTTTTTAATAAACTGTAAGTGGTGATAAGTGATATCTCTGTTTGCATTTTTATCACTAACCTTGATGTGTAATTGGTTACTGTCACTTTTAGTTTGCTACTTTTATTGTCCTTTTACAAGGTCACTTGTTGCTATATGTGCAGAGAAGAGGTGATGTAATTCTGATCCTACTGGACTACTAAGTTTCTTGTTTTCTCGCCTTCTTTCTGCTCTCGGACATATCCGTTGATGTATCATCGTCTTATTGATTACTGACCTCTATTTCATTCGCGTTGACCCACTTTTCCGCGTTGGAAATATCTCACGTGACACAAAACTCACTATAGTATGGGGTCAGTTGCGACAACCTATCACAACAGCGTACAGGTATACGGTAATTAGATATAGGTATTTGGTCTATGGAAATTCATCAACAAATCCGTTAAAAATCTGTTATAACGGGCAAGAAGTCAAAATTACAATCTGTAGAGTCAATTCTTTATTAAATTGGGACCTCTACTGCTACACTGCATTTGTGGAGCATTTACTAACTATGGTATTTTTGTATTGCATAATTTGTAAGCCTTTCTTAGCCTCATTAACTGTTGTTGTATTTGTTTCTCATCCCCGTCGCCACTGTAATGATCTTGCTAGTAATTAACTGGAAGAAGAGATCCAATGGAAATCACGCAATGATCTGAAAGACTTGGAAAATGGTGACTGGTCGGCACTATGCCTGAGTGACCGAAGCTTACTTTAGAGGCGTGAATGGAGAAAACGGGCACCAACCAATGAGAGCTAAAACCAAGTCGTTTACTGAATGGAAACAATAATTTATCTATATCATATGCTGGACCAAACAGTAACAGAAAATGAAAATATATTAAAGACTGGACTAGAGGAGTTGAGCGCAGAGATTGGGATAATGAAGTCATAATCATATTACAATAACTAGGGAAGAGTAACAGATATGACAACAGTTAATAAGGCTGAGGAAAGCTTACAAATTATGCAATACAAATAGCATGGTTACTAAATGTCACTACCTATTGATTAGAAAGTGATCTCGAAACAGGTATGATATAACTGAATGAAACTTACTAATTTATTTTGCAGTGATTATTTCAAAAATATGCACATACGTCTAAAAAATCATACTTATAGATTAGCAAAAGAGGCAAACAGATGTTAATGCGATTGATTATGAAGAGGTGAAAGTCACCAATACATTGTGATTTTCCTTCGCCTGAAAATGAAAACTGATAATATGTAAAAGAAATAGTTAACATTCGTATTGTGCAAAACTAACAGTGACAATACGAACCAAGTCTATGCAGTATATAAACTAACTTAAGCTGTATTTCAATTAGTCATGTACAATGAAGAACCTAGTGGATATGTACATCTGCTAAATCGCCACAGTACACTAAAACGGTGAGATCGAATCAACAAGAATAATACCACGATACGGTTCAACAATAGGGAGCAAAGAAAAGGTATATAAGAAAAAACGATGAAACTTAATTTAAAGAAGATAAAGAGTGAATACACCCGCACCCCTATGATCAATTACGTCTGTATACTTTAAAAGTACGCCTTTTGGTTCCAAACACTGTCACAGGACACCTCGATTGTTTATAACTGAAGGGTGGTTGGGGGTCAGTTGAGCTGTTCTTGAAAGTGTTCTTCCTGTCGGTTCAGTCTTCCAAACTGAGAGTGGATCATAGACCATTCTCTCCTGAAATAACCTGATTAACATCTAACTTTCCAATACTGGTTTCCATGACGAATTGGAATAGTTGTCTAGTATTACGCATAGACGCAGCCGTTTCCATCGCATTTGCTTTTATCCCCACACCACTGCTCGCAGTCCTTGGATAGACTTTCGAGTTGCTGTCGATCTTCATTATTCTCCGATCCTGTTGGGATTATTTTTCGAGCGACTATCAATTCAATTAAAGTCCCACAAACCAATTGTTTGTTTTTTCGAATACACGATGTATCTAGTGCATTTAGAGCCACCTAAAAACCGTCTCAAGCTTTTCTCGATGAACCTGTTGTCCATGATCGACTAAGTGCTAAGGAAATCCTTCTCTTAATGAATTACTCATCACTTTGTACTCAATCTAACATCCAAGGGGCTTTTCTGTCGTGATCTTCCCAAGTCCTGTAAAACGCAAGGAAAGGTGTGCTCGCAATAAGGCATGATTAGAGTCTGAACACATTATCTAGAATGAGTGACAGTCTTTACTGAGCCTGTCTAACGATGGTTTATATTCATATAGTTTATTTGTGTCCATAGTTGTATTGATGTTAGGAGATCCGGAGGTTACACAATGTTTTCCCAAACGCTTAAAGTTTGTCCTTATTAATAATAAGTGGTAATCCGAACGTAGCTGTAAGTGACGGCCTCCACTTTCTGTTCGTTGGGCTAGGGCGACAAAAGATTCACCTAAGTGATTTTCAGCTTGACTTAACCTACAGATTTGAGTATATATATGCATCGGGTTGAGTTGTTACACTCCATTTTTACAGCAGCATATCAGTGATAGTAAAAAAAATATTTGACATAGAGAAAACGATTTTAAGTGGGAAGGATTAACCTGTGTGTAAAGAGAGGCATCTAAAAATATCAACGCTCAGACAATGCGCCTACACCATTTTAATTGATTCTAAGTTATACCACCCACAGACTCCAACCTGTGATTGCAGCGATCGCGCGGACCCCAATCAGGTAGTATTCACATACCAACACGGCTCACATCAACATTCAGAGACTTAGTGAACTAATGTCACGTTTTAGTTTGGCTGCTCTTAGCTTCGATTCTTCCTACTCCTACTTCCTACCATCTTTCCCTAATTCCCTCCATATAATCTCAGCATTATTCACTCGATGATCTCTAAAAACACGAGCAATGTGTCGAAGACATATATTATCTCATACCAGGAACACAAATGTCACGTTAAATGTTACGTTTCGTATCCATAGAGTAAAATAAACTGAACTGCTTCGTAACCAATGGTTAGAGACTTTGGTTAACATGGCTAATAATCGCTCGAAATGGAGTAAGTGCATACATTCTAGATCGTCCTTCAAATTCTGAGTTTCTGAATACATCATAATTCTCTGTTAACTAAATTATATATATAAATATATACATATATCGATTAGGAAGGTTATTTTTTGTGGATATTGGTATTTTAGTTGATCGAATATGTCACAGATTGATATTGGCAGGGTATCATTGAAAACCAGGGAGCACTGGACAACTGTCTCGTTCTAAGTCTGTTACTACCTCCACTATTCTGGGATTCGGTCCGATAATTTAATCTCTATCTGCTAACTGAGACATGGCAACTTGAACCTATGTACGTACGTACCAAGTTCTACGTTTTAACTGACTGACTGATTAAACTTCTGTGCAATATACTTTACTACATTTATTGCACTACTAATTCGTTGTCAAACTCAAGAAACAGAGTTGAACAAATAACACCCGAATACTTGGAAAATGATCACTAGCTGGTAACTAGTACTAGATTACAACAATAATCATAACTAAAAGTAAAACAGTGATGCTTAAGAAATCCATATATATACGTCTTTAATTGCTTACTTCGTTGCTTCACAGCTTTACCCCAATGGTAGATGCATTCACCTTTAGTTAAGGAGTGTCCAAATTCGTCAACAAGAAACCGTGTACCACATCGACAGCAAACTCGTTCATTAGCTACACGAAGTAAAGAAAAAATTTCCTGATAACTTAATATTACTGAAGACTAATTAGAAAGACTGAACAATTTCCGCTGTTTCCCTTAGAACAGTTAGAAACAGTTGTGAACTGTTAGTAAATTAATTAAAATGTAAAATTCTAACTACAGTACGTTGGTTGACGAGTGAATAATGATGAGTTGGCCAATACGTGTTGGTATTAAATATAAAGCATAGTGGTTAGTGGGAAGGACGATAATCGAATCATTTACCTAATCAATTATGAATAACAACCTAGACTAGCCAATCACAGGAACGACATTGTATTAATTAAAGCAATACAACGATAGATATTCTTACGCCAGTCAATTTGTCTCGAGCTTATCTAGCCAAGATGGTAGATGCAAAACTTGAGAGAAACTGGTCATGCAACCCAGATTCGTTTGTTATAATCAATTATACACATACGTTTCCAGACGACGATGAAACAGTTAGCAAAGTGATACAACACATTTAACAAAATTACTGATGGTACGAAGTCTGAGTAATTGGAACATAAATAATTAACCTTAGTTCACAATCAGAAAATGGCATAGTAACAGTTGATGATTTAAATAATAGCTTAAGACGAGGATAATATTGAAATAATGAAGATAAAATTCTAGAAAAGTATGCGGTTAAAACATTCATAATAATCTTCCGAAAAGTTTTACTCTTTGTGTTGAATTCTACCCTTGTCTAGTATTCTACGATATAACAACTTCACCAACTTGATCCCAAATTAGGATAAGATTTGAGCAAGTAACAAAATAAATTCGAAGATAAAAAAAAGCTGAATACAATGTAAATAAATGAGAGTTTATATGAAATCCGCATATGAACGTTGTAGCATCAATCGCTACACAGCTTTGCAAGCGTGTTTTGAGCATGCATCAATTATGACTTTATCGAGCTAACACTAGTTTATTCTTCATCTATACCACCTGCCGTTTCTGAAGCCAGAATTATTTCTGGAGGATTATTATGAATATTTCGACCGCATACTTTTCTAGAATTTTATCTTCATTATTTCAATATTATCCTCGTCTTAAGCTATTATTTAAATCATCAACTGTTACTATGCCATTTTCTGATTGTGAACTAAGGTTAATTATTTATGTTCCAATTACTCAGACTTCGTACCATCAGTAATTTTGTTAAATGTGTTGTATCACTTTGCTAACTGTTTCATCGTCGTCTGGAAACGTATGTGTATAATTGATTATAACAAACGAATCTGGGTTGCATGACCAGTTTCTCTCAAGTTTTGCATCTACCATCTTGGCTAGATAAGCTCGAGACAAATTGACTGGCGTAAGAATATCTATCGTTGTATTGCTTTAATTAATACAATGTCGTTCCTGTGATTGGCTAGTCTAGGTTGTTATTTACAATTGGTTAACTGAAAATAATAATAATAATCTTTCCAAAACAACACTGTTAACAGAGTTAACTATCTAACTAAGAATTGTCATTTATAAAATAACTTACGTTTACAAGTACCATATAACTGACGCTTATTTTCTGGTAAAAGCAAAGTGGCTTTTCCACGAACTATTGTATTATCTTCTTTTAATTCAAGGGGGTAGCCATTTACTGATAGATCTTCTTCGGATAATAAGTAGGATGTTAACTGACTATATAGGAGAGGTCCTTTAATGAAGTGTTTTTTTTTTAAGAGAAATAGAAGCCAAACAAAATAACGAACTATTCATCAAGAAATAACTGTGAGAAAACCAATGATGTGGAAATTTATATAGGAAAAGGTATAAACAACACATAATACTTTTTTTCAATCATTAATATGAATGAAGTTTTGTGCTTAGTTTACAATAAAAAAGATTAGTACATTACGGTGGTGAATAAATGTCATTTTAGAACTGTGACAAGGCATGATTTCACGTCCTAATTCAGCAAATGTTTTCACGTGAAAATGGCTTCCATGATGTTGGAAAAGGTCATTAGATATACCTATATTCGACAGAAAGTTTTAGACTACAGTTTTATTTAACGTAGAGGAGGCGGTTCTATAGTAAAGGCAGCGATCGTTGCATTAACTATACTTTTATTCAAATATTTCACAATGGTCAGATTTATAACATTCTGAGAGCGCTGTACACTAAGAAGTGAGTAATGTTAACATCGGGTACATTAATAACAACGAAAAAGACGGTATTAATGAATTTGTGAATATAGATGTATTTAATTCAGTAACCAAATACAGACAGGGTAGGAGATTTTGGGTAACAAATTCTTCGCAGTTTGGGGCTGTTGTAGATAAATCAGATGGTGCAAGATTTTAATGAGTAACCGAATGGTTGGAGGTTATGACTTTCAGCCATAATAATGAGATGCTCGTGGAGATGCTACTCAGTTACCGAATGTGTAATAGGTAGAGCGAGAATCTGACCCATAATCTATTGTTTTGGACCCCAACATTCTGACCACTAAGCCACCGATAGTCCTATAATGCAGTGATGCATGAGCATAAACAATTAATAGCCTTACATAGTAGCTATATTTATCTAGGTAAGCTTACGAAGTTGCCTGTAGACTCTACATATATACATCCCGACCGTAGCTGCTAACTTGACGTAGTTGTTGGGCTCGCCTATCGTGACGACTTAACTGAGCTATATTGGCTGAAACGCATGTTCTTCTAGATAGTACCATGCCAAGCAGATCCGTTGGATAGCGATAAGACAGAAGGAAGCAACCTAAGATCTGAGGGCGAAGTCATAATGTTGACTGCAGCGAAATGTGCCAGCAGTAAGGTGTTTCACTCGGATAACCAGCATCTGCAGCGATGCTGCCTTCCTAACGGAAAGAAGGGGTTAGAAAAGGTCGACCATAAAAATGACACACATCACTTAACTCAACGGATTTTCGTCTCCGGAAGTAAGGCCTTCAAAAAATAGAGCTAATAACTCAAAACCTTCCCATAAGAAGTTCGTGCGTGATCGACCTCAAGCAGTTAACCCATCGGCTCAGTAATTGCCCTATCAGGACACTATGACCAGCATTAACCCACTCTCCTTTTCAGGTACCCCAAGAAGTAATATCCTTCCATGGTGTAAGCAGCCAGGAAGTGAAAACTGCCCTCATACCTCTAATAGCATACGAAATCATCTTGTTCGAGGTCGAATCCCATCCTCAACTCTTAATAGCTCCCTTGTCCCCGCAGCTAACCCTTCTTGCATAACTTTATCACCATACGCCTCAAATGCTGATGGTTCGAGTTCACGAAATGATACTCCTAGTCTCCTAACATCTTGCACTAAGCTATATATCGGAGCTTTTACCGTTCAAACATGATGCCAAATATGACAACAGGCTTCCTTAGCTATGACTCTAGAATCCAGATTCATCGATGTCTGCTGCGTCACTGAAATGCGCATACAGGATTCAAGTACAATCATTCGTTTAACCTCACCTTGTCAAAATAAAGAACCGGTCCGATTCACCCTTTGTGTTTCCGGAGACCCCACCACTACCACTTGAGGCCTTATTGGTGTAGGTATAGCATTAAGATCAAAAGTTGAAGAAGCTCTCCTTGACTGGACTGACCTTCATCAAAAATCTGAGCGCACTGATGCAGTAATAGTGGCTGGTGATTTTAATGCCCAAGTAGGTAGACTAAACGAAACTGAAAGACACCTAAGTGGACCCTATGGTGTTGAGGCTCAAGGAACATATAATGGCGACTGTCTGTTACAACTATGTTCATATAACCATCTATTTCTCGCAAGTACCTACTTTAAACATAAGGAAAGACATTAGTTGACATGGCGACTTCCACGATCAACTCAACGCTGGACTCAAATAGATCACATTGCTATCAGACACCGTTGGAGAGGCTCGATAGAAGACTGCCGCCAATTTTGGAGTACGCGTTTAGACTCAGATCATGCCATAGTACGAGCGCGTATTAGTCTGAATCTCACTGGACATAACAGATCCACGACAAGGATTCCACTCAGAGTTCAACTTAATGGTGAAAAAGTCAAGAATATATTTCAGGAACAACTAGAAAACCAATTAGTCAACTGCGTAAACTGTACCCATCCTAAGTTAGCTTGGAATGATTTCCAAAAAGCTGTCGAAACAGCAGTGATATTTATTAGTAAGCTAAACCAAATAGTTAATAGAAATTAGTGGATTTTAGCTGGATCTACTGAATTGATAGATGCTCGACAACACATTTCGTTTGACTCTGAACATGATGAGGATCGAAGGCAACTTAAACATAAGCTGGTTAAAAGCTTACGTAGTGATCGTGAGCAGTGGTGGGTGGCGAAAGCTAAAGAGATGGAAAAGGTAGAGGCAATATGTAACAGTAGATAACTGTTCAAACTTATCAAGAAAATGGGTATCAGAAATCCAGAAGTGAGTGAAACTATCTCGAAAAAAGATGAAACCGTTGTTCACTGTCAGTCCAGAAAGTTCGACTGATTAGCAAAACACTTTAGGGAATAGTTTAACTGACCTTTGGTCTCATCTCAGTTGCCCATCATTCTCAAACAATCTGAATGGCAAATTGATATCTGTCGTCCAAGTCATAGTGATGTTGATAAGGCTATAGAGAATCTAAACCAAGGCAGAGCAGCAGGACCTGATGGATTGATCCGTGAGATATTTAAGGATGGTGGTCCAGTTTTAGAAATGAGAGTAACCGAGATCTTGGCTATAATCTGGGAACTAAATGCTATCCCATTTGACTGGTCTCAAACGCTAATAGCCCCAATCTATAAGAAAGGACAGAAGTCCTCTTGTGACAATTACCGAAGAGCCAGTTTAACGATTATAGTATCTAAAATAATGGCTTCAATAATACTTCGACGCCTAACTAAAGCTCATGAGAAGCAAAGTCGAGAGAACCAAGGTGGTATAAGCCCTGGACGTGATTCTATAGACCAAATATTCACACTTCGGCAGGTCCTGGAACATAGGCACACTTTCAGACGCCCAACAATAGCTGTATTCCTTGACCTTAAGGTGGCGTTTGACTCTATCGATCGTAAGGTTATGTGGCAATGTCTATCATTGAAAGGCGTACGAGAGAAGTACATTAACCTTATACAAGCTCTCTACTCGAACACCACATGTCGAGTAAGAGCTTATGGCGGATTGTCGTCGGAATTGATCACCTTAAGTGGTGTTCGTCAAGGTTGTCCGCTTTCCCCATTTTTATTTAATTTTATCATCGATGTGCATTTAGAGTTGACATTATCATTGTCTGACTTCTCCGGAGTTAGACCTCCTTCCAGTAGATAAACTTGTTGACTTAGAATATGCAGATGATATAATTCTATTGAGTGAAGATGCTGATAAAATGCAGAATCTTCTGACTACCTTCAACATGAATGTAAGCATGTTTGGGATGCGATTTTCCCCATCCAAATGTAAAATGCTGCTTCAGGACTGGCTCAATTCGACATCGAAGTTAGTGATAGGGAGCGAAGCAGCTGAATGTATCAACCGCCTTACTTATCTCGGGAGCCTCATTAGTCCTGACGGTCTGGTATCTGATGAGATCACGGCTCGTATACAGAAGTTCCGATTGGCTTCTGCCAGTTTCCGTCACTTGTGGTGTATGCAAGACATCCGTCTACTGACCAAATGAAGCGTCTACTGCGCAGCAGTTTGATCTGTTTTACTTTATGGATGTGAAACATGGTCATTGAGGATATTCATATGCTCATAGTATTTGATCACAGATGTCTTCGAAGCATTGCTCGTATTTGTTGGGACCGCCGAGTAAGTAATCGTGTGGGTTAGGAAAGAGAGTACTAGGTAAATAAGGTGATAAAGTAGTAAATCTTTACCAAGTTGAGGTAGCTAAGACATGTGTTACGTATGCCCAACCACTGGCTACTCGATGAGTAATGTTGTCTGGTGTGGGATTAGGCTGGAAGAAAGTTAGGGGCGACCAAACAAAAACATGACACCAGTCCATGAAGTCATTGACAATTGGGTTGAGCCATGTTAATAGATGCAGACTACATGGTTGGGGCCCACGTGATGATCGTAAAAAATAGTTAAAGACTTTAGGTGATATGGCTTATTAATCGTTGTCAATGGTGCAGGTGCATCCACTCAATAATACATAATCAATGACTCCACAAGGGAGTCGAGCCTAAGGACCTTCAGGCTTCGCAGTGAACACCAAGGAGGCGATTCCCAGGATCATAGTGAGGTCGTGATCAACGGAGTTAAGTTATCGCCTGATGGCAATGAATGAAACAAGTAAAAATATATCACGAATTGAAAATATTAACCGTTTGATGACAACCGACTCAATAGTCTAACAGTTAAGAGTTCGCTGCAGATCCTAAAAGTCTCGGGTTTTATTCTTTGGTGGAGCTGTGGATACGCACTGCTAAAAAGTTCCATACTAGGATGTAACAAATATTCCAGTGCTTCCAAGTTATCAATGGTTGTATAATTCAGGTCAATTTGCAACTTAATCAATTGTTATTAGTACCTAAATACCGAATAGAGTTAGGTAAAAAACCAGGAGATTCTTTATGGTTCACAATTATGACAAATCAAATCTCAACACAAGATTAATAACAAACATAGAATGTAGAGCCAGTTCATTAGATCAAAATAGTCACTAGTAAGTACTCGAGTGAGTTGTACACAAACTTCAAGTAATACAATAATTTTGAATGGAATTATGTATGACGACCCATGGTTCTGATATATTATAAAAATATCATTATTTCAATAATTAAACTTATTTACTTAGCACTATTAAGTAAACAGCACTAGATACCTGGTAATAAGATACAACTATCGTTAAGAACAAGAAGTAATGAAGCTAACGAACAAAGACGTATTATCAGACCATGAAATCATTTGCTGTTAATCTGAACAACGATGGAAGGTGCAATCTACCTAGGGCGAGGGTAAGTGAGATAAACGTGATCATTTTTAGGAGACGTTGATTAACGTAATGCAGTCGGTCACAATGGCAAAGAAACGGTCATACATTATATTTCTGTAGATGCTGAGTTCCTAGTATTTCTCCTACATTTAGGTTTATAATCTTTTAATCTCGATTTATATTCTCAATATTTAGTCTTTGTCACTAAAGTTGTTAACACGATCATTTTGACTAATTTGATATTCAGAGTGTTGATTTTATCTCATCGCATTGGTTCGGTATGAAAACTTGGGATAAATGAAAATGTATGCCGCGGTGAGATTGGCTAACAAGAAATCGTACCAAAATATCCAGTTAGATCTTAAATATCAGTATGAATTGATAGAAAATTAATAATACTTATGTAATATAATTACCTTTAACCAAGCAGTCAAGTTTTTCTTCGGCATCGTCTTTTTTCTTATTTAGATCACAAGGATCCGAATTCACACGTGAAATTGGGACGGAGTTGTTTATAGGACGTGAAGCTAGACTGCATGAAATTTTTGATTTCTCGCCTAATTGTATGGTGGTTTTTTCTGCTTTTAAGGATTTCAGTCGCTGGATTACAGCATTCAAATAAGCCATTCGACTAGTTGCCTTATCATGACATGCTTGCTCATCTTCAAGAGCCTAAATAACAACTAATAATAATATGCTTCTCGATGGGATGATGTAAACTTACTAACACAAAAATAACTACTCAATTATCACTGGGTAACAAAAATAGGTGATTAAGACCAGTTAATTTAATGACTTTATTGAATAGACAGACGAACTATTATACGAGTCCTAAATAAAGCTCTTTAAGACTAGAGCTTGATAACGTTTTAAAGTGATATCTTGCAGTACAATGACAATTCTTTTAGATTTTCTGGCATGTTAATAAATTAAGTACAATAAGTGTTTTCGTATGCTTACATCGTTAAATCCCTATCCTCAGCATAATGAATAATAATATAGTATATTGAGTAATGAGGCTTCTCAGCTCAATTCGACATATTACTGTATAATCAGGTGAGGCTATAATAATAATATCAACGAGTCTACCCTCCTCCCAGTCATATGCAAGACACAAGCTTATCAGGATATAACTGAGTTTTCGAAATTATCCATCCAAGCAAAATGTGACAACCTCTAAAGTCAATGAGGAAAATATGATTTCTTAGTTTTGCAGTGAATCATAATCACTATGCCATCAAAAATAATGGTAATGCATGGGGAATAAACGAAACACTATTATTACATTATACTGACCGTTAATATTACTCAACTGAAATAAAAAATGTATCTAGTTAACATATCTGCTACGCATTCTGAGAAATTAAATTGAAGAGATATGGATAGCAGTTTGGAGAAAGACAAAGAATTCACCTGTGAAAAGATAGTTTGCTGTGATACTGGAAATGGACTTTCCATAAACGATGAAGCATGAGTGATAAACAACGATATCAGAAAGAGAATGAAAAAGAGATAATGTATATAGCCTATATTTGTTTTGTAATCATTTATCAATATTAAGACTGATATGTACCGTAAATAGTTGTTGTAATATTGATACTTGATTTACATAAGTCTTCGAAGTTTGATGCGAACGCTTAAATCCTTTAAATAAAATGGATTGAAAAAGTAGTTCTGTTTTCTAGAAAGACTTATTTGTTTGAATATAAATAAAAAGTTTGCTCTTTTTCAAGCCAAATTTTAAGTTGCTTTCATATCAAAGAGCAGGTATATTTCAGTGTTCACCAATGGCACAACATTACGGGGTGAAATTTTATCAGAAAGTAAGAATATGTGTTGTAAAGTTTCTAAAAATAAACCACTTCATAAACCATGTCGGTTGGTAATCAGATAATCCCCATCAAGTAGTAAAATCAGAAGGAAGAAAAGAAGATATTATTTGTACAATAATAACTACCTTCCATAGATCATCATATCAATCATATACGTTTCGAGATAAATTAAACCTACACGCTTGTATGCATCAGAGGGATGATCATATATTAAAAGACACTCTTCAATAAACTGGTCCAAATAACGGGTTCTAATTGGCATGGGAATTTTGTCACTTTTGCGTAACGGAGTACGAGGTCTTGCAACATGTTCATGATGCACATTTCCTGAGGCAACAACCTATATGTCAAAAAATATTCTGATGAAAATAATGTCGATAAACAAGCTTATCAGAAATTTAAAGACAATATATAATGTATGGAAATAAGTGAAAATTGATGTTCAAATACATAATTCATTTGTACAAGCTTAATTGCGAGCATTCGCTAACTCCTTTGTTAATAATTAGGGTCTAAAACAATGTAAATAAATGTCTACTAAGCTTATGATGTCGTTTCTTCAAAGACTTACAATAACGTTTAGTCCGTGGAACCATGGCATATAGAGCAGCATCAAATATTGAGACTCTATAGATTAAAAGTCCAGGACACAAATCAGTAAGCTAGAACTAGATAGCTATATATACTTATCTGTATTAAATTATCCACGGTTAGCACCCAACAGTCAAAATAACTTTCACGCAGTGCAACTATTTATACAAGACTTGCTGTCTAAAGATAGAAACCGAACAATATGCAACAAAATAAAATTATAATTATATTCTTCTTTGATTTTAGTGGTGGAATAGTGGTCTAATAAATGAAGAACGCAACTTTCCATTATCAGGTAGTAGGCTCAAACCAGGATTTATTTAACTCAGTTTGTGTACTCATAAAGTATCACTATTCCGCACATAACATGGTTTGTTAATGACTGATTAACTGATAGAGTATGCCTCAAATTTAAGTACACGAACCTATAATTGGTGAATAAGTTAAACCAATGTAATTTGACTAACACAAAAATATATTTATAACTAGTCTAGTATTAATTACAGAAAATTATAAACAATTAACAATTATGAAATGAACATACCTAACAGATAAAGTATTTGCAAATTCTTAGTGATATATAGTGACTTACATTATAAATTCTCTAAAGATTTCATTCCACTTAGAAGTATTTATACTTGAATTTGCTTTTATTGTAATCAAATATTTAAGAAGTAGTTTAGATCATTATATAGTTAATTTACAGTGTGAGCAGTTGTAAAACATCTCTAAACACCTAACACAACAAAAAAGAAACTGAATATTGATATATGATGCCTACTAAAATATTATCCTAACACTTATAGCATCTGGAATTGTAAAAAGCTAAAAGCTCCCTACGAAGCAACCTAATTCAATGTAGTCACACGTATGCCCATATTTTTAGGATTATTTAAAACAGAAAGTAGAGTGGAATTAATGGAGTGCTATATCGCTGATACTTGATTAATTTCTAGAAATCCTGCCAATAAAACCATCACTGTAAATAGCATACACAATGATTTATTGAAAAATAAGTTCGACCTACATTGTCATTTTGCCTATCTGAACTTGTTACTCCAGGCTTCTTCAAAATAGGACCAACGTATGGAGGAATAACTGAAGTAGACTTTGAAGCATTCGTTGGAAGATTGTTTTTATTTACTGAGCTATCTTTATCAGTATCACCGTATAAGTCTTGATAAAGTGATAAAATTTTTTGACGCTTCGAAAGTGAGGAATTATTATCATCATCGCTGTCTTTGTTTGTACTATCCACAGACCTTTTATCAACAGTGTTCGTGGTATTAGATTCGTTATTAGATGATACTCCCTTGTCTTTTGAGGGCTTCTTCCTACGCTTCGGTTTGTCATCATGTATATATGTTTCACGATTTCTTAGCTTAGTATCTTGTGAATTTTGGTTGCCTTTAGCTACAGATATATCTACAATATCCCTACGTTCATCCTGAGTAACAATCTCAGCAGGAGTATCATCATCAGAATCTATATTAATGTCAATAACTTCTGTGGCATACAAAGACGCCGATGACTCTGTAACCACAGGTGAAGGCTGATATGAAAATAGAGAAGGCGTAGAAACTGTTGGTTTAATTTTGACCACAGGAGAATAAGATGGTTGATCTTGTGGGACAAATCCCTTAGAAAATTCATAATCAGACAATGAATTGGGTGCATATTTTTCTAATTCACTTATTGGAGTTGGTTGGTAAACAGGGATGGGTTCTTCATAAACACTTTGCAAACAATTAACACTCTTAAGAAACTCAATATCAACGCAGTTTTGCGAATTCTCAGTACGTTTCTCCAATATACTGATGGGGGTCGGCTTATATACAGGATCAGCAGGTTTACACGATTTCTAACACATTAGAGTTTACATAATTGGTTAATTACCGTTATAGATAGTACGTTTTCCTCAGAAACATCTATGGATAGAAAAAAATTAAGCAACGCATTATTGTGTAACCAATCAAAAATCAAATCCAAGTATACATTTAATTGTTTGAGTAGTGTTTTCGCTAAAAGTAGAACTTATACGTGATCGTTTCTCTTTCAAAATAATAGGCACAAAATAATCTTTAATCCAAAATCATTTGTGGTTAAAGATAGGGATTAAGAGTAAACGGTAGATTTACGGAATGCAGAACTTGCAGTAAAACATGAATCCTAAGGCACTATAAACTCAAAACTGTACACTGAAATATAATAATTTGTAAGATTTTTGTGTTATGATCACAACAGCCAATCAGTCACAAGAAGCGTGTAACTTGTAACAAGTTGTCACAACATATCAGATGAATATCGACGTAGCATAAGTATCAATTTTAGTGGTAGTAGAAACAATAGAATTGACATAACGATTATTCGAAACGAAGGAACTAATCCGTAGGATAATAAAAAAACAAATAATTTTAGAGTTCATGATCTACAGCAAGACTTAGTTAGTGTACTTGTACCACTCTGAACCGTCTCCAACCACTAAATGCAGCAACTACGTGGGACTTAGTCAGATAGTGTGCGCCTATGAACATGGTTCGGATCAACTGTCATTGACTTCATAGACTGATACATATTGGCTAGGTTACCCTAAACCTGCGCCAGTCAAAAGCGGGTGTAAAATTCGATTTACAGGGCGTTCGTACACTTTGATGAAGTGTACAAAATATTGTGCAAATGTTAACAGAAATTAAACGAACACACATCCTTTTCAAAATAGCCGGTCATGAATATGGAACTCGGAAAATATGTCCATTAGTCCAAATTCACACGCATCAACAAAGATTAACAAAACAATGGTAAAAAAAGGATAAACGAAGGGAATATATGTACGTATATTGGACTTATGGTTTGAGAAGACTGAAGTTCTGGATAATGGGATCCTTGAATCTTAAAACTATGTAACACCAAAGAAACTCGCTAGCTGCGACTATGCCCTCCAAGGGTTTAAAACAAGCCTAACAAGTTTAATCGATCACTAAAATCTATTTAAATCAGGTCAAGTTAGGATTTAAAACTGTAAGGTAGCCTCAAATATTTAAGACTACATCAAGATAGAAACATCAGTAATGTGAGTAGAGAATATACACGTGAAGCTAACCCATGTGTTCTAAGAAGTTTACAACTAAATCTATGCCATCTTACATAATATGAGCTAAAACAAGGATTATAATCTACAGTGTAATTATTTCTAAGAACAATACTAACTTTGTCCATTGAAATGATTAAAATGACAGTATGGTCTGTCGCAACTTCCTTCACTAAAGGCTGGACACAGGAACTCCTGGAAGAAACCTGATGTTGGGAACATATGTCCAAAACATGAAGAACAAAAATTAAAGAGTAGCCCAAGAATTTGAATGCTCCCCTTCAAATTTAAAACAATAATTTTGAAATCTGACAAATTATTTGTCTTTTTTTGGATTTGAGTCTAGATAACTAGGAAATTTTCAAGGATATAGTACGTGTTGCTTCCTACTGGAATTGGAGGGCATAACAACTAGTTAGGAGTAATAGAGATAGTGGAGTAGCTTCTAAGAGACTGTTTCTCATTACCTTGGATACTAATGATCACGTCAGTAACTTTAATTGGCTATGGACAGAATTGAAGGAGTTCATAAGGTTGGGGTTACACTGAACGTCTTGTTTACTAGACGTTGAATGTAGCATTCCATCTCTTCAAGGCCAATGCCATTTTCGCAGATAATCAACATTCGTAGTGAACACGGCATTTCGTGCGGTGTGGACATATTACACCTACTGTAATTCCCGTTTTACATCTTCCTAAATGTACCCTACGTCTCAGCACTGTCTCTTATGTAGGAAACACTGAAGTAACAGGAAAGTTTGACCACCACAGTTACAATGGAGCAGGTTACGTAGTCACTGGATGTTGAATGGCTCAATCCAAGTCCACCTAAGTAAAGTTAGTACATCGATTGAATCAAGTAGAGTTGGACTGTTAGTCGACATTAGTTCCGTATTCACAAGTTTTTTCTCAGCAAACTTATGTATCAAGCAGCAATAAGTACATCGATATCTTCAGATAAAGACCTAGGTATATGGTTTAGGTCAAAATAAAAGAGGAATTAGTAGGTTAAGGGAAGATTTTGCCTACAAAGTATATCAATTTTTTAGAGGTACTTTACTCATAAGGAGTTCTAGAACTTGGTTATTTTGAAAAGACTTTCCTGTGATCATTACTACCTTATTGAGCTACTCATTTGCCAACCTCGTAATTTTATGCAACAAAAGGTTGGGGCCTGTGCTAGTTTCTCTTCAGTAAGTGATGCAGGTAAACTTAGGAATTATATAAATTTGTAAAAAATTATTCTTACCAAGCCCTCTTCAACTTATCTGACCTATTTGTTGTGTCCAGTTTTGTGTTTGGATTATTTATCTTCCACTTCCATTTTTTTTTGGAATCACACCATTTCTTACGTCAGCGTTTCAATTCAATATCTCGACTTCATGACGTCGACGTGGGATTCACTATAGCCGAATGTGTGAAAATGACCTATTGGTCGCCAAACTAAACGAAACTATAACAGAAACTTAACTATTTCTGAACGTTGAACGCTAATCCAAGTACTACGGGAACCTTATTGAAGAACTGTTACAGAAACCAAACGTTCAGATGCCTGATGGCTGAATGAGACAACTTGACAGGTTTCCGAATAAGATCTAATTGAGCCAAGATCAAAAGAAATGAATTCCAAATAATATATTTATAGACCTGCCGAGCAAATAATGTATGTATTAATATAAATTATAAATGTATTATTGCAAACTTTCAATATAGTAGGCACCCATGGCTGGAAAACAAATTGTCAACAGCTCAAACATAGATGTGAACCAAGAAATAGTGGAAGTGAAGATAAATAAACCAGACACAAAAGTGAACACAACAAATGGGTCAAATAATTTACAAGGGGCTTAGTAAAACTTTTTCAAAAATTATATTTTTCCTAAGTTTACCACAACAGTTAGCTTCCATGAATGTGTAGCGATAAATAATGTAGGTTTAACGTTAGAAGCTACCCTGGTTATACGACAAGCGTAACTTGACTACGTGGTGGATACATTTTACTGGTGAGGACAACGTGATTTGAGCAGGATCAACCATGTGAGGTCGTTTCTATTTACGGTTTTTATAGAGTCTGCCTATATACTTAGTCTCACCATTTTTGCACTTTGCTTTTGTATTTGCATATATTTGTGTTGTAATGACGACTGACCAAACCCCTAAGCTAATTAGGATTAAAACATCGACGCCTCCAAACTTCAGTTCATCCTTTCTAGTTAAACAACATAGAAACTAGATTCTACTGAGGAGAGGCCGAGTTTTTAGACCACGGCTTATCAGATCCACGAGTTTATTTCTGTGCCGTTGTGAGGTCACTTCTGCACGAACCGATCAAAACCGTCACTCATTTTTTCAGCCTTGACTGTTCGGAACCTTATGGTCAGTTTAAAAAGTTTATTCTTCGATGCGGAGGCCTATAAGCAAACAGCGTCTTGACGAAATGCCCCACATTATTGAGCTAGGTAGTGGTTCGACAACAGAAATGTTGTTACGCATGAGAGAAGTGATTGGTCAACGTACTTTAATGAAGGTCTCTTCTGCGAATTTTTACTATCAAAGCTTTCACAACAAGTTAAGGACTTTCGCAGGCATCCATTTACTGAGCCACCACAACTTGCTAGTAAACCCTAGAAAAAAGGCTAGTGGACGACAAAACAAAGCTATCCGTTTGTGAAACCTCTCCTCCAGATTGCAGCTTATGCACCTTCCTTTAAACATCTAGTAAACCATTAACTAATTCCATACAATAATTCATGATCTTGCTTTTTCAACTTCATCTTTCTTCTGAAAGACTGCACCACAATATAGCCTAAGGAATCTGACTCAAACACTGTCTATCAAAAAATGCGAACACCAATCACGAAATAATTTTTTTATTACACTCTACAATCTACTATGGAGTAGATTACCTTTTTCTATCCATTTCTGTGTTTATCTACTAAATTGAAACTAATGATAAACTTATATTTAAGTTGGATTGTGACTGGCAAGTGGAATCCAGGACGCGCGTTTCGTCCTATTTGGGACTCGTCGGCTGGATGTACCTGCATCCCAATGTTGATGTTCACACTGGGATTCGAACTCAGTCCGCTTCGTGTCAAACGCCACCGCGTTCACCACTAGGCTACTGTGTCCAGACAGTCACACTTGTGCAACGGGTACATATGTAATTCAGAATAGGCTTGTATCTTCCCGTTGATTTGTAATGGACTGAAACTGGTCAGCCTCTGTTGCCATATGTTGCCATATGATAAACTTATTCCTCAACACCATTAGGACCCAGCAACTCTTTCTTGAACTATCTGAAAATCTAGACATGAAAAATCACGAACAGCCTCACATCTAGCGTACAAGTTCACGACTCACACCATAAGCCTGCATTTTATTAGCAACTAACACTGCTTTCCTTCCCCCACCAGTTTAAACAACCGACAAAATGTCATCTTCATATTTTAACACCTTAGCTTGTCGGCCATCTTGTTATCTAAATATCAGTTTCCTCTAGTTACTATATATATTTCCTTTACTTCAGACAGGTCATCTACTATTTCTGTCTTTAAGAAGAACGATACATCACCTTTTAATTCAGATGAGCTTATAGCACAAAATACAATTTTTATTCATAACTGACATCCACCACTAAACGCTACCTTTGTTGTTTGTCCGATAGTTTTAAGCGATGGCACAGCTCTTAGTAAAATAAAAAATTCGGCAGCTTGGTTACTTGATTATTTGGTTTATCATGGTGAATCCATTCTAATTCTTATCTAATTTCATATCCAACTCGCTTTCTCTGCCGTCCTTTTCACTCTTTGTTTTTTAGTATCTCAAAATATATAGCTGGCAAATGAACTAAATAGAAACCAATGACTTCACAAGGAGCCGTGTATAAGGCTTATCTCACTCTCTTGAACCCCTGGACAATGTTACTTTTTTAAAATCCGCGTCCGTTAGCCAGTGCTTAATCGCTTTTGAGCAATCTAACTTTATCAATAGTTATGCCCGTGTGCATGATTTTATTGTTCCTCACAGTCTGAAATTCGAAATTTGGTGACGTTTAATTACTATGCCTAAATGTGTATAAACCACTCCATTTCTGGTCATCATCCATACACTCGAATTTCTCACTATATTACTATACACTTTACGCTGGATATTTATTTATGGTACTTTAATTTGTTTGTGCTACCACTCAACCCTGCTATGGTTTGATGTTGTAATTTTGCTTGATCTTGCCTGTAAACATGGTTTGCTCCTAATATCAGAAAACAATTTACTATTATTATTATTATTATTCCCTTTTCAATCTGCTTCCTTTCGCTGCTCGTCTTTTTTGCACACTCTCTTTTCAGCAGCTGAACTGGTCAAAATCCATATTCCACAAGCAACCCTACAGAAACTGACCATTTTTTCAGAACCACTTCCCAAACCTCTGGATAAGGCCAATTTTCTAAAAGCAGCGTCTATCGACCAGTGTTCATCAGCATTATAAATAATCTAACTTTATCTCTCACACTGAAGTGCTGTACTCTGTGTACACAATTTCATCGCTCCTTACATTTTAGAATTTGAATTTCAGGTAACATTTAGTCGCTATATTGAAATATATACAAACCTCTCCATTTCGAGGTCATCCACACACCTGAATGTCTCACTTTGTCACTACTTACTTTAAAACCGGACGTTTATCTATTTCCGTACAGTCAGTATTTCTAACCTTTCAGCCCTGCTATGGTCTGGTGCGTTTTCATTGACCTTGTATGTAAAAATATAGAAAAACAAATAATTATTGTTTTCAGTCAGCACTTGTCAAATATCCAGATTCGAATACGGCAACGACGATATTGTCGTGTATAACCGGCAATGGTGAACATCACATCACCACTGCTAGTTAGCTTGTCGTCAAATTCGCAAAGTTAAATTGTTTATCTAAGTTGACAATAAAACTTTTAAACACTGTAAGTCTTATTCTAGACCAAGGGTGAATTTCTAACTGCTACTGACTGTAAACGTATAATTCAAACCTGTTCAATCATTCCCAAGAGTTATCGACGCATCATCTTAGACACATTGCACAACCTCTTTCATCCTAGAGTTCGTGCTACTTCTACTATGCTGATTACTCAGATATTCTGCTGCCTGAAGATAAACCAGGACATAAAAAAAACGGGCCATCTTCCGTATGGCATGCCAAAAAACAAGGTGACTCAGCGTAATAAATGCTCTCTTGGCACTTTCCTAACCCCTGGTGCTCGATATGGTTGCATCCACGTCAATATGGTAGGACCCATACCAGAATCCAGCGGATTATCTTATCTTCTGACATGCGTGGAACGATTTACACGCTGACTAGAAGGGATTCAACTGACAGACATTACTAGTGAAACGGTTGCTCACGCTCTCGTCAAAAGATGGATAACCAATTCAAGTTGTTCATCTACAATGATGACATACCATGAAAGTCAGTTTCAATCTGAATTGTTCCACTCTCTGACTAAACTCCTTAGAACTATGCACTTTCTTACAACCTCCTACCACTCACAATCGAGTGGTTTGGTGTAAATATTTTACCAACTGCTCAAGGCATTACTTTTGACTACGAACATTCCTCTTTGGACCGGTGCTTTACTATTAGTTTCACTAGGAATTCGCAGTACTGCAAAAATATATATTAAGTGCAGTGTTGCGGAAACAGTCTACGAGACCACACTTCAACTACCGAAGAGATTCGTGGAAACCGCTCCAATTTCATGGAATCTGGATCTCAACTCTTATGTGAACAGGCTTACAAATAGTGTGCGCTCAGTTAATTCACTTTAAACTCGACAGCAGTCGATAGACGCCTTTATTTAACCTGCCTTGAAATATAGTACACACGCTTACGCATGCCACTATGCTCTACACCGACCTGTCGATGCAACATACGGAGAGCTATCCAAGGTTATGTAGAAGGAATTGAAGTAATTTATTATCAATGAGGATAACGCTAGCATCGATGGCCACAAAGCAGCTTTTCCTGAAGACAAACCTTTTGATGCCAAGTTTGCTACAACACCCCTCACCCGAAAACACTTAACTTAGACGAAGTCGCCACATATTAATCAACGGCAAACAAGAAAAAAGAAACTTTAAAAGGCTAGATAACATTGGAAGCTGCCCGTTTTAGTGGAAATGCACGATTACAAGCTCATTTGAACACATACTACATCTATTAATTCTCTCCTATTTCTCCACTCCTAATGTATCGTAAAGTTCCTCCAAAATCACTTTTTTGAATTTGTTGCAAGCATCTTATGTATTTTCGTATGTATAAAAACTAACTAGAGAGCTTTTTGTTTATATGGGTGTTGCAAATATTTCGCACGTTTTTCTAGCTACATAGAGCTTTATTTACTTTTATATAAAATCTGTAATAAAAAATGTTTTTCAAATTTTTTAGACCATCTGGTAACAAAATGAGCAACGCTGAAGAATTAGAAATATATTTTATTCAAATTCTCTATGCATTGACACCATGGAGTAAGTATAGACGTCCAGAAGCTGCACAATATTTCAAGCTTTCGAAGGAACGGTTACTAATGTCTAACGCATTGAGTTCTGTTTTTTTGCTGGCATTCCCCATCCATTAGATAGGGGAGTAAGCTGTAGCGGTAAATAATCCCCTGAATAAATAGTTACATGGGCTCTCGTCATTGATGCTGGCCATGTTTTTTTATGTGGAGACTGCTAGCTGAAGGCACTTGGTCGAGCATCACCATCAGATCATGACAAGACGTGAGAAACAACTCACCTTCTAGTTGATAAGCGTAGGCATTATCATCTTGTTAAGTCTCTGCTCACGATCAAATATACCTTCTCCATACATCACTGCAGTCTGATGTGTTTTTGTCTGCTGGTGTGGGCTTAGCCGTTCGAAGCTTCTACAGTTGTACGACAAATGTAACTTGGTCGTATGAAGAGTAGACTTCCAATGTCTGACTGCCTTTTGATGGGGTCGATGATGAATGCAGGCACCGTTTTTCCTCGGTAATGCATTGTATGAATTCACTACATTCGCGAAATCCTGTATGCTACAGGAATTTCATTTGTTTTTGAACTTACTCCCAATGCTCTCTGAGATATTACCACGTACCTAGAAGAGAAAAAGTGGATACATTGGAACGGGATTCATTTCCTAGTATTCTGTACATCGTAACTAGATGTTTTCTTAATTTCCAGGGTAATAGAGTGTAGAGGTCTAGCCACACAATGAAAGAGTTAAATGAGCAACCATCCCCTTCGTTATTTCCAGGAGATCAAAGTGGCTCTTTATGCTTGGGCTTACTGTGTGTACATGGTGTTCTAGTTTAGACACAACTGAGGTAGTCTAAACCATTGTGACCATATGTAAATCTTATCTGGTGAGTGTAAGGTCGGTAGAATACCTAACCTTACCACATTTATTATTACCCTTCTTGAGTGTTCAGTAACCTTATGATGCTTAAATGCGAAGAAAAAAGAAAGGCTCTCACAATGGTGTACTGACTAATCTGAGCTACAGAACTCGTCGCAACATGGCTCGTGTTGAAGCATCCGTAACTCTTCTTATTATTTTAGTCTTAAATACACTCCAGACGAAAACTAGTTTTATATTAATCAGGAAGCCTGACCCTCAGGGTAAGGGTGAAGTAGGTTAATTGAGTCATCAGAGGGTCTAACTCAAGGTAAATCAATCAGTTACGTCACAGTGCCTATGACGTAACAGGAATTAGGCTAAATATGCTATCATGCACATCAGCTAGCTCATTTGATGGTCGGAAAAACAAACTTTATCACTATAAAGACTTCTCTTAGAGCCCATATCATTTTGAATAAAATGTCTGTGATGTGGCAAAAATAGCCCGTGTTCCTAGAGTCACGACTTACAATGGTCTCGAGATCATTATGCGCGAAACTGACTGAAGGCAGCATCATTTATTGTGGTAATTATGGCTGACTTCATGGTGAATTATTCTCCCCCTTTAACATGCATTAAACACAATTTGAAGTCCTTGCATAGCATCATCGTTATTTACTCTATACCATAGCTTGACGTCATGTGCGTTTAGTAATTTCAGAGATTCCGTAATCAGTGTTAGGTCGTCCGTCCATGAAATAAACAGTAGTGGAGCTTGACAGACCTTTGAGGCACCGAATCCTTCCGTGTTTACCAAGAAAGAATATGGGTACTGATCCCTGCTTTCGATCTGCGACTAGATAGAAAGCCTTTTACCACAGGGGTATGTTTCCGGTCATTCTCGAACTTTCTAGGGTCAGTATAAACTTAATATTATTAACCTCGCCGGGAACTTCCTGAAACTTCAAGTAGATTGAATCCACTAATGTCAGATTGTCAGTCGACTCTACTCAGCGTTTCCTTTCCAGTGCGCGATTTGTGGTACACGATAAACTGTTCGTAAACCCGTTCGGTTCACTGTTTCGAAGTCTATGGATTTCTGGAATCACCGTACTTGTCTTCTTAAATGTTGAATATCGCTTAGATTTTTTCGATCCCTTGGTGGTTTCACTGATTCGAGAACATCCTGGGAATCAATAAAAATGCCACACTCACGTGTGCTACAAGTTATCATAGTAGTCAATAGTGTAGCTCACCGGGCTCTCTTAATATGATTTTAAATTGGTCTACTGTTATCTCTATTAGTCCCAGTAATATTATTGCTAATCCCGCTTAGTATTCTACGGTTCGACAATGACAGCGACTTGATCCCAAATCAGAACAAGAGAAGAGCAGGTAGCAAGATGTATTGAGAAAATAACAGCAGTAGGCAAAGGCAAAAGCAAAGCAAATAATTACAATAGGGTCTATATAAAAAAATGGTATAGAGTACTCTAGAAACTTCCCGATTGGTCGTTAGCTCTAGTTGGCTAAGAATGGACCAATTACAGCACAGCTTCGTGAGCATGTTTTGAGCATACTTTAATCAGGCTTGTTTCGTGCTAACATATAACTACATTCAAAGAGCTTAATGATCTAAGTACCTCTTTTTTGGTTTGCATCTATACTAATGGTAAATTTTTCAACATTGCTCTTCGAGCCAACTAGCTGTGGCTTCTACTTTATTCTGGTGCCTTTTAACCACCAGAATCTCATTATTCTTAGTAGTCGATGCAAGAAGATGAATGAAAATAAGAGCGGTTTCTATCATAGATGATATAATTCATATCAGTCTCATTATGAACATTTCTATTAGGAAGGTATAATATAATGAGCCTTAATTTCTTAGCCCCTGCTAAAATAAGTAAAATAACTACTTAAAAATATCATTTTATATGTTAAACAGACCATGATTCTAGTCGAAACTATGAATCTTAACCTTATGACAAGTACACATCACAAAAATATTATCCAATGAATTATATTAAGCTTTGCGCAATGTCACGAATAGTTTTAAATAGTTGCTCTCGTCTCCAGTATCATCAGATCACTAATTCCATCAGGTATAGACCAAGGTATGTAGAAAAGGTGCCAATAAAACAGTGTTAGCAAACAAGCAAGTGATTCTGGTCTGAGTCCTTAAGAATAAATTATGGTTTTTCCAAAGGATTTGAAAGAAATTAAGCGAACTACTTTGACTTGAAAAGCGCCTTAGGCTTCAGTTAATCTTATGAAGAATTTGTGCCTATAATATGATCTACTGTATTGCGCCACAAGCTTTTGGGTGTTCTCTATAATATGTGTCCCGATTCATTTTAAACAGGTGTCCTAGTCGGGGCCCAGAAATATTCTTAAATTTTTCGCCATATGCTTTTTTACATTTTGCCAAGTCTTATGTCACTACTTAATTCAAGTTCAGAAAAACGACCGAGAACTAATGATATTTAGAGTATTTATCTGATGAATTCATGGTGGCAACAGGATTAGGAAATTCTGAGGTTTCTACACCTTGTTGTTAAAATTAGTTCATATGACAAGCGCTGTTCTCATTCTAAAGTCTTGATCCCATCCCTAAATATGATTTTACCAAATAAAGCGCTGATACACAGAACATACTGAACAGCACTCCAAAACTTTACGTCGTTCTACGAAGCCACATATCAGTTAACTCTTTAGTAATGTATCAAAATTTATTAAGCTACATGGGGTTACGTGGAACTAAACTGTTGGGGTGCATAAATTGAAAAAAACACCACTGAACTAAATACGAAAAGGCGAGTGGTGATGGATAATACAAGCCTCTGAATTAGGCTAGAAACGCGTTCAGAAAGTATTAAAGTTAAGACAAGCTTACAGACAAGTTAATTCAAAATTCAGTGAGCAGGTAACTTTTCACCAACAGCGCAGTACTGATGGATTTTAATTTTGAGATACCACTGAGAAAACTGGCAGTAACCCCAATGTTCCTTATATTTAGGTCGACCAACGATGCTTGACGTTGAAACCAACATCCAAAAGTCCTAGGTCAAAGAACTTCTATTTACGAGCCACAAAAATGTTCGTAGTCAATTTAACTAGTGGTTAGAAATTCTAGAACTGAGGCGACCAAACAGCAACAATCCTCTTGGTTCAGACAGAGCTTGTTCTTCTGTCCTAAGTGAGAGTGACTTTATCCTATCAACTCTTAGTGAACTGTTCTTGCATTCTCCAAGCCGAAGCATATTCCTGAGCGAATAAAAGAAAGTCCGACGTAATTAAACTGCAAACTGCCGGCCAGCGACCCATCTTTTGATGCCCCCCTAAGAGAAATCTATAAACTAAGATTTCTTGCGAAATTACCTGGTATTCATTAAATTCTTACACCTCAATATCTTGGTTTTATGAGAGAATATTCATGTTTCGGGAATATACTGCGATAGATGTAATGTATCTCGAGTTGTCGAGAGCTTTCTTTTGAGCTGATAGTGATTATCTCCTTCACAAGCTGGAACAGATAGGTGTAGTACCTCAAACTGGACTTGCTTAAGATATCCAAAACATGAAACTAACTGCTTATTCGTTCAAGCAACAATATATCCAAGTAATGTTCCTCCTACTTCAAAAAGATCTCTCGATCCACAACTCATCGTTGCTGATGTCAAACTTTGAAAAAAAACTAGTAGTCAGAATGGCAGGTTAGGACTCAGGATAAGCTAATTCGACTTAAAAATTTGGTCAGCGTTTAGCTCAATAAAATGCAAAGTTTTTAATTTACGTCGTAGAATAGATTATACGTGCACTTTAAGGGATTTCACCTTACTGGGTGTATTATTAGTTAACATGACAGTAGACCTTTCCTCATAATTTTGAAAATTTCACCCATTCTTATCTGGAGTATGATAACATAATGTTTTCACTTCACTGTGAAAAGACATGTAAGCATTCGTTAGTGAGCTACGAGATATATCTACAACAAAAGATTCAAAGTCAAATAACTTCTGTGACCCCCAGAACAAAATACACTTCAATATATATAGTTTATAGGCAATTTCATGACAATGTAGAATCATAAACACACTCTCGGAATACTTGTATAGGGTTAGATCTAATATCAATCTCAGAATAAACACTTAAAAACTAGGGTCGCATTACAGTAGGTTGGAATGTAAGTACACTATTCCCTAATAGTCATCAATTCATAAAACTTGCAATTGGTTGAAGTTGTTTCAGTGAATTTCAAAGAATCCTTTTAAAGAAACCAAATGTATTCTTGGAAACTCAGTACAGAGAAACAACATTGCAAAGGAAATACCTTGGTTGTCTCTATTTTTAACTTCCGATTTAACCATTCATCTTGGTCTCAAAAACATCATAGTAACTATTGTACTCTCTACGACCAAGAAAACTTCTAACACTTAGACACAGACTTTAAGAAACATTATTTAGCTGATACTGAGAGGAAAAAAGTTGAATTTGATGATAAAATTGAAATTAAAGCCTGTTTAACAAACAAATACTCATAATTTTGCAGCATCAAAAGCCACAAATGGTTAGGAATTACGTCCCAAGAAGGAATCAATCAGTGAAAACTAGCCATAAACAAATATATTGGACGACGAATGCGGCTAAAATCTAAGTAGCGTTACACTCTGATGTGCTTTATATTTTAGCTAGTCTTAAATCTCTTTTGTTTACCAGATCATCCTTATTTCGCTCTTGTGTCATTCCTTATTTTTATCGATCGCTTTCATCTTTGGATGTAAGTTCAGCTGATTTTCTCACTAAGTTTTATGGTCGTCCAATTTTTGTTGCGCGTTTCTGTACTCCCTCAAATAGAAAGTGCTTTCTGTGTAAAGGCGGAATTTTGACACAAATACTTTGTCTCAATAATTTGAACTGTAATCAGGGTGATCTATAGAATATTATAACATTGTTAAACATTTTCATTCCCACGTTTATTTATCATAACTGAAATAAACTAACTCAAATGTAATTAAGTAGCAAGAGTGTCGTAATAATAATGATATAGTAAGTGTTCTACTTTGTACTTCACGCTTCTATTGTACAACTGACTTCACATGCCTTCATCACGTGTTCTTAATTTCATTCAATCGATTATGTTTGAATCCCATATATTGTTTGCAGCGGTAGGAGTTTCGTGGTGACAATATCTTCTTATTTCTTAAGTGGTGATGTCAGTAATAATAACTAATTTTAAGGAAAAAAACGTTCATTCTGATGACAAAAGGCTTTACCATTAAGTTCGATACTCACAATTTTCGAGTTATGTTTCAGATTATACTACGCCAATGAATTTAAGTGGTGTTCGTATTGATCTAATTTCTAGTTGACGAAGCCGCAGATTCTGAATAAGAAGTGCTAAAACGACAATCAAATTTGTGTTTTTACGTGGATTATGAGTCGAGTATTAAAGTCTTTCATTCCTAAGTCAACTACATTTCCTAGAGTGATTGATAAATGACTCGGTCATTTAATGAATCATAAATTGTTTTATAGGTTTCTTCCAAGGTGTACCATTTTTATGCGTATAGATATTGAAAGTCTGTCAGATGATGCCTTGAGTTACTAATCTAAAAGCGACTTAAAGTTGAATACCTAAATTTTCTGATCAATCTTCATAATGCAAAGTGGTTAATAAGTCCTGTCAAAAATTAAGCAAGTTTTTCTTACAATTTATATCATTCTTACTAAACAACCCTGCATAAGGCTTTTCCACTTAATGGTAGATGATTTTGGCTCGAAATAAAAATATCCCTTATGGAGTTACAGTTTCACCTGATGTTGCTTTACGAGTTTTTCAAAATCTAGTAGCTTCCTTGATTTTGATTGGCTTGGCAATATAATTCAAGTGGGAAGCTAGTTATAAATTTGGGTATGATCGTTTAGTATTAGTTTTTTCATTTAGTGTAGGACGTGTGTCAGAAGTGTTATTTTGAGTGTTTATGTACACCGGAAACGCTGAAATATACGAAATGACCAGCTCGTGCTTATAGTATACAGTTAAATACTTAGGCTTTGTTTGCATATAACTTGCTTCATCTCAGTGCCGTATAAGGTACAGGAAAGTCTCCACAGAATCATGCATTTCTTAATGCTATCGTAGATCTTCAGTTGCTTTTGAATTACAAAATAATCATTCTGCGTTTTTATTTCCATTCAGTGGCTTTCCCATTTTTGTGTTTCTACGTTTCCACATACTCTTGATTGATGTAAAAATGTGGATTAACAAAGTTTTTACTTTGTGGCAGCTTGTAGTTTACGGACCGAGTGTAATGTAATCTACAAAGTCTCATCTCAATCATGGCACTCCTACTTACTGTGTATATTTATATGTTCTTTTGAAAAGTTATTAGTTTTGGCTTTAGTCCGCTATTATTCTTTATTTTGAGTAAGAAAATGATCAGACTATAATCGAGAAAATTAAACGTTTTATTTATGATAATGCATTTATTAAATTCAGCCTATTGTAAGCTGACATTCAAATGTAGTTTCATTTATCCTTCCTCGAGTCGCTTTTTTAATGGGTAATTGGAGCTACTCGCTGTCCATACCAAATAAAGCGTAGCAGAGCTAAAGCTTTGTTAAATTATCTTTTCGTTTAGGTGTATTTGTTGCTGTCGATTTTCCTCTCAAAGTCTAAGTGGTAATTCAAACTTTACACTTTCAGCATGTCACAGCTACGCTCATCAACATCTTCAATACCTTCTGACCTTCGAGTTGACTTATGTGAAATTGTAGAAGATCTACTAGCCTTTCATTACGATGATATCAGCTGCTCATTGTCTGATAACACTGGTGTTTCAGGTGCTAATACTTCTACGAACATACTGACAGCTAGTGGATCGAATAGTACTGACTTAGTTCGTCGAATTAACCGCATGCGTTCGAATATACAGCGAGCTCAAGAAACAGCGCGCAAGCTTAATTCTTGTGATTTGGATCTCCCTGCTCAAGAAAAACTGCTGTTAGCTGTAGCGAAATTCGTGTGTGACCAAACGCCATTTAGCATGTTTGTTAAAAACAGAGCTTGATAAGCTCTCTACCAAAGACTCTGACTGTTATTTTGAATAGTCTTTGTTACTACTTCCTTTTTATTTTACTCATTTCATTTGTAATTTCTTTTCAAATAATATCCAAATAAACAGTTTCGGTGATCTGTAGTACGTTAATTTGATTCAAAATGTTTGTTCACCATTATGTTTTTTATAGTATCCATTTATTGATTTTTGTATATGGTAATGTGTAAGTGACGTGTTTGTTTATTATTATTATTATGCGTGATTTACCTCAAGAAGTTGTCACTTGAGCTCTGCGATTGCACTCTCAGGTCACTATGACCAGCATTAACCCACTCTCCTTTTCAGGTACCCCAAGAAGTAATATCCTTCCATGGTGTAAGCAGCCAGGAAGTGAAAACTGCCCTCATACCTCTAATAGCATACGAAATCATCTTGTTCGAGGTCGAATCCCATCCTCAACTCTTAATAGCTCCCTTGTCCCCGCAGCTAACCCTTCTTGCATAACTTTATCACCATACGCCTCAAATGCTGATGGTTCGAGTTCACGAAATGATACTCCTAGTCTCCTAACATCTTGCACTAAGCTATATATCGGAGCTTTTACCGTTCAAACATGATGCCAAATATGACAACAGGCTTCCTTAGCTATGACTCTAGAATCCAGATTCATCGATGTCTGCTGCGTCACTGAAATGCGCATACAGGATTCAAGTACAATCATTCGTTTAACCTCACCTTGTCAAAATAAAGAACCGGTCCGATTCACGCTTTGTGTTTACGGAGACCCCACCACTACCACTTGAGGCCTTATTGGTGTAGGTATAGCATTAAGATCAAAAGTTGAAGAAGCTCTCCTTGACTGGACTGACCTTCATCAAAAATCTGAGCGCACTGATGCAGTAATAGTGGCTGGTGATTTTAATGCCCAAGTAGGTAGACTAAACGAAACTGAAAGACACCTAAGTGGACCCTATGGTGTTGAGGCTCAAGGAACATATAATGGCGACTGTCTGTTACAACTATGTTCATATAACCATCTATTTCTCGCAAGTACCTACTTTAAACATAAGGAAAGACATTAGTTGACATGGCGACTTTACGATCAACTCAACGCGAGACTCAAATAGATCACACTGCTATCAGCCACCGTTGGAGAGGCTCGATAGAAGACTGCTGCTAATTTCGGAGTACGCGTCTAGACTCAGATCATGCCATAGTACGAGCGCGTATTAGTCTGTGTCTCACTGGACATAAAAGATCCACGACAAGGATTCCACTCAGAGTTCAACTTGATGGTGAAAAAGTCAAGAATATACTTCAGGAACAACTAGAAAACCAATTAGTCAACTGCGTAAACTGTACTCATCCTAAGTTAGCTTGGAATGATTTCCAAAAAGCTGTCGAAACAGCAGTGATATTTACTAGTAAGCTAAACCAAATAGTTAATAGAAATTAGTGGATTTTAGCTGAATCTACTGAATTGATAGATGCTCGACAACACATTTCGTTTGACTCTGAACACGATGAGGAGCGAAGGCAACTTAAACATAAGCTGGTTAAAAGCTTACGTAGTGATCGTGAGCAGTGGTGGGTGGCGAAAGCTAAAGAGATGGAAAAGGTAGAGGCAATATGTAACAGTAGATAACTGTTCAAACTTATCAAGAAAATGGGTATCAGAAATCCAGCAGTAAGTGAAACTATCTCGAAAAAAGATGAGACCATTGTTCACTGTCAATCCAGAAAGTTCGACTGATTAGCAAAACACTTTAGGAAATAGTTTAACTGACCTTTGGTCTCATCTCAGTTGCCCATCATTCTCAAACAATCTGAATGGCAAATTGATATCTGTCGTCCAAGTCATAGTGATGTTGATAAGGCTATAGAGAATCTAAACCAAGGCAGAGCAGCAGGACCTGATGGATTGATCCGTGAGATATTTAAGGATGGTGGTCCAGTTTTAGAAATGAGAGTAACCGAGATCTTGGCTATAATCTGGGAACTAAATGCTATCCCATTTGACTGGTCTCAAACGCTAATAGCCCCAATCTATAAGAAAGGACAGAAGTCCTCTTGTGACAATTACCGAAGAGCCAGTTTAACGATTATAGTATCTAAAATAATGGCTTCAATAATACTTCGACGCCTAACTAAAGCTCATGAGAAGCAAAGTCGAGAGAACCAAGGTGGTATAAGCCCTGGACGTGATTCTATAGACCAAATATTCACACTTCGGCAGGTCCTGGAACATAGGCACACTTTCAGACGCCCAACAATAGCTGTATTCCTTGACCTTAAGGTGGCGTTTGACTCTATCGATCGTAAGGTTATGTGGCAATGTCTATCATTGAAAGGCGTACGAGAGAAGTACATTAACCTTATACAAGCTCTCTACTCGAACACCACATGTCGAGTAAGAGCTTATGGCGGATTGTCGTCGGAATTGATCACCTTAAGTGGTGTTCGTCAAGGTTGTCCGCTTTCCCCATTTTTATTTAATTTTATCATCGATGTGCATTTAGAGTTGACATTATCATTGTCTGACTTCTCCGGAGTAGATCTCCTTCCAGTAGATAAACTTGTTGACTTAGAATATGCAGATGATATAATTCTATTGAGTGAAGATGCTGATAAAATGCAGAATCTTCTGACTACCTTAAACATGAATGTAAGCATGTTTGGGATGCGATTTTCCCCATCCAAATGTAAAATGCTGCTTCAGGATTGGCTCAATTCGACATCGAAGTTAGTGATAGGGAGCGAAGCAGCTGAATGTATCAACCGCCTTACTTATCTCGGGAGCCTCATTAGTCCTGACGGTCTGGTATCTGATGAGATCACGGCTCGTATACAGAAGTTCCGATTGGCTTCTGCCAGTTTCCGTCACTTGTGGTGTATGCAAGACATCCGTCTACTGACCAAATGAAGCGTCTACTGCGCAGCAGTTTGATCTGTTTTACTTTATGGATATGAAGCGTGGCCATTAAGGATAGACGATATTCGTTAATCTCTGAGTTAAATTGATACAAGCTAGACCGGTTCATTATACGGGATAAATTTGGAAAAAAATATATTGTACAGAAATCGAGATCTGTTGTCAAATGACTTTTATTTACATTCTGTAGCATAAATATCAACCAAATATGTAGGGATCCCAACAACTTCATATTAGTCCTAGGGCGTTGGACGTCCGTTAACAACCACCTTGGAAGTCATTTATAATCATCTTTACTGTTTACTTGCTACATAATGTTTAGATGCACTATCTGACAGCCACTTTTTGGCAATCAATATAATTCGACTTATGTCATATCAAAGTTCATTAACATGCTAGTATGCAATCATTTATTACTTATAGTTTAATCATATTCTACTCAAAAATCATCGACTTCAATTTTCTTTTTAACTTAGAACTTCACGTATTTTTTTTATATCTAGTTACTTGAACAAATTCATTTTTTATTTATTTACTACATGATGTCCTGAGTTTATATATATTCATTTAGTGTTTTGTTAAATGACTGTTACTGTTTGCATCGTTTTAATCTATAAATATTACTTAGATTATGAACCTTATATTTTGTTTTTAAAGAGTTGTTGTGATAGTAAAAATAACCTACTGTTTTAACGTTTGATTTAATGAGTTAGGTCATATGTAGAGCTGTGGTTTGTTAGTTAGACAAAATTATCTCTAAACTGATTAATTACAGGTTTCAACCCTCCACTTACTAATTCGCTTTGAGCATCTAAATTGTATCACTTGTTCATTGACAAATAGTGTGAGTGTAATCACAGTACAATTATCTCTGTACTTCGTAATTGAGTTATATACGCACACTATTTTATGTTTTCAGTGAGTCATCATTTTTTAGCACTAGAGAGTACAAAGATTTAATTTTTCCCATCATTATAACTTTCTATAGTTCAAAGGCCAATAATCTTTACAGATAGATTGTCTTATGGGAGCTCAGTATTACATGTCAGAGATTGTATTGATTTTCTTTTCAACAAATAAACTTTTAGATGATAACAGGTAGAATCATTGAAAAATCCTTAATACATTTCTTGTATCCATGACATGTACTGACACTGTATATTCATAATGTAAAAAAGATCAGTATTATTTGAGTTAAATATTTCAGTTACCAATTTTGTAATTTTACTGTCATGTTTTGATACAAGCTTATATTACTAAGCCACGAATTAGAATCACTTATCAAGGTTCAGGTAACAGCTAGTTAAGTTCATTTCACTTGAATTGACTAGTCAGTTCACAGCGTAGTTTATATAGGCTGTTTTAATCGAATGTTTTTTTTTCGTTAAGTAACCTCTGGTTGTCATTTAAATAGTGATGTGTCAAGAAACCGATTGGGGTAACTGCCATCATGAGTAATAATAGATATTTCAGGGTACGAAACTGTTCAGTTTGCATTTATTCATTTTTACTATTTTGATTAATCAGACTTTTCCTTTCTATCTAAAATAGCTTTACGATCGTTTAAGCTCATAGCGTGTACACTAAACTGTAATGGATTTATCTACAAATGGGTTCACGTTGATCAATAAGCTTATTCGTTTATATTGTATTGAAGATAGAATTTTTAATGGATTCTTGTATACTGTTGACCCAAAAACAGGAAACTATGTTTTATTTTCACATACTAATGGAAAATATCAGCCAACTATTGTCCGTCGTGATGCAGTTGAGAAGTTAGAGGTAAGCTGTTTCTATCAAGATACTTCCTATAGGAATATCACTTTATCTTTTGTCTCCCCACATTTTTTACTCATATAAATATATATATTCTCTGTATTGAACGTTTTGTACTACTGCTGATGTTACTACTACTTTGATATTTTTCTTACTGTACTATTGGGTGTGGCAGCTTGAATCGTCCCATACATGTGTAAAGTCCTACGCTGTATATGGCTGACAAACCGTCTGAAATGAGCCTTTATAGTCGGTTATATTTATATGGTACTATCAATTATTATAAACTATCTAGTTGACTACGTTCAACTATGTTTACTAACTATAAGTCTAATTAGTAATTAATTAATTAATTAAATCCATTTAATATAGATTTTCAGTTATCACTGTTATTTTATGTAGACACTTGACGATGAAATCCCATTGGAATTGAAAAATTTGTTTGATTCTTTTACAACAACTAATGAATGTACAATGTTGAATGAGAGTGAAGTAATGCAAACAACATCATCATCAGTAGCCAACACATTATCACCAGATGAATTGAATTATCGACGTGAAAAAATTATTAAGTTATTTTCTTTAAATCATTTCAATAATGTAGTGTTAAACGATCGAAATGAATTAGTTATTCATAATGTTGTATTTATTAAACCACCATATAATGTGAAGTGTTGCTCTGGTCGAAATATGATCATATTAGATCGTGTTAAGAATTTAATCAGTAAATTAGACGAAGAGAAGATTAATGAACTTATCGAGTGATGCACATGTATAATTAATAAGAATCAGTTGTGGTATTTATTGTATATATTTATTCTGATTGACTTCATTATTGGTTATCTTTGTATACAATTCTGTTCAATACTTTCAATTGTAAATTTTCAAATTCTGAGACTGCATTTTAGAATTTTTGCTTATTCAGTATGTTTGTGTAGATAAATGTAAATGATTGTATGAATATCTGAACAGATTAAGATGATTCTCTATATAAGAGAAGCATAAAAGTTTCTATTATATTTTTTTAAAAGAGCTTTTCATTATAAACTTAGTTTTCATAATACAAATATGTTTATTGGATTCATTACGTTTTATGAAGGTAGAAAAAAAAAACACATTTTGGACAATTAGTACTTAATTCTGATAGCATTCAACTTATCAAACGACAAGTCAGTTGCACATCACTTCGCTCTGTTTTACTGTGTGCATATAAAACGTGGCACTTAAAAAGAGACGAGATTAATGAATTTCTAGTATTCGATAGTAATTGTCTTCGAAGAATTGCTGGGATCTCCGGAGACTATCAAGTTAATAATGATAAAGCTGGGCCTAGGATATAGGAACAAGATGACAAGTCGATTGATATGGTTCTCAATCTTGATCGTCTGAGATTGTCACTTGTAGCATGTTTGCCCAATCGCCGCTTGTCTCTGCGTACGACGGGGATGAGTAAAAACGTCGTATGGTACAAACAAGATGCGGCTAAAAGATGGCATTGATCTAAGAAGTCATTGCCAGCTGTCATGTGCTGTTTTGGTGGACGCGAATTACTTGGTTGGTTTAGGTGCAATTATTGCAACCAATGGTTGGGGTATGGATGACGTGGCTGAAGATCGGTTGTATTTGCGCAAATGCATTCTATTTTCTCCTAAGTCATGACCTTAGCATCATTCTATACCTTTATTTACACGAATTGATCTTCCATAATCACACTTTCTATATTCACTCATTCCTACCAATTATGTTACTTTCGCTTGGATTTGTGATATTGTGCTACTGGGTGTGGAAACGTGTACCGATTTATGTACTCACCAAGTTCTACGTCGTACATAACTGACTAAATGAGCGACTCTGTCTATATAGTGTACTTAGCATGCTTTCGGAAGCTACAACAAAGAAGAATGCTGAAAATCTATCAGACGTAAAAAAATCTATACTAGTGTTGATCGCGTACTGGTACGATTGTGTTATATCGCATAAGAACGCCTACTGTTAGACGCGAACTAACTGCAACTATAATCTGCAAATTTGTCTACGCTAACTGATAATTGTAACCGTGGCCAACATCTCGACTACTGATTACTCACCCCAAGCCAAAATCGAGAAGACACGAACGCAGTGCTAGGAAGATTCAGTTATTTTATATCTCAACTCTGTATATATCGTTACAAAGGCGACCTTGTAGCAATTAGAGTAATTAGCACACTAAAAAGACGCTACAACCAATCTTAATTAGCAAGGTCAGAGCGAAGAAAATGAACGGCAGTACCGGTTACCACCTGCTTTATAATTAATTAAAAAAATAACAAAAATAAGAATATTTGCATGAAAAGTAACTAGTTCTTTCTCTTAGCAGATTGATCACTTGTACTGCCTGGCTCATTTCACTTCGTTGCGGCACTCGTAATAGACGTTGCTTATCATTTTCCGTTAGAAATTCAGGAGAAATACCAGTAGGAGTATCTTTTTATTAATTTATATTTTTATTTTACTAGACTTCGCTACAATTCAAAAAAACGTGATATTTGCAGTCGTACAAATATATGTGTATTACGACGATTTTGTTGTTTTCACTGGCATATGGGTTGTGTGGATAATTTAGTTGCAACCGTCCTGAATAATTTGATGATGTGAAACCACTTAAGTATTTTAATTGTTGAGGTCTGGTCGACGAGCATTAGTTTAGTCAGATTTTACGACAGTAATTCGGCAAAACCGTCGCAAACATGTTACGCGATTCGATAACGATGAAAATAAACAGCATTTACAGACAAAATGTCACTTCAATCTGGACAATAATATCTCTAAACTGTTAGCTATTATTTGAAATGAAACCAAAAACCTATGGTGGGCCTTGTCCTAAACGCTTGGAAATGCGTCTGTATATTTGATATCTTCAAGCAACCAGTCAATGCACAAAATCAAACGAAGTAAAAATCTGCGGCAAAGTGGTTCAACTTTAATATTATATAAGTTAGGATGTTGATGTTCTCTCGAAAAAGTAACTAAAATACCACTGAACATAACATCACAGTGGGATTGCGACCAAGGAAAGAACTAAATAAGTGATGAAAGATCATTAGGAAAGCTGAGAAATTCGGAATAGTAAGGTGAAATCTAAGCTTATTGCCATAGTGGGTAGTTTATGAGTGTAAAGGTAAGATTACCCCTGAACACTAATTTATGATTTGTACACATATCGGTATGCATACTTATGGTGTGATTAAAAGGACTAAACTTCCCGACCTACTAAGGACAACCTTCTAACTGATTTACATATTTTTCTTGATCGCTAGTTGAATTTATATCAGTTAGATACATTGTTATTAAAATCACAGTGTCTGACTTTTATCACACAACTGCTTTGATGTTGGCATGTATGGGTCAGAGTGATGTATTTGGTTTTATTGGTATAGGAACCATGCTCTATAACTGAACTGCGTGTAATAACAATCCAACAAACACAAGCGACAACAAATCAGACTTTGTTTTAAAAACACAGCCTAAACGAATAGTATAAATTGTTCTTTGAACGTATGCCTAAAGGCATACACTTGTCGGCTCACCTGAGTTAAACGGACTTTTCATTTGCAATACATGCCACAAAATGGGGTCTTTGAGCATATAAACGCGATGATCTATTTGCAAAGTCGAACAAATTGCTAAAAATATAATCACCGTGAAAAGAGATTCAGATCATTCTCATTGTGGTAAATCTAGATACAGAAGCAATGTGACGTTTGTTTCGAGATGGATAACTAAATTAGAGCATTAATTTCTGGAAGGTTATCGTATATATTAATGTTACATGTTTTAAACATTTAGTCTTAATCACTTCTATATTCTCGTTGTCCGAAGTTTCCATTTGACTTAATAACTGTTTGTAATTTTTCTTCTGTTCATCAGTTGTAACTGGCTAATGGTATGGTCTTTCAGTTTGCCATCGATGTTGTTTGAGTCTTGAGTTGATGTTATTATTTTAACTTGTTTGCTGTATGTTTTGGTTTGGAATGTATATTAACGAGTGATCGGAATACATATTCGACTCGGCTGACTGATTCATCGATCTGGAGTTTTTCTTTTTTCAACCTATGACTAGTATGGATGGGGGTAAATAGTCTTATTGTCACTGCTCAATGTGTTTTCTTGGCTAGTTCGTATCAACAAATTAATCAACCGTTATCTGTATTGGCTATAAATTTGCCACTTATGAAAAGTGACTTTTTAGCAATGTAGAATTCTCTCGCTTACTGCTCAATCTGTCAATAAATGTCTGTAACCTCAAGAACCAGTGATTTCAAAGTCTACGTTCAATCAACCAACCTATTAGTGCACGTTACCCTATGTGAAGAATGTGCCACTGACGACCATTCTCCAACTAACTCTGTCCTGGGCTCTCCTTTCTAGCTCTTCCCACGTACTAATCAATCTCTTCATGTCTATCTCCAATTCCCGACACAATGTGTTCTTGGGTCTTCCTCTTTTCCTTCAGCCTTCCAAGTGAATGCTTGTCTTGTGATACAGTTTGATGATTTCCTCAATGTGAGCACTATCCACTTTCAGAGTCTTTTCATTTTCTTACTACTAGTGCATCATTTTATTTGTGGACATGACAATGTGAGCTGAAGTTTTGATAATGTTTCCAATTACTTTAAAACATTTCGCACCACCTTTATACCGTAAAGGACAAGTCAGACAATTTTTCAATGCAACTCTTATTACTTTATGCCTGTTAAAGTTATTGGAGTAATGCTACTAGATGCATTAGTCAGTTGATGCGTTTTCACTATTTTTCATTAGTGTGAGCATTTTCTTCATAAAAACACGTCTACTCTAATTCATAACTTGAAAGTGTTTATTCACTCTCACCTTCTGTTAGTTAAAAATAAATTTTATTTCGTTATATTAGAAGGCTTCTCCAAGTTACATAAATTAACGCAGACAGTTTTCTCATGTTTCTAAGAACTAATATGATGCTTAATATGTGACAATATATCTTCTAGCTTTGACAGTATATAATGATATTGTTAAGGCAAAGCAATTACACTCTACTTGAAATGACAATTGTAGTGACGTCAACTAACCTATGTTCGTTTAAGTTTATTTGTATAAAGCTTAGGCGAACTGATTCGCATAACATTTAAAGGAATATGCACATAAGAAAATCCAAAAATCTACAAGAGTTCCGCTCTAAAAGCTACCGAATTAAGACAAATCAAGAATCGGATGGTTTAAAATTGTTAGTTTTGACAAGATTATGGTTAATCCATGATGAATGCCTTTTAAAACATAGTATAAACCCTCAAAAACACATCCATTGAAACACATATTTTGTTCTTAATGAATGCTTGAAAGCCAAAATTTTATCATGAATAAATTCACTATACACTCTACTTTGTCTTATGGTTGCACAATTACTTCAGAGTACCATAGGCCTCCTACCTTAGATGACTTTTCTTTTTATAGTTTGCAAGTGATCTTTCTTCTATATGTGAACAATTTTAAGATCTGAGCGTAAATTTAAGAGAATTTGGATAGGAGGATACATGAATGGGCTTTCGACAACTAACTACCTTTTAGTGTCAATGAGCGAGGAATTTGATTGGGATACGTGTAACTGTTGAAATCATTATGTGTGATGTTATTCATAAACTGTGTTTTCTTTCTATCGCAGAGCGACCAAGGATAACCGTTTTGAAAGGAGAAGAGAAGGCCCTGCGTTCACTGAACTTTCAAGATGACTCATAAGACTATTTTGTAAACAAGCCATTCATTCTGTACAGCCCGCCAATTTTAGTTTTTAAAAAATAAAAATACTGTGGCTACCACTCCGTGTTCTGTCTTAGTGTGAAACTCTTAACTAACATGGTGTGTTGTGATTTCAGGTTTCCGCTGCCCTTCAGTGACCGCTGATTACACGTGTTACATACGTGATATGCCTTCGCACCTAGTGGATCCAGTATTACTCCTTCTACCTCAGAGAGATCCTGGGTATGACCTTCTGTGATGCACTTGAAGTATAATAGTATCAGCACTCCGCAGCCAATAAGGACAAAAAAGTCCAGGGGTTCAGATCCAGTTTTTAAGGTTGTTTGACTCCTAAAATTTTTCCACCCATGTTTGCAGCAAATACATAAAATATCATACCCCCCCTATCTTGAAGAAAATATTGCATTAAATTTGCATCAGATTCAGTTTGAGAAAGTTAGGGAGAATTAAGTATTGATAAATCAATTTGTCTATAACCATCTCCACTATAATAAATCTCTGGCAAGATTTATTTTTTAGCTAACCCTAGGAAAACACTTTTATAGAGTAGTGCATAAACAAAACTTGCACAGAAATTCGTTCTAATGTTTTTGTGATCTGGTTAACCTGATGAAGTTGCGTTGACACCATCTTTCAAACTTTGTGAAAAACGACAAGATGCATATCTACACTCCGTAGGTATTAAGGAACATTAGCGTAGAGACAAAACCTTAGTTACTCCAATGATTATATCACACTTTAACCATTTTCCCTTTCCTTATTCATAAGCAATATAACTAGCACTATACTCTTCACAATCAACAATGCAATTTAAACCTAGACTCAGATCTGAAAAAATGTCAATTCAAAGAATCTGTCAAGAGAATATGAAAGTTGTGTTTTAATATTGCAAAGTAAATAGTACTCTGAGGTCATCTTATGTTGAATTTTTGAGTCGCTTCCAAGAGATGCCAGTCAAAAGAGGTCATGTTGCTCCTCAGAACACATTTATTGATACTCTCATACAAAAATTTGATAGTCAAGGTAATTGTTTAACTGATTTACCTGCTATTGTAGTTTTTTTTATTATTTCTCGCGTTTCTAAAAAATTATTTTTAAATTGTGTAGATTCACTTTAATAATTAGTACTATTTAGTGGAGTAACTTTTCTTGTCGTGAATATAGTGAATATATATTAAGTGAGATACAAGGGGTTTGTAAGCAATGCTTTTATAATTACTTGTCTTCCACAAACTTGTCGACTGACAAGTATCATCATAAATTTTGTTATAGTTCCTAGTAAATCTAATTTATCAATAGTAAATGTATTTGTAAAACAACACACTTGGAGAAATAAAGGTATTTTGGTATCAAACATAGTAAGCACATTTGAGTTTCAAGTCAGTGTAAATGACGAACATCAATTTTATTTTCATGTGATATAATTTTGTAGTCTTACATACTGACCTTTTTGAAGGGATAAGTTGATTCGTATTTTCGACTATACTAATTTTTCATTACTCTGAAGTATAAGTGTACTCTAGCAGGAATTTTCCTGCCAAGTCGATCTGTAGTTGAGCTATAATCTAGATTTCTAGTAGAACCGGATGCAGTTATATTATGATATACTGTGCATATGGATTACGGTATATTTAAAACAATTTGATCTAAGTATCATGGTTTAGTGGTCTAGTTTGTGATAGTAGAGTTAGAAAATTTTTGTCACCAATCTATTATTGATGGTCTTGTTTTAAAACCGAAATATGAAAGTATAAACGAACTCGTTTTGTCCATGAAATTCAAGAATTCACTGTCTTTTTAATACAAAAAGTCTGTGAGCCATTATACCCTTTTATTCTAAAACTGTAAATGAACAGTAAATATTTTTTTCAGTTGTTATTTTTTAACTAATGATTCTTTTGTTGCTATATTTACCCTTATAAAATTCTTCAGTCAGTCAGTTACAACGTAGAACTTGGTACATGTCTACATCAGTTCAAATTACCATGCCTCAATTAGCATATAGAGATTAGACTGTCGGAACAAATACAAGAGTAGGGGAGGTAGTAACAGAATTAGTAATGATGGAGAGAGTTAGAGGTCGAAGATTAGATTTAAGAAAACATAATTCAATAAAAATAAAATTATGAATTCAGAAACTTAGAATTTGAAGGGGGACAAGGAATGGATGTACCTAAGCCATTGCCAACGATTTTGAGCCATGTCACCCAAAGTCTCTAACCATTGGTTACCATCATCACGCTGACCCCAACCAGGTAGTTTGCACGTATTAACATGGCTCAGCCCAATTGTCAATGACTTCATGGACTGGTGCCATGTTTTGATTTGACCACCCCTAGTTTTCTTACAGCCTACACCAGATATTATTTCTCGTCGAGATAGGCAGTGGTCAGCCATACGTGACACATGTCCTAACCATCTCAGTCAATGAAGATTTACTGCTTCGTCAACAGACACCGTATTTACCTAGTACTCTATTCCTAACCTACGTATCGCTTACTCAGTGTTACCAGAAAACATGATCTATATTTCGAAGACATTTATTATTGAATATTAAAACCCTACGAATATTCTTAATGACTATGTTTCACATCCATAAAGTAAGACGGATCTGACTGCTGCACAGTAAACGCGTCTTTTTTCAGTAGACGGATGTCTTGCCTACGCCACAAGTGACGGAAACTGGCAGAAGCCAATCGGACCTTCTGTATACGAGCCGAGATTTCATCAGACACCAGACCATCAGGACCCATAGGACTTCCATGATAAGTGAAGTTGTTAACACATTCAACTGTTTCGTTTCCTATCACTAACTTCGGTGCCGAATCAAGCCAATCCTGTAGCAACATTTTCATAACATTCTTAGAATATTTAATCGTAGTATTTAAAATCCATTTATTCTATATATTCATTTTTATTACTATCATGTAAACTAAATTGCATGTAGATGCCCAACTGTTGTCGACTAACAGTCCAACTCTACTCGATTTGTTTTAATTGATGTAGCTAATTAACTTAAATGAACTTTGGCTAAAACCTATTTATCCAATAACTCCGTAGCTTGATATACCCTAACCGTAGTGGCCAGGTTTATTTGTTTCTCCACTGCCTTTTATAAAGAGAGAGACTTATAATATAGAGTATATTTAGGGAGATGCAGAAGGGGAATTACAGTAGGTGGATTAAGATTACACTGCACGATATTTCGTGTCAACTTCGAGTGTTAAATATCCACGTGAATGATATTGGCCCTGAAGAGTTGTAATCTTTGATTTAACCTTCACTAATCAATACATGTAATATAACTTTGTTAGAGTTCAGTGTATTCGCACTAACGCAGGTCATATTCTTTAACTGCACGAACCCACTGGAAGCTTATGCCTTACATGAAATGTTTATTTCCCTATTAAAGGTACACTGCACAACAATCGACTCCATACTACATTAGGCTGTAAAATACGGAAATGATGATATCGATTTCAGTTTTTTGATTGTAAGCATCTTTAAAAAGGTGACCACTTATCATGCGATGATGGAGTGGATAGTGTGGTTAGATGCAAAGTATCAAGGAAGTGTTGCTAATCAGTTGATGTGACTGTTAACATCCATTGATTGAAGTAACTGGAATATATTCTGTATATCCTTAACCACTCCGGCCTTAAGACTGAATGTTTGCTGTAGTGAAAATAGGTGGGAGGAAATCTTGAGAGGCCAAAACATAACGTTACATCAGTTTACAAGTCGTTGATCTTCAGTGCTATTTTGTTTACTTTGGTCATCAGTTTCGTTCTCTCTTTTTGAGTTGTTTTGTTTCACTTAATAATGGTTTATGATTTCTGTTAGTTGGTATTCAGCACCACAAGTTCTATCTCTGTAGCCATACGTGGATTTTGATATAGTTGCTTTGATGTAGCCTTTCGCCGCAATTTTTAGTATATTTGCTAGACGCACACCATATATACCAAATTGTATTATTTAATGTCTTATTTTTCTTTCGATCATGGATACTACTGTCATGTAAATTTTGTTGATATTCGTCTTGTTGGTCTTATTTATCTGTGGTGATGTGGTTTGGCAGTTTGTACCAGGTGTTTATAATTATCACTAACTGACAAGTCGTTCACAAATACAATGCGGTCTGCACAACTGTTTACAAATATGGTAGATTTTAAAACATTTGTCAAATTGTAATTGTTAGCATTATTATTTAAGTTTAATTTAACAGACTTGGCGAAAGTTCCTGTCGTATCGTAAACTTTGTGAATTAGAAATTATCACAAATTGGTTAGATTAGGTAGCATATGGTGATAAAGATTCTTATGTGCTACTCGTTTGTAATGCACTTTTTCACTTTTCTCCCTACATTATAGATAAAAACCTTTGAGTTCGACTATAGACATTTAAAGTCGAATACTGAAGCAAAGTAAAATTTATTTATTTTGTGTATATGCAACTATATCCATTCTATAATTTGTCAGTTAGATTATATTAGTGCGTGGGGGCTTTTTAATTAACTGTTCTTCGTTTCTATTATTTTAGACGTTGCTAGGCTTTTTAAAACTCTGCTGAGCTCTTGTATCATTCAAAGTAATTACTTCCAAAATTATTGTTTCAAACTACTGGAGTATTTAATTTTTACCCGCTTGCAAAGGTGTAAATACTCCTATTTGCTGGAATGGTGTTTAAGTGTATAGGAATCTGCGAGAACCTACAGCAACATTGTTTAAGAATGTTAGCCATTGGAGGAATTTTCTGTGGATTTTTATCATATTCCCTCTTGTGATAAAACATTTAGATAGCATAGCCATAACTTCTTACAAATATTTTATCGTTTTCGAAAGCTGTATTAACTTGGTTTACTGCCAAAGATAGTTATGCGTCAAAACGTCTCATTATAACATACAATTTATGTATTTTAAGTATAATTATCAATAATCATTGCTTTGTAGGTCGTAAATTTCTGATTGCTAATGCTGCTCTTCCTGGAGCCCCAATCATTTTTTGTAATGATGAGTTTTGCTCTCTGTGTGGGTATTCAAGGGCTCAAATTTTACGTCGATCTGCCGGTTTGGAATTTTTGTATGGACCATTGACTTCATCCACTTCAATTAAGGATTTAAAAACAGCACTATCAAATTCTGATGAGAAGGTTGTCTTGGTTGTTCTTTGTACTAAATCAGGTAGGCTTATATTAATGCTATTATTTTTAAATGTAGTAGTTGTTTAGAATGAACATTTTATTTTATAATTTGAATGGTATTTGTGGAAGTTTATTAGCATAAATTAAAAGCGTCTAGAAGTTACTGTGTATAATTTATAAACTTGTTTTGATCAACTGCAAATATATAACTGGTTTACTCTTGATCAGATCACAGTTATACGTTATTGATCTTATGATAAACCTCTTATGTATTTAAGTAAAAAATGAAAACAATTTTAAATATCTTAAAATCTAATTTTTGATGAAGCCCAGGTCAAATAGCTTAACTGGTAGAGAAACTACAAAGTATCTGACGACCGATTATTTCTAAACGTTTATAGACAAAGCACCTTATGTTTTTTTTTCAATAACAGTAATTACCCTTGTATGGACACAATATGTACAATCTTCCGCACTTTCAACGAAAAAAGAACATTTTTTTTAAGAACCAACACTTGATTTCTAAACAACATGAGTACAGTTGAATCACAAGCCCAGGAACTCTCATCCTGATTAACTGGTTTTCAATAACTTACTAAAAGTTTTTATAAACACCTGTACTATTTTTACTTGTTTGATTGTCAATTGAAGTGACAATAGGATATTGGGTGTTATCTGTCTTCCCAATAGTTGTGTTCATTATCACACTAGTGTTTGAGGTCTCATAGCTTAAAGCGAGTTATGACACACGGTTATACAGTAACACAACTATTTGTTAATTTATGGTTGGCTATTTGTTTGGACTAGATAATTCAGGTCATATACGTGTTACATTGTAAGCTGCATAATTAGAGTATACTCTTAAAGATACTATACGAAACGATAATCTAACTTGTTCATTTCCTCTGGCATAAATATGATATTATTTTCTGACATTGGTTTATCATGTAATCTGCCAGTGAATAAAGTAAACATTTATTATGGGTGATTAAGCTACAATCTCTAATATTTTGATGTATAAGTACTGCTGCTCTTTTTGTAATCGTCTGTAGATTAACATCACTAAATTTTTACATTACTTCTACCACTAGCTTAGTAATGTAAGCGTTCTACTTTCAGCTTAGCGGTGAATTTCAAGCACACCCCATCCATATCACCAACACACCTGGTATCACTAGCTCTCACACTCAAAATATGGTTTAAAGGCGACTACACGAATCTGCAATTTGTAGATGAATTCAATGAAAATAATAGAACGTATAGATATCAATTGATATCAGTGCCTTTATTTATTATCACATTTTAAGTGATTTATTCAAATTAGTCATTAAATTCACCTATCCAATAATAATATTTAGTAGCTGGGTTTATAGAACTCCTTTATCTGATTTATTGTGATAGGAACAAAATCTTATATAAAGATTTTAAAAGGGCGGAAAGTGCGTAAAAATATTCCTTCCCAACTAAGCTTTTGTCATGTCAAAATTTGTGTTAGGTAACAATATTGCAAATTTTAAGTGTTCTTGAAAATAATGACGAATGATTAACAACGTAATTAAGAGGTAGTGGATAGGGACATCGCGGAACAGCAGTATTTAAAGATATGGAAAAAATGGATACATTGAAGCATGTAATTACATAATTGACATATTTCGAATAGTTTTCTGAAAAACAGAGTAGTCGCATTAAAAACATAGCAAATCAACATAGTGTAAAGACTAATCAATCCTACTCATTTCAGTGTGGAGTTTTTTTAGTAATTTTGACTAAATAAAAATCAGTGCAGTTAATTGGCCAGTCGCAATCGGTTGTAAACTGAATCATTTTACGTAGAACCGTCTCGAGTGCAAAGGGATAAAAAGAACCAGTGTATGTTACGTCTGAAGCATATGGATTCATGATTCCAGCAACAGCAGTGAGTATTTTTAGCTGCTCAAGCTAAAATGTTTGAATCAGCGCTATCAAAATATTTTGGCTCCAGTTCAGATGAGTTTAGAATTAAATGGTGATGCTGTTCCAAATAATCCAGAGAATGGATTGAGGATATCTGCTTTCATCAAAGAAGTGGAGCAAGAACGTGACTACAGTCCATGTCATAGTTCCCCAGGTAGCAATTACATTGCCGGTGCTTAATGCTACTGAATCGCTATATTAAACGGGTCGTTAGTCCACGTCAGAAAACTGTTGCATTTGATGCTGATAAAGATTCTGTTAAGAGTTATAAGAACCATAGACTAATCGCCTCAGTTACTTCGAAGATTAAATTATCCTCTCAAAGTACTACAATGGCTGGAAGAGAGTCTGTGTGGAGTCATAATAGCAACCCTATATTTTATGAATACAAAAGTTTCGGGAATAGGTGATGAGTAGCGAATTTGCAGTGTCACAATGTTATTACACAAGGATCCTGCAATTTTTTGTGAAGGAGGAGAATGTCGGTAGATTGTGATTACTTAACTAATTTGTAACTAATTATTTACCTTTTCATTTAATAAGTTGCAGTTGTACCTGACAGCATCAAAAAGCAGACTGTATTCATGAAACATGTCATCAATCTTTCTTTTTCAAAAAGGGTGGATGTTATATCGGGAGATTCAAGAAGAGTAACTAACTTTCTGAATTGTTTTTCAGAAGACTATTTCGTTTATTTTGAGTATATGTTAATCGGTTATTTTATTTCTATTATTGTTATGTTTCCAAAACCTTAACCTCCCACTAGACCCATGAACTATTGTCATATCACTTGTCATTCAGGTAATATGATCAATTAATTATGTACATGTACCCTCAGTCCTTAGTGATTGTTCTTTCCATTTTGCGTAAATGTTATTTTCCCTATTGGTGCAATGCGTTGTCAGATTTTGTTTATATGTAAATGGATGAGTGAAATATAATCCGACTGACTGACTATTTGGTGGCTGACCTTGTTGTCTTGTGTTCTTCATTTTCATATTGAAGGACTGATAGTTGCTGGGCCGGCTTGTTCGGGCATTGATTAGTGATTATCGAGGCCACACAATATTTTCCACACTTTATAATAGCCTGCTAATATATCAAGATATAACAATATTACTTAATGTCTATATAGAAATCTGACTAATAATAACATTTATGCAAAAGTAACAAGGATATTGCTGTAAAAAACTGACAGCATAAATTTCATGAAGACTTTAGCGAAAAGGATGAATGGAACGAATTATTTGGACCTCATTCTATTGTTGGCCATTTTAATCGACAAAATGTTGAATAGAGGTCATGTTTTTCTATTTTCAGTAATTAGTAAAATACAATATTTGAGTCTAGTTTTTTCAACTAGAACTTCTTTCTTTCTATTCTTTCTAAAAGAAGGAAAGTATATATTATAGGTGGATGTTTATATGATGTTAAACCGCATCGTTTTTATCTTAAATATAGTCAACATTTCTTTGGCCTACGTATCTATCTTATAAAGAAAACTAAACAAGTACGTATATAGTAATAATCTTATTTCTTTTTAAAAATAGGCAATCATTTTGTCTGTCAAATAACAGTTGCTCCAGTACGTAATGCAGAAGGCCAAGTTCGTTTAGTACATTTTAACCTTTGTGGTTAGTTCTGAATTAATAAATGCAAAAAGTACAAATTTTCCCAATAAAACAAGTAAGTAAATATGTATACATTTGTTTCCTTTAAAAAAATTATTGATTTGTTTGGTTGGTAGTATTTTCTTTTACCATAAATAGTTACCATTGTATTTTTCATATGACACTACTTATGAGTATCCAATAAATTACTTCGAAAATGTTAAATGTTAATTTGATAATTATTGATTTGAAATAAAAACAGTTTTTTTTTGATGCAAAACAAATAATTCAGCAAAGAAGATTCTTTTATTTTTCAATTTTAACTTTACTTATAAGTGGGTATTTCGAATCAAATTTTTTGTTGTTGGTATAAACTTTTTCTTGGTGTTGCTCTATGTTATCTAGATAATGAAATAAAGTAGATTTTATTAACTTCTTTATATACATTTTAGTTATTTCTAATTAATACCAGTAGTAACAGTATTTTCAGCATTGTTGGATATACTTATCTTTCATCTCTTTAAACAAATATCATTAATCATATTTGTGAAATGTTATCCATCCTTCAGTTGGATGATTTTTAATCACTAGGTTTCTAGTTAGCCAGTGGTCGCGCAACCTTTAACTACAATAACGTATCTCTAGCATATTGTTAGTTTACCTCAATAACTTTAGCTCCAAGAGAGAAAAGGAAGATATGAGATTCCTGAGCCATATAGTCCGGTTATTTCTATATTTCATGCAACTGTTTATATATATATATATATATATATATATATATATATATATATATATATATATATATATTCATGCCCAGACTGCACGCCAGACCAATTACAATATTAACATCAGTGGAAAACAAACATTAGTGACAGGTACTGTTATGATGCGAGAAATTTGGTGATTGGTTGGCCGAGTGCCAATCACCTGTGCCTAGTCGGTAATTGTGCGTCTGCCCTATTCCCACTTAGTTCCAACCAGAATAGGAAGAATACAAGCCAATATATCAACCAGACAGAATCCTATTATATTTCAATCAATTCCTTATATATACATAAAATCAGACCACACAGCAAATCAATTAGGAAATTAACATGAATACAGAACAAATGAAATAGTGGTAGTGAATAGGAACAACTTGTACACAACTAATTAACTGTAGTACATAATAAGACACAATATAATAATGGTAAGTATACTAATCTGGAGGATAGGGTAAGAGAAACGTAACAATAATAGAAACAAAATGTTTACATTACACACAGTTAGAATAAATGAAATAGTGTTCTTAAAACACAGTTCTGAAAGTTTTTTACACTTCTTTGTGGTCCTGCATAACAGATACGTAATTAATTAGCTCTAGTTCATTAAAAAGAAATAATACATTAATAGGTAATGTGTCAAACAGGAGGTTGGGATGATGAAGAAATGAAGACAATAGAGATAAAATGATTAATGAGCATACAATCAAAATATATAAAATAATATTAGTTTTTATTGTACATTTATTCCTCTTGACCAGCCTGTTTGCATATAGTTTTGCAAATAAACTAATATAAAATTGACTGATATAGTATCATTTTAAAGTTTGAAGGACTCAAACAGAGGAAGGATTTAGTATGCACTAATTTATATCTTTCCTTGATATTTCGTAGTTTAACGCAATTTCTTTTCGCATAAATCACTCATCATCTGTTTGTTGAATAAGTGCTGAAACTCATATTGATGATGATTTGAGCTGAATGGGTTATCTGGTTAAAAGTTGACATTTGTAGCTTAGCGTCATTTTGCTTTGTCAGTGACTCACTACAACATTAAATGTTTAAAAATAATTCTTTTATTTAAAGGTATGTTTGTTAATCTAGAATACTTTAAAAATATGATCGTTGGTCTTTGTTGCATCATTATTTTCCACGTAGTAATATACCATCTCTAATTCGCTCTTATAAGATTGTATCACTTCAGCATAAGCTTGCATGGTTTGTTGTTTTCCTTTCTAGGTTTAACAAATGATGGACAAGCTGGTAACAATTTTCGGCGACGATTGTGTTGTATTCCAGTCAATTATACAATTGGTGAAGAGTCGAAAATAACTAATCAGTTAGTTAATATTTGTGATCATAATGATGATCAACCAGTTTCTGCTTCTGAACAAGAAAACTCTCCTTACTCTATTGGTAAGTTTTATTAAAGCATATACCATAACGTCATGCGCTAAGCGACAACTTTCGTCTATTGTATGATAAAGAATAACAATAGCACTCAATTCTTCTTTAAATAGAAATGCATTAAGACCTGATGTTTTGAATATGTTGCGCAGTTTTTCTGTTTATTTATAGTTTATCAAATAAGAGCGTATATGTTTGAGGCGGGAAACAACAAAATCTTGAAATGATAAAGGTGATAATTTGTAGTTCAAATGGATGACTAGAACTGGAATTATTCACTGACACTTTTAATAAACTTGTTAAACACTATAACATTATCTTACAGTTATTTATAACAGTTAGTACTGACTACACTTCATGACTTTTATTCATTGATAGACACCAGTGAAGTACCTTTTAAATTAGAAAACTTTATTTCAGTTGTAGATAGCTTTCCATTTAAGAACTGTCGGTGTTTATGTTTTTTTTTCAAGAAGCGAAATTTAGCTCTTTACTGACAGCTGTTTACCAGTTAGTATACTTGTTTTGTATAAACCATATGATACAAGGTTGTATTTACTTACTTCGTACTTAAGAAAGTATTTCTTTAATAAATCAATGCCTCAATTACAGTCATGAAGTTTCCGATGTGAGATGTTTCGCAAATAATATTTTGTATGTAATAGTTGCGAAATCTACGCTAATTACTCACATTTTTATCTGTAGCTTTAAACTACTACGGATGTTAACCCAGCTGATTCCTCTGCACATATCATAAAACTATTTTTCATAGATTGTGTTCAACACTTTTCTATCTAAGTCTGACTTTGTGACTCTACCTAAGTACTTCTAGTCGGTTCAACTAGTAACTGTCGACTACTCTACTTGAAAAAAATTAGGTGTCTTATATTTTTCAGTAAATTCTCCACTTTCAGTTGGAGACTAAGAGTTAGTGTGAATATTTCATTCACATCGTTTTTAAAACTTTTATAATCCTCATGAAAACACAGTCTTATAAGCGTTAACTGGAGTAATAATGAAGTTTTATAATTTAGACCTTCGTCACCAATAGCAGCATTATACGTGTGTTCAATCAATTTGCAGGAATTGCTAACGGCTAATTTAATATATATTTCACTGAATTGTTTATACAGAACATAGTCCAAACTCTGCATGCGTAATACAACCAGATGAGTTGAAACAGCGCTTACCTCGATCTAATTCATTAGTGAACATCAATTCAAATGTCTCAAAGGAACCAAAACGAAGTCGTCATTATTTAGCTTGCAGAGGTCATTCTGTTGTGAGTACCTCTTCAAATATAGTCTAGAGGTAATTCAATTGTCGGTCTTTCTCGTGGATGTGGTGGAATTGTAGTGAATACTGACTCATGGACTGCATCACGTCGCCATGTTTCAGAAAAGGTTGCTGAGGTCAGTTAATATAATATATTGGTTAACAATATTTTGATCTACCATCGTTTTATTCGCATTTTTAACTTAATGGTTACGAATACTTTATAAAAGAAGTCATTCAGTGTTCTAAATAATAATTCTACCTAAAACTACTTAATCTATTGTCAGTTAGTTAATGGTACTGTGAACTTTTGTCCTTTTGTCTTTGATTAAACTAACTCAATCCTAATTCATTTAAATAAAAGGAAGTCATTCTCTACACCAATCAGCTCTATTTTACAGAATGCCGGTTATAATCTATCAGGTAGTTATTGCAGTTATTACGACCTTGGCGTAATCTGTCGTGATATTACTAGGCGGTAACTTCATCAACTGCCTTATCTAAGTTCTGTGAGGTGAAGGAAAAAGAGGAGCAGGAATTTTCTTGATACTTTAGAAACAATAAAATCACTGATTATCTGTATTAATCTTGATGATATGTATTCGAAACAAGTTTTAGAACCCCTAAACAATTAGTAAAAGCCACTTTATTGTTGGTTAGTCCTAAGTGCTGATCGAATTCTGTTTATCTTTTTGAAGTATGACTACTTGAATATCTTTGTACCTACCTGGTTAACATCATAAGTTGAAAAGGTTAACTAGAATTATAAAAAAATTCACTTCGAAGATGGCTACTACTAAGCATACGTTTCTTACATAATTATTTGTAGGTAGTTATTTTTACGGAATAACATAACCCGAGTTCTTCATTGAGATTAGATAACTGTGTTTATTTAGTTTATTTGTATTAATAAATCATATGAAACATTAGATATCAAGGGAATTGCGTGAATATTGGGATTATTATTGTTACTGTCACTACAACAACATTAGTTTATAGTTTAAATTTCCTTAGAAAATAAACTTTGAATTTCTAATTTCTGGGTACTTATGTACAATCTTATTAACACAATTTTAATTAAACGATGTATATTTGAAAGGTTTACATTTTGTAACATTTTACTAATTTGATTAAAAATTATTTTATAATTTAGATGCTTTCTATGGGTACTGAATTAAATCCCGAACAAAAGTTACACTCTCCGCGTATTCATCCATTTACTTTAAAACATTATGGCCCTGTCAAAGCTGTTTGGGATTGGCTTGTTCTTCTTTTTGTAATTTATACTGCTGTATTTACACCTTATGCAGCAGCATTTCTACTTCCTGATGCTAAGCGTAGAAGAAGACATAATGTAAGATACAGATTTTTATAAATACCTTATTTCAACTATATATTCGCATATGATTTTTTTGTCATAATTGTGAAAACTAAAGATTTAGTCATATGTGTATTAATAAACTTGTATGTAATTCACATTGTCATAAACTAAATGAAGAAAGCCAACGACAGAATAATGACTACATGAAGATAATAAGATGTATGAGAGCATCCAGGCAAAGACAAAGTCTGCCTAACCGACTGACTCTATATTTGTAAAATGATCAAAATGCCAATGTCTACTTAGTGTAAACGTTAGTGATGTTGTCCAGAACCATAACAGAATCTTTTTAGTTATACCATGCACTTCTAAGGAGCGATATATATATATATATATATATATATATATATATATATATATTAGGTGATATAATAATTTTTTACTTACTGACCTTATGCCTACAAATTATTCCTCGCAACAGTACTGCTTTTTGAATGCATAAAATTTTTATTTCTCTGATTAACTAGTCTGCCAAACCTGTATTTTCTTATGGATATTAACTAACCAGCTAGGTTTGTTTATTGATCATCGGCGCTATATATCACAAATTGATGGAAGTGGTAAGTCTACCATTGGATGCCGGCCCAGTGGTGCAGAACCGTAGGCGTTCACCAACCTGAAGCATCTCGGACCAGAATCTAGGGTCCGCAGTGCTGAAGGAGTCCCACGCCAGGACGAAACATGATGTCCGATACTTCCTGGTGTTAGTTGGTGCCACTACCAACATCAATCTGTGACGTATTCAATCAAATAAAATACTAGTCCCCACAAACCACCTAAATTCTATTCTAAATATATCAATGTAAATCCAGTCTACGCGAATGACAAAAGGATAAGGAACTAGCATCACTTTTGTAATGTGTTGACATCAGTAATTTTGATTAATTGCAATAAACAGTAAAGTAAATTTTCGACGATAATTGTATTGATTGTTGTTCAAAAACGTCTACGAAATATTGATGCTGAGTTGATCTGAACAGGAACCTATTTTAATGATAATGATTTCGCACAATTAGGCACCCGAACTACTAGCAGTTGACTGATGCAGATGTTAATAGGTTCCACGTTATTATTACTTTGGTGTTTATTGGAGCCATTAAATCTCATTCAATATCAAATAAATTAATTGTGAATTATATGAATCGAGTTTTAATCGTAAAACAACTATGTAGTAGTTTAGACATGACATTGTTTAATAAAATTATTGTGTCCTTGAGGATCCAGAACAGAATTCCATCCAATCACCCTTTTTCTTTGTTCTTTTCTCTAATTTTAAATTAAGTCTTCATTTTTATCATTTTGAATGGTTCATTCTTCCTAAAACTCTTGATTTCGCCTTTCAAATAATGAAACGAAGACCGGTTGTGCTTTTTTTTAAAGCTAAAACAGCATGTAATAATAAAGATTTTATTCTCTGTTACAGTTTTCCTTATTACCTGAAATGGCAAAACAGAATGCACATATATACATAAATAAGTAACCGAATGCATAATTCATACAAGATCAGCTGAAATTATGTCCTTTTTTCCCTTCTTTCCTTTATTCTATTTGTATTGCCTATCGTTTAATGGATTTGTTTACTCTACACATTTCTCCGAAAGTTTATTGTAAAGTTATAAAGCCTGAAATTTTAGTATCTTTCTGATCACTTAAATGTATTGTATACCTTCTTATTTTCTTAAAGAACCTAAAAGTTTCGACGAAAAACTCATAATTAGAAAGAATTAAGATCAATTGAATTCTTTTATATTTATTCATTCGTTTATTTATTCTAGCTTAACCACACCTATTATAGTTGGCAGTTATAAAATGCATTTGGATTGTTAGTCAATGTCGATGGAAATGAAATGAGGTTTAAACAAGAAATGCAAAAGTTTATAAATTTATTAAATTTAAATTGATCTATACATGAACTTATAGTTATTGGTGAACTTTGCCATTATTGTTGCTCTTTTACTTGATGAATTCCTATCGACAAGAATTTTGTTTTTTCACCTTTAACGATGCTTTTTTGTTGTTGAAACAATATACAGTTAGGTGATCATATGCAATAGCAAATAATTTCTAATTGTGTTCAATTGAAAATGAAAAGATACTTACTGGTAGTTTTTAAGGTTTTACTAAAGTTGGATTATGCTTAGCAATGTAGTAGTATCTTTTTTGAAACATTGTCAGCTGGAATGTAGTTTTATCTTAATATTCACACTGGGACTTGAATTCAGGCTGCTTGCTTCAAACGTTAATGAATTATTAACCGATGTATTAGTTCTGATGTCAATGTTTTTTGTGCAGTGAGTACTAAATTTAGTTAGAAGAGTTATTAACTACATATTGTAGATATTATGAACTACAATTGATTAATTTATGTTTTATATTGTGCATGCTGAGCGGATCGCCTCAGCCCAGTCATGATCCAACTTTAGTGACATTTCGGACACAACACTAGACCTGACGTAATGTTGTCAACCTCTACATGGAACAACAAATATTTATCAATCACAATCTTAAATATCTGCGAAAGGTAGATAAAAACCCTTCCAAATAAGTATTTTGTAGAATGTTGCTTACTTTGATGGTGATTTTTTTTATCACAAACTGACATCAACGAGAAAAGATTTATAAATCAAAGATTCAATGGGTCAGTTGTTTTGTTGTTGCTTTAAAACTCACCGCACATCAGTCAACGACGACAACTTGTTTTGAAACAAAATAACTTTCTATTAAAATCACGCATTTATACATAGATCATGTGCTTGTTAGTGTTTGTCTTTGAGGTGGATTTAATTTATAGAAAAAGCGATCTATGATCTGCATATTTTTATGTAGGGGGGACGATTATATGGAAAGTATTAATAAGTAATCGCAATCGAGTGTTAATCGCTCACAAATAAAGCTGGTTAATACATTACTCGTCGATCAGTGGATTTAGAAGACAGAATAACTAGTCAGCAAAATGTGAACCGCTTTATACGACTAAAGATAGCACACTTATGTACAAAATATTTTACACAAGGTCAGCATCATCAAAACTAACTTAATTCATCGTTATTTGTTGTATTACAATTGTGTAGAATCACTCGATAACTTCTAAAATATAAAGTGATTTTAGCGCTTACTTGTTGCCTAGTATGTCACTGTGCAGTCGATTATACCAAGTATCAAAAACTCGTTACCGACAGTAATGATCAATGGTATCACTGAATATGGAATTGTGAATTACATCAATTGATTTCATTACAATACTCACCATTAAACAAAGAGAGAGCAAGTTCATTTACACTCTACAATTAACATTTTTCTTGAGTGTTCAATTCATCATATTAAATACTTCAATTATTTTCATTAGTTGTATATTACGGCTTACTGAAATAAATATACATCTATTTAAAATCAATTTAGATTGCATTCTTTCTTTTTCTTTCAAGGTATGATGATACATAGAATTATAAAACCTATCATCAATATATCTTTCTGTTCATCATATTTCTTCATATCTCTCTTTCTGTTACAGGATGGTTGGGGTCGGTACAGTGGTCTTACATCTTATCAGAATCCATTGCAAATTATTGATTTATTTGTAGATATTATGTTCATTGTGGATATATTTATTAATTTTCGTACAACTTATGTGAATAGAAATGATGAATTAGTATCACATCCTGGTCAAATAGCTATACATTATTTTAAGGGTTGGTTTTTAATTGATGTTGTTGCAGCGATACCATTTGATTTATTATTATTCGGTGCTGAAACAGATGAGGTAAGTTCTCATATTATTATTTTTCTGAATATATAATTAACTGCTACTGTTTAGTTAAATAAATAATATAAACTGATGGAAGTGAGAATCGCACACCAGCCCAACAGTTCTGCTGATTAGGCATTTTTCCTGAGACTTGAAAGACCTGAGTTTAATTTTTAGTGGAGTTTTGAATCCGTACTGCTGATAACTCTCAAGCTAAGGGTAAACTGATGTTCACTGATCTCTGATTCTCAATATCTTTTAATCGACACCAGTGTGTGATGAATACAAACAATAAGTGAATACCATTTCAAAGTATCAAGTAGTTCGGTAGAGTTTAACAAGAATATACTTCAGTTTACTCTACACGCTTTTTCACATTTCTAAACGTGTTCATTTATTGTCGCATGTCCAATAGATGGCACGCGATTGAATTATGAAGACTAAATCTTCCTCTGAGACCAAGTGATTAAGGTATATACTCGTTAAAATGCATAGATGTACATACTTTTGTATGAGTATGTAAACTGATAAATGTAAATGGAGGTGTAATGTTTTAAGTACATATCTACTTCAGTTTATGTTACTGTGCATCACGTTAGGTTTATTGATATTGGTCTAGCTGCCGGATATGTTCTGTTAACAGATGTTTTTAGTACCTGAGTAATCTTCTTTGAGGTATGATCAGCTTTGAAGACCAGTCCGATAAACACTTTTCTTCTCCGGTCTTTCGATTACTCTCTTCGTGTTATCTTCATTACTATATTTTTTATGAACAAAGTGGGGCAATTAATTTGCTGGGTATAGCTTATAATATAATAAGATTCTGTCCTTTGGGAACAAGTAGGATACGTTTGAAATGAAGATGATTGCATTCATTGATTTCATAGTATTTATTGTTCTTAGTTTGCATAAATTTCATGTTATGCTATGATTTTTGCATTATGGTGGCACATTACATTAAGTAATTTATTCGTGCGCTTCATGCAGTTACATACAGTGAAGATATTCTCAAATTATCTCGTATTGAATGAAGTTACCATGATGGCAGACTTTGTATTTCTGTTATATTGGAAGACTAAAGAAGAGTAACAAACTTCCAAACCGCGTTTCAAAAGACTATTTCATTTATTGTAGTTTTAGGCAATGTAAACAATATATTCCTATAATTGTTACGTCCCTTTTACCCTATCCTTCCGTTCAGTATATTTACTGTCATAGTATTTGTTGACGCGTGGTATTGATTTTTTTCTATCCACCGCTAAATCTCTGTCGTCAATTATTATCTCGTTTAGGTTAATACAGAAAACTAGGGTATTTATAATATAATAAATGTCCTCTGGGCTTTTGGAGATTTCTGCATCCTATTAAACACAGTAGCAGATAACTGTCCAATCAAAGATATATCACGCGACTTCCCATTGTCTAGAAGTTTCTTTAAAAAAATATCTGCGTGTTGATTGGACACAATGTTTCTTATTGATTTCTACTCCTTTTCGAGCTTGTTTCAAGGGGTTTTCTGGTTATACACAAGAATATTGTTTCTTATTATGAACTACAGTTAATTAGTTGTATACAAGTTACCCCTATTCACTGCCGATATGTTCTTTGGTATTCATGTTGAATTCCTAATTGCCTAAATATATGGTCTGATTTTGTGTTTATATAAAGGAATGCCTGAAATAGAATATGAATTTTTTCTGGTTGATTCATCGGCTTATGTTTCTCCTGTTCTAACCTGGGGTCGAGTGGGCATTGGGTAGATAAACATACAGGGACTAGCTAGGCACTTACTGGCGTATGTTATTGCAACTTCGTGTGCACTAGGTCATATCAACTAATTGGTCTCACACAACAACCATAGCGTTATTTTTTTACGTCATAATTTCATTTTTTTACAGAATTATAAACATTACTCAATGCTTTTAATTCATTTTATCTCGTAACCTCACTACTTATTATTATTATTATTAATATTTGGTAGTTACGTGACATAGTTCTAAAATTGCCACTATAAATATCTATAAGATTCTTAACTTTTATTTTAGTTTGACTTTTTTTACAGTTTAATTTGTCAGAATGATAAACTATTATTTTATCGAACCCAGGACCCTCTGGCTCCGCGACGAGCGCTTAACCATTGGACCACTGAGCCGGCTCCTAATGGTTGATATTTCTAATTCAGTCAATTCGTGTTACGTTTGCGCGACCTCATCCATTGTCATCGGTGAGTTACTGTCTCACACCCGACATGATTGAACTCCACCGGTCACGTCTTCACGTCTCCACAACAACCCCTTAAATGTAACTAATTGTCAGCTCACTAGTGACTAGCTCCTTGAGGTAATTCCTGGAGTTCTAGTGTGAAGACGTGACCGGTGGAGTTCAATCGTGTCGGGTGTGAGACAGTAACTCACCGATGACAATGGATGAGGTCGCGCAAACGTAACACGAATTGACTGAATTAGAAATATCAACCATTAGGAGCCGGCTCAGTGGTCCAATGGCTAAGCGCTCGTCGCGGAGCCAGAGGGTCCTGGGTTCGATCCCCACCAGGGTCGTGGATGCGCACTGCTGAGGAGTCCCACACTAGGACGTGTATGTAGCTGAACCTTAGATTTTGTGATTAACATTTTGTAATGTTGTCACTTAATGGTTGCTTACTTGTAGACAAAACACGAGTAATTAAAATAGGCCATCTACTAACTTTGCATCTGAACGGATTAATGGAACTGGTAACGATAATTTATGATAGGGAAAGCGAATGCTAATTGGCTGGCTGACATTTAACTAACTTAGAAAACCTTCCAAATGGTAAAGAGAAGAGAGAGATGGGCATCAGCGAATAAGTGATAATGCTAATTGATTTATTGAGTTGGAACAACTGCTTCTTTACATTGAACTATAGACTGAATTGTAGTGAAAGTACAAAACAATGAAGATTGAACAGGATAATACGTTCATAACTTGAAAACGGAAATAAATATAACAGTATGAAAAGCCTGTAATGTAAGCAATACAAACATCATATTTACTCAACGTTTAATAAATGCACTTTACCAGTACTGCTTTTGATACCTCAAATATTAGGCTATATATATATATATTTGATATTAAGATATATCAAGTTAATATCAAATGAATTATAATAACTTTAGTCATGTATTGTTTGAGCTCGTGTTTATGGAGATAATATTGAACTATTAAAGGAAGAAAGATAATCTACTTACAGTGATTAACACTTGAAATATGTAACTTGACAGATTATATAATACTTAATAAGAGAAACTGCAAATACTTTTAATAGCAAATCCATTAACATGAATAGTTGCGTAAGACCAAATGTATTTGTATTGAAACTATATAATTATGTAAGGAAAAGATATAAGATTTATAATTTATTGAACACAACTGAGTGTGATGGAAATAATGGAGGTGACCATAATAAAGATAATTGTTGGATACAAAGCTCCAGTTTATTGATGTGAATATCAATAGCTTTGGCTTTGTGCAAATGACTGATTCGTAAACCACATAGTGATTTAAATGTCTGATCTTTTGAGGAAGATGTTTGATATAATGCAGTTTATTGTCAGTAATCACCTACTAATATTTTAACTTTGAATAACAGTTATTATTATTATCTCAATGAATGCTTTTTTAAAATAATACTCTTGTTATTGTGACGTATTTAATTAACAACAATATTCGCGCATGTCCCTTGTGAATTAGTTATTTCTAAGACCATTCTTAGTCTGTTCATATATAAGTTGGAATCATGTGATTTTTGCGGGTATCTGTGATATTTTGTGTCCGAGTAAATTAAACTGCCCTATACACGCTTGTCGAAAAACATCAACATGTGTTGTGTAAAGTGTGTTAAATTATATATGGAAGTTCTAAGAAAAGCAAATTAAAATATATTCCCTTCATCCCACAATATTTGTTATTCTAAAAAAATATCTCAGGGGTTGACGCGTTTGATTTACAATCATTTGGCTGGAGGCCTCAATTCCAATCCACTGGCTTCTGTTTGGGTAAACTTGTGTTAGAACCGGTTGTCATACATAAATTGTGACTCGAAACCAATTATGCGAATTTATAATTGATGTCTTTTCAGTCACGTACAAAGTTGGATGTAACATACACTAATTACTAAAATAATAAGTATTTTTGCATTAGACGTTTTATAACATGTAGTGACTTTATTTAGAAAATCAATAAAAATCATGAAGCGATGGATATTTGTTTTGCTCAAGTGTGAGACTCATCAGTCGTGAATATCCTCGGCCCCATCAGAGATTTTATCTGTCAAGTTTCAGGGATATATATAACGTTTTTGTTTAATTGAGTGTCATCAAAGAACAGTATGATTTAGCCAAATGTTCTTATTATTTTATTCACAATATAAAACAAATGTATTTTTATTATCTATAACTTATATTGACAGATGGCTACATTAATTGGTCTTTTGAAAACAGCACGTCTTTTACGTTTAGTACGTGTTGTTCGTAAATTAGATCGTTATTCTGAATATGGTGCAGCCGTCTTATTATTACTAATGGCTACGTTTGTTCTAATTGCTCATTGGCTTGCATGTATTTGGTATGCTATTGGAAATGTTGAACGTCAACAATTCAATGTACGCATTGGTTGGCTTGATCAGTTAGCTGAACAAATCAAACAACCATTTGGTAACAGATCGACACTTGGTCCAAGCATTAAATCAAAATATATTACAGCATTATATTTTACTTTTTCGAGTTTAACATCCGTTGGATTTGGTAATGTTAGTCCAAATACCAATTCAGAAAAAATATTTTCTGTATGTGTCATGTTAGTTGGCTGTAAGTTGATTACTATAGTTAAAACCGTATTCTTAGTTCATATTATACGTATGTGTTATTGTTAGTAAACGGTGAATAGTTGTGTTTCTACTATTGAAGAAGATTGATTTAGTTTCAAAATGCAGAGGGTATCAAATATGGGACATTATAAAGTATACACTATCATAAATTGAATGAATCTTGAGATTTGAGCCATTATATGTTAATTTAATATTCTGATTGTGACATGTTAGTCATGTGATCAATCACTGATTCTTAATATCTCACCAAGTAAATTAAGTTTCTGACAAAATTTATCTGATAAATCTTGGCTACTGTATTCTACTTTCCAAGACTACTTTATACAGTCTTAAATGAATGTAGTAGTAAACTATGTACACTATACTCGTTCTTTAAAAAGCAGATAAACATTTCATCTACAAAATTGGGTCACAAAATTTCGCAATTCTGTTTATCCTTAACTAGATAGTGTTAAAAATTTTGTTTATGAATTCAGTTATACTGCGTTCTCTGAGTTGTGTAGTTTAACTACGAAGTTTTCGTCATCTGGACGACGTCATCGGCGTTAACCTATGACTTCTGTTAGAATTTTGCCGTGATAAAGTTGCCCAGAATGACGATGAAAGCTCCACAATTAAACCATCCAGTTCATTGAACACATCAGAACCAAAACCATCCTTCTGAGCTACAAGTCTTATCTGCCGTCTCAAAATCATGCTAGCATAGCCCGCTTCTTACTATTTATCAATCCACACTGCTTATCATATTATTTCTATTTAAGCGTGTTTGAAACAATAAAAAATCGTTAATTTATATAGTTGAAATTCCAGGGATTTCACTGAATTACTATAGTAGTTTAACTTCTATACAATTTATTATTACTTGATTTGCTTATAGATCCTTGCAAAGTTTCATCATTTTTCTATTGTTTTTATTTTTAGCCCTAATGTATGCTGGAATATTTGGACATGTAAGTGCTATTATTCAACGTTTGTATAGTGGTACTGCACGTTATCATGCTCAAATGTTACGCGTAAAAGAATTTATTCGTTTTCATCAAATACCAAATCCATTAAAACGACGTTTAGAAGAATTTTTCCAGCATGCCTGGTCATACACAAATGGTATTGATATGAATTTAGTATTAAGAAGTTTCCCTGAATGTTTACAAGCTGATATATGCCTGCATTTAAACCGGTACCTACTTAACACATATTCACCCTTTAAAAGTGAGTTCCAATAGCTTGTTTTCTGATGTAATTTCAGTCTAAATACTTTACGACCTATCAGATCAAACACTGACCTTTGTGATGGCCACGGAACACTATCATGTTAGTAACGTCTCACAAACAGTTACAAATGGAAATAAACACTATATTAACAGTTAATACAAGTACATACAATAAGTGCAACATTTACAAGAATTTAGTTTATTTGAATTAACAGCAATGCTTGAGGCGAATAATTAGTTTCTCCAGATGACCACTAAAGGTCATATTCATTAGTCCGAATATCTAATATTTTCGTTATAGTGAGTTCAGCTGAGAGGGACGCCATTGACGTGAAATTATATGGTTCCGATGTTGTAACAGGGATCAAATATTAATCCAAACAATCAATGAACGAGAATCAAGTTTAGAATGAAGATTAGTGAAGCGACGGTATATTTATGCTTCAGACGGCAAAAGTACAAGATGCCAAGGGCAGTGTGTACAACCATGTCAATGATACATTTAAACAATGTTAACACAGTATGTATTAGTAGCATATTAATATAAATTTACTACACACGTAACACTGATAAACTTTTACAAAATATAAAGTCTTTAAATCAGCCATCACACCTTAACTGTCAAGCAATTATAATTGTATTCTACACAAGATCGAGTGATTATAGATTTGATTTAGTTTGCAATCATTGATTTAGACTGCTATTGTGAAAATATATCGGTTTCAATTTGAAAATGATAAACAAATAACAAGCTTGTATAAACCTTGGAGATAGGAATCTCTCAACTGATCTGATTTTCTTTCAAATGTGACGATAGAAAGAACTGGAACTACGTAATAGCGTAAAGTACTGCATTTAGTTAACTATTCAATGGAAAATCCTATAGTCATCTAACAAGTAGTTGGTTCTTGGACTTGAAAAGTCCTCTATTCCAAACAGGCGAGAACATAATGACATGTGAAATTATTATTGAGTTATTTGCATACTTTGACTACGTCACCCTTACGTTTTTGCCTGTGTAAAAAGGGGGTACAATCCTACTTTATATAGCTTCTCATCATATAGTAGCTTTAAGATTGCTGAAAATGACCTAGCTATAGTCCTTCGAACCTATCGCAACAGCTCACTAGTTTTGATTAGGTAAGTCTTGGTTTTAGTCAGACGAACACAGGTAATCAATATATGTCTGAATAATGTTATCATCCATTAAACAATCACTAGTTTATGAAGTTGATTTTAATCGTTAAAATCAATGGTTCATTCATCTACTTATTTTCTCTACTCAAGTAGGTTCTTTTAATATTGCCTAATTAATTTTTACTAAATATTTCATTTTCATTTTAAAGATGCTAGTCAAGGTTGTCTTAGATCACTTGCATTAAAAATGAAAACAACACATGTACCACCTGGAGATACACTTGTTCATAAAGGTGATGTTTTGAATTTCTTATGTTTTATTGCTCGTGGAAGTATTGAAATTATGATCGGTTGTGATATTCTAGCTGTATTAGGACAAGGTGATGTGTTCGGTGAAAATCCAACAGAATATCTTAGTATGGGTCAATCAAAATATAATGTAAGAGCATTGACTTATTGTGATTTGCATAAAATACAACGTGATGATCTACTGGAAATTTTAGAAATGTACCCTGAATTCGCAAAACAATTTAAACGAGAATTAGAAATAACGTTTGATTTACGTGATGTAAGTTAATTTCTTTTATCATGATCCCAATCTTGATTTTTATAACATACTAGTTGATTGATAGTAACATGAGATATTTTCGTTGGTATTTAATTCTCTGAGCTGAGTGTTTTAATTATTCATTCCTTTCATTTTCATTCTGTTTTTTTAAAGTTGAAGTAATCTTTTTAGAAATTATTCCTTCAGCTCTAAATCAGTCATTTTGATAGTTCTATTTTGACTGTCTGTCCATTATCATTTATTAATGCTACCTTGTTTAGTCTTCATCTGTTTGACCTCTGACTTATGCGATTAATCAACAGTTATCATATCGATCAGTAAACTTGAATGTACATACAGATGCTTGTTGATTATAGATTGACCTCGATTCGTCGTTTCTAAAAGTCCTGAGGCATTCCTAGAGATTTTCCCTGCCCAGGATTTCGAATTAACTGTTCAGAATTTGGGCTTTCAGCTATCTGAGCGCGTTGTTGTATTTGACGAGATGTTTTTTTTCATGTTACGTTTGCCTATATGTAGATAGATTGGAAGTTCATGCTGTTTGACTATTACTTAATACGGTAAAATTTCTATGAGCAATTGTACCCTCATAGTTACCTCACTCAATAAGACTCCTGTTTGTAGTCATCCATTTTTTGTATACCTGCTAATTTTGTAGTTATAACTCTGTCACTGTTCTTAAAATTCTTGTATGAAATCAGTTAAAGGGTCTCTGTTGTCATTGTTCAAACTAATAGATAACGTCATTATAGACAAGATCGATAACACCCAGCATCAATTATTATTAACACAATGTCGACTGATTAGGCTAGTGACCACACTGCAATTCGATTGATAAAATTCGATCAGTGCTGCAAACTAAACAAGCGTGACAAAAGTTACTACGTAGTGATCAGTCAGAGTATATATATATATATATATATATATATATATATATATATATATATATATATATATATATATACTTATGAAACTATACTTCGTAATTGAGTTTTAATAACCACAACTAAAATGCAAACTCAGCAACATAACGTATATTTCATATCCTTTGATCAGGTGGAAATCATCATAACTTAATTACCTAAGTAAAGACAATTTGGTTATTTATCTAATGAATATTGGGTTAGAGTCTTAGTGTGATGTTAGTATATCCGAAAGGAACGATAAGCATTTTCTAGATTCAGCTGCGAAGACACTATTCACAATGTAATCATAAAATATCCATCTTGTTTACCGCTAAATCTAACATGTACATAACTGATCACCATCAAAAACTTTTGTGATCTAAGTAGATGGAAGACAAAAGTAGGCATGTTGCTTAGAATTTCAGCTAGCGTAGATTGTCACTTTTCAGCATGCAGTTATCGCTTTTTCGGTTGAAGTATTGTAAGAGATTTGCAAATCTATCAATGTATTCTGTATGTAATGGAATTCCAAGAACTGTAATAGCATGAGGAAGTCATCGAGAATAAAATGATATTTAGATAAACATTTCTCCACTATTTATAATGAATGGTTTTCGCTGTTGCTGTTGTTCATATTCAGAACTGTAGCTGATCAGCTTCTGCCATTATATATGTGTCATACATGGATTGAGTCGACCTCAGCCTTATCATCACTTCTAGTCACAATGGAAACATTTCCTCATCAACTAACTTTTCTATGATGATTGTAATGACCTTGCTAGTGATTGCCTAGAGGAAGCTAGCCAATGGGACTTGCGTTGTGATTATGACCTGACATGCTTGGGAAAAGGTGATTGGTTAGCATTATGCCAGACTGACGAACCCCACCTCAGAGATAGGATTAGAGACAACAAGTTCCGACGAATAAGAGTTAAGGCTAATTCGTTTATCGAATATATATCCCAGATTGAATCAAACAGTAGCAGAAAATACAGAACACAGTAAAAATTGTGATTGTATGCAGAAATCAGGGGTAATCAGGTTCATAATAAGGTTACAATAACCAGGGTAGAAAAACACGTAAAACATCAGTTATGTTTACAATTTAAGCAATATAAATATCACGGTTACTAAAGGCATAACAGCAGTAAGGGTCATGATATTACGAACTGTAGACTATACAGCTTGTGATTCCAACTCCTCACCTCATTATAACAATCATAATGTTCTGACCTAACTGAATCGTGATTGGTTAATAAATAGTAAATAGAAAGGGGGCGTATTGAAGGGAAAAAAAGATTGAAGATTTTGTACTTTCCCTATTGTTTTGCATGTAGGTGGTTTCACTGATCATTTTGTGGGGTCGTTGTATATTTAGTGCTGATAAATACTGTCAAGTATTTATTATGACACTTCTAACCAACAGTTTAGTATTGTTAGCATACCTTGTAACACATACCGTATGATTATCTCATGATTACTTGTCAGTGAAATTTTTTTTCGTGTTCCCGTTTTTCTGTTGATAGGTCAGATATTACGACAATTTAAACGTTTCATGAATAATCATACTTCCTAATGGAAGAAAACTGTTGAATTTATTACCCCAGTTTCGTCAATTAGATTTTCATTTTAAATTCTAGTTTTATAGCTGTATAGTGTGCATTCTTAAGTGGTAACCATAAAAACATACTTCCTGTTAACAGAAGATTTGACAAAATATCTAAAAAAAATTGGAGAATTATTTACGCTTGTTAGGTAGTTGGAAGAAGTCCAAGATTAATACTGGTTGACACTTAGCGTGGTGTACTTATAATATTGAAGAATTCCATATTCTCAGGAGGACTAGAAACCGTATCACTAAGCTTCCCAGTTTAAGAATTTGACGTAAAGGCATTCGAACCACAACTAATATTCTGCATACCATATTGTAATTTGATAGATAGAATTCGGTTTACACTAAAAACCACATACAAAGTGACATTGGTATCTACAGAGTGATAAACCAATCCATCAGTTTAACTAGTTAAGCGTGGTAGAAAAAAAGCATACTCTACTAGTAATTCTAAGAATGGCTCAAATTATTTTCTTCCATAATCAGTGTGGTTACATGCATCTCGTTCTATCAGCCAATATCTACTGTACGCATTTTGAACACTAAATAGCTAAAGTTCTCTCTTCAATGTATATTATAAGTTGATTTTAATCAAAGTAAAATTGTCTATGCATTGTTTTTGTAGTGTTAAGTGGGTATATTATTATCCTTAATTCTGTAGAAATGAAATCAACACCCGTTTGAGATGCTTTTTATGTGTAGCCTTATAAAGTGTGTACAATATTCACAATCAAAACCTAAGCTATTCAAGTTTTTCTGTTATTCTTGGTTATTTTCAATATCATTTTGAAAATATTCTCTTGTATGTGGATCTGAATACTAAAATAATCCCAAAAGTTGTATTGTTCAGCAGATATTTTGTTTCTGCTGGTGTTTATGTAAGTTCAATAGGGCTTCACTGTTTTAGGTGATTCACGAATCCTGTTTATCTGCGACATGGCTACTCTCCTTACTGAATGTAAAACTGAAGCTGTCTTGTTTCTGAAATAAAGTTGGCTGAATTAGTAAAGAAATCGGATTTGACTGTTTCATTTTCTCCATTACAGTTTGCTAACTGTTCGTTCAAGGCTTCACTGATATACATACTCATCATGCATTAATTTTTCATCTGCGAAAAAATATATCAGCGATATCGTTTACTGCATCAATAATTTATAAGTTAAATTCTGAATTAAATTGCTTTAAACTGACTTTTCTTAACTATTTTGATTAGTCTTAACCGACTTTTAATCAACATACTAAGTATAAACTGAACATTTGATAAGTATCCTACTAGGTTTTGTTTGATAATTGAAAACGGACTTACATTCCATATACGCGTATTAATAACAATTATGATTGTTACATTACCTCCTCATTAAAACCTTGTATCTTACTGTAGCATGAACTATTAAAAGACAAAGACTGATCTCTATATTTTCAGGAGAAAATAACCTTTCTTTTAAGCACAGACTTTCTTTGTAGTGATCATTAGTCTGATTTAAATAGTTATAGGATAAACGGATATCGTAATGAACGATTACGTAACAGAAGTCATTGGTATTTCATCAAATGCTGTACTCAAAGATAGTTATTCTTATTAGTGTATAACTTCATACATTATCAGTAGTTCTATTTATTTATATTATAGTATTGTGCAGTTCTCAGATTGTATGTATTCACTGGGAAAAGAGAGTGTGCTTATCTCTAACTTGCTAATATATATATATATATATACATGAAATTTACTCTTTTTCAGTATTCCGATTCTTGTCTTCTTAATCCGGGATTCATTCAACCACCGTCAGCTCAATTTGCTAAATATATTTCTTCATCTGAACATGTTGACTTAACATCATCATATCAAAACAATATTGTTGATGGTGTCCGCAGTGATAACAATGATGTTAATGATGATAATAATGCTGGTTGTGTTGATAGTAATGACAATTCTGATTACGAAAAAAGATTTCGATGAATCCTTTCAACTTCATGAAATAAATGGTAAACACTTGTTTTATTAAAAACAGAAATATTTGTGTATACCGACAGTTGTTTCATGTTTGAATAAACGGTGTCGAATGATATAAGATTCTGATTGGTGATTGTTACTGGGATTAAGTAATACTAAAGTTCATTCACTATTATATATTTAGTACAATATGAACTTTTTAGCACCCGGTTTATTATCCAGTTACCTTTCTTCTTCATGTAAGTCTCGAAAAGTACATGTAAAAGTTATATTTCTCAAGTCAGTCCATGCAATTTTTCCACCACAAACTTTGTGTGCTAAATCCAAAATAATAGAGCTTTTGAACTTTCCGTTTCATACCGTGTTATCTAATGTATTTGAATGTCGCTGTGAAAGAAGATATACAAGGAGAAATATGCCAACGAAGTAGGTAGAATGATACATGCTAATTTTTTGCAGGATTTTCAGTGTCTATCTACAGCTGTATTCACAATAACGTCAAATGCTTCTCCGTATACTCTACTAACAACCTTTAATACTCACGTAGTGTTTTCTAAAATATCTTGGGGTGGGGGTGGTACATTATTGAATAATATATAATATAATAATTCAAAAATTGTAATAGTGTGTATGTAATATCACTAAAGTATGTAGTCCCTTTGCACAAAAGAGTAAACGAAAAACCTACTTTTTTATTGACAAGAGAGTTCAAATAACAAGGTAGTTCAGAAGTAAAAGTCACGCCAAGATAGGTGATCGTCGATATAGTCTTTCCTACGGAATCTTTATTAATTACTGATTATTGCTAACAGATGGATGATGCACTTGCCTATACATGCGATATAGTGTCTTCTTCGAGTGAAGTAAGAATACATATTTGAGTATCCAGACTTCAACGTTAATATTGACAAATTTATGTTAGTTAACTGTCTTGTTGGTGATAGTTAGGACTTCAATCGATGGGTTTCTGGTGCCATATTTGCATCATGAATGGATCATTTCTACATTGTTTTATTCACGTTTCTTTGCATAGGGTGACGGTTCGCTCAGGATGCACATATGAAAACATAGAGTGAAAACTAGTAATCCCGATTGCCAACAATAAAAATTAAGAGGTTTTATTAATGCGTTCATACTCGTTGAAACGTTTATTGGCTGTATGCACACACTAGCTTAATATATAAAACGTTGTTGTTTGAAGCGACGGACATTAATTTTGAATCACAATATAAATACTAACACTGGGATGCACGTAAACTCAGTCCTGGGCTGGATCCTTGATAAGATTTTCATGGGCACTCCTGAGTAGTCCTATGCTATGATGAAAGAGGTATCCAGTAGGTCATGGTTTCCAATAGTTTTCTAGCTACACTCATTCTCTGATATAAAACTACGAAAGTTATTTGGTTGAATTGACTTTTTTTTTCGATTCATGATGAAAATTTGTTTTTGAACTTTATCAAGTCTTCCCAAAATCAGTAGTCCTACTCTTATTGGAGAGACCTTAAGAATGAATTTCTTTTAAAGTTCTTATTAGGTAGTTATTTCCTGTATTTATATGAGATAATAACGTACTTTTTAGTTTAAACATTTTCACTAGATAAGATTTCACCTATTTTGTAGTTTTTAATCGTCACAGATTGGCGCTGGTTAGGCACCAGTAAAACCAAGTAACACTGGACAGCTTTTTCGACTTGGTGAAGTCCAGATATATCATGAGTGAAAAACTTACCATTACAGTTATCTCTGGTTGGATCAAAAGTACCCACTCCTTATGAGTCTCACAAAGACGAAATACTTCTACAGTGTTGCCTAGTTTTCAATGGTACCCAACCGAGAGCAGTCTTCGACGGACATGAACTATAAATTAAATACCAATTTCCAAAATACCACTTCATTTCGTTCATTTGTTTGTTTGCTTAACCTTTTTTTCATATAGATATTAAGAATAGTATGCCATATATTGATTGTTATTCCAATAATGCATCACCAGTGTCTGTAAAAAAGTCACCAGTTAATCTAAATGTTTTGTCATCTAAATCAACGGAGCAAAGCAATCAGTACAATGCGTATACACATAATTCCAATGTATTTTCATTTAATATTAATGAACCAGATATAGTAGATCTATCAAGTAATAAAATGTTCTATCATTCTATGGATGACAAACATCCAATATTTGAAGATTCAGCTGATAGTTCTCAACCATCATCTGCGATACATCATCCAACTGATTCTGTTGCTGATAATTACAAACTACGTAGGTTGTTTTCATTCTTATTTTTTTTGTAATAATGTTGACATTATCATTTTGGGTAAGCGGATGGGGAGAGGAAATCAGACTGAGTTTTACTAAAGTTGGCTATGTGAATACTTACTTTGGATACCATATATGTTGCTGATGTTAGTAAGTTCATAGTGTTATAAAGAACGATTAAGCTAAAGAATAAGACTTTCTAAAACTGTTTCTCAAAGACTATTATAAATATTTTGGCTACTTACATATCTAGTATTTTCTCTCTATTATTTTCATATTGCCCCCCCCATCCTAAGCTTTTGTTTAAATCATTAACTATTACTACATTATTTAACGCTTGTTTATTTATGTTCTCATTTCCCCGATTATGTACCATTGAGACTTCTAAATATATTTGTATCTCCTCATCGATATTGTTATAGACTGAAATAGACCACTCTTTGTTGGTGTGTGAATCATGTGCGGACTACTTTGAAACAGTGGTATTTTTCAAGCATTATTAAAGTTGTATTATGACCGACGAGTAGAATCTAGATAGTTTATTTCATCTTATTTGGGACATGTCATCTGAATGCGCCTACATCCCAGTGTTGTTATTCACACTGGGGAGCGAAGTCAATTTGTCCGTGTCACCACTACATTCATAATTAAGCTATTAGCTTCAGCCAAATACTATCTAATTATACATGCCTACTCGTTCTGAACTCATTAGCTTAGGAGTGAAGGCAGTGGCGTTTTACAGGCACGAACCGAGTTCAAGTCGCAGTGTGAAAATCAACACTGGGACCCAGGTACAACCATTTGAAAAGTTCCAAATAGGACAAAACAAGTAACCTCGATTTCACTTAACAAATACAATCCAACTTTAGTCATCATTGTTTTCGTTTTGTGTTGTAATATCACCAATTGTTCAGCTGTCATCTGGAAACCTAGATATATTTGACGGATTACTTGAAGTAAAAGATTCTGAACTGTATGACTGGTTCACTTCATGTTTTGTCACATAACATCTGGACTAGGCAGATATTAGAGCAAACGTACAGGAATTAAGAATATTTGGTCACAGTAACATTGGCATATAATGTACAAGTAATCAACCGAGTTTCATTATCAGTAAGTGTTCAATACAACTAAATAATCCTCTACTTGACGGATATTGATAAAGTGAAGAATAATTTGTAATAACTTGTTTTTCAAAAAAAAAAATGAAAAGGTGATATAATGACTATAAAATAAAGGATTTAGCATACTTCTTGTAAGCACAGCGATTAGGATGCAATTGCTGAATTGCTAAAACCTTAGCTTCGCATACATTTCTAATTGGCGATCCGGTTTAAGCTAGTTTTCCCAAACTTGTAGATAATCTTGTTAACTAATTCTCTTAGTTGTTAATGTCCCATATTGACCATGTATTTAGAAATTGATCTATTTACTGATTAACAGTGTCCCCAGCATTGTAATATTTCAAAGATAATATCAACACATCCACAATATTTATTGACATTAATTATTTTTAATTCATTATTCTTAAGGTCATAAGTATAAGGACTTACTTATAGTGAATAATAAGAATGAAACATTTTAGATTAATGCCATTGTGTTTAATATTCATCAAGGTGTATTATATTTGATCATGCATATTACAACAAACAAAGACAATTCGTTTAGAGATTCCTAAGCTTGCTAAAGCAATGAAGGTATTTCTTCTCTGAAGTAAATAAGATATACGGTTTGTTAATTTTTTGTGGATATTCTACTTTTGGTTTTCTTTGGAAACAAAGAACCTGACTGTTTATTAATGTATCGATTTCTCAAGGGAATATTAAACCTACAAATTGTTTAATATGTGAATCTTTTTTTTTCTGAACGGAACTCTATTTTTATGCACAGATTACGATTGGGATTCAAAAGAAATCTGCTTAATTTTATCAGCTGAGCTCATAATGTTTCATACTACAGAGTTTTGTAAAGTAAAGCAGTGATCAACTTTTGATCTTATTTCAGTTACCATAGGTATATTTCTTAAAAGAATGTGAAACATGCTAATCCCTACTATCTATTAGTAGTTGAAATATGATATGAGCATATTTGTTGTTCTTATTTGAGTATAGTAAGTAGAAAAGGTTTGACTGAGAAGTTGGTGGTGAAAAGCATAGAACAATGTGGTCAGAGAACAGATTTAGTTAATTAAAATTAAATCTCATTATCTTACGACTCATGATACTACGTGGTTGCATAAACTGAAGCGAGAAATTGGAAATCTTAACACAGCATTTAGAAGTTGAGGTCAGGATAAAAGATCGAATATCTTCGATTTAACAACATAGCAAAAATAAATATTAGACTAAGATATTTAAAATCTGGGATAAGGCAAAGAGTAAATGCATCTCTGACAGTGTAGACGATTTCAAGCGACACAACTGAATATCAGGAAGATTCAGGTAAAATTTATAGGGTGATATCATACAAAAACTCACGTACTGTATATCCTACATTTGCTAAAAGTGGTAAAATGGATGCAAGTAACCCATTTGACAAGTATATGGAATACAAAATGTGTTGGGGATACGATAATTACAAAAATTGGGAGAGGTTTATTACAAATGACGACTAGGTATTATATGAAAAAAAATTAAAGAAAACAGCATTCAAATAAACACACCGACAAAAGATGTTGGAGTCATAGTAAAACTATCGATTCCACGTGCTCCTTTTGCACTTCCAAAGCCTTTGTGGTGTATAACTTTTTAGTATACACTCGTTTGATGACGTATATATAACTGAAGATTTGGGTAAAAGAAACATGATCAGAATTTGTGATGCTCGCGTAATAAACTGTTGATTGACTAACATTCTCGTTTTAAAAGCCTAACCAGATAACTTTTAGAGTTGTGTTTAAAGAGAATTCACTTTGTGTGGCCACAAACGAGCAAGTAAACCTGCAAATATACATAGATGTAGCTCAAAACCTTTAGATTATAGATAGGTAAAAGAGAATCGTCGAAAATATTCTTCGCCAAGTTGTCTTTATTTTTTCTTAGATAAAATGTTTTGAAATAAGCTACCCATCATTTAAATATTATTATAATCCTACATGTATTCCAACTGTCCCACAGAATCGTCTACACATAAAATGATACCTGTTACAGAGAGGGTAATACAAAATTGAACCTAATGCACTATAATTTGTTCGTCTGAAAAGTACTATTGACGTTTATATTTTATCACAAAAAAGCAAGATTAAGTATTACTGAAAGTCAGGATAATTTAGACACTTTTTCAAGCTCTGATGTATTTTTTTCTACCTTCCACTCTAATATTAAAGAATTAAGCTATTCGCATCATTTATTATCTTACCATTCTACATTTTATTGATATCACTTCATGGATTTCCCAACTTTCAAGCCACTCAATGAATGTACTGTGTGCGGCTTATAATATTCCATACAGTAGAGTTTTCCAAACTAGAGTAATCGTCAACTGTTGATCTTATTTAAGTTTCCAAGGGCATATGTCGTGTGAAACATGCTAATCTTCACTGTCCATTAGTAGTTGAAATCCGATATCAGCCTAAGTACTGCATATTCGAATAAAGCTTTTTACTAAAGATTCTCAATCAAAGCACCCCAGTGTTTGTAATTTCCATCCGATATATCAAGCTGCTCTACACTGGACCTATCATATCACATATCACAAGTAATGGGTAATATGAAAATGTATGTTATCTTAATTATATGTTTTATATTAATAAGTTATTAATTAACGGTTAGTTAACAATATTTTATAGTTTGATAATAGAAATATTTTACAATGATTTTATTCATTCTAGGTGAAAGATCTAATCCTGATGAACATGAAAGCTTGAGACTAACCAATTCATCTGGTATCATTGTGAATTTGTTAACACGTCTTGGTTCAATGGAGAAGTGAGTTAAACAATACTATTAGTCTAAAAGTTTGTTACACTGCATCAAATATGACTATTGTGATCATATAGTTGTTATTTATTTGGATTCACTGTCAACAATTAAATATATGTAAGCTATATTAGTAGTTGTAATTCTAATCTGGCATATAATCACCTACTCCGAAGATTAGTTCGAAAAATTCTGCTTACTACGTAACATTTAGCTTATAGGTGTTTAACACTTTACCTGGAAAGAAGCAGCTCGATACATTTTTTCCCTCTTAGTGTTGTTTAAACGTACTTTGCTTCACATTTAGTCCGGGCATCATATACACTAACCATGAATTTACTGATGCAAATAAAATGTCTATCCAAGAACTGCAGTCAATAGTGAACAACGTAGAGCGATAAAGATTAAAAAATCGACTGATAATAGGTAACTCTAGAGTTGGAAACTTAGCAGTTAGATAAATTACTTTTAAGATAGATGGGACGGTTATTCATTATAATATAAAACTATCAGAACAATGACGGGGACGCGTCATGAAAATAGTTCAACTAGCGTCGAGCACTAGGTAGAAAAAAGCAAATCAGTTATAAAGATTGTAAACTATCAGCGATTGATGTCGTTGAGATACGTTTTACTTATACTTAGTTACTTCAACTACAGTAGTTTCCCAGGTATCATAAGAGGCCATAACATGAAATCAGTTGATGAACTTATTTACTACTAAACTTACCAAAACTAGTAAATGGTAGCCTTCTGTTTAGAATCTGCGTTATCGCAGTAATTTATAACTGAAAACTGAACGTGATATGGCTCAAATTCTGCAGTGTATATAAATTCATTCTTCCCCATGTGTCTTGAGGATATTGTTCCCCGATTCCGAGCACATGTAATGCAAACCCTCTTACGTATTGCGATTAAATTCAATGAACGATAACAAAGACATCAAACATTCAAAACTCTGAAACGGAGGTCTGAATATAAGCACATAATAAGATGATGCTACAATCTAAGTATACAGTGGCTAAACTTCTAAATAACACAAAAACTTACTAAGTAACTCGTTATCTATTAGTCATGGTCTAATTGGGAGAATAAATTCTGTTGTATTTATTTGAGTTATCTACAAACATTTTGATTGTACTATATCATTGTTCTGTTTTATTTGGTGTATTTAGCAATCTATCATCAATAGAGAAGAGATTAAACAATGAACTTAATCAAATATCGCAGCTAATAGACACATATTCATCTTAAACTTTCAATATTCCATTAGATTCTTACAGAAATTGTATTAGCATTATCATCATCATTTATGTTATCATAAATATGTGCAATATCAATTTATTTTCTCTATTGAGCATTTCATCTTGTAAATAATGTTTTCTTCATATACAAATTTACAGTCTAATGAAAATTTACAATTGAATACATAAACTAACCGAAATTAATGGTTGCTTTACTTCATTCAATTTTCATATTCTCTTCTTATCTTCTAAAGCCTACTGTGTAACATCACAGTGTTTACAAATTTTGTGTTTTACACAAAGTTCTTCATTTAGTTGTTTATTTTTATCTTCATTTCTCATTAAAATTAGTCTTCCTTACACTCCAGTAAAAAGAGGAAATATTTTCCAAGGGTAAAAAAATCTTTTATCATTATATCTACTTTCTCCCAGTAATGTTTCATATCATACATAGTTACTCTCTCTTTGATGAATGTACCGTTACTAAACAAAGTGTATATGGACACATTGGATTCATATAGTAGTATGCTCACCCATATATATATATATATATATATATATATATATATATATATATACATGCTCACACAATTTTCAGTCAACTTTCATTTGTTCCTTCCTTATGCTGGTCTTTCGTTACCAATCTTTCAGTTCTTATTGTTAATTACAACACAGTATCCGTACGTATTATCTAATGCGAATTTTCAACAGTAATATTATTAGTGACAATGCATGAAGTACAGTAGAACCACATTGTCCTGTTATCTTTAATTGACTTTTACTACATTGATAATGGTTTTAACTTACTATCTATCTTCTGTCCTTTAGTTTGAAAAGAATCATGTATTTATAGAATGGAATGTGATCAATAATGACAACATTGATTGAGACTTCTTAGTAAAAAACAATAATACCTACATGAACAAGACGTAGTTCTTTCAGTTGATGTTAGTTTTAGAGATTATTATAATGTCCTTTACAACAAAGGGAAACTACTGTATGGAAATCATTGACCGCAAGACAGCTGAGTCGGTATTGACCTAGTGATAATTACCTTATAAATTTGACTGATTGTTGCAATGCTCCCTCCCCCATGAATGAACAAACATTGAGACAAAATGACTAACTAGTCAGTAAAATGAATCTTGTTACAGAAGAAAAGAAAACATTCATATGCAAACCATTCTACACAAAATGGTCGAAATTCACTTGATGATTGTTAGATATTGACCTTGTATGTCACAGGCTGCTTGTCATATAACCTCCCTAGGAAATACGGCAGGACCCCTCTCAAACAAGAATAGTGTCGGCATTCGTGAAGTTTTTCTCATTAAATTAAGTGAGTTTCCCTTTTTATAGGATAGTAAAGACGGTGATATTGAGAAGCATAGTTTCTTTCTAGTTACAGTATTAGCCTATTGTGATCGAGTACTGCTCTTCAATACACTTTTTCCTACTTCTTTCTTCGCTTACTTTAAAGTGATTCGCGTTGCAGATTCACAATCTAATTATTTCACTACTCTGGCACTCATGTGCATATAAGATGGGGTTCGAGACTGAACAGTTTTACCAAATCGATAAGCATATTAGAACTGAATATCTGATATTCCGCTGAACAAGAACTAGATATCTTTCACCATGTAACCGTCCTTCATTTTAACATGCAAAAGTTCGGTCGCAAAACTATCTGTATCAGTGATTCATAAATGCAATTGAAAAATGGATTAATTTAGTGAACGTTTCCGCAATATTTTGTAAAATTTTAATTTATAATTAGTACACAGATGATGTCTGAATTTCAGCTCATCAATTGGAAGTGACTACCAACTCTGATCACCTCTCATAGTGAAGGCAGTATATCGACTGCAACGAGTGAAATCACAAATTGACTGAAGTAACTGTATCCTAGTGTCAATTAGTTCTAAATATAACTGACTGATCCATTACCACCATCTCCCACGCTCCGACAAATAAATCTTACAAGACAGAATAACTGGCCAGCAAAATAAGTCGTTTTACATAAAATAAAACACAGCAATCAACATAGTTGAAATTCAATTAAATCCCTAGTGGTAGTCAGATAACGAATTTTGTAGGTCACTCGCGAACCTATGGAATTAAGGCCAGGTAATTAGTGTTACCTACTGCTCACTTGCTTCAATTTTAAACTTATGATGTTTGAAATCTGAATGCATGGTTATAACAGCACGAATGAAATGAGATGTTTCTCAACAGAAAATAGCTACTCCTCGAAGTGGTTAAGATTGTTCACACAAAACAAACAACTCACCTTCAGATAATACGACGATATGATTCAACAACGTTAAAATTTGTAAATTTATTGCACAAAATCTGCGTCTTCAGGTTTCGGAAAATATTGATTTCTTTATATTCTCGTTAATCTTCTTTGTCAATCAAATTGCTTAGTTAGCCAAACGTTTTAATTTCTGTTCTAAGTCAGTACTCAATTGATCAAAAATGAAGTTTCCAACTAGAATACCCATTTATTGACAGTAAGGTGATGGTAAGGCTAAAATTCTTTGTTTTCCGCAAATATCATTTCAGTTTTCCTAGTCGGTAACAGTATCTCGGTCGATTATATATATATGACATTCTGTTGCATCACTGACCTACTAAATACGAATTTTTTTATAGTGAATTTTAAAATAATGTCATTTTAGGTATGGTAGAAACCACCAACTAACTTGACATCTGCAAGCGTTAAGTTTTAAGGAACATGACATTGATAGTAGTCATTTTTTTAATTTTTTAACTGCTAACCACCAACAATATTTACAAAGTTCGTAAATCAGAGTATTATAATAAATTGATAACGAATATCATACTGCAGCCTAATTCGAGTCATAATTTTCGAATGAGTAGAATTAAGTTAAAAGAAAGTAAGGCCAAAGTCAAATAGTCACATCAGTACATAAAGTAATTAGTTGTTCATCTAAGCCATAACTACACTACCTGTTTAGGTTCCGCGATCAGTTGTTGCAGAAGTTGAGTGACACGTCTTATAATCGGTTCAGAATGGACTAGGTAAATATTCATATATAAAATAACTATTTTATTAAAGAAAGTAAAAAGCTAATGCTATAAATGTATGCATATTTATCACAGTTAATACAATTCAATACAATCCACAAAAATAATTGTCCATAAAATTAAGGCAGATAAGAAAACGTTGAAATGTACAAAAATGAAATCAACAAAGAAACGCATACACACGTAACAATTAATTGAAAAAAAAATAAAGAATACCCAATAGGCTATGATAAACTAGACTATTATATCATCAACTTCATTAATATGATGATTGCATGAATCATTTATGGAGACTTGTTTACTTACTAGTGGTGTATTAATATCGGAAGTAGGCACTATGGAATTCAATGTATCTTTCAGTTATAGATGGAATATAATCTGAATCATTACTTAACACTAGTTTGACAATTGAGTAAAGGAGGTGATATATTTGACCATTTTGTATAAATAGGCGTACAAATCATTCGACATAAACGTAATAACAGTGGACGGTGCAATGATATGGGGCTAATGTTGTCGTTGTTGCAGTCTGAGATATCAACAACACTTTCAATTTCTTCAACGAGTAAATAGTTAATTAAATTTGATAGAATACAATGAGTCAATGAGGTACAAAATGCACTAGCTAAACTACAAGCATCATTGAACCAATCGTCTGACTGTTGTTCTTTCAAACTGTCATAAGTTTCTGTTATATACATTGCCGAAGAATGTAAACCTTCTGATACAATTAAAATAATCCTAAAAGGATTATATAGAAAAAAAATAAGGGATGAAATAATTGTTTTGTCATTTATTAACTTAAAGATTATAGTGAATGATCGCTACATTAAACTGTCAACAAAATTTCAAGTATGAATTATGGAATCATTAGTTCTAACGGATCAGAATTATGAAGGAAAGTTGTAGGCTTAGTAGTAGAAAGGAATTTACGGGGCATTATAATTAATAATTCCTTCAGTTAATGCTAACTTAAGATGCGCGCACATAGTTTAGCTTCATCGCAACGATCCTGAAATACGGCGAAAAACTTAAGATGAATTTTACGCATTCTGAATGTCAGACCAATCAGAAAATTAAATATCCACTACGGTACATTCACCAGACACAATGATAAATTAATCATGAAGTTCATATCAAGGACATTGTGCCATATTAAGTAGCATAGTTATTATTCAGAATGTTAAAGTATCAGTATCCAGGAGGAGAAAGTGTACATTCACCGTAAGACTTGAGGGCCCTAATTTCTATTTCATACAGAGATGGTGCACTGCTGAAAAGTCCTAAACTTTGACAAAACTGTACACCGGACCCCTTACGTGAACAAAATTACCTTCAAAGTCTACAAAAATCTTCTGAAAATTGTTCCACTCAAAATATTGCATTTGAATAATATGATTAGAATAAATGACTGCGGATATAAAACTTATGAAGAACTAATACCGAAGAATATGGGATTGAATGTCTACGTGATAAATCATCCTACTAATAAGTAGTCTAAATATGACTATATAAATATTATCCTTGGTTTAAGCTAGTCTGCATATTCTTTTTTGGGACAATTAAGAAATTATACATTAATTTTCAAAAAAGACTTTCAGTTCAGTTAATGGAACATCTTTAAATGTTGAATTATGACACGGTATGATGAAGATGAGGAACTGCAAGCTAAATGAATATTATATCTTCCTACGAGTTAAAATAATGTTAGTCAGTCAGACAATACACAACGTAAAGGCCTATGGGTGCGTTAGCTTAAGTTACCACACCATATTTAGCATGATGAGATCAAATCAATAAGGTTAGCATAGGAACAAAGATTAGCAATTAGGAATAAAACGAAGGTGTGTATGAAAGAATCACGGAGCTTAACATTTAGAAGATAAACAGTGGATGAAGCCGCATCGATCCTTACGCATTGGACACAATGTTTCCAACTATTGATCGCAATTAACGAGTGGGCCCTAACCAGGCAATCTGAAGCTACTGACACGGTTCGGACAGAAAGGCAACAACTTTATGAACTAATGCCATATTTTAGTCTGACCGCCCACACATTTTTCCATACTCTCAAACCAGGCAATATTGTAAGTCGAGGTAGGCAGTGGTTTGGTATACGTAATACAATGTCACAATCACCTCAGTAGATGAAGACCTAAATCCCAATCAATCGCTTCGGCATATTTATCTCGCACTCTGTCCATGACAGTATAGACTTTGCGTCGACATGAGACTGTTATTCTAGTTAAGTATTAAAAAGCATCAAAAACAGTTAGCATATTAAAACTTACCTATTTTTCAAACCAGTTGGACAACAGATATTTAATCCACAAAACAATTCAATAAAATGGTTGTAAAGTAATATTAGCGGCGGAAATTCTAATAGTATATTAGTCATTTTTGAATACGAATTTAATTCATTATTAACTTCTGTATGAGTTTCATTAGCTTGAACATAATCCGAGGGTATTCGCCATATCCAGTTGGCGAGTGCATATTTGAACTCTGCTGTAACATTGTCAATATAATTCTATAGAAAAAAAAACCAAGTAAACTACTTTAGTTGGAGAAGATTTCTAATATATGAGCTTAAACAATTGACTTAGGCACAAATTTTCAGGTTAATTGTCATTCTTCATACAAAATAGTGACTGACTGGTTAACTTTTTACTACTGTTATGATGTTGTGACAATGGTTAAGATATTCAATATTGAGCTACTAATGTTCGAACCACAAATCGTCTACTTCGGCTTTGGTTACTAAGCCCTAGTGCTTGAAATCCAGCTCAAAGTCAAGTACGAGAATATACAACTGATAGATGAGTTAAGTTTAAGTTGTTGCTACAGAGAGTTCATAGGGAGTAGTGTTAAGAAATAACAAAACTAAAAATGACTTGTAAATATTTATTTATACTCTAAATTAGCTCACTGAATTATATTCGATCTAAATTTGTAAGGAGTATTTTACAATATGGTTGCAAATAAAATAATGCTTTGTTTAAACAACTAATATCAGTAGGTGAGAAATATCGGTGTTGTGTTAAACTACTAAATCATTCGCATGAAATGATTGTTACACACATTAGATTGGTTTGTGTATACTGGAAGTACAAAGTGGTGGCAAAATAATCAGCCTACTCACCGGATTCAGTTGTAGGCAAATAAAAGTAGATTTAAATTCATGGTAAATGACATTTTGATAAAACTGCTCATGCATATACTCACTAGCCTCTACAATGGAAATGATATAATTCATTTATCGAATACAGAATCACATACTCGGTTGTCAGACATACTTTGTGCATGAAAACTAGAGTTACTATTTGGTTTTCCGAAATAAAGTCAAGAGAGGGAAACTTGAGACTTGAGAATTAAAATCGAACTGATTCACTTCAGTTTGCGTGATCGAAGGTATCATCAAATTATCCTACACATAGTCGTCACGAATTACACGTCAGTGTAGGCTTGTAGTAAACGAATGACTAAACATGATAAGTAACTGTGATTAGACAACAAACACAAAGGCAAATTCGGTTAACCTACCCCGATAATAACAAATGTGCAGCTATTTTTTTATTAGTTAAAACACTATATTCTCGAAGTGTCATTTGTTTAAACGTCATCTTATCAATCATAGTTATTACTGTTAGCATTCAAATACATAGTATCCATATTCAAATATTAATTGTTATGAGTATGGATATGGAATGTTGATTATATACTCATCAGTTTACGTCATGTTTAGTGTATTTCAAACTTATACATACCCATGACGCCAAAACAGTATAAATACCATAAGAAAAAATACGCTGAGGCATGTGTTAATCTAGATAGTTCGAAAAAATATTCAGAAAGAAATAAGAAGGATTCAGTGAGGAGAATTTTTTGATTGAAACAATCTTTCCTATAACAACGGTTCCAAAATCATTTCGGTATCTTTGTCGTTCTTTTTCACTCATACTCGGTAGTCATTTGTTAAAACACTCAATTTTTTATAATCATTTTAATCTCCAGTACGCGTTTCACTTTTTAATCAGGTGGGCAATTATTTCTCTTCATTTTCTGGTCTGTAACCTATTTCCATCTTAAAAGTTTTCCATAACATTTAGGCAATTAGGTTACCTTACAATAGCTGAAGTTTCATGACGATGGCTCTTTTTAGTTATTCACAGATTGACATCTTTTCAGAATCAATATAAAAAGCGTTACACAGTTCCGGTAAATAACAATCCTAAAAATAAACGTTTTCTTACTGAATTCTTCATATTTCTTTAAAAAAATATCCAACATTAAATAAATGAAATCCCGTACATTAACTAAAATAAGCCTGGAATCGGCCAACCAACCTTGATAAATGATTCGGTTTGACAATAGAAAAGGTTAGCTAAATGTGGTCTAAAATCACAGCCTATTCGATGGAGCGATCGTCCAAAATACATCGATTGTGATATTAATGATTGAAGTTGAGTGAATAATATCTCTAAACGAATATTTTCTGATGATTTATTTTTGAAATTGTTAGAGTCTGTTGAACCAGCTCTTAACAAGCGATCCATTATCTCTTGTGGAGTACATTTAGGCTGATACATCATAGTTTGGAGGTCATCATAAAGATTATTCAAAAAGTCTGCAACCTGATCAACTAACCAAGCATGTAATAAATTTGGGCTAGATTCATAATAATCCATGTTTTTAGATCCCTTCAATAAATTAATGGAGTAAACTGGATTCCCTGAGTATTTAGATAACAATGATTTCCCTTGTATCTTGACTCCATGAGGGATATTAGCATCCTCATCTGGAAATACGGCTCTGAAAGGGAAGAAAATAAGAGCTCGTACTTTGAACTGCTATCTAGATAAAATACAAAAGTACTACAATAATCTGGTTTACGTAGTCCTAACAAAACATACTATGTAGTCAATTGCGTAGAACAATAAATGAACTTTAATACAAGATCTTAAGGTAGAGTATAATTGATTTTTTTAGTACTGAGTAGGTTTCCGCTTACTGTGCAGAATTTGATGTCTTTTTGATTATAACAGTAATGTTAATGCCGAATTTCTTAATAAATAACCAGAAACTTATATCTTGTCAAATAATATTTTGATAAGATTTCAGTTCACTAAAGTCTTCTTAATTATATGAATAGAGTCATAAGGAGCCATTAATTCCCACCCACCCCAAACATTGAAACACTGAAAGATTCTACTTAACATTTAATTTCCTACACGTCTTATACATTAATTCCTTAAGCATGGATATGTAACAAGATGTAGATAGAATTCAGAACTACTCTAATTGTAAATTTTTGAGATGAAGTAAAATGCAGTAGTAAACTCAGAGATAACTAATGACATAATCAGAGTAATGACAGCAGAATCGATGAGACAAAAAAGTGAAGCCTCATAGGTCGTAATGAGATATTTAGTGGATACATAAACGTAAATGTGGAATTGGCAATTAATCCAATATTCACTCAATGGGTACTGGGTCATAAATTAATCTCAGTCAGTTATGTACAACACAAAACTAGGCACACATGTGCATTGGTTCAAGTCTCCACATCTTATTAGAACAGTAAGATGAGCATCAAATTAGAAATTATGTCATTGGTAGCAAAAAAAGTGTGGACATACAGACTATGGTATAGAGTGAAAGAATTAGTTTATGAAAAGGCATAAAATAATTTCATCCTTATGATTTAAGAAAGGACTAAAGGTAAATCAATATTTCTGTGTGATTGACTCTGAGTCAAATCACCCAGTCTCTGATGATTGGTTACGACAATCGCCCGGACCCCGGCCAAGTAGCCAACATCCACTGACACGGCTAAGACCAGCAGTCAGTGACTTCATGGACTGGTGTCATGTTTCGGCTTGGATGCCCCTTGCTTATTTCTATCCATCTCCAACATCAGTCAGAATTGTGCTACGTTAATTGTAATATGTTATGGAGTCTCATTTTTAATGAAAATCGTGTGAACTATTTATTTTTATTCTTACCGATACTGTGTGACTATATCAAACAACTGAACACGCGTCACTTCTATTCGCCGTGTAGCCATCCAATAGGACTTATCGTGATTTAATTTAAAAGGTCGAAATCCCGATAATGTTTCTCGCTTATCTATTCCACTTAAGTCCTTCGGTGTACAATCCAATAAGGATGCATTGATTTGAGTCTTGAGACAACTTGTCCGTGTCTGAAGAAATTTCAATCTCAATTCTCGTTCACTTAACAATCCGGTTCTACGAAGAAATACGACAGTCTGCAATAAAAGGCATTTAGTTCAACTAATATTAAGAAACATGTTAGTTGTAAATAATGGAAGACTCAAATAAAAAGTACTTTGAGGAAAAACTTGGTAACTGAAAACTTCTTTATGTACCAGACTTTATTATCATTTATAGTGCAGGAACTAATGACTTTATTACGAGATGGTTGAAATATTACAAGCTTTATACAGCCTAAAGCTTTTATCATTTCATGTAAAATCTAGTTCTGTTGAAGTTACAAACAAAAACATCAGTCAACAAAAAAATTTGTGAACTTAAACTGATTTATCTTGGTTAATAAACTCTTTACTCATATAAAGTCGCTGTCTACTCCTCAAACCATGAAACTAGCAGAGCTAACAAGAGGATGTCATGATAGGAGTGCAACGGAACAAAGTAGTCAGGTAAGCTGAATGATATGAAAGATCAACAAAAAGTATTGCAGAAAAGACAAATCCGTATTGAAACAGTATGTCATATTTACATTAGGTTGACACGAGTGTAATGGAGTAAAAGTTTTAATACTATCTGTTATAACTCGTACTTGATAGCTTGACTAGCCGCAGACTACCTTAGCACTCAAACACTTGAACCCTCCTAGTCGCAAATTTTAGAAGAAAGAAGACGAGTAGACAGGAACTTCGTTCCAGTAAGATAAAGAAAGTTAATTATGTACAAGATATTCGTATATTTATAGTGACTATTCATCGAATTGAAATTATAAACATTTTATAATTACAAATAAAATATTGTCAAATATGCTCGGTAAGTATAACTCACATTAATAGGACGAAAGTTTATAAACCAAGCCTACAAAAAATCAATACTACGCCTTTCGCTTGATTTTATGAACGACTGTATTTTTGGGGATTTCCAATCCCAAACACCCTCTATCTTTAAAATTCTGCATGAATGATTTTCTACTTGGATCTACCTGCAACCTCGTTACCGTGTTTATCTTACAATTAATTACTCGTGGTTGGACTTTGTACATTCTGTGTCCTTTCTTACTAGGGCTCTTTTGAAATGTGTCAACTAGCATTTGAAATGGAAGTCAGTCGTGTGTTCTCACTGTTCCTCCATTCTTCCGCATTTGATTAATATGCCTTATGCAAGTGCCGAAACTTTTCCGAACTAGGTATAATACTTTCCTAATTCGCTGTTCGATGATGCACGGCTCCCAGTTCCAATTACCTTGGTACGACTTGATAAGTACCTTTTCGCCCACTTGAAAGCTACTAAAATTGTCGTCCGTTGCCTTTCATCGTTGGATTCCTGTTATTTTGGATGGAAGCTTACTGTTAAAGATAGTTCGAACCTTTCTTCTGAACATGCACTCTGCAGGTGACTTCCCCTCCGGTACGGCAGGGTTTGGCGTAGCTCGATAAGACATTAGAAACTTGTTGACAACTTGCGTCGGCACACTAGGTCCTCCTCCTTTAATCAGAGATCTTTTAAATGTATCAACGAATCTCTCTTCTTGACCGTTGGACTGAGGGTGGTACAAATGAGATCGCATGTGCGTGATTCCGTTTTCACTGAAGAAACGTCGAAATGCAGACGACGCAAAATGGGTTTCGATATCGGTCACCAGGACCTCTGGAACACCGAAACAGGAAAAAAGCCTTGACAATTTCCGAATTGTGGCTTCTAATGTCAAACTTGGCGTGTGGAATACTTCCGGCCACTTTGTGAAAGCGTCCACAACGACTAAGTAATTTACACCTTGTATAGGACCAGCGACATCAGTATGTACTCTCCTCCAGGGGGCGTCTGGTTTTGGTCAAGGCTGCGGTTCAGCCTTAACCGGACTTTTTGAAGCCTGTAGACAGGACCAACAGCTTCAACACTTTGTTTCTATATCCCAATACATTGACGGCCAGTACGAGCTAATGACTTCGTATTGCTAATACCCAGGTGTCCGCTGTAAAATTGAATTAGGACTTCGTGACGAAGGATTTCGGGAATGACAATACGGTGGCCAAATATGATGCATGTATCGACCACTGTCAATGCGTTTCGCAGATGGAAGTTTGCCATGGAGTCGAGATGTTGGCCACTTACTGGAACAAAGTTCCTGTCTACTCGTCTTCTTTCTTCTAAAATTTGCGACTAGGAGGGTTCAAGTGTTTGAGTGCTAAGGTAGTCTGCGGCTAGTCAAGCTATCAAGTACGAGTTATAACACTGACGATGGAGTAAACTGTCAAAATGTTATCTACCTTTGAACAAGTCGAAGCTTTGCTGAAACGCCAGGAAAAACGCTATAAACAGTTCCAGATACGTGTACTAGAAACCTTAACCCAGCAAATGAATCTTACTCAGAAGGGGCTATCAGAAAACTCATGCACATCTCGCGCCGACTCCATCATTAACTCTATCAATGAATTTCATTTCGATGGCTTGGCTGGTATTACATTTGATTCATAGTTTAAGAAATACGAAGACATGATCACAGTCAACTTAGAAAAAATTGATGATGCCACGAAAGTAAGAATGCTCCTTCGAAGGCTTGGCACGGTTAAACATGAACGCTACACTAACTTTATCCTTCCAAAGAACTCAAGAGATTTTACCTTCGAAGCAACAATAGAGATCCTGTCGCAAATCTTCGGTGAACAATCGTCTTTATTCAATATACGCTATCAATGCCTCAAGCAATCAAAAGCAGGTCATGACGACTGAGTCAAACATGCAGGCTTAGTGAATCGTGAGTGTGAGCGTTTTAGACTATCATCAATGACAGAAGACCAGTTTAAGTGTTTGGTATTAGTATGCAGCCTGCAATAACCTGAAGATTCCGACATCCAGACCAGAATTTTGAGTAAAATTGAAGTGTCCAACTATTACGCTGCAAAAAGTCACCAGTAAATGCCAGAGGTTGGTGAACTTGAAACACGATACTTCTATGGTTAAGAACGGTAGTCGTCCTCCGTACGTCCACGCAATAACTGAGAGAAAAGATTCTAGAATGCGAAAGCAATGTGGCTCACAGCCTCCTTCCCTATCCTGGTTATGGGGAGAATGGCACTATAAGAAATTTTATCCATACAACGATAACAGTTGCATCAGATGCCATCGTAAGGGACACAAAGAGACCCACTGTAAAGGAATCCACCGAAACTTTATTCCAAGAAAATATAAATCTCGTGCATTAACTAACAAAATAATGGTGGCTCACACTAGTAGACAGTGTTCCAGTCGAAGAAAATTTATTACCATAGTGGTCAACTGCTATTGTACACGTCTACAACTCGACACCGCCTCTGACGTATCGCTTTTCAGCCGAGCAACCTGGAAGCATATTGGCGAACCCCCAGTGCGCCCAACAATTCAGCTAACCCACAGTGCATCTGGGGGGTAAGTTACATATTTTCGGAGAGATAGGCTGTCCCCAACACTATCAATAAAGAAAACCTGACAGGAGCAATACAAGGTAAAAGAAACAATGGAGATCTAAGGATTAAATGTATGGTATCCTATGTTTAGATAAAGATGAGAAGTGGATACATGTGCACCGAGATTATTTCGAACCAATTTAGATCCCCAGCTGTTTGTAATACTGCAGCTCAATTACTGAATACAGGTTTACGAAATTAGCTTTACGCTACACCCCCCTCCCCACCCAATGTTTGAGAGCGACAGATACATTATAGTGAGTAGATTTTGAAAGCTTGATGATGCAGATTGTTTAGGTTTGTTAAAACGATGAACAGAATATTTGTTGATAAAAATTACACAACTAGATAACGTAGTTGACTGATAACTGATCTCAAGGCCTAAACGTCCACATAAGTACTTGAATTATGATAAAAAAACCAATCGATAAAACGATTAACTTTTTTGTTAGTATATCATATACAAGATATTAGATACAAAAATCAACGTAACGATCCGTGAGATAACATAACTCAACTGCTAGTGAATTAATGACTAGACATGATTTTCATCAATTAGATCATAATACTATCCAGCTGTCTATACGGAAGTAAATGGAATATCAGTGTAACAAGGGTTAAAGCAGCAGACTCTATTCGCGACCAATCAATATGTCAACCACCAGTGACCGGACAAACTTATTATTAGATCAATCTATGATATCTGAGCGAATCGATTGAAAAATTGTCAAGAAATATAGCACCCTGTATTGAAAGATGGAACAATTCAGCCTGTTCCTCTCCACCGCAAGAGTCGACAGGGCTCTCGTCTGAGAAAAGCATCCATATATTGCTACAGACGGCCAACAATGCAGAAAAACTGTGAATCAACAAGAAATTAACGCAGCTTCAGTCTGGATTAAAAAACTATCTAAATCAGTGGACAAAAATTCTCTTTTGGAAACTTGAAGATACAGGTGCAAAAAAAACAATAATGACATCAAAGAACAGAAAGGATAATCCACTATATCAAAATACTGTAACTAATAAAAAGACAGTATAGATTTATTTATGGTATCAACTCTATGACCTATGAACACAGAAGCTGCAGAAATATGATGGGAGCAGAGAGTCCGCAATAGCACGAAGTTTTCGACTATGAAGAAAGGATCATACAACTTTTCGTGGAGGAGGAAGATTACAACTACTTAATTTTAAAATTTTAACTAAGTATGCTCTATTTTTCATGAGTAAGTTTGCAGTTGTTCTTGACCGCACCCAAATTCAAAATGAATGGACGAAACCTTAGTATCAGTAATTTTTTCAAAGAAGGGAAGTGTTAGGAATACCAAATCAGAAAACAAGCGACAGACTTGAATCTCATGTTTGCATGCTTCATTTGTAAGTCTTAATCACATTAAATTAATCCAATGTGAAGTATACTTCATATTATAGGATGTGACACTTGATTGTGTTAAATAATTCAATTGCCATTTTGCATTCAATTTGCAAAGTAATCACTCACGATAACTTTTGTAAAGCTTATTCATTGACGATTTTTCCTCAAACAAATAATCACTAGTAAAATTAATATGTAAATGAAGGAACTCAAATAAACTTTGTTTCGTATCGGTGAACTGTCTGACTCAACAGTTAAGCATTCTTCACCGGCTTAAGGTTAAGGATTAGAGAACACTAACTATAGGCTAATAACACCAGAATGAACTACCGGCCGTAAGTATTTCAGTCATCAAAATTGGTGTCCATAGACAAATAGGGAATTGATCAATCAGCATTCGGTTGTGAAACCTACGATTTGGAACATATATTAGACAACTATTCTATGATTGACTATAGTTGTCTCAGTTTAAAACGCGATAAGTCCATCTCCCTCACTTCACGTAGGTTAACTGATTACTGCAAATTAATGAGGCTTTCAAAAAAGGAAATTAATCCAGGGAAATTTAGACATAAAAATTTAATTCTAGAGGTACATACAAAAATCGGAGAAGAATAAAGAAAATAAACAACCATGACATATACTGTTCGATATAATCAATATATGGCAGTCTGCTATGTTTAATGATATAAACATGAATGTTCGATAACTTCGCTCTTGATAGGTTATCATAACCCAAATTATCTATTTTAATTGACCTTTCCAATGTACATAAAAAACGAAGAAACTGTATGACAACACACTGAAAAAACTGGTTTTACTTTTACACGTAAAATGATGTCTTTGTAATTATAATAAGTGATCATTAACAGACTTATGATCAATACAAACAAATATAATATATAAGCATTTGTTCTAGGGTTTTTCTGCATATCTATACTAACAGATACGTAAAACAACTGAAACAATAGATACAAAAGAGGACAAACCTTGATGCACGAAGATAACGACATAGGTGCTCTCAATTGATTGCACAACTGATGAACAAACTGTGAGCAAACGGCAGATACTTGTGAATAGATCATGCTTAAAACAGAGCAACCGGCCCCATATTTATTGAATAACGACTTAGCATAAGCAAAAATAGATATTGCAGTCGTCGTAATGACCATTGTGTACACATGTTTGCATTAGCTGTGGGAGTTCAATAATTTCTAGTAACTTGTAGGTTAATGGAGATATAAACGATAAGAAAAATACTTACCAGTGTGTGGTTTTCTAGTGCATTTTTATTTCTTTTGAGAGAGGCTTCAATAGAACGAGCTTTCAACAAAGCATCGCTAGCACATTGTGTAAATTCAGTAATTTGTGACAAGAGGGCTTGATTGGCGTTAGACATTTCGGAAGTCTTGTCCAGGAAATTTTGAGTGGCATCTTTCGTATCTATAAATATGTGATAATTTTCCGCAGCCAATGACTTAATCTTGTTTTTTAAAACGTCATGAACGGTTCTTAACTGATTTATTGAGGTTGATAAGTTTTCGATATTGGAAGAAGCTAGTTCACTGAACAGCTTTGTCAAATAAGGGATCGTTTCGTATGTCTGGTGAAATGTTAAGCTTTGAAATTAACTCTTTCATCCACTTAGTATGGAGCTCCTTATCATCACTTATTGAAACATTCAGCAAGACTCTCATTGTCTTCATCCATTTATCAATTAATGTAAGGGACTGTAATAGATATATTGAAGCCTACGAAATAAACAAATAGTTTGGTAGTGAAAACAATTTAATTTTGTGAAACCGTTATTATATGAAGCACTAGGTTTAGTACTTTCGGTAACAAAGTAGTCGTGAATTCTTTGTTTACCATAATTCCGTTTCTGTGAGCAGGACAACGGGATAAATTATGAATGATAAGAACTATCAGAAAATCTTGTTTAATACGAGTGGGGTACATGAGTACTAGATGGATAGTGGTGTGTAGCTTAGGAGTGTGGCTTCGGTTGAAATGTGCACTCTGAGCTGAATGGTTTAATTGTGGAACTTTTATCGTCGTTCTGGACTTCATCATATCAAGCTTCCAATAGAAAAAAGGTTGCAACTAAAACACTAAGCTCTGAAAATGCAGTTCAATTCGAAGTACCAGGTGGACAGTTTTTACAGCACGATGACGGCTCAATAATAACAAACTCAGGTTTCAATTATGAAAGATATGAATTTTGTGCAAGCAATTATATCTTAAGAAGTAAAAAATGCATTAATTTGTTGAACTGCTAGAACCAAACAAAATAGAATACCTTATTTGAGAAGTTAGAAGAATCGATGCCAAGATAATTAAAATAATCAGTCAATAACGATGTTGACTATCAGTTACGTTGGTGTATAATCGGCGATGAATAACTCCAAACTCAAAAGAACTAAAGTTAAGGAATCACATGAGTGTACTGTATCATTTAAACCTATATAAACTGATCCATATCAGGCAAATGTCAATTAGAAACTGTAATCCGAGAATGCCATAACCAGTAGAATATAAAGACATAACGTAAGGACATATGGTACCAAGTCAAGTATAATATATTGATACATGCAGCTTTGACCTACATTCCACTATTATTAAGTCTGCTACATCTACTTTTATGACATTAAACCACACTTTAAGACATACCAGACTAATGAGCTGGCGACCAGTTCAAGGTTATAATAATGTTGACGACTTATCGTAAACTAGCTAATTTTGACAAGGGAATTATTTTCAGCTATTTATAGGAGTAAGTTCTACTTAAAGAACGCTTTTAGGCGACAGTGGTGAATTTATGCATTCCCAACCTTTAATCCTGCAGCAGTCAACGTTGGAGAATGTCCACACGATATCACGGCCAACTCTCCAATCAGTGCAAACAAGCAACTATAAATCAACAGGTCTTATATATGAAATATGATATTTCGAACTAAAAATAAACTTCCCTACCTTAAGGATCACTAGTAAATTGTTGTTAACTGTAAAATCTTTGTAATTATGCTATATAAAGTGCAAAAAAATTAAAAATCAATGCGCATGCCTTAGTAACGAACCGATATAATGAGTTGAAGGACTTGAAGTAATAGAGACACAAATTCGCTGCTAGAAGGGTGTGACGACGACAGGTCATGAGCCAAATCGACAGTAATCGTCGGAAATTGCGCCAAGTGTCTGTCTGGATTCCCTATTGGTCGATCCTGTTTAATAATTAGAGGCAAGTTTAAGCACTTCGTTACCCACTTAGAATGTAGCTTAATCGGCGGTAAGCCGTGTGAATGGACTAGGATATGTAGATATGTTTAAAACGTAGTTTCCCTACAGCTACAAACTAGCAAGTATTTACTACGGTACTTGGACAGTTTAATATATCGTTTTCCTGTAATTGACTGCATGTGGGCTATCAGTTTCGTAGTATATAGTCAAATGTGTACTGCAAGATTTTGATACATTTAGACGATTCAAGATGGCGTCTTAATGCTACTGTGGACTAGCGGTAATATATTTTGTAATATGCGTGTTCCCACTAATGCGACTCAGTTTCCATATGATGACAATCAGATAATATGATGGAAAAAAAATCTGAAAAGCTAACCAGCACTTAGTTAGCCTGACCATTATTTTTCTAAACAAGGTTTAAAATCTGCTAGATGATATCAACTTCTATTATCAATTTTAGTCGTAGACCGGTCATGTGTCTCATGTGAATAATAAGTTTTGTGTATGGATCATTGGTAGACATGACTTATATGACTGAACCTGAGCAACTGCAAAATAGTCTTGGAAGCCTTAATCGGAATAGACCAATTACAACCCTCTAAGTCGGAATCAACAATTTTTCTTCAGCTTCTAGTAGTTTATTAAAGAACTTTAGACCAAGACTCATTGTAACATGCCTCCCCCCCCTCCCAAGGAAATATTTAGTTTAAGATAAAATATGCATATGTTGAAAAAAAACTAACCCCTAACCGTAACCTAAAACATAACGAGAAATCAGTAATTTTTACCGGATCGGTTATGATTAAAATTAAAATTTAGGTGGGGTCTATTTTCATTTCATCGAAAACGTAGTAACTTTATTTTCAGATTCGTTTGACTTAATTTCACGATATATTTTATATGAGTATTTGTTTAGGTGACGACATGGCAAACTTTCTTGAGATCTAAAATACGGTTGTAAATAACGCCTTTTTTAGCTGCACATAGGTTCAGTATTATTAGCATGAACTCCTGTTGATAATTCAGCGAAATATTTTTTGTACTGTGCAACTCTGCGTGCGTAGATCATATTTAAAAGTGATTCTTAATGTCTTTAATTGCTACTACTACAGGTAGGATTTCTTTTTCTACTGGTTAAAACAGGGTGACTAAAACAAGATTTCACCTCAGTTCTAATTTGGGATGAGTAGAAAAGCAATCTGGCCTGATGGACTTCACACACCAACATTCAATACACCGAAAGAATCTCAGATTAAGGTTAATTGAGTCTTTAAGCAGCTGTCATTTCTCTTCCAAATTCATTTATTGCATCTATCGACAAACTGTGGAGTAAATTAGTAGTCATCAAGTTTCCTTCGTAACTACTGAAACCACTAAAAATATGCCTCTTATTAAACTTCACCTTTCACAGGAACTCGATTTGAACACTACTACTGTAACCTTTCGCAATAGCCAACCTATTAAGAATAACAAATTAACTCGTGCCAAATGAACTTTAATATCTAAGTCTTTACCAATTTAAACAGTTATACTTTTATAATTTCCTGAATAATCAGAAAAGTGTAACTGTCATACTAATGTTGCTTCGTTCTGCTGTTTTCCTCCTTTTTTTCAGTGCTTAGATTTCAACTTATACTACGCAAAAAGTTGAACATCTACATCTCCCATCGTAATCTAACCCCTCGAAATGGTGACATAAATCTAATCTTTCATTCTCCCATGTTACAAAGTTGTCCCGAGATCGTGGCTCCGGCTTAGCTGGCAGTCTAGATGCATTAAACCATGAACTAACCAGTAATCAGCATACGCGTCCCCAACTTACACTGTAAGCTTACACCTTATTAATAACTTGGGCAGGTCTCATTCCAATATTTGTCCATTCATACATCATCATCATCCCCACAAACAACACAAATCGTCAGCCTTCTCATATCCAAATATCAAAGTCTCCTCATCGCGAATGTGACTTATTCACCTCTTTGTTATTCAGTTATTTAACAGTTACAGTACGACTATAATGGAGTACATAATTTAAAAGCATAAAACGACTGTAGACTTGTTTGATATATTGGTGCACTCATCTCTAGTCGTGGGGAAAATGCAGTAATTTTATATTTAAATTACTGAAAGATTGCTCAACCGTTAACACTGATAATCAGTGCTAGCTCTAATTTTTTTGTTTGACTGACAAGCTCTTTAATTGCTGAGAGTAACAGAAGACCATATTAACAGCAAGATTGTGATTGTTGGTTAACGGCAACCCCATGAAATCAGCAAATTTCTACTTAGCGAATATATCAATCATTTTGTTGATAGAATCATGCTTAGTTGTTTCGTTTATAGTGCCCGTTACATTCAGTGACTGTTTATTAGTAACAATGGCTCGTAACAGTAACGATAATATATATAGGAAGGATAAGCACTAATGAGTGAAATAGATAAAGATAATTTCAGACTCCTGAAATTACGAAAGTTTTAAGGTTTAAATTATAATAGTAAATAGTAATAATAGTTTATTTTCAAGTGGCATTCTGTACATAAGAGCATACCAGTTTACAGGCATGATCAGAAGGATATGTTTTATTTTTAATAGGGACTTTATAGAAAGTCTTTGTTATGAAATTCACGCTATTTGAAAATATTAATTAATTAAAAAACCAACTATCACAAGGTTCAGAGTTTGCAGTGCTAGGGTATTAGAGATATGTATTGTAGAACACTTCCAACAAACAACCGCGTTCTTTCGTCTGTGGCGCTGCAATCCCAGGAAATGGCTGTAAGCAGAAGAAACCATAGAGACTATTCAGAAACTGGATAAGGTTGAGTATTTGAAATTATGTTAAAATAGCCAGTCCATGTAGGTTAATCTTGAGCTGTGAGTTATCGATAAATTAATTACGCTCCTATCCTGCGTTAGGAGTAAGCTGCTTAAAAGAGACCGATTCCTTACGAGAGCAGGTCATAAACTCAACGAGGCAGTGGCATAGAAAAATATATGAAATAGAGAAAAAAAACGAATTTAATCAGTGATAGCGAAATAATCAGTTTTAAACCAGAATCCCCTTTTACCATTTTTTTTCTACTAAAACGTACATGTTTGTAGTGTTTGCAGTTTTAGAACCCCAATAAACCATTGCTGGTTGATTCAAAGTTAAGTGTTAAGTCGTCAAAGATTTTGTACAGGTCTTTAGTTTCTAGGTATGGGGTAATTAGTCGTTTGAACCTTAGGATAGAGTTAGTATTTCGAATATTTTGTGATAGTTTATTCCAGGGTTTGCTGTAGAACATGATAATGAACTTACAGTGATGTTGTATTTGGTACTTATTGATAAGTAATGTCGCCTCGTAGTTCCGAAGATCGTATCTAGGCGTTTGGTTCCATGGAGGAGAGAAGGCGGAGAATGATATTCCGTTAACAATTTTATAGAGGAATATTAAGTTCTGTCGTAGTCAGAGATGACACAGGGGTTCTAAAAAGAGTGCTTTACATCTAGTCGTGAAGTTCATGTTACCAATTGTTCCCAGAATTCGATGTGTAAAAATTCGTTGTACACTTTCTATACGTATCCTATCCATGTTATTCATGCTCGAGAAGATAAATGAGCAGTACTCAAGTGTAGGTCTTACACATTTCTTAAACAGAGTAAGTTTAGCCTCCCTTGTAAAGTTTTTAAGAAGGGAGCTTGTTAATCTTCTAGTTTTGGAGATTATGGAGAAGGCATAATTTGTGAACTTTAAATTGCCAGAATATTTGATGCCCGAATTGCTTGTTCATTGGAGTATTTGAATTTTGACACTTTCAAAGATGCTCAGTTATTCCATATATACGCATGTCTTGAGTGCTTGTTGTTTGTGTGACGAGCTACTTATAAAGTTGGTGCTTTTTGGTGACATTAGACGTTTTTCTCCAGTTAGGTGTCCTAAGAAACAGAAAAAAACTAGCTCTACCAGTTATTGTGTCGCTTGTCATATGTTTGTTTGCTGATATCAATGTATTATCTTAATTTGTAAATGTTGGCACAAAGTTGAATTAAAACTGCCTCGTATTTGTGGGTTTTTTTACCTAAAGGTACGGTAAAGTAACTTTATTGAATTTTGATCCATTGCTGATTTGCAAATAATTCAATATCATGAGTTCTTTGCCGTGGCAACGATCGAAAATGGTATCTGCATGTATGGTATTCGTAAAACTAGCGCTAGTTAACAAATCTAATGCATGCATCCTGACGTTTTTAACACTATCCACAATCTGTCTATGTTAACTACATATGGCGCAAGCTTTACTGATTTATAACTTTAGATGTTTCATAGGGAGGTACAAAACAATCTTGGTATTGAAACAGTCATGAGGATAAACAAATAAGGATTAGTAGCATCTTGTCTTATCACATCTTTGGTAGCTTGTTTTTGGAACCAGTTACACTCTCGCTACCTTAAGCATTTCATTCATTAATTGTAAGTATGTGGGAATGTACAGTTAACTGTTTAACAAGTAATCTGAAAAGAACGGTTAAATATCTCCATATTAAATTTAGGTAAGCCTTACTTAATCCCCTGCTTGTAAATATATTTAGCAAGCCTGCTTAAATCAACAATAAATATGCAACTTTATTAAATGTAAATGAGAATGATGACAATTTACAAAAAGATTTATTTCCAATCACTTTAGTTACCGAACACAAAGATAACAAGTTAATAGGACAATAGTAAGGTTTCGGACGCCTTGATTACATTAATTTTATTAATCACATTACGTGATTGTCAAGTCATGACAACCGTTTATGATGATATTCCGAAATTATGATGAGTAACTAGTTGTAGTGTTGATTAACGATAGGCTACTGAAAATGAGTTTGGCTTATTTTAGTGATCCAGAGATATGAGATGCTTTTATCTGTTGACAGATCCAAGCTGCTTGATTATATTAAAATTTGCTGTCCAGAAGTATTTGTTTATTTAGGATAACTTTTAATGTTAGGCTTTGAGGTTTATTCGAATGCTTATTTGACTAATAAATACCCGATAGCTCAATCATTACATCAATGAAGCACGATAGTACCTACTTTATTACCTGGACTATGTAAAATCTCTCTCAAGGCAACTAATATGACTGCTCAATTTATAAGCACAAATACACCTAGCAGAAACTACTAAGATAGGTTTAGAAACAAATCCAAATGACACAGAGACAATACAACTTTGTGTACGTTAGTTTGTCGTGTAAATTCACATAAAATATAAACAATTGGAAAATATAGCAACAGAATTTTAAATTTTAGACACGACTCATGCCACTACAGTTGGAAAGATGTTAGAGATAATGTAGACTTTTAATAAGTTACTGTAGTTAGCTTAGTGATATTTATACACTGTGGTAAACGTAATTAGAACTAAAGAAAGTCAAATCGATTGGGTATTTAGTATGTTACGCCCTTTTCGTAGAAGTAAGCTGTCGTATAAAGTTATTAAGAATATGTATCTTAAGCAGAAAACAGTTTTGGTAGCGGTTTATATGAAATGGATATGGCTAGTCTAAGTAAAAATATATACATGTTGAGTACTAGTGTGTGTAGTAAATCAACTGGCGAAATGGAGAAACTTGCCCTGGTTCTTTTCGAAATTCACCGTAATCGTTGGGATTTTATTGTGTCACTTATGGTAATTATTTATGGGGTTTTTGTTCCATGCTTCAATCGAACTTTCTCACAGTATACTGACAGTGGAATAATCTAGGAAGACGATTAGTTCTGTAGGCGAAGCTTGCTCACATCACTCACTTTATTCGAAGATTCTTCGTTCTTTAAAGATTTACCTCCGTTGATAGGTTCACGACTTAGATTAATCGACGTACATTATTTAACTGCTCCGTATTAAAAAAATTTGGACTATACCATTCATGCATCACAAGATAATGTCCGAGAAGAGGTAGGTAGAATAATACTTATAACTACTAATATTTCGGCAATATTTTGTCAACATAAGACAAGAAAATTTTTTTCATTTTATGTTACCTTTATCATATTTATTAACCTAAAATTTCACAAGTTACGCGATAATATTTTGGCTATAACTAAAACTGTGGACATCCCTGACTGAATAATTAGTTGTGCTCATCTAACGCTTTTAGCCGCTTTTGCAGCCTCCACGTTTTCGCTTGTCGATTCCGTGGTTGTTTGGTCAGGCAAACGATCTAACAACACGTATAGTGGTTCATTATTTAGGTAAGTCGGTTTTAGCCTATCAATACTTACTGAGTCGATGTTTCCTTGTTTTCGTATCACAAAATATCTATATTCTCTTGAAATAACTTCAAACAGACTTTCAAAATAAAATAAAATGTTTGCTTTTTTCTGTTACATCTAATCTAGATTGCTTATTTTTACGATTGAATACAAAAGATATAGTGGTACTGTCTACTCCCCTCATATAGATAATAACTTCCTTCATCATATCAATTATATGATAAAACATGTACATAAATGTGTTTTCTATGGAGCATGAATATTTTACAGACCAACTGACATTAGAAATGCACTCTGAAACTTCCAACAAAACTTTTGCTAGAGAAAAATCTTACCACTGAAGTCTGAAAATCTATTAAAGAACTGAGACAATGTTCCACAAATATCCTATACAAAATGCAGTAAACACATCCATAATTATAGAAAAAAATGGGTTAGAAAACGCCTATAGTGTAACCAACAATATCTTTGATGACATAAAATTTGCATTGAAAGTGGAGTCAGTTAACACACTGATATAAATGCGATTTGTTAAACAATTCAAAAACTAAAAACATCCGCGAAGGAAGTCAAAAGCAATCTGCAAATGACTGGAAAAGTGTTAACAGCGACTAATTAAATTCAGGATTTACAGAACACTCTGCTTGTGGAGGAAATCTTATAGCTCATTTCTATCAAATTATCCGCCAACGAAGTGGTCTAGAATGACGAATGAAGACTCTTCAATCAAGCTATTTAGTCTAGAGAACACAGTCAAATCAAAATATGGGGCATTCTTAACATACATTGAGTCTTTCAAATGATCAAGAAGAAAACTGCTGTGATGACATTCAAGTGTCGTTTCCTCAAAGAAGCAGGATGATTATCTAAAGCTGTTCAAAAAGTAGCTTAATAATCAGCCGAGTTTCATGTGAACAATTGAATCAATAAATGCATATCGATAAGGCCATCCACAGAAGACAATTTTTATTTTTATATGTACTCAAGATTGTATAGCACGTAGTGTACAACCGGTAGTAATGGTTTTCTAGGAGGACCAAATTATCCAACGTGTTACTATTTCATCGAAGTTATCAGCTATCAAAACTTTGGGAATCTCGGATTCTTAAGATTTACTGATTTTTCGACTTCATTCTTGCTCATGTCAGTTTCTCCGTCCAAAATAGACACATTTTCAGCATATTCTAAAATTTTAATAGACCTTTCCGGCGAATGCGTGGTACAATAATGTTAAAACAGGCGTTTTTAGGTTGTTTTCTCGTTAACATAAGGCGTGTACTCGGATATATGACTAAGTTACGCTTGTCGTATAATCAAAGCCACTTCTATCGAATGGACCCACTCTTACGAATGAAAAATCAGAAGGCACTGAAAGATGTGAGAGAACTTATATTTGATCGCAAACAGAGTTTCAGTGGAATAACAACGTCTAGGCTGGCAAACTAGAGAGAGATGCTACCCACGGTGGTTCGAGTCGTGATCTGGTGAAGATACGTGACCGCGCGCCTTCAACTAGTAGTGTCCGCTAAAACAAATATGGTCAGCATCAATGTCGAGAGCCTATGCAACTATTTATTTTGGGGATTATTTACCGCTACAAGGTCATCAAAACAAATATTAAATGAACGCATAGTGGAAATCCGTTTACCACATCTAGCTTCTAGCGACTTGAGTGCTCTATGTGAACAACTAGTATCAGTTTCATCTGTGAATAACTTTGAGAAGAAATGGAATCCTTCTTGATAGAATATGGTTAGAATACGTAAGCCACCAGAATTGCTATCTATATTACGGAAGAATAATGTCAGAAGACAAACAACTAAAGAGATTTTAGGTGTTCTATCATACATCTTCTCTTAAGGAAAATCTAACACCGTCCGTAGATCAATATATGGCTTTGTTACCATTGACGTTAAAATTTGTGGAGTACAGGACATTATGAAAGTGTGTATACGTTTTTGTCTGAAAACAATCTATTGTTCGCTGCGATGGATACAGAAGTTATATTAAATTACAACTGAAACAGGTTTTTGGGAATAGCGGAAAATGACCGTGAAAGGTGAAAAAACATAATAGGGAGTATGTCGACTAAAGCGATATCTGTATGGAAATATAACAAGTTACTAGCATTTTTAAAACACATCTATAAACGTATTTCGTAGGTCACATATGCATTCGCCGCCTGGTTTGGAAACTAGCTTTCCAAGACGATGTCTTATTTTGGGGCATTATAGGTTTCACATCTCACTATTGTTTGAGCCTTGATGGATAATTCGCAAGTATACAGTGATGATGTTGTCAATATTGCAAATTCTTTGTTGAACGATTTAAAGGTTTTGTCATACATTCCATTAATCAGTTAATTGATTTTAGAATAGCTATCAGGTATGGGAAGATCTTATTTCAAAATGTAGCAAATTTCATTCGGCTCTAAAGTAACACATAATACTTTTGATCATCCATCTACCAGGGTTGCTACTCAGGCGTCGTCTGCATTTTTAGATGCATTTCAGAAAGTGGCAGACTTGGCTACCAAGACGTTAGGAGGAAGTAAAGAAATCGGCGGGTGTCTGACTCGCTACTGTATGCGTCAGAAAAGCCTTGAGTCTAAAGTAAAGTCCATGAGCAAGTAGGTGTGGTTCAGTTTGTCCACTAATAATTATAACTGCATTACGGTTTTGATAACATTTCTTAGAATGTTCCTACACTTATCCTTCTTAGGTTTCGCCTGTGTATGGGAGCTATTTCATATTATTGACTCTATCGTTTACGAAACCTGCGCTAGTAATGTATCGCAACGCTTTATACTTAACTTCAAGAGATCTAATCTGTGCTGTGATTATAGTAGTGAAATATCTTTAGGTTAATAAGTATATTTAATGGTTTTTAAAGTCACTCATTATTATAACAATCAGCGGCACTTCCGCTTGTTCTATCAAAGCTAATGTGATTATACTAATTAGTTCCCACTTGCGATTTCCGTTTTTTTTTGGTTGTCAGAATAAGTATTGTGAATATTCGCTGGATATTTTATTCATTGAAATTATTCATTTTTAGTAGATAGAATGACTTTTTTCATGGTGTTGGCTAGATAAGTAAGGATCCTCGCCCAGTTGTAGCAAATATACGAAAAATCTCGCTAATCCACAATTAGCTCATAGGAAAATGATCTCATTTTCTTGACTTTACCTTTTGTATTAGCTAATGTTATGAACAAAGTTTAGCGTGCTGGTGATGCTATCTGTACACGTAATGTTTTTTACTGCCTCTTCATTCTTTAGCCACTTGGTCACTAGCCTTGCCAATCCTCTTAGCCTGAAAGTAGACGAATGGAAGCGTAATTTATATCAGTTAGAAAAGGATCGAACTCGCCAAACAAAAAGAGCACGCGCAGAATTAAAGAAAGCACTTTGTGAAGCACATAAGTGGGAGAAGAAAGCTGCGAAAATTGGTACAACTGGTAATATTGGTGTCGGACCTGGTGTGGGTCACGGCATCATACCTTCAACAAATGTTACCTGTTCCAATTCTGAATCAAATGCAGTAAATGTACAAGCTGCTAAGGCACAATGCGAAGTCGGACTTAAGAAAGAACTAGTGGAAAATACAGAAAAATCAGCGATACGTTTGTTGCTACTTGAGGAACGAAGTCGGTTTTGTTTCTTTGTTTCTTGCCTTATTCCAATACTTGTAAGTGAACGTTTTGACTTCAAGAACTTATTGGTATTACTATATATGTTATTTCCGATAGATTAAGGCTTCTATTTTCAGATAATCTTGTTTATCTTCTGCCACTTTGGTTGATAAAAGAAAAACTCAGGTTTAGTTGGTTGGCTGCGTATATTATTCGTATTTTCAACCATACATCGCGAGCTTTATATATAAAGGGAGAATGTTTTAGGACACCAACAGACCTCACAATTTAGAAATCCATTTACAGTGTGTATGTGCTTGAAGAGCACTAGTGAGAATGTTTGTATGAGTTTAGGCTTAAGTTCAACATCGTAAGGAGTAGTCGAATTCTTTTGAAAACAGTCATTCTACGCATCCGTTCGTTTTCCTTATGTTTTAACTGGTCAGTCAGTCAGTTTTAACTGGTGTATAAATTGAATGTGTATGAATAATCTCATTTTAGTTTTTTCTGCACTTTTGTTGTATACGTAAACATTTGTTTCGTATATCCCTGTTTCTGAAAATTAATCGATATAGTTGCTATTTCAATATTTAAGTCGTAGTCGATAACAGACTTGTGTGCTTCTTTATATTTATTACCTTCGTTCCCACTTAAGTAGTAATGATGTTTGGTTGACAGAAAATATCCTAAACTACCTATTACTGTGTAATAATTTTAATTGGACGTTGGGTACATTAAATCTGTTAGTTTAATGTTTCTTTGATTGTATGAGATAGATAAATTTCTCAAGATGATTTCCTTCATTGGCTAGGTAGAAATGTAAGTGGTTATTCACTTAAAAGATTTCCTATTAAACTATGCGTTCTGTTTGTAGGAGTCAATTGTACATAACGACTACCGTAACCTTAGTTGATGAAATGGTATTTAAGCATTCAACCTACTGTTTCTATTTCTAATACAACGTACGAGAATACAGACTCTATACGACTAGGAGATGTTCAGTACTTAAATATTGACTATCAATTACTTGATTGACATCTTTTCTCACAAATTTAAGTGTACTTTTTTATGGCTTTAGGAGTGTCAGTCGAGCATGTTAAATGAAATAGCTACTATAGATGAACTTATTAAAATCCTAACGAAGGAAACTGAGTATCCAGACCAATTGGTTGAAGATGTAGAGTCGATCGTACTGAGAATGGGTCTACGTGATATTTCTGTTTCATCCCGTAATGGTAGTAAGATTATGTCTGTTTTTGTACCGGATAATGGCGACAGAGTGAACAGCATGAATGAAGTTATAGGAAGTTTATTCATAACTAACGGTAACCGAAGCTGTACCAATTCAAGTGATACAGAGTCTGGTCGTCACGGAAGTGACATGATGTCACCATACCGAATTTGCCGGGACTCGAATACTGTTGGTCGATGCAATTCTGTATGTGACAGTGCTGACATTTCTCTTTGTGGAGCTAGTTCAAATAGTGGTAGCGGGGGAAGTAATTGTCCATCCCTGTTGTCCCCTGTACGTAGTAATGTTGCTCATCTAGGCAGTCGTGAATCAAGTTTGATCTCTGTGGATAGTGCAGCCTCAGGAAGTGGCAATACCAATTCTGCCTACTCTATTGGACTATCAAATACAAACATACCACATTCTGATCCTGTGAGTTTCTAAGAGGTTGTGTTTTCTGTAACTGTATAACTTATTCTAATAAATATTTTTTGGTTAATGGGAACATTACACTTTGTTTTACTTGTTTGAAGTTCATCTAGTGAATTTTGTAATTAGTTTACTGAAGATGTAATTGACTCCTCAAATGCATATTCATATATTCAACTTTTAACCACATTTTAAATGTGATGCTACCAGGCCAATTAAACCAAAATAAGGTGATGCAGGGAATGGCTAAAAACCGAACGCTTTTGCTACTTAGACACTACCCATAGTTATTTTAATAAGCATGCCTATAAATCCTATCATCTTCCAAAGGAATCTATTGACCTTGTTATCACAATCAGGTCCCATAATTTTAATTTGTGATCAGATCTTTCTCTAGTCCTAAACAGTAAGTACACTGTAAGGAATACCAAAAAGTCGCCGGTCTGATATCAACCACAACCAACTGCAAATATTCCCATTTTTTGTGAAAATTTTCACTTAACTGTAATGGAAATAGTAGATCTATTGTTTCACCGCTTTTTTAAACACTTTGCTTATAATGAGTGTTTTCATATATATCATTAAAGCTATTTTTCATCACATCATCATCTTATGAATGAGGTATTGGTTTAGTCTTTAACTGAACTTTCAGCTAGACTTGAGTCTCCTTTACTTACTTTAGTTTAAACCCTGACACAAAAGTATGGCTGAAAGACCAACTCGTATTGAAATAAATACCTCGTGTCAGCAAAATGCTTAATATATATTCAAACCTGTACAATTCACACAACTATAAGTTGAATACTTTTGTTAAGAAAATGCTATTTTTCAATTTTTTGTGAATGCAGAGAGAAATCAGATACCAAGAAGGTAGTGATCACGTTTTTATAAATACAATGATGTCGTAGTGTCGGAAATTATTGATGTTCTTGTAAACAAAATGAAGAATATTTTTTGTCTTATTTTAATGGTCACTGTTGTTTTTGTTTGACACAACTCAGTGTTAATATTATTAGTGTATATATGAATGACCATTTGCACGTGACTGGTTGTAATACATTACCCAGATAAAGACTAGCTTTGAAGTGATTGTTACAGTCCGACCATGACTCTTTCGTTTTTTTTATTCAGGCTATTCAGTTAGTCATATGTGTTAATAATAAGGATGCTGCATTATATAACTAGTTCTTACGCCGAACGAACGACAGTGTAGAACACTTGTATATATAGTCTTCGATGGTTTCAGTAGTTATATGCATAGACTTTATACAAGCCATCATGACGTTTTAGTCGATAGTGACAGTGTGTAGTGATTGCTACTGAAATGCGAAATAAAAATATCCTCTTCATAATTAGAAATTTATTAACACGATACATTGTTATACTGTTATTGATGACCTGAATTAGATGAAACAGGATTATCTAACTTTTGTTTGTTAAATCCGATACATACTATTCTGTCAGTCTTATCATCGTAGTAACTAAAGTTGATTGTAGTATTCATGAAACAAATAAATTAAATTTCACATAATCTTGTAAATACAGAACTCAATTTCAAATGGTTTTTGTAAAGATTATCATTATAGTGTATATATTATTTTCTTCTTTATGACATGTTAGATATTGTTACGAAATTAAGCATTTCACTTAAATAATTCTCACGACTATTCAAAGCTTCAGTGTATGTTTTTTTCATACTGATTTTTATTTAGAGAAAATAAAGATATAATGAGTAAATTGTAGGTGTTGTAATATTATTTTAATCTCTAACTGAGGACATTGACCTGTTACCACTACTTCTGCTACTGCTAATAGTAATATTAATACTACCAGTGTTTTACGAATGACCCTAAAAGTGATCTTTTTTGTGTCTTACAAAAGCTTAATAAGTTGTTGCATAATTGTAATTTGTTAAGGGATTGAAAAATCGTTACTTTCTATGCTTTAATTGTTTAATTATTCATAGTTGCTATTTGCTTATATTCTCTCAACTGGATTGTTTACTTTTGAAGCTTTTGTTACTACTCTGGACAGTATCAACAACGCTTATTTCATATAGATGTTTAATTATTCTACAGATGTTAAATCAGCCTTTTCTGGAGATCTTATTATAAATGGTTAATTTCGGGACTAGTTTTTGTATTCTTGTTGAGTGCTATTTTCAAATGACTTCTAACTACGTGATTGGCTTTCTTTTCCTTACAGATTATTAAATATGGTCCATGCCTTCCTCTTAGAAATTCTCTGACATTTTTCGAGTTTCGTAGAATCAGAATTTTAACGCTTTTCCCATTGAATTCATGTCTATGATTATTTACGTGCATCGAAATATACTAAGCATTTGTGATGTAATTAAACACCACACTAGTACATGATGTTGTCCAGAACGGTAATAAAAGTTTCATAGTTGAACCATCCAGCTCAATCAACAAAAATAACCAAAGAGATTCACCTGAGCTGCAAATCTCCGTCGTTTCAAAACTGTTGCTATTAATATGAAACTTTCAACAATTAAAAGAATGAAAAATCTTTCATATATCAACTTAGATTCTTATTGAATCTTAATTCACTCATACCTTCTTCGGACTGTTTTTCTGCTTGAAATGTTTTACATTCAATCAAGTTTCGATTAGCTATCCCTACTTACCATTGTACTGTATTGTATTGTTTGTTTGTTTGTTTATATCATAATCCTCCACATAGTCGACCTGGCTTCCAGTCTTTTACACCCGTATTTAGTTACCAATTTATATTATTTACTCCTAGTTTGTAGATTTGTATGTATATCTAGTTAATTTGATAACTCTTATCGAATGCATAAGTGTAGAACAATAACTTTTTCACCAAGCTATTTTATTTGATGTTAACGCTAAGATTACGTGAGGCGGGTTAACTAATTAATTTAATATTTAGTGACTAAATATTTGTAACTTCCTAATATTGTTGAGATATAAAGAGAATGTTAAGTATTGAGATTCTTAGTGATTGGAAATATCCACTTTATTACATACAAACAAATAACTGTTGACATAACTTCATTCATTACATGTATCACATGTCTATCATTCCTAGTCTTTTCTCAATGATAGAACTTAGTAAATAGGTACACATTAATGTATTTTAGTCACACTTTCTTGATAGTTAATCCTACTGTTTGAATATTCAACTTAAAGCTTTTGGATCTATGATTAAGACTTACTTTTCTAATTGTTGGAAGCTAGCGCTTTATTAGTGGAATCGTATCAATTGGTTGGAGCGCTTCGAATTTTAGCCACGTAAACACAGGCTTAGATTCCTCTCTATCTACTTCAGCTCCGGCAATCGAGTAGTATCAGTTAATCCTCACATTTAGAGTGTGACTTGGACCTATCTACATAAATGTATAAATAATATTTGAAATGCGATGCCACCTTTTTATTCAAAGTGTATGTAGTTTGGGTGGATTAATTAATTTAAATGATAAGTTTAAGATTATGAGATACTTCAAATCGTATGTTGATATCCAATTAATTCTTGTGTTCGTCAAAACACTCGACCTTGTCAACACGTTCAACTTGAGATTACTGTAAAGGTTGATCGTGTATTTACATGGAATGTTCGACACATAGAATAAGTGTAAATTTGCAGTAATGTAACTGACTTCCATTTTTACGTTGTAGATCCGTTTAGCAGCTCTACGTATTAAGTTCTCGACTGTAATGTTGTATTATTAGTCTTCATTCAGTCTAATTATGAGTCACCACCTTCCTATCTATGAGTCCAGATATGAATAATGTGACTTGGCTTGTGAATGGGACAACCTTTTAGTAGTTGTATTTAACTTCATAATTAAATCATCTCTCGGGTAAATTATCTTAATGTCAATAGTGAGTTATATACTTCTACTTATTAACATTTGTTAAATGAATTACAGTTTGTTTAACATGTCTGGCATTCATAATCAGATAACTTGTCATTAAGTATATTCTCCGACATAGATTAATTTACTGTTTGTGTACATCAATTAATCATTTCTATTTATATGTGGTTATTCTTGTATATGACATAGTTTTTCAACCATGTAAAGCGAAGTTGTCAATCAATATATGTGTATTTTATATTCTCGAAAAGTATTTGTAAGTCGCCAAAAAATCCTTAATATCTATGTTAGATTATCATTTGTATATCATGGAAGTATCACGTAGTGTATGGAATTTTCAACTCATGGTCAGGGGACTAATATGGCTGTTTGGGAAAAATTTGGCAGACTGGGAGTGTTCTATCACAAACAATTAAGGCGATTGTCGTCATCTTTTACAAGGGTGCGCGTAACCAATGTAACAGCTATTGAGGGTAAGTCTACCCTAGATTGCTTCCAAATTAATGGCTCCAGTCATACTCACAGATTGTCCAAAATGCATGAAAGACTGACTTGCAAAGACCAGGCTGGTTTTCACTCAGGTTGTGAATGCATTAATCATATCTCAACGTCTCACCAAGTGTTGAAAAAGTATCATCCTTACTGTGGGCTAACAATCGTTGTGTTCCCTTGACACCAAGGTCAGCTTCGACTTATTGGATAAGACTATCATTTGGAATTGTTTATTGAAGAATGGAGTGCCTAAGAGATTTATAAAATTCTTAAGGTCTCTGTACTCACACACCTCAAGCAGAGTAATGGTATGCAACCACCTTTATTCACTGTTCCGATCCAGTATTGAGGCTAGTTAAGGTTGTTTAATGCTACCTATTCTTATCCAACTTTGCTATGGATGATAGGCTTTTTAAACAGCTCTGACGGAAGTGCATTTCGGTGGTTTTTTTTTTTACTTGGTTAAATATTTCTTTGTGGGTATGGTATGCACTTTGAAGCCTTCCAAATGTAAAGTACTTCTGTAAGACTGACAGGAGCATCTACCTGCTCTTACTCTCTGTTGTGAGCTGTTATAGGTAGTTGTAAAGTTCGTGTATCTGGGTGGTTGTACGAGTGCTTTTGGTTGCGCGACTGACAAGTCACTCTGCACACACTGAAGCTATATTGGCCTACGCCGAACTAGGCCATCGTTTTACTATGAGTCTGGTTGTAAAAAATCGAGTTTCAACTCTTCGATGAGAACGGATGTGATTCTGGACCACCTAATTTCACAATCTACGACCTATAGAGCTGGATGGGCCCGAATAGTTGTGCTAGAATTCCGGAGTTTCCTGCAGACTGCCCCAAATAACCTCCTTCTCTACATAGTCTCAGTGGCTTTGAGTTAGCACTAGAAAGAACTAGACAAAGATTTCATTAGACACTACATAGTGAGAATTTATGTATATTTCCGGTAATTTCTTAAGCATCAATGTAAGCATGTTTGGGATGCAATTCTCCCCATCCAAATACAAAATGTTTCTTCGGGACTGGCTTGATTCGACACCGAAGTTGGTGATAGGGAGCGAAGCTACTGAATGTATTAACCGCTTCACGTATCTGGGGAGCCTTATCGGTCCCTGATAGTCTAGTGTTTGATAAAATCCAGGGTCGTATACAGAAGTTTCGTTTGGCTTTCGTCAGTTTGCGTCACTTGTGGCGTATGCAAGACATCCAGTCTACTAACCAAAGGAAGCGTTTACTGCGACAGCAGTTCGATCCGTCTTACTTTATGGATGTGAAACATGACCATTAAGGATATAGGATATTCGTAGGCTTCTAGTATTTGATCATAGATGTCTTCGAAGCATTGCTCGTGTTTGCTGGGATCACCGAGTAAGCGATACGTGGGTTAGGAATAGAGTACTAGGTAAATACGGTAAGTCTATTGATGAAGTGAATCTTTACCAGCCTGAAGTGGTTAGGACATGTAGTTACGTATGGCTGACCACTGCCTACCTCGACGAGTAATGTTGTCTAGTGTGGGAGTAAGCTGAAAGAAAGCTAGAGGAGGCCAAACGAAAACATGACACCAGTTCATGAAATCATTGGCAATCGCATAGCCATGTTAATAGATGCAGACCGTGTGATAATCGTAACAATTTGTTAGAGACTTTGAGTGACATGGCTGAAAATCGTTCGCAGTGGCGCAGGTGCATCCATTCCTTATCTTCCTGCAAATCCTAAGCTTCTGAACTCATCAAATTTTCTTTTTGTCGAATTATATTTTCTTAAATCTTACCTTTGATCTCTAATCCTGTCTATTAATACTAACTCTGTTTCTACCTCCACTATTCTGAGATTTGATCCGACCATTTTAATCTTTATCTGCTAATTGAGGCATGGCAGCTTGAACTGATATACGCACGTCCAGTAGTTTCAGCCATTTTCCAGTTTGTTTGGTGTGTGAATGCAATCTTAATTGAATGATTTCTTCCAAGCCCCACATTCGCATTTTTCATCCGGTATCGTATTTCATTACACTAAAAACGAATGACAGATAATTCATCAGATTAAAATAAATTCTTTGTTGAAGCTGCACTCATATATACATCACTCACGTACTGAATAAAAAAGAAAAAAAATTACGCTTTCACTGTTCTATAAGGGTGTTGTATTCGGTACTTTCGGTAGATAACTTTCGATGCTTTTAATATTGCTTTACTTGTAATGACAGGAACTTACCTTTTATAAATGTCTCAGTCGAATTCAGTTTTACTTCGTACGGTGTTTTTGTATTTTGTTTAGTTTTTCCTGTAGTACTGTGTGTTCTCATCCTAAAACGTTTGTTAAACAAAAGTTAAGCACAAAATCTTTGATTATTTGTGTGCGTACGTCATCTTTTAAAAAAAACATGTAGCGCTTTTTTCGTTTATTATGAATTATATGAAACTGTAACTCCATATGTTTTTGATATTTGTAAAATGCTAATCTATATGGTGAATAATGACTATTGATCCGATTGAATTAGTTTGTGTTCGTGTCTCATTGGCGACGTCTACTCTGGTAGGTAGGCGCATCCAGTTGATGAAGCAAAATGAAATAAAACGTGATTCCTGAATTCTTTAAATATCTACTGTTTACAATATGAATTTTTCGTTTGATAAAATATCAATTTATTGTGTTACGGAAATCTGCTTGTGCCATACAGATTTTTAGCGTATGTCAATAAGGTATCTAAGTATTATTTGTGTGATTACCTAGGTAGTCTAGTAAACGTCTGTGATTGTAACGTCAATATAATTTTTTATGATGGATTGGTCAGTAAAATCTTGGTTTTTAGTCAAGTGAAATCCTCTGTTAGCATCGTTAATACGTACAATTCCTTCAACTTGAAGGTATTTTACATCTCATAGCCGGATAGCTACAGAAAACCATAAGGAGCTTAATAGTTGTTTTTCCTTAGTTTGGTACAATTCACCATAAATGACGAATCCTGATGCTATATTTCCAAAAAATATAACTAATTTCTGTGAATCATCCTATGTTGATATAGATTCTTTCATTGTATGCAGTATGGTTTGTAAGTGTTAATTTGGTTGTGCTCAGATCCCTCTCTGTCTGCTAACCTTTCGACGCTCAGAGAAATACAATTAACCTTCTAACAATGAATTTATCTCGTAACCAGTAAGATAAGAGGTCATTGAGTTGTATTTGTAGCTTGTCTGCTGTTACCATCTGTATTGTCAAATAGTGTTGTTTGAAACTTATCTAATTTACAGGCTTCAATGCTTAAACAACTCATTTATAACTACACTTAAATTGCTAAACATTATTTTCATCTGAAGAAAACTTGTTTAGTGTAATTCACTTCCGGTATTTTAAGTTGATAACTGGGGTTTTATACTAATAGTACATACTGATTCGTAAAGTATGCAGGAATCATATAGTCGTGTAGTTATTAGTATTTTAATGTCAAATTCTGTCATACCTAAAAGTCGTGCATCAATTCAATCACCAGAATAAATTTGGCCTCGTTTTTTTCCTATATCTTGCTTACGCTGTTCCCATCCTTAATGTTGATATTATGTAAAGCGACCTAGCTTAAAGAATGTTTATGCAAAGCTATGCAAATTACTTATTTGATTCCTTTCTATTGTTGTTTTCTTTTTGTTGTATCTCTTATTAATCCATTTAAAAGTTGGAGTATATGTAAATCAAAAATATCTTCATTTCCATCGAGTAGTATTATTCTTGTGAGATAAACGTAGAAAGTACATGATGAATAATTAACTGTAGTTGTCATATTTTTTGACAAATAATCTTTCTATGTGCTGATATGTTTGTGTTTGTTGCGATAATGAAGGTAGATATTCAATTGGATGTATAACGCTCATATATTATGTTTTTTCCGAGTGACTGATGCACTTAGGTTTTAATTAATCGGTCACAGGTCTACACCACATTCCCATTGAATTCCCAGTGATTTATTTATTGAAAGCATTTGGCTTTTAACTAGGAGTTCAAGGTCTCCAATTCTAATATATGTATTTCAGTTTGGACAGCTAAATAATGCCTCTGCCTCCACACAACTATAGTGTAGCTCAAAAATGAGTTTATAAATGTGTACTTAATTCCTGAATAGATCAACCAAATACTTCAATCGGAATAGCTGGGCAATATTAAGAGTCCTTACATCTAATGCGTTACTGTAACCCAACTACCTAAAATTTTGTTCTTAGTATGTTACAATAATTGTTTATTTTATAACTTTTAGTTACAAACTAAGCTTCATATAATATTTTAGTTAGATTGTGACTGGCAAGCAGAATCCAGCACGCTCGTTTCGTCCTATTTGGGACTAGTCAGCTGGATGTACCTGCATCCCAGTGTTGATGTTCACACATCCAAATACATTCTAATTTAGGCTTCATATAAGCTTTAAGGTCGTTTTGAAAAATTAACGTTTCAATTTGCATTTTTTCCTCTCTGTGGTTTATAAAAATGCTTCCCTAGTTTTCCATTTTATTGATTATCTTTATTGAATATCTATAGTATTGCTTGTTTTGCGTAATCCATCCATAATGTGCGTTCTGTAAAATAGTATATCCTCGTTTCTTCTCATTTTAATGTTCATGTTTGTTGCTAGGACTTATTTTCATCAGCAGGTGCTTCTTTGTCTACTTGAGTATTTACCTCTTCGTACGCGTATACCATATCCGTGAATATTCATTTCTCTATATGTACGCTTGTTTCCATATTTTTTTGTTAACTTATCTCTATGATCACTTTGTTTTACAATCTTTTCCCTATAGTCATACAAATATATCACCTGTACGATTAAAATACTAACACACGTATACTCGTTCATAGGTACATGTATGTATACATCTATACTTGATTTCTAATGTAATTTTGCATTCTTGCCTTTAGTAATTCGCGTTTGGGGTTTTGACTGAAACGATCGATTATCTATAGTTTTTTTTTACATACATAACCGTTTACATATAATGGTCTTGACAATAACAAATGATAATTTACTTTTAAAGATTATTTAGCACAAGTTTACATTACTCATTTTGATTTAGTGAGTAATATAGTTGGTTTGCTTATTTATAAGTAATATTCATTTCTGTCAGTAACATAGACTTGTCTTGTTATCGAACTCACTACTGGTGGAGGATTTTGGTAATATACCCTACAGCGCTGCGTTTCAACCGTCACATGGTAGTACTTGATTGTATCAGAAGTTCTGAATTTTTTTATGTTCATAAGTTTTTTTTACTTAGATAATTTAACTGCAAAACTTCGATTATCACTCTGAACGATATCATCAGCACCTACTTCATACAGAAGTGAGGTTTTTGATTATTTCGTATTCACTAAGTCGATTCATCCTGATGACCTTATTTATGATTGACTATATTCCTATCAATTGACCCCTAACCATTTAGTTGGCTGATCGTCATATGGGTTGATAGATCTGACTAATGTGATATGAATCCCCATTAATATAATCCATGTAATGTAAATGATAACCAGTCTAAAGTATTATTCTTCGTTTGTAAATTATAATAAAATATTATGATAATCAGTATCCACAATTTGAAAGGAAAAATATTTGCTTTGAATATCTGAATATGCACTGATTATCTAACCCACTTGCATTGTCCTTTTCTTGAATAACGTAATTGTTATTAACTCACCAAGTACAACTCCATGTACTTGGCTTCGATTCACACTCATGGTACTACCTGGTTGCTCATACAGAACCGGTTTCGAATTTACGACACCGTGATCTCTACCATTAAGCCATCGATCCGTATGGCAAAACTCAGTTCGAAGTGCAAATTTACTCCTACAGTTGTGAATCTTTGTGGCACTACTTCCTCAGACAAAGCAACTTGATAGTGGATGAAGACTGTTAAAAAAACAGATAGACAGAATAGATAATAGTTTAATGCCTAAGAAATTAAATCATCTGGCTTTTGTTTTTAGACATCAGATTCACATATAACACAGTTTTGACAGATTTTTAATGTTTGTTTTGTTGATTATAACTGACTAAACAGGTTGTTTACTTAGATTTACTTATTCTATTTCATATATTGTGCTGCTTACCTAGTGGTTCTTTCAGTGCAAAGGATTGTTGAGGTTGTTGGAGTCAGTAGTGTTGTAGCTGTCGCTACTGTTGTATCTGAGCAGGGATGGCCGATATTATCGATCTTGTTATCTGCAGCGCTTTATCCTACAGCTAGTACCCAGCCTTGCCTTAATCTATTGCTCAGGCACAATAATCCTGACTGATTTATCAAGAAGCCAACTAGTCACTCACACGCATGCATTACAACAACAACAATAAACCAATAATATACAAGATATATATATATATAAGGTCTAGCCATTGACTCATATGTCTGTCATACTATACTAACCAATCACATATCTTCTTCCAGATATGTCAAGTAGTTTTGCATCGGCAACTGACTTCAGTTAAAGAATCATTGAAGACCAGGATGCACCAGCCAGATCATTTAGTCGTAGCATGAGATTCCTCATCTGTGCACACCTACTACCCTACGAAGTTTGAACCCAGGAACTTCGAGCGTCGGGTGGGGGGGGGGATGAACGCTTGAACTTGATATCGTGATGTTTCAATTTATTCAGCTACTTTTCTAACGCCTGCTAACTCCATATCGTGCGTTTTCCGATTGCTGTTAATGGTATTCATGTGGCACCCGATTAATTACCCAAAACAGAGCTGATAACTATGAAACACATGCATACATAGAATATATATTAGTTTGATAAGTCTTGGTGCGACCAGAAAAGTTTGTTTAGCTGAAATTGTGAGGTAAACACTGTTCTATCGAGTTGTGGCATAGTGGTTAAAGCTCCCCATTTTAAACTACTGCCTCATAAATTCGGGCTTCACTACAGGTACTCCGGTTAGTGTTACCGTGTAGGATCATTGGCCTGCACATATAGAGTTTGGCTCAGAGTTTAGTATATCAGTCCACATTTAGCAAATGAGTTACATAAGATCGGAACACAATTGACTGTCATTTATGTCATCTGTAATCCAGCTAAGTATCTATTTGGTAAATTGAAATACCTGGATAAAGGGAGCTAATTCACTAAAAGTAATAGTTATTCAATTCAAGATAGTCAAAGCTATTCAAGTTTCCTTTTACCCATGAAATCGTAATTCGATAACAGGTTATTTTCACTAATTGTAATTCTGTCTCATTTCTGTTTGTTGTTTGTATTAAATTATTTTAGGGAGTGTTTTTTAACAATCAGGATAAATTATTTATTAAAGTTAGAGAGTCAGCTCAGACTATTCAATTATACAGCTGTTTTACTCATTAAATCAGTATCCATAAACGATGTGGAAATATCTTTTAAGTAAATCGAAGTTATTATGACAATAATTAACGTGTAATTACCTTATTACTAGTTCCTAATACTGCTTCTTGTCCATTTCTTTTCTTTAGGAAGAAACACAATTTAAAACATTATGTAGACCAGGTCATTGTCGTGCTGCTAGTAATGGCGATAATGGTGATTTTCCAATATATTTAAAAAATGGTTTTCATCATGATAAAACAGATTCTGTGATAGCAAAATCAATGATTGCTTTCAATGCCCAATCTAAACTAATTGATGGTCAAAATTATTCAATTAAACGAAATGATGACATTGAAAATGTGAAAAGGGATAAAAGTGAAAATAAATTAAGTGTAAACACTGAGGATGAAGATCATGATGGCGATGATGATGATGACGATGGTGAAGATGGTGGTGAATATGTCGAAGTTGGCAGTGATTCGGGCAGTAAACTCGGATATTTATCAAATAATCATACTTCTCCTTCCTTGTCCAATTCTACGAATCAACATTTTTCACTAGAAAGCTGTCCTTCCAGTAGTGTGACAACTGCTACTACTGGTGATCCTCCAATTCCAAATAATGGTCGTCATACAATAAGTTCTGCTTATGAACGTGGAATTCATGCTCCTGCACGTGCTTCTATCACTGCTCTGTCTTTCAATTCACCTGGTAAGTTGTTTCACACATTTAAACTTTTCATAGTGTTTGTTTTCGTGTCTCTTAACCGCCATCTACACTACATATTTGAAGGCTAGTAATATGAAAATACATAAAATGTGACGGAGACCTGTAACCCAGTTACTGAAAGTTGCTATTCCAGGTTCAAGATGTGGATGTCACATCAACCACATTTTCTGATATAATAGCTGACGTGATGAATTCAAACACTTTTGTAAGATGTCTACTTCAAAATTCTTCAGTATTTCAACCATTCATAAACAAATTGAACTGAAAATCAAACCTGCTTCAATCATAACTGCATCCAGGAAAAGCAGAAAACTTCGGCTGTCTTGTATTTTGTACCTTTATGGATTGCGGTCTAAAAATATGTGTATATCAACGGGATTACTATTTAACGAGTTAGAATAAGATGTACTATTTTTGACTAGTCTCCATCGTTGGTAATCATAAGTAGTTAATCACGTGCATTGACCACTTCACCTAATACGAATTCAGAGATGTCGCCTGACTTTTGGTAGTTCGCATTACTTTTGGGGTAGGTGAAATGTCTGTCCGTCAATTAAATTGCGGCCATGATGCGCCAAAGCTTGTGAAATATGGCTTATAGAAGTCGAATGAAAGCGTTTTGTGGCGTATCCTAATCATACATACCTTTAAGGCACTGGCTGTTTATCGTAGGACGTCCAATCGATAAATTCTGAAGTTAGGCATTCGTTACTATAGACGGATGGTAAGTCGGTTAGTGATACTGTGAATCTTCACCTACTGAGACGATTGCCACATGCGTTATGTTTGCGTACTCACTGCTTAACTCTCCGCTTAATGTCTGAACTAGGGATCGGTTGGCAGAAAGCTAGAGATGGGATTACTTCGTGAAGTTATTGACTATTGCGATGAACCGTATTAGTTGCTGCGGTCGACCTAGTTGGGGTCCGTGAGCATTAAAGGCGAACAGTGGTTAGAGAATCTCTCACAATCACACAGATGTATTCACTCTTCGTTTTTTAGACACTATTTCATACATTTATATTTTAAAGATTTTGAATTATACTCTCTAGTACATATTCTTTCTCACTATCATTGATACTATTATAGATAATAACTTCATTTCTCTTGTGCGACCTGTTAGATCTTTTTTACCGTCCTAATGTATTAGGACAGTTTGAGTTGACACTCACTTGTATCCAACTCAGTGTTGTTTATAACTGTCTGACTCCTGATATCCGTAATTTGTAGTAGTAATCAAAAATCTCTGTATCCTATTTTTCTCAAATACTAATGTTAGTCATCAATCGATGTTTTACAATGTTTGTTAGACAGTTAATTCGAGTTTTAGGTTAACCTTAAACGTAATTTAAGAAATATCAAGAATATTTTCATACATTACTTTACATAATCTGTTTGAACTAGATTAATATTTACTGGACAAATAAGTTTTATCAGTCTACAGTCACTGACTTTTCATATGAGCCACATCAGAAGATTCAGATTCAGGCGTTCAGTATCGGCAAAATAATCATGATTTGTATCTTCAGACCTTAGATGAAATAATTCAGAATTAGTCATACTGGTCCAAGTAAATCCTTCTTTTATTTCTCACTGAACCTAAAACAAATAAATTTTTTTCATCAATTCTTATTTCCATTTCGTTAACTTCGTTTCTCTCTGTGCTGATGTTAAGTTAACAACTTAAATAGGTTTCATATTGTTTGTCCGAAAGTTATCCTCACCTTCTAACATATTTTTATTTCTTCTTTTGACCAGTTTATTTGTATTTATATTCATCTTTTTCTGTCGAAATTAAGTTGGCAAAACCGCTTCCAAAGATAGTGGTGTCGATTCATCTGCTGTACTGTATCCAAAACAAGCAGTCCCACCACCAGTTTATACCAATCTCATTCAATTGGCTCATGCAGCACAACGTAAATTTTCCATGTCACAATTACCCATTGTACATTCATATGAAAATGTGGATAATAATGCATTAGACAGACTTCGTTATGATAAAATTGATATGAACAGTTGCCAACAATTTTCTAATCCTCATCACTCACCAAATCGTAACTCAATATCTATGAATCCACAACAGTATCATCAATTGACAAATGTTTCACCAAATACTGCTACTAGTAATAATTATAATTGGTCTGTTTCAGGTAGTTTAAATAAACTTCATTTAAATGATTCAGGCAAGAGTCAAACAAATAGTGATGAAAAATATGTTAAACCTTCGTCAGGACTAAAGTCACCAGTTAAAAAATTAACTAGTAGTACAAGTTTATCTAGTTCATGCTTTGGTTCAAAAAATTGTCTGGATAATTTTTCAACATCTGATGTCACAGCTGCTTCCACCACTGTTGTTAGTAATAATGGTATTCATTCTTACCAAAGAAGTGGAACAGATCCATTCAGCCTGGAAATGGATGAACTTGATCAAGTTATGCCAGGTAAGTTTCATTTATAATAAAAATCACATAAGCGACCTTCAATGTGTTGTTTTATATAAAGTAAAGAATAAATTATGTATTCTCTAAGCATACTTTCACATCTTCGCTGTTGGTGTTCAAATCTCATCAAAACACGTCCTATAATTATGGACAATATTTTCACTTGTGGTTCAGGCTTGTGATATTATAATATATTAAATATTTAATCAACTAAGTATCGCAACTGATATTTGTTTCGAAAATCAATACTAGGATCACGGTCGTCTGAACTTGATAGTTAGGGGTTCTATTCAGAGAAAATCGATGACTGCAATAAGTCAGAAAACTAAGACAAAATATAGGAAATGATTGAGTTAAGTATCAACTTTTTAAGTCATTCGTCAGAGATGTATAATTTTTTTCTACTCCCTTTTTATGATTAATGATGATACCTGATTGTATCAAGATTGCTACACAATCTATTATATGTACTAAGTTCTACGGTGCCTGTGACTGACTGACTGACTGACTGGACAGATTAGGTGCCCACTACACTTACTCATGCATTAATACTTGTTAGTAACGAGAAGACACGGATGCTATCACTTATATCGGTATAGACTCAGTCTGTCAACCTACACAGAAGGGGTCTCGTGTTCTAAACCAATTAGATCCAATGAACATATGAAGACAGCTGTTTGAACACAAGATCATCAGATCTTACTGACTAAATACTTGTGGAACAATCTAAAATTCTAACTTTTATTCGAAGTAAACACTGAATATATTGTCTAGAACGACAACGACAACTCCACAATTAAGCCCACTAACTCATCCGATATATCACTTAAGTCATCCACCTGAGCTGTAATCCATTTGACTATATCACATTTGATCAGTTTGAGGATTTTCGAAGGCTTTTTTTTAACTTGTGTTAGTGTAAGATGATGAGAATTAAGTTAATTCACGTTGTGTTAACCTTAGCAGAAATTTGTTTCTTTCCTTCAAAGACTCTTACTCTGGTAAACGCGTTTTTTATTGGGGTATATATATATATATATATAGTTCTTTTGTTCACAGTATACAAATGCTTATTATTATTCGTATTGTTTTCTGTTTCCTCTTCTTTTTATTTCCTGCGTGGTTTGTACTTTTTGTGCCACCTACTCCATCGGTAGTTGATGTGTTGATTTTTTCATCTTTGATTAATTGCCAGTTGATCAACATTTATATGTATATATTTTTTAACTAATCAGTTAATGTCAGTAATAATATATTATGACGCTCAATAGATTTACGCCTAAACACGTGCATAATCGACTAACTTTTGGTGCACTGCCTAGTTATCATCCTAGTTTGTATACAGCATCAAACGTTTCACTCGCTGGTAGTTGTTTTTGTTTAACTAATACTGAATTATTATCAAAGCGTAATTTATGTTGTAAACAGAATTTTCCAGTTAGTTGTGATCAACTGAATGAGGGTGTTGTCGAATCAACTGTAAATTTAAATTACCAACAAGATTTATTTGCACCTCATTTATATACTCAACAGAGTCATGACGAACATTCAAGTTATTCTAATTCTGATGAATCGGATGTAAAGGTTTGTGACAGTACTGTTGGCCGCCATCCGCCTTTCAATCATCATCATAGTATGATGATTTTACAACGAACAACATCTGATACGAATAACGCACCATTTCCTCCTACTAATGTCAATCGATCACCTCCACCCATACAACCAAAACCTATTCATTTAAAGCATATTTCATTCGATAAGTCAGTATCATTTAAATCGAAAAACAACAGAATCTACGTCTATGTCACGTCCATGTCCTCCTCGTCGAACATGTAGTATTTTAAGCTCAAGTAGTTTAGTAACATCTGGTGTTAGTATGCCGTGTGATTTAAACGTGCCTGATCTGTCATCGTCACCACACCAATGTAAAGATTCTTATGAAGGTAATTAGTTTTTCCAAATCATTAAAATATTTTTTTAATATCCGCCTAAATGCGAATTAAAGAAAAGGGATTAATAAGTCTAATCCTCATACAAATTTATTTTTAATCATTCATTTTATACATGTGTGCACTTGTTTAATGCCTTAAGTTAGTGAGTGCTTTGTTAATACCTTTTACCGCCGATTTCTACATTGAAATCTCTATTTGAATTGTTCACGCATACATTTATTTGCACCTTATTTAGACAAAATGTAACAGTTCGACTGCCTTGTTTGAGTTTTCTGTATTGAGTTGAGGTGTTCATTTGTTAACTCACATACTACTATTAATGAACTGGTGAATGAAGGAGTGTTCCTTTTGTGAACAGTAGAATTATACAGTTTATTTTTTGAGCATTAATATCTGTGTGTCTGTATGCTCTGTGATTGTGCACGTATTGTTATATTTCACTTCTGAATTCATATTTATTTTTACGGAATACTCTGTTGTTTACATGTTGACATATCCACTTATATCAATAGTATTACATGAATGCTATAGATTTATATTTGGATTGTTTATCACCTTTACACTTGTATTGCATAGTCCTGTTCCGCTCATTCAAAAAGGTAACCCCAATAATATGAGTTGTATTCACAAAAATGAGTGGAATTACGTAACTTCCAGTGTGAATAACTGAACTTGGAACTTATTAGGTTGTAATCTGTGAAAACATTTGAAATTTATTCAAAAACTGACCAATTGTTGATCTTAGTTGTAGTATTATTTCAAATCAAGGTACACCATGTAATCGTTTCTTCTTTGTATGAGACCTCTTATTAGTAGTGCTCTAGTACCTTCAGGTCTGTTGACAAACGCTTAATCAATTGAGCCACTTAGTTGGTAGTTCACTGATACACTTCCAACTTTATTATTTACCGCTATACAATTGTTGACAATTGTTTTACTCCTTGCACGTCTGAATTTCATCAACTACGATTTCTTACTAGAACTTCAGGAGCATCTTGAAGGAAGTTGCTTATGAGCTGGCTTAAAATAATGGTGAAAAGAGGTAGGTAAACTTAAAGTATTGACTGTTTAAGTAATCAGCTTAAATCCTCATCATTATAACATTTATTGCGCTCCCAAAATTCTATTACTTATTTATCCACTTGTAAGTTTCATTTCGATGCAATCTTCCTGTTTAAGCCGTTGCACATATCATGTTATTATTGACTCATTGGATAATAGGTACAAACAAATGAGAATGTATTTATATATGTAATCATTAGATAGTTACTTTTAACTCATTGTGTTTAGTTTACTAAGGAATCTATGGGCACAGAGTGTGGTACATCGCTTATAAAGCTTCTTATGTTCTCATATAAGATCCAAGCACTATTATACACTTACATGTCTAGGTTTTTGTACTGAAAATTCCATTCTTCATGTATTAATAAACTGTTAATGTAACTCACCAAATACAGATGTTTTTACTCGGTTTTGAGCCACTCTCTGTTCATGGTTGCTAGTGATACTACCCTCCTAAAGTAGATAAAGTGGAGGTGAGGATTTTAACTTGCAACATGGTTGTTAAAAATTGTAAACTGGCTTCTGCTCTACATTAGAAAAGCTGATAGTAACTTTTTATACGATTAAGTTTATTGATTTGGGCCAACAAATTCTTATTGCTAAATATGGTACATACAATTCTTATTGTCGATAGTACGTTGTATGTTTGCAATTTTTTAGAAGGAAACTTCTATTTCCTTTAGTATTGAGCAGATGTAAGCGATAATTTCGGTTGAAACTTTCTGTACATTCTAATATTCTTTTTATCCCTTCACAGTTATAATGCCCTTTTATTCTTGACGATGCTTTTGTCTTCATTGTAGCACTTTTACGTTAGTAGTTAAATGCATTTAAGCACACTGAAGCTTTCAAAAGTTTATGTGATTATGAAATATCATCAAGTCTCATTCAGTAAACTATGACTCACTGTAGCATCAAGATTTAATGATTACTTTCGATATATTTTAGATATAATATTCCAGGGCATAAGTCCATGTATTTCTGCTCTATAACTTAACTATCATATGCAATTTTACTAAGCTTAATAACCTGGCTTTGAAAACCACTGACATGCTTGTGTTCACATTGATGTTTTTGGTAGTAACAGAAGTATACAAAGAGCAATTAGGTACGTAATTGATATTTGTATATTTAGACAAATAAATAGTGATGAAATATGGAGTATTTGGTACAATAGTCGGAAAATTGTATTACGTAAATAATTGTATCCAGCTTTCTCCCGACTTATTTTAATTCTAAGTTAGGTAAAGCGGCTTAGAGTTCCGACCACTTTACCGTGAAAGAATAGTATGAGTTTAGAGTAAGGAAAACCCATTCCAAACATACTTGAGACGTTAAGAAGATATTTTAAATGTCGTTTTTATTCGGCTAAACTATGTCGTTTGTATATTTCAAGTCGATGAAAATTCTTTAGTAGGTCGGCACATCAAAGTCACATGAATGAGATCGTTTGAATTTCAGGCCAATTCTTGATATCGAATCCAACAACCTAAGCAACACTCAATCATAATCAATATGAGCTCTCAGTGACTAACTGTAGGAGGCATTTTCGGACATCTGTTGAAGAACTATCACGAATTGATTGTAGCTAGAAGTATCAGCCAGTGGATGCCCTCTTAGTGGTCTATTAGTTAAAAGTTTACAGCGCAGCTTGATTGTGCTGGAACCGATTAATACTGGGAATGTGGTGTAAACCACTGAAGAGTCAAGTATCTAGCACTTTTGGTTTTTGGTAGCTTTTAAACCCAGGTCATTTCGTGATATCGAATTCAACAGCCTTTGAAACACCCAATGATAATCGTATAATTCATTGATGATATAATGTCCATACCTCATAACGATTGTTAATGTAAAGATATTTTTATAGTTTATTGCTATTCATCATTTTTTTTGCAATTCCCCAAAAGCCTGTACATATAATGTCTGTTAATAATGTGATTACCTCTCAAAAATATTGCCTGTATCTCCCATATTCCTCAAAAATGTGTTCTGATGATCTATGGTTCATGTAGCTAGTTTATTTACTCGCCTTAGAACCACATGTTTTTATGTAGTACTACCTCACCGTTAACGCTGGGTTCCAACCTTCAACTCTATCCATCGGCTTTAACTATAAAGCTCTTACCTGCAACTGTCAGGAAACTGTTGTAACAATGATATCTTTATTCAATACTATACATTTTGTTACACCAAGCAATTCTTAGCTTCAGCTGAGCAGTATTGCAAAATGTTTCTGCTTAACATTCACTGAAACTGTAACTGTCCGTATATACCACCGTTTTTTAATTAGCTGTACTTTTGTTACCAGTCCGGCTGCTACGACCACTTTTCTATCCATCGTATGCAGAATCCATACATTCCAATGTGTTTATCTCTCTTTCATGGGATAGATAAGTGGGAAAATATACCAACGACAGCTTTGTTTCCACTTAAATTTTATATTAATTAGTACCATATTAATTTGTAAGCCTTTTGGGATTGTGTGTTAGTAAGTACAAACGACATCCATAGTCAGCTTGTTCTAAGAAATTTGAAATAGTATAGTTAACTGTAATATAAACAAGGTTAGAAAGCAGATGGCCTTAAACATATGAGCAGGCTGGCATGTATATAACGTATGATTATAAACACTGAAACTAGTTAACACTAAACTGCTGGTTATTATGCGACAAAGAAGGACATATGAAACTCGTAAACTAGCTTCTATATTTTTATAGTATGTTACTCATTTCGTCGTAGAAACGTCCAAGTTATATATTTACTGCTATCTATAAAATATGACTATGATCTTATATTTTGATTGTATAATCACGTTAAATATACATCAGAGTACTAAGAAATACGTATGCCCACTAAGCTAACAATCTACTTCAAATGGAAAATTTAAAAAGTAGGAGTAGCCTATAGTCTATTGATCATATTAGAGAAATACTGTAACAAAGTGATAATAATACTTATTATTAGAGGTGTAAAATAGTCGAACAGACTCAAACTGTAATGATTCTTTTTTAGTTTGGATTCAAGAATCACGATAATATCTGTATACGCTTCAAGATGTTACAGGGCACAGTTTATGCATATTCAAACATAATATAAAGGACTGGTAGTTGATTTACGTTACTAATTTACATATTCTGTTTTTCTTTCATGGGATCTGATTACTGTCAATCAAGTGAAGAGGCAGTTTGTACTGTCGGTCGTGATTTTATTAGTAAATCACTTTGAACGAATTCATATATAAGGAAAAACAACCTATTGTGAGATTAATTTTATTTTTAAACTCTTCGATTTACTATCATCCTGATTTACTAGATAAATTCTAGTTTATCTATGGTGACAATACACAAGTTTATGATTGTGTTTCTGCTACTTATCATTAATAAATTAAACTAGTCACTCGATTTGTCTCAGTTCATTTCAGTCTTTATGTTCTTATTATTGTTTATAACAATTTACTAAGGAACAATTGATTACAAATGTAATTCTGTGAATTTGTGAGTTGTATTTTCCACGGTACCAGTAAACACCAACGAGTGCCGGCAGTCTATTTCGTTCTATTATGAAACTCTTCAGCAGTGCATTCTCATAACCCGATCAAGGACAGAACCCAGTGGCTCTAATAGTTGTGTTCCGTGTTACACCCAAAGGTATTGGAAGAAGTGCTTATTACTGAACAGTCTTATACTAGGACGCAACAGCTATCCATTTCTCCATTGTTTTACATAGTATCCCAACAAACATTAATCAATGAAGAATAAAATCGCTAAATATTATATCGATCCTCATAAAATCCCTTCAAGTAATTCCATGATCAATCTAATTGCTAATTATTACAAAATTAAAACAACAAATAATAAATAAACAAATATCTTTTGCAGATGTACACATGTACCCAAAAAATACTGAACTGAATAGTTTCTTCTGCTTCTGGTTGAATGAGAAATGCTTTATTGCCTTTTTACATTTGAATAGATAGCCTTAATGTATTTCATTTTCCAGATATATTTTATTAACGTGGCATATAGTGCCATCCTTTCAACAGTTGGACCTCACCTTAAGCATATATATATATATATATATATATATATATATATATATTATTTATTATTTATTTATTTATTTATTTATTGATTTGTGATAATACTGATCTGGTTGACTGTACTGTACAGTTTCTGATGTTTTAGTGTGAAAATTATCATCACTATGTAAAATCTTCTTGAGGAATGAAATATAGAAGTGATGAATAGTCAGGATATTAGATATTGAAATCACAGTGTGAAACATTATATATTAGCTTTGTTTGTTTAAAGGTCAACTAAAATGTCAGGAAGTATGTATGCATCTGTGATTATGTACGTTAATTCAAGCTATTAAGCAGTACGTCGATATATACATATACGTTTTCTCTAACCAATGTTTACTAGATTACCACTAATAACTAGGAAATATTAGAGTGACGTTTGACTTGTTTTGTAATTTTCCGGTAATACACACTCATTACTCCACAGGTAATTGAATTAAGGCAATTTAAAAAATCTGATATTTTTTGACTATTGAATGGAAATTCTATTTGCGTTATTCCCATGGTTAATCTACACTATGATGTTATCATCTAATGGTATTGACGAGGTCGCCTATCGGCATACGTATTTGCTGATCGCTTTGTGATAATACGGACGAGACGGTTGCCGTACATAAACTTTACATTGTTTTAAGATTGAATTAGACTTTCACCAACGTTTACTCTTTAACAGACGAAGAAAGACGAACATAAACAAACAGGTATTTTATCAAGACGGATAAATAATAAGTAATTAAGTGTGGTAGGTTTTGTTTGTGTATATGCATACATATTCCCACTAGATTGAGCTATGGTTTTTGGTAAGACTTGGGGGAAACTCCTAGGAAATCGGAACCTATTTTTATATCTATAAGCTGAATCACGAATCTGTTGCTTCTCGTTTCACCATTTTTAAGTGTAATAACTCATTCCCCCTGTGTCCATTAATCTAAATAAACTACACAACTTTGTTGTTATTCTTATTCACACCCATAAGTTTTATTTATGTTTACTAAGTGTTGATGATTCATTTACATTCACGTAATCACTTACGATGATTCTATTGAAATAATGAAATGTATTGATTTATTGTTTGTCTATTCTGTTTCTTCTGCATGATAATTTCATCTCTCCCATCCCTTTTATTTCATCGTCTTATTCTTTACTCATTTTATACTCTTCATCATTATTGGAACTATACTTTAAGTCTTCTGTTTGACATATTCCACTGTAAAAAAACAACCTTCTTGAATTATGTAGGATCCTTTAAATTAATCAATTACATAAAGATATTTTAGATATGATAGTTATACTAGAAACGATTTTCAACCCAAGTGGAGAATTTTCGACGTTGTTGTATTTTGCCAACAAAATGGTCCGAAACTGACTAGTAACTTGTTCTTTTAATTTGGAATTTGTTTTGTTGTCTGCTCTTTGCAGTGAAATAAAAGTGTGTTTTGTCAGCGTCTCCATCAAACGTTACTGTTTCATCTGCCTATTCTTAGTCAATAAATAGACATCTTAGTAGAAGATCGAACCCTGAAAGTTTTGACGCGGAAAGCGTTATTTGTGGTTTTAGGTCGTTGATGAAAATAAATAACAATGAGGATAGTTAATGCTTATCTCATAGATTAGTTAATTAAAGTGTAAATAGTATCTCTCATTGATCCCTTATTCTTTTAAATGTTTCTCAGTTTTGTTATAATGATGTAATGCTCCTTCCTTTTTTTCCTTACACTTGAATTTTACTTAGTATTAGATATAATCAGTGAACAGTTTAAGAATCATTTACTGTTTTCTAATTGATCATAGCTGAACAGAAAGCATCCTTAGCCTTAAATGGATAACACAACATGAATTTAATGCTTTAAGCTTATTCATATTAGAAGTATATACTGCAACTATTGGATACTATTATAATAATAACTTTGTTAAGTGGGACATATAATCTAGCAGAAATTTAGATAAAAAATGTTCTTATGCCTATTTTAGCGATATTATTGTATTTCATGAAATTATCAACTGTCCATCTTGACGATATGTGCAAATGTTTCACTTCTTTAGTTGTACAATGCATAGGATGTATTGAATTGTAAATATCTTAATTTATTGAGTTTTAAAGCAAAATAGCTCTAATAATTCAGACATGTTTTTATAATAATCGAAAGAAAAGGACGTCATGCAGTGTATTCCCTCTTACTCCTTTATGAATAATAAAATTGACATCTGTAACTAACTTACTGCGTCATAATATTGTATAAATAAAATACGTTCAAATTCAAAATAATACTTATTTAAACAATATTTCGTCTTTGCATTGAGGTTGTTTTGTAGAGATGAGGATTAAATTTAGTTGTTTATGTTTATCACCGATTGTTGTTTGTTAGGTACCAGTGAAAACCAAAAACACATCGGGCATTTATTTTGTCCTAGGATGTGACTCCTCAGCAGTGTGTACTCTGGATTCTGCCATGGAATTCAACTCAGGGTCTTCAGGTTTCACGGCAAACACTTAGTCATATGCACCACTGTCCATTTGTTGTGAGTTAGTCACCACCAATTTCAATGGAAAATTGTCACGCTATATCAAAATTTGATGCAAAATTAGAATTTTACCGTTGAACACCGGATAGTGGTGGAATACCGAAGCCATAGTAGTTGGAAAACCATTCAATCCACCAGTCGATCAATCGAAATACATCGAATTTCAAAAGCTACTCGGCTGCATTGAGTAGAAAGTGTTTGAATTCTAGTTCAATTGAATTCTAATTATACTTAAATCACTTAGCAACATTCCGGATGTTCAGTATTTACATGTTATAAGCAATCACTCCCCAGCTTGCTTTATCCTTCACCTCTACTCTGCTTGATTTTCAGTTGCACATTCATCGTTCTTAGCATTTCAATTAGTTAGGTTTTAAATATTTATCTACCTTTGTGTTTGAGACATGTATTATGTATCCTCAACCACCACCTACCTGCATACACATTATTGGTTAGTATAGGAGTAAGAAAAGATAATTTAAGTGGTTAGATTAAATCATATCATTTGTTAAGGGAGTCGGTGACTGATGATGTGAACCGTGTTGGTATGTGTAGCCTTCTTTTCTGGATGTCACACGATAATCACTGACATTGATTAGAGATATTTTGTGATATTGTTTGGAATCGGTTACAGAGATGCATTCATTATTTAGCCCTCTTTGAATCTTATTATAACTTCATTCATACTTTTTCATTTCTTTTTCCTGTTACTCATGTTTTTTAAGTTAATCTCGTCGTGTCTATGTGGTATACGAACTTCAGCTAATATACTTATGTATCAGGCTCTACGTTATTTACAGCTGACTGACATTAGCTTTAAATATTCGATATGTTGCTAGGCCATTCGAATACTGATACAGTGGTCTAAAGCTTAGACAGTCCCTCGCATGATACAAGGTTCTTGAACTCAACTCACAGTTAGAAGTCATTGATGCGCGCTACTAAGGAGTCTAACTTGAATAAGACAGCTGTCTAATTCTTCCTGGTGTTCAACGACTTTAACTAATGTCAGTCAAACTTTGGCATCAACAGATTGTATTATACGTGACTTGTAATATTTCTCCATTGATTTCTAATCACTTTGCATTTATGCTACTTAGAAGAGCAAGTAGATATTTTTATGCCAATGACCTATTTCTTGTCTTTTCTAAGCTTTCTAAATATGTATATCGTAGCAAAATGTTGATTGTACCTTTATATCCAACCGTTTTTGCGTTACTCTTTGGCCATTTATATATGTGTGCACTAAAAATAACGCTATGAAACTACCACAATTACACACGTATTTCCTACTTTATTTGGTACTCTTTTGACAAAATATGCTATGCTTTTATGCTCTGTTTTGTACGCGAATGTCAAACAAATTGCCTACTATGTACATTGTTTTTCCTTATTGAGTTCTTTTTTTCAAAACATCAATTATTTTAGGCTCTAGTCGTGGTTCATCAATCACAATGGCCAGTTCAACAACAAACTGATTCATTGCCTAGTTCTAATGGTAGTCCAGCCTTGTTAGGTTATCATGCGACCAGTAATATTAATAATAATAATACAAGGAAATCAATCTCATTCAATCAGAATTCACTTAATAATGAGCATGCATTAGAGGTTAGTTCAAATTCCGCTGTTTTTTCATTAAATTAAATTTTCTAAAGAAAATCAAATAGTTTTAGTCGAAATATTTGATTCAATTAACGGAAGAATCAGATCCTAGGAAAAATTACTATTATCATTCGTCTATGTGAGGAAGTGCTCATGAATAAAACATTAGAACTTAGTGAACTTTCGCAGTTTATAGTGACTAGTGATTTATGATCGTTTGATTCACTTTTCGATCCCAGCTAAATTATAAAATCACAGAATTGATGTCTATGTTGTAAAATAATTAGGTAATTTCGGGACTTATCTCTTTGAAAACAGTTTCTTTCTTTAGGTAAGCTGGTAACAGATTGTAGCCTTCAGTGGTTCTTAATGAATGTTCATATTTTATAAATCTTCTTTGATTTTCTTTCTAAACTGTCACTCAGTTGTTAAGTGAAGCCTCCATTTTAGTTGCTGGTTTGTCCGCTAAGTGCTCGAATAAGGTAGAGGAAAACGATTTGTTAGTACTTATCATTAATATGCATATCTGTGAAATTGCATGGATCGATCCTTTACAGTGCATAAATGCTTCTTTTTCGTAGCGATTCTCTCTTTATAAGTATATCTGTCATTTCAAAGTGACAAACGTTCTTTAAAACGTCTGAAATAATGTTAGTATATTTGCTATGTGGAATTCAAGACGTGTTTTTTTATCCTTCCTTTGAACTCATCATCTGAATTTACGTGTTTAATGCTGATTTCAACACTGAAACTTGAACTAAGATGAATTACGAACCCTTACTAGTTAGTCACTGTTGTATTTAATAACTGATAATACTCCGTAATCTTCTTAAACCGTGAACAACAGAGGAGTTGCAATTATGTGGTTACAATATGATGAGATAGATTAAACAATGGGAATTTAATTCACTAAAATGGAGTAAAATGATACGCATTACAAATATTGTAATTCAATATTTAGAGGACTATAAATAGTGAAATTCTCTGTCCTATTGTGACCAACTCTCAAGAATGTCATCCACCGTCTGTAATCACTGATGTACCAACTTCAATCGGATAGTCTGTTCTTACCAATATAGTTGAGATCAACAGTCAATAACTTTGTGAATTGATATCGTGTTTTAGTTTATCTGCTCTTATTTTTCTCTATACTTATTCCTTCTCCAGCCATCAATTCACGTCGACGTAGACGTTGGTTAAATTTATATAATGTATGTTTCAACAACAGTCTATAAGTTTATTAGCTTATGACAGTAGTTTACATTTTAGATTCACTGTTGCATAAGGTGAATTGTTTTCTAGTTTCATTTAGACTCACATTATTATCATCGAATGTGACTTCAAAATGTACTTCAATTGCTTCATGACTGGTTCAACTCGAGTTTTCATTTTTCTCGAACGTTGAATAACTATACGAAAATGTAATTTGCACATGGAAGAAATTGTTTTAGTTAAATATCTTTCTGATATTTATCAGTCTTACTAAAAAAGCAGAGTTTTTTTTCATCTGGTTGTTTATCAAAGCTCTACATTACAATATATATATATATGAATATAATTTACAATAATAATAAAGTAAATTACCAAACCAATGGTGGTGTGTTACATAATGTTGTTTCCCTTGTCAGGTTGAATTTATGTAGCTTCACTGAAATAGTGATTATATAACATTTTTCATCTTTTATGCTTTCATCGTATATTTATTCTTAGAATAAATCGCACTATGCAACTCCTGTAATCAAAAATTCATCTTATCAGTGCTCTGCTGCTGCTGGTCAAGTATCCAGTCTGTTAAAACAATCATCATTGGTCAGTAGTCCAGTTTGTATGAACAATGAATTGACTAACCCACAAACCGTTTATGAAACAAAAGATGTTTCAGATAGGATAGCTACAACTCCTCCTCCACCACCGCCCCCACCTCCTTTACCCTATATTTCCTTCATCATCATTTACCAACTAATTCATCGATAATACCACATTCATCACTCGTTGAGATTGCGCCTGCAAAGTCCGGTAAAAATTGATACTTCCTTGTAGAATATTCTTTTATGTACTTTTTTAAAATCTAGTTTAAACTCGAAATCACTTTTTAGAACTAAATCCAGTATGTGGCTTTAAATTTGACTAAAATTGTGTTAACATTTTCATAAAATAGTGCAAGAATTACTGTAATGTATTATTGCAGTCATATGTTCTACACTATTTTAATGGAATAAAGTTGGATCTAGTACGAATACGTATATACCCAATTAACCGTACATCACATTAACATATGAAGAGAGAAAGTTAAACAAGACATAAATCAAAAGCAAGGAATCAGCTAACTTCAATACATATCCAAATATTGAAACAATAATTCGAATGGAGGAAATAAGATCGAAAAATGAGACATTATGAATGACACTTAAAGTTTGAAGGAAGACGTAGTATCTATATGACATTCTCCCTAAGATTTGTTCTGCACTATATCTTACAATAATCTTTTCACTGTATTTGTATCTGTTGTCTGACGTGCTGTGTTCGGTATTATTCTGACGCGTTCATAAAATGCAGTGGCAGATATCTCTGAATTATTGAAATGAAATCATTGTTGTAAACTACACTATAATATCCAGGACTCACACAATATGTAAACGTAAATATGGCCAACAATGCCTTATACAACATACTCATTGAATATTGACATTGCTAATAACTTCAGCTTTGAGAAAACAATATCACCGAAAATGTGTCCGCCTGCTGCGAGCCTACATGAACACTTAGCAAGTCTGTCAGTCGTTTGTTTTGACTCACTTAGCTCTTGTAATTACAGTATAACACTTTTAAATTATCCAGTTGGTTAGCGTTTTGTCAGTCAGGTGGTTGAAGTCATCTGCAGGTTGGTCGGCACTTATCAGCAAGGTATATATGTAGCGTTGATGAAAATAATGCTTTGTGTGGGATTTTAACTCGGATCATTCTGTATCATCATCTAGGACGTTACCACTTAGGTATTTTGGCCAATACTGATCACTATGACAGTGTTTTTATTGACTGAGGAGTAACCAGTAATGAGACAATAATATCATTGGTCAGCTGTAAATCACTATAAGTATCTTATCCCTTACGAAAGAAATATACGAACCTTGTATGGATGTATGTATTGTTTGGTTTCATTTTAATTACCTGTCAAAAAACTCATTAAGTAACTCATCCTATGGTGCATCAGTTAAACATGTTTTCTTTTCATTCAAACAATCAACTTGGCTTCGCTTTTCCGGTAATGTCATTACGAATCACTCACTCACTAATGACCTGACCGTAAGTGCTGGATGCAACGCACTTACTGAATATTTAAGACGTTGAAGATTACTGTAGCTATATTTTCTAGTAACCGTCAATTCATTTTTTACACTTTTTTAAAGACGACTACATTTTCTCTTTTATTTGCATGAGTAATATGATTATTTAAGTCGCTTTAGTTTGAGATATAATAGTTATGCTGTGTGATGCATTAAGATTAAGGTTGAGAAATATGAAAACACAAACATTCCATAAACCAGTGAGATGACTTTTTGTAGATACTGGTCGTAAAGTTACTGCTACTAACCGGATATCCTGCACTCACTAGTTTTCCACAAAGTAACTATCTATGAGATAATTTATATTCGTGAAAATTTGATTCCTCTTTTCTGTTCATTATTTTAGATTGCGCAGAAAATCCATCAACAAATTTAGTCTCCGTAGAAACTGCTAATCTTATGTCTGAATTATCTTCTCAATTACAACAACTTGCTGCACGTACAAATGATATCAATTTCTCACCATCAAAATCAAATTTTAAAACAAATAATGCATTTTCTCATCACAAGGAATGCATAAAACATAACGAATTTGATTTACCTCCACCACCTCCATCATCTATGTTTACAGAACAATATTGTAGTGGAGTAGTCAAATCAGATTGTCCTTCGATTCGAACTACTAACACTAGTAGTACTTCCTCTAAGTCTACTGTTAATAATCCTGGTGAAGAAATAATTGATGATGAAGATTCAAATATGAATTCATCACCATTTCTCTTAGCATTAAAACAAAGTGTAAAACAACGAGCTGATCGTTTAGCTGCTAAAAATTCAACAAATGTTTAAAAACTATTATACTACTGCGAACTTTATTTCTCCATTATTTGTTTTCAGAAAAAAAGTACAACCAATACAAAAGTAGTTAATCTTTGAAACGCACTGGAAATTTCTATGCGTAAAAATATGTGTTTCAACTGATTGAATAGGGAACTAATTACATATAGGTACTTATTACCTGATAAACTATGCTGATAACATTCAGTATTTATCTGCATTGCCATCATCATCATCATCCTAATCGTCAGTATACATAATTATTTTTATTATGAAATTGAATGACAATAAGAAATACATTTACTGTATTCTTAATACTTTTTATTTTCTTAACGTTGCTGTTGTTGGTTTCATCATACAAAATTAGATCTCTTCATATTAATGAATATATCATGTACCAACTGACACCACCAGTTCCACGTAATTCATCTTTTTTGTCTCTATTTATTTGTAAATAAATGTTAAATTATTTTAATTTTATATGATAATCATATGATTTTTTTGGAAGGTGGGGGGAGAGAAGGGGTGTTTTTGTTGGTAAATTTTCTTTTTCATTTCTTCACGCAAACATTTACATATATATTTATATATTTCATCTTTGTCATCATCATATTACTTTTAAACTGTGATGAGTAGTAAGTTGTAAGCATTGACTATGTCTAATATTATTTACTTGTTCTCTGCTCTTTATTTGAGATGTTTTGAAACTAATGTTTTACGTACAACCATTACACAACATTATTTTACTCTTTATCTTCCCTTCAGGTTCTTTTTGTTTAACTTTTTCCTTTTCTTGTGAAAAAATAACGTTATTATTCTTTTTTTACTGAAAAACAAAACCGGTCATAAGTACATACTTCAAATTGATCGACTAACTATCTGGCTTAATGAAGAATCTTTCACAATCGATTCTAATTAGAGATTTTGATAGGTGGATAGGCAGATGACTACCAAGTGATAGATATGCATACACATATTTATGTATATTTACAATTCATTTCATCTATTTCTAATCATTGGAATATTTTACACATTGAGGTTTTCGTTATGTAAAACTAAAAGAAATACAAGCACAGTATTACGTTCAATTTTAAGTTGTTATTATTACTAGCACTTTTCTTTATGTTTGTGTATATGCTAGTGTTCTCGGTTTTCGTCGCCATCTTTTTCGCGTTTCAAATGATATGGTTTATTCAAATGTTTATGTTGGTTATCATAATGAATTATACATACATCTTTTTCTTTAAACAATAGAAAATAACAAAATATAACCATTAAATGTTTTTCGATTTATTTACATTTCTAATACTACAATCATATTTTGGTATAGAAGACGCTTTTTTTATAATGGTATGCTCTGTGTTGACAATGTGTTTCCAAGCTTTATTTCTACACTGTTCCATTATCTTCATATTGATATTATTGAATAATGTGTTTCTTACTATGTGTGTGCTATACTGTCAGCTTTGTCTGTCCTTACTATCTTGTATCTATCTGTCTAGCTATTATAGATGCGTGTGTGTATATCTTTAATTGTCTATATACGTAATATTTATGTATTACAGTTTTCCTCTTAGATATCTTGACAACATTATCAAAGAGGAATGTGTTATTTTCAGGTCCTTTCTCTTTAAACTTCTACTTAACTTATCTTTCCTCACTTTACACTTCTCATTCAACATTAAGACCTGTATGTAGTAATTATAGAAGAAGATCATGAGTTGGAAAAATGTAGTTATAACAAACATGGCTCTCCCCTATTCACTTTAAGCGCATATATATATATATATATATATATATATATATATATATATACTACATAATATTATGGTGGCTTTTTTGTATAAAATATTTTAATGTCGACAAATCGCATTTTATTTATTTGATTCATATCAATACATGAAGTAAGAAGTATTGTTTAAATTGCTGAAGACTACTTTTATTGAAATTTCTTGCCGACAGTGTCTATCTAATCTTACTGGCAATCTCTTGCAAATGTTACATAATACTTTCCAAATGGGTTAAAGTTAATGAATTAGTCAGTCACATATATTAAAATAAAAAATGGAGAGTTTATCCAAAGATATTCTGATTAAAAGTAAACAAATGGTAATGAGTTTTTTATTGAATCAAAGTTTTGTTAACTGAAAGAAGTAGACACATTAGTAGTTTGCAAGTAGTAACTCTCTGATCAATGACAGTAGATTGTAACCAGTTTCAAACTATCTTTGCACTTCTTAAATTATCATGAATTCTCTAACTAACATTGAAATTCTCAATGAAAAATACTCTGATATCTTATGTGACATTGATTTATCACTAATTAGTGACCAATATAACATTTATCTAGTCCTTCGTGCAGATTAATTTCTATCACACGTTGAAATTTCAAGTATAATCTACTGAAAATGCCAAATCAGGCAGTTATTTGCAACGCAGAATGTAGCACATTTGTACATCGATCCATACTTCCACACGTCATTAGTACAGCAAGATGAATACCAAAGTAATGTGGAATTGTCTAGAAACATTCATTCGTGTAAAATGTGGTTAATATTGCATGTGCACTTAATTTTTATTAGCATTCTTTCCGCTGCACAGCATGTATTTTGGTACCACATTTCATTTTCGCGGACAGGTTACTCCTGTTAAGGACGATGTACTCAACCCTCATATTTTGCTAGTATCCAGCTCAAAACCATATCACAGTGAAGACCCGTCCCATCACGACCACGTTTGAAAAGAACAGATTCGATAAATACCTATCCTCCTGCGATTTCGTTTTTATTAATGCTGTTCAAAAATCACTAACTCCACTTTATAATGGTCCCTAATGTGTACATAAACGGGTAGATAATTCTTCCATCATCGACAAGCAATAATATCTATAAATTAATTGAAATCTGCATTCACCTATTATGCTGATAAACAACATGATTCACCGGGAACGACATAACCTCTGCAACTGTACTCGAAAATGGCTGATGGCACCGATAATCCGGCCACAATTGTCACTGATATATTTCACCTTTCATCTTTACTGCGTGTTTCCCACTCAGGTGGAACATAACTAAGGCTAACAATCAAACAGTTCATGGACTGGTACCATGTCTTGGTGCGGTCTTCATTGACTTTCTTCCATCGCCAGTCAGCGTTGCGTGTTGTGGCAATCGGCCATATGTATTACATTCCAACTACCTTAGTCTAGGAGTTTTGACAACCATATCAACTGACTCACAATATTTCTCTAATACTCTGGGTCTCACCTCATCATTACTTACTTCGTGATCCTAGCAAACGCGAGTGTTGTATTTGAAAACATCTGTAATCAAATAGTAATAACCTACGAACGTCGTATACTTTTAGTGACCACGTTTCACATCTATATTCTAAAAGAGAGCGATCTACTGCGCCATGTGCTAGTTGTTTGTTTAGTAGACGGACATCCCATCAATTATTACGAAACCTGAACCAAGTAAGGTTACTTTCCGACTACCGCTACTAAATATGTATAACTCTCATCAGATATCTACTTGATGATTACCCTCACCTTTTGTAACGACAGGTATGGCATTAATGGTAGTATCGTGTATATTACACTCAGACCCGAAGATCGTTATTATGTACGGGTGGATAAATAAGAAACTCCGTAAACTGTTTTCTGCTGAATGTGATTATGTTCTTAATGCGTAATGATCCATGAAATTCAATTGTGCTCCATTTCTGAATCCTCGATTGGTCAGTTTATTATTGCTACATATTTTTCTATTCACAGTTTATTGTGGTTTATTATTTACAATACGTCATGCACTTGTTTTATATGCATGTGGTCAAATGAATTTCGATTGAAATGCTGTAATACATGATACTCGATTAACTTTTTGATGTTCTGGTTGATAGATTAAGAACGAGTAAGAAACTCTATGTGGACAACCGTTCGTACATCATAGACACTAGCTGAGCTAAAGAATTCATAATTAATCGGGCAGGAAAAGGCTCATAACAATATTCTGTTTCTCTAAGTTGGTCAGTACTTCACAACACTTCTGTCTTCCAATTGTGATATCTTCAATCACTATATCATACGATTCCCCTCTTAAGCCTGTTTATTACTTATAATAACATTCTTAAAAATACAGGAAAGTACCAATAAAATAAGTAGTTTTAGAAAATCTCTAGATTTTTCCATGACAACACCTATCACTCAGCACCATAAGATCTCAGTATCCAAAACGAGTAGTCACGATTGTCATTTAGTTTCAACTCACTGATATCTTTTAATTCTCAGATTTATCCAAATTTACCAGTCTCAATGACTTGGTATAATATCTACTGTAATTCGTTGACTCGAAGTAGAATTCTATTAATATTAAGGATTATATATGCATAACCTAGGTCACTACTCATTGATTAATCAGTATAATTAATTATATGGTGAACTTATCACAATTAATCGATTATCTGTATTAAATAAGTTCTAAGGATATTACGTAATCAATGGAATTTACTTTAATAATCTGTTTTCTTTTTTTCATCATTGTTCACCATTTACAATGTAAGCTCATACAAGCAATCTAGATTAAGTAGTGAAATATCGATATAGAAATAATCTTAGTTATCTGCCAATAATGTAACTATGTGTCATGTTGTATCAAATCTTATGTACTTTTTTACTTGATAATTCAGATAGACTTAGAAGTAAGTAGTATTGTATGACAAGAGTGGTCCAACTGAATTCTTATTTTGTAATCGAGTGTTGTAGAGATTATTGAATTTCCAATTTAATATCATGAATTAGTCTGAGTTAAACAACCATTGATCTTATGAAAATATTAGTAGTCTCTAGTTACCCATATAAATCAGATCAATATACACAAGCCGAAAAAGAATGTTTTTCTTGTAAAACAGAGTTCAAAGAGAGGTTTTTTCTACAATAACAATGAGTACTCACTATATAAGGGTTCAACTTAGTCATTGAATGATAATCTTGCTGCAGCACAAATTGACTGCAGAGATAGACCTCTGAATTTGTACAAAAGGGTTTAATATTTGTTATAACGTCAGAATAAGGCTGTTTGATGATGAGAGAATATAACCAATCAGCATAGGCCTACATGCCTGTCCTGTGATTGGTAATCCCTCAACGCCGGAATCAAGGAAACAAAACAAGTGAGTTGACCACCAGAAAATCATATTATACTACAGGCATTTCTTTATATATACACAAAGCCAGACTGTGCAGTCAGCCAATTCAACATTAATAAGCAACAAGAGAGATAGTGGTAGTTATATAGAGGTAACGTGTGCACAACTTATTAACTGTAGTTCATAAATGATAATATACTAACAGTAATTATGCTAAACATGGTAAGAATAAAATGTTTACATTACAAATAATAATTGAAATAGTCTTCTAAGACATAGTTCTAAAAGTTAGTTATTCTTTCATAATCGCCCAACATTACAATATTATTATCCATTTTACGAAACTTAAAGGTCTTCGGATCCCACTCTAGGGGGATTGTTGATGCAATTAGTTTTTGAACCTCAAGCTTAGACGACACAACTTTTTATTACATACTCTATACCCCATCGTATTTCAGTCTAAAAATACAAGTTACAAGACGAATAGCTAAATACGACAGTCGAATGTGAAGAAACATTTACCTTCTGTTATCTATAATTGTGTATACCAATCCACATGTATATATTTCAAAGTACATACCGTGAAAGTGTAGATAGGATCATTTCTACCCGCCTATCTGAGCACATTTCTAACAGATTTTCAGCAGTACATCTGATAAATTCCTACCTGATAGTGGACACGAGGTTAAGGCTTCAAAATATTTTGAAGTGGTCAATAACAAGAGACTTTCAACTTATTACGAATTGTAGTAACACTTCTAGTCAGGCTTTTAAACCAGGCCTGTGTATGCGAAAAATTTATGATAAATCTTTCTTTACCTTGTTGACCTCTTTTCAAAAGTTTTGTTACGTGACTTCACTTCTGTGACCCTAATAGGTTCACAAGTTAGTTTTCTGAACAGTAACCATCTATTGAATGCCTTCATAAGGATTATATAAGTATGATGTTTTTGCCAGTTATGTCTTTCCAAAAAAATTTTGTATATGAATTTCCATTAAATTCTCATATATTTAATTAGAATAAGCTTGTATCTTCCCGTTGATGTGTAGTGGACTGAAATTGGTCAGCCTCTGTTGCCATATGTGCGTCCTGAGCGAATCGCCTCGATATAGCGATGCACATATGGCAACAGTGGCTGACCAGTTTCAGTCAATTGCAAATCACCGGGAATATACAAGCTTATTCTAATTACATGTATACCCGCTGCACAAGTGTGACTGTCTGAACACAGTAGCCTAGTGGTGAACGCGGTTGCATTTAGCACGAGTAGGACTGAGTTCGAATCCCAGTGTGAACATTAGCATTGGGATACAGGTACATCCAGCTGATGAGTCCCAAATAGGACGAAACACGTGTCCTGGATTCCTTTAGCTAGTCACAATCCAACTTAAATATTTTAATATATTTGTATATTTCAAGTATAAATTAACAGTAATCTATATCAGTCTTAATTCACTCATGATTATGATCTTTCATTATTGCACATGTGCGTCAACTTCATGAACCATTCTGACTGAAAATATGTGTGCTTGTATTTTTGTAGATTAACGTAAGTTGTTTCTAGGCTGTAAAGTAGCTGAAATGAATCCACGAAATGAATATTAGGACAAAGAATCATAAATCACATTCCATCGAGTCTATTCTCCATACTGTTAGGACACCTACAGTTAAGCACCATCTGGTTAAACATTCAGTAATTATATTTGTGTTGCACAAGCTGTAAGCTTTCCATAAACCCGTTAATTATTATCATGTGTATTTTCTTTCTCGATTTATCGTGACCTTATTATGTTCCTGTTATTCTTTAATTCAGCCTTTATTCTATTTTGTGTTTCCTGTTACTAACTGGTCCAGTATGTGATATGTATATAAACGATTGTCTTTACTCAGTAAGTGACTCCGTTTAAACTCTCATTCGCTGGTGTTTGTTCTTTCTATCCGTATCTCTGGTGAGGAATTTAGTTCTTTGGGCATCGTCCCAACAAATCGTCATCTTCAAGTTTATTAGATCTTATTCATGGAACAAGTCCCATTAGCTTGTTCCTAGCGCATGGCAACTACAAATTCATTTTATATCTTATTCTGCTATTATTGTTGTTCTTTCTTTATTCATTTTCATAAATAAATAGAAGACGGAGGGATATAATGCAAGTTACTTTTATGTCACACTTCACCTTTATGTATATATTTTTACAGATATATTTTCCTAATTAAGGTGATTTTATAGAGATAGATTAGTATTATTTTCAGCTCTTTATTTTCGCGACCGTAGCTGCTACCTTGACGTGGTGGTCGGGCTTGCCTATCGTGATGATCCAGTCGAGCTATACTGGCTGGAACATATGCTCCTGTAGGTTCTACCATGCCAGGCAGGTCGATTGGAGAACAATGAGACTAAAAGCAGCTACTCAAGGTCTGAGGGCGAAGTCGTACTGCTGACTACAGAGGGGTGTGACAGCAGTAAGGTGTTTCCCTCGGACAACCAGCATCTGCAGCGATGCTTCCTTCTCACAAGGAAGGAAAGTGTTAGAAAAGGTCGGCCCTAAAAATGTCACACCTCACCCTACCTCACGGATTTCCGTCTCCGGCGGTATGGGTGCCCACTAAGGGCTTTTAAGTGCGGAGCTAATACTAAAAAAACATTCATAAAAAGGCCGTGCGTGACAGGCCTCAAGCAGTTGTCCCTTGGGCTCTGTGGTCACGATCTCAGGTCTCTGAGACCGACACTAATCTGCCTTCTTTTTCAGGTTCCTCAAGTAACACCCTTCCACGGTGTGGACAGCCGGGAAGTGACAGCCGCCCCCATACCCGTAAAAGCACGAGAGTCCAAATTGGTCATTTTCGCTACAGAATGATGTTAGTTGGATACCAATGGAAGACCAGCTAACATCAATCCATGATGAATAGAAATGACTGAATTTCGTTTGTTATTTCATTGATTTATCATGACGTTATTTCATATTATAATTGTTGTCGAGTACACTGTAAACCAAATTACTTCATTTGGAGTTTTACTATAAAAGTTTTTTAATCACTATAGCGATTTCATAAATTAGATCGAATATTCGAAGAACATTTTCAAGAACTTCGATTTTCAATTACTCTAATTATTATTTATAGGTCTTGTTGTTTCAATCATGTTCTACATCCCAGGATTAAAGTTTTCTTTACTTATTACACTTTCATGTACTAATATGATTTATTATTAGCATTATTACTATTAGTATCACTGTTATTATGAATGAATCATTAGATTACCAGTGTTTACATCTACCTGTTCATTTTATCTGTTTTCATCTACTTCGACAGATAACCATCTTAGTTAATGGTTAATTTATGTAATGAATGTATTTTATTCAATCTCATTCGATTGTTTGCAATATTATACTTGTATAATTAAATGATTTTTGATTACTACTGTTTTTGTATTAAATCACCTAGGAAACTTGATTCTCGTGTAAAACTTTTGTTAAAGACGACAACAAAAACAAGAATCCACATTATCTGAAACCTGTTTTCGGTGATATAGAAATATGTACTGTTTACTTATAATTACCTAACATTCAATAAATGTGATAGTTGTATTCATTAAATTGTCAGTTTTCCAAAGACCCATTAACTGTTTTCATATCTATTCTCGTTTTGAAGTTATTGTAGTTTTACTATGAACTAATTATCCCGATTTATATAAATAACTCCTCCAGTTTAGCTTTTATTGTACTGTACATTTTTTGTTACTGATTGGTGCTGTATTTGATATATAAAAGCCATTGTTTTTACTCAGTTGATGACTCGGTATTGTTTTTTATCCGCTGATGTTGTTCTCCTGCTGTCTACTTTTAGAAAAGTCTTTGGTCACTCTGCCACTGTGCCAAGTAGTCTGACCATATTATACTGCAAGTTCCATTGGTTCGTTTAGACTCAGGGTCTGTTTCAACTTATCTAGGTTATCATGTATCTTACCCTCACAACCAGAACACCAAAAGTCATTTTGGAAACTAGCTTCATCAACAGCTATACTGAAGTTTTGATGTCACATATGTATGTATGAATGATTTAAACCATACTAATTCTAGTAAATTTGAAGGTGCATATCACACGATGACTTAAATCACCCAACTGATAAGGATGGGTAACCATTAGACAGCTGCTTCGTCTTGGTTTTTTTTACTTGTCAGCTCTGTACATTCAAGTCCTCATCAGGGATCAACCTAAGACATTCTTTCTTTGGATTAAGCGCTTAAAATCTAAATAACTGAATCAGAATCTGATGGCTCATATCTCTAGGATATTTGTGTTATGTCACATAAGCCAATAACGATTAATTTTCAAAATATGTTACTAAATTTTCACTTATTCATCCAGGCACTTGAATTTCTTAAACTTTGATTCAGAATAACAAAAGGTGTGTTGAGCAATCATAAATTGACTTGAATTCCAATTTGTAAACTATTTAGTTATAGGGTTCATTTGAAAAATCATGGATTTCTACAAGCACAGTAGTAAGATTATTTTGTATGCTAATGAATGGTGAAAATCGATCACTATGTAGTGTTTAATTTGATGTTCCTTTATAGCACTGATCGAATTCTGGCTATAGCACGCTTCTCTGTCAACTGTCATTCATATAATATAACCATTGTTTGCACATCAAAACAAAGCTTTCTGAGGTATGTGCTTATGAAAGTGTCAAGTAGCACAACGAACGCTTTATGATCAAACCATGCAATTTTTCGAACGCAGCAATCCTAAAATCCTCCTCCATGTCTACAGATTCTTTTCATCTGCCTTAAAAAAGCTTATAGTCAATACTTGTTGCCCGGTTCACGAAGTAAGACTGAAGCCATTAGTTTGTACGCATTTGAGAATCGACATATATCCTATAGATTTTATATTGGTTGCATAAATCCTTTCTAAAGATGGAACCGACGGTCACTTTCTTTCTACATCGTACAAGGGTCACAGTCTACCAAACTTCGTTAAACAATCTTATTAATTCCCTGATCAGGAGTTGGTCAACATCCTTACAAAAATCTAGAAATAATTCGTATGGACGTGATGATTTATTGTGACTCATAAGTTGAAATTCTTTCCCTACCTTCTCTTTGAATCGATCGTCATCGGTTATGAAGAACAAGGCTATTCGAGTGGGGTTCCTGGGGCAACAAATCAACTAAACCGACTCTCGAAGAACACTGTCAGTCTTCTTGGGCGATCTCAGATGCTAGTGACTAGTTTACCATCAATTTCACAGATTATTTTATTGACACTAAACATCTTACTGATGGTGGTTCAAGTGATATTGAATAGCTTCTGACAGTTACCGGATAAAGAGGCTGCTTTTGATCCTACAGTACGCTCTGATTATCAGATTTCTGGGTCCTGAACCAAGATTTTTATAGTTTACCCAAGTCAGGATTTACGTTTATTATCCAACTCAAGAATCGTTTAAGTAGATCGACGAGTCAAAGAATCGCAAGAAACTTACAGATACTTTGTGCTTAGATTCTATTTCTGAGCATTCAAATCTCCAGCTATCATTATAATATCTATTCATCACGTTTTACTTAGAGGATTTCTCAATTGATTCTAGAGTGCACTGTCTATTTTATACAGACTTCAACTTGTTGGCTCATGTTCTTCGGATTCTAAAATAACATCGTTTTGCACTTCAGTTTCTTCTCATTTTGGTTGGGCCTTCTAATTTAAAAGCATATAATCTACGGTTAATCTAGATCCAGTCGATAAGTCTCTACTTTCGAAGATAAACAAACGAAATAATTTCACAGATACTTAAATAACACAGAGAGCGAATTAAAGTAGTATTTAGCACATGTGAAAACATAATCCAGTCGTGCTAATATCATATCATTCAGGACGAAAACGATTCCATCTTACATATATTTGCTTATTATTAACGTATATTTAATTTGTCAATGCTGATATCACGAATTGATCTGAACCAGACAACCATTGATCACCTGGAAGCACTGGACAGCTGTTTCGTCCTAGTATGGGGCTTTTCAGCAGTGCGCATCCATGACCCTGTTGGGGATCGAACCCAGGACTCTCTTGCTCCGCGACGAGCGCTTTACCATTGGGCCAGTGAGCCGGATACTAATGGTTGATATTTCTAATTCAGTCAATTTGTGTTACGTTTGCGCGATCTCATCCATTGTCATCGGTGTATTTTTAATTGGATTTTCATAAACGATGAGATATTTGTAATGCAAATGAATAGAACTTATTTGTAGGCTTCATTTGTGGTACATTTGAAGAGTTCTCATGTTTCTAGTCACTGAAATATTGCAAATAAATTACCATTTTATTAAGTTTAGCTGTTTTTGTCGGGTACCTATGAAAACGAGGGAGCACTAGACAACAGTTTTGTCATTATATGGGACGTCTCAGTATCCCACTCCCTCGATTCCACCAGAGATTTTACTGGTATAAATTGCTAATTTGTTAGACAGTTACTAGTTTAACTTTCGTTTAATATCTCGAATTGGTCAGAACTAGATAACTACTGAAAGCCAGGTAGCATAGGACAACTGTTTCATCCTATTATGGAAGTAATTCATGATGTCTAATTAAAATTCGACATTCTTTACAACGCGTAACATACGCAATAGTTTAATGTAAGGAAATCTAAAAATACTTGTATGTTGAGTAGAATAACAACAACTTCGTTTATCGGTTATCAAATTAATGGACATTCAATTAATCAGTGTTCATTTTCATTTCTTCGTAAAATAACAACATTTCCTTCAGAATTAAATGAAAATGACTATTCAATCACATACGGTTGAAGTTTGTACTTATCAATGAGTTTGAACATTCGGATGAATTAGTATATTCCCATTGATTTGTTATAGACTGTAGCTGGTCAGTCTCTTTTGCTATATGTGCATCCTGAGCGGATCGCCTCGATATAGCGATTATTAACAAGTATTATTTAAATTGGATGCGCACATTGCACAAGTGTGACTGTCTGGACTCAGTATTCTTGTAGTGAACGCGATGGCGTTTGACACGAAGCGAACTGAGTTCGAATCCCAGTGTGAACATCATTACTGGGATTTAGATGCATCCAGCCGACGAGTCCCAAACAAGACGAAACGCGCGTTCTGGATTCCGCTTGCCAATCACAATCCAACTTAAATAAGATTTTGAGCATTGTTTTTACTACATCACATGAGATATCAACCTCTAAATCACTAGTCTAAAGGTATCTCACACTGTCTTACCATGTGATCTGTTAATCTTAGAATTTCTTCGGTACGTGTTGCATAGTTATAAATCCAAATAAAACGGCTACTCAGTCGTCGTTGATTTTCAATAGGTCTGTAGATGTAATTGATTATCTTAATAAAATTTCTGGAAAAAGTGAATATCATCGTTTTTTCCTTCAGTTGTTCTAATGCACAAACCTGATATTTGATTATTTGTCGCTTATTATGTTCATATACTCACCAGCAGTACTTTATTTAATTTTGTATTGATTTTTCCCTCATCAACATTTTCAGTATCTTGTGATTCATCTCCTTTAGAATGTTAAGAAAAAATTTGTTTTTAGTAATAATTTTGTTGTCGAATTGAGAATTTAGAACAGTCTGTTACCGTCTATTCTTGAAACAGATTGACTCCCAACATTTTACAACGTACCTGTGATTTTCTCTCTTATCTTAGATTTTTTGAACTTGTTTCATAAAGTCTTTGTTTAAATGGACAGAAAACGTAGAACAGCGCTATATCAAGATATCTCTTAGACCCAAGATATTAGGTTGATACTTTGAAATATTTCAAGGTGAATAGTAAACATTCAAGCTTCAGTCTCCTGGAGCTTACCAAAGCTGTTTTCGTCATAGCAATCTATTTACGCCTCACATCCAACATGATTAAACCTCACTGGTTATATCTAATTAAAAAATCAGGAATTCCCTAGAGGAGTTAGTCACTAGTGAGCTGATATTGGTTGTAACTGTAATTATTTTCGACAACACATATCCAACTAATAATTAATCTTCCATGGTTATACCTTTTGTCACTATCTTATTCTGCTCAGTTTTAACGACTATTTAGTGAATACTTATTTAAAATAACTTTTAAAGCACGTTTTATACAACAACATACTCATTATCGTATTAATAATCTGTAAACTGATACAGATTCTGTAATTATTTGATTTTAAATTATAAATTAATAATGATAATTATTATGTTATCACAGTGACCTGCATCTTTTCAATTGCATCCAATCACATGACATCAGAGAGATCGCCTGGACACGTTTACATTTCTACTTAATAACGTTTAAGCTGACTTGAATAATATACTGATAATATTGAAACTGACATTACAAACATTATAACATACAACTGTTAAGGATTTAAAATCCCCAAAATACAATCGTTCATTAAAGCAAGCGTTGTATTGTATTTCTTGTAAGATTAATTTATAAACTTGCATCACTTAATTCAATTTCAAATGTGAGATATATAAATGTTGTTTGCTAGTCCTGGCAGATATATTTTACTCCACAATATAATGTTCCTACGAGTTTAGTCTTTTGGAGTAGTTGTGAGCTGAGAAGGAACAAATCATGGTATCCGCTTGAAACGATTGAGGAAATCAGACATAGAATCCGGCTCTCCTAGATAATTTAGCTGTATCGTATCACGGACCGTACTAAGCCAACAAGAACCCAAGGGTTTGTCTCATTTACTAAACAACAAATATAAGTAGCATTATCAAATGTTAACACAGCAATAACAGGGCAATTGTTTCCGTAACATCATATCATCATTCAATTTAAATATGATATTACGATTTGGTCTGTGTTAGATAACCATTTAAGATCAAGAAGCGTTAGACGGCTTTCTTGTCTTACTATGTGACTCTTCAGTGGTGCACATCCGTAACAAAACCAGGGAATCAATTCCAGGCCTTCAGCCTTCATAATGAACACTTAACCTTTACATCACTGAGGTGGCTTCCAACGTTTGATATTTTTAAGTAATTCAATTCGTGATATATATTTACTCAACGTTATTCATCTCTATCAAGGGATAACTACCTCACACCCTACACGGCTGAACTCTACTAGTGACGTCTTCTCACTAAGACTCCAGGAATTACCTTAGAAAGTTAGTCACTATTGAACTGATATTGTTTTTGGAATTCAAATTCAACAATCTCCACAACGCTCATTCACCTTCCTACTTATTTAATCAATGCTTCCTCTACATCAGAATATAATTTTCCTTAAACATTTCATTTCAAATCCTACAGTTTACTATTTTTGTGTACTTTTCTTCTGCATATCATGACTTGTTGCACTGGACATATTCATAAGAAAAAAATATCTAAGGATAACTTCAAACTCTTGAAATGTAGACTAGTTAGTGGTAATTATACTTTAATGTGAAGCATTCATACATTAAATGAACGAACACCATATACCTATTATAAAAAAGTTTCGGATAACTAAAACTGAATAAAATGACTACATATATGAAACAGTATTTCAATAATTTCCAGTGTAATCAGATATGCATAATATGTATTTCAAAGTAAATTTTCTCAGAATAATGAATATTAATTTCTATCAACTGATCTTCCGTTGATGTTCTACTTATTCATCAACTAATAAGTAACCATCATTACAAGTTGACTGAGTAGCTAACATAATGAGCGAGACAGTTTGTTATGTGAATTTTATTTTTTGCTAGTAGTATTCGTATCATATACCATATGATTGAAATCTAAAACTAAATATTTGTTAATAGTAAGACATTGTAGGTCATTCGACAGACGGTGTGTTCAATAATTCGAAGAGTACTTATTTGATTTTAGGCTGTAAATTCATCTGGTTGACTGATTAACATCATTTAAGAAGTCAAATTTAACCTAGGCAATACTTATTTACTCAGTACATATCTACAGATTTGTTAACGTTGAATTGTGATTAGCATAAGATTTTGTCTTATTTGGTACTCGTCAATATGATATGTCTGCATCCTGTTGTTGACATATATACTAAAACCCAAAACCAGTATATATCACACAAATACTTAACATGTTATCAATTAGTCTAGAGAATCCAGATAGTCATTACGTTTTCTAATGAGTACGATGGTGTTAATAGATATTTATAATATCCTGTTATCAACGTTAAGAGAGTATTTGATAGTGTCTCTTAACATTTATTCATCCAAGGTGAACTGCTTTGATATTGATTCGGATTAAAATTTCATACCAAGCTGGATTGGATAAAAAGTGCAGCTTGGATTCTCCTTCTAGCCATAGCCTAACTTCACTATAACTTAGCAATATGAATACAATCAGTCTAGAATGCGTATATATGCTATACCTCTTCATGAATTTTTCAATAAAATGATAGTCGAGATCAGAATCATTCATTCAGAATCTCTCATCAAGTCAATTTAAGGTGAGTAAAAGGTACAATGAAATTTAGTTATTCGTTACAAGAATGTCAAGTAGTGTTCTGATAATTGCACAATTATTATAGATTTTAATTATTTTTAGTTCTATTATGAGAAAACATTTGAACTTTATCTAAAATAAAATTGAATACCTGGATAGTTTTTAAGTAGTATGTTGATCAGATATACATTATAGCCATCATAGTAATCTATAAGTCATATTCGGTAATTTAGATAGTGTTGTTTAACGTCTAACTACAAGAAGAATGCACCAAAACATAAGTAGTATAATCGTCTCTATGAAATCACTGATTGAATGAAGAAATACTATATTCTGTTGTTAAGTACATTCATGATGTGTTTTCACCCAGCTGCCCATAAGAAAATAATCAATTCTAATTGGAAACCTGTATTGTTAAAATCCGTAGTATAATATTATAAACAGGGATATATATGCATGATCTGAATGTCTGAGCCAATAAATTGTGGACTATGATATTAGCTAAATGAACAATTCACTTCTTCATAGTAATATACGCATATTCACCTCTGCAGTTCTTTATGGTTTCAGCATTTTATGTGATGTATCCAGCCATGTCACTTCATCAGCAGCTATTCCTACCTATAACTTCTTCTCTGTTAGACTCACTTGTATCACTTAAGATAAGTTCACAACAGAACAAATAAGCAGGTTCACTAGTTGAAGAATGAGCGATAACGGATATATCAGTCACTTCAAGTTGTTTTACTATTATTAGTACAAGTTAACCTTTTCAGTTACTTATTTTTACATTTCTCAAATTTTTTTATCTAACACGTTTGTGAGGGTCATATGAAGTTGAGTAAAAAAGCTTGATAACTCTAACATTAATTAGCTGAACTAACGTAACATAATCATTAAGTTATTTGTGGTGATTTTATGCAAATAACTATCGATTACTAGGAATGTAGGAATTCCTCCAAGTCCACAATCATTAATAGATTGGAGATCAAATTCACAAATTCCGAGTCTCACAGTGAGTGTTTAACCATCAAACTACCTGGTTGATGTCAAATGGTTTAATTTTCTAACTTCAGTTAGTTTCTTATATTGTGTGACCATCACCCATTATCACTGGTAGTATTTGTCTGGTGTCTTTACATGACGGAATCTAACTATTCACTAAATTTTCGCTAGAATCAAGGAAATTATTTCTAGAAGTTAGTCACTAGTAAGCACATAAGTGATTTATAGGTATATTGGGAAGTATTGAAATGACTGCATTTAGTTATTTTATATCACGATTAATTGAAGTACACTGATCCTGGACAGTCATTTCTATCGTCCTGCTCAGTACTGATTAATTTTTCATCAGTCCGAAATATCGTCATTGAAATTGATGATCGTGTCATTATATTTCAGTAAAGTTAATAAGGTACAGTTAAATGAAACTGTCAACACAACACTAAGCGTACTAGTGTTCACTTTAATGAGGGATTTCTTATTTTAAGTGTTTACTAGATTATATGATCATATTTATGATTAATATCGAGATTATGAGTAAAATCTGTCACAGTAAACATGGAAACTGTGATTTGGTAAATTACATTTTGAGTAACTTCGATTTGTGCCGTTAAAACTATTTTCTGGCACTTACTTTATGCCCTACAAAAGGAAGTCAAGTCGTAAAAAATTAACCGATTACCAAATTGGTAAACGACATTAAGATCTAACTTATCTTATGTGTTCATTATAAAGATAAAACAAGTAGCATTCAGGTTATGAAATAATGCAAAAGAATTTTAGTTCTGGCGGTTGATTCAAGTAGTGTCATTAAAACACAATGACTTAGTATTTATGAAATACTGAAAATAGCCACATTTTACTTGAAGTAGGTGTTGAAAATTGTTATGATGGGTAATTTAAGAAGAGTAACAAACTCTTAGAACTGTGTTTTAGGACACTATTTCAATAATTCTAACGGTGGGTAATGTAAACGTTTTGTTTCTATGATTGTTACGTTTCTCTTACCCTATCCCCCCCATTAGTATATTTACTCAGTATATTGTCTACTTCGATGAATTACATTTAATTGATTGTGTACAAGTTGCCCCTATCCACTGCCACTATTTCCTTAGTTCTGTTTTAATGTTAATTTCCTAATTGGTTGACTGTGTGGTCTGGTTTTATGTATATATAAAGGGATGTATAAAATATAATTCGAATCTGTCTGGTTGGTCTTTCGGCTGGTGTTCTTGGAACTCATTGGGCGTAGGACAGAGGCGCAATTATCGACTAGGCACATCTAATTGGCATTTAGTCAACCAACTAAACATTTCTTGCGTTATAACAAAAATATTGTCCAGAAAGACAATAAAGCCTTGATTACTGTTAAGTTTAGATGAATTAGTCAGAATATAAAACGGTGAAAGCTATCATCTATGGATTTGCCATATGTATAAATGATCAGCATATAGTGAGTGATCAATGCGATGTTCTACTAACCTTTTATAATGCTAATCGAATTCTATTGATCAAAATACTTTGCAATCACTAACTTAATTGACTTAAGTGATATCGCTGGAACTATGTTAAAATAGAAATGGTTTAGAAATAGTCGGCAAAAAATCATGAACATATTTTTAGTGCTGTTAAGTATTTATCTGCAATTTCGTGGGAGCTGATGCATCCTGTTGGATTCGATCTGGAGTCACTCGGCTTCACAGTCTGTGACTGACTCCTTTCAGAACTGGGATGTGTATAATGATCGATCATTCGGAAGTGACCAACGTGATGTTTGTCTGCTCCATTTCAGTGTTGATCAAATTCCATCAATCAGGTTTGAATGTGGTGCAAACGATCTTCCATTCAGCTATTTCAATTATAAACGATTAAATCGAAATTGAAATTATACATACAAATTGTTTAGTAGATGCTTACAGTTTCATGATTAGTAGAATCCAAGGAGTCTTAAATAAGTATATACTCAAGAATCTTTTATTAGTATTTAACTTATCAGTGGCAATTCGAAAATGTCTGTTCATGATGTAGGCGTAGTAAAATTTCTGAATTCGCAGTTTTTAAAAATAAAATAACTCCTGATAAGTAACTTTTAAGAATCAGGAATTACTTGGCATCTATTCCAACCGACTAAGAGACTCCTTGACAGAGTGTATACATTACTTTACATGAGCTCGTGCTCAGGACGTTCAGGTATCTTAGAGAAAAAATGTAACATCAAGGCGTTAGAAACTAAATAATCTCCCGAATGTCAATAAATTATCACATGCTTACATATAGCTAACTTATTAAAATAATTCTCGCTGTTCAAATATGAAACTGCTATCAGTAGAGCTCAATCATGTACAGTGAGAGAGGATTATTATCATAATCAACAGATGATTGTTGTGTTCTTATCAAGATTTAACAGAATTTAAAAATACAAACCATTATTAGGCGCCAGTTTATTAGTTTGAAGATTAAGCACTCGCTCTGAGTCCTGAGTTTTCTTGATTTGATACGCGGTTAACTTCTAAATGCCCTCTAATCAAAAAAGTATGGAACAGCTAATGAATGCTTCCTGATATTTAATGGTCCTTTAACTAGAATCATTTAGAAGCATAAAACTATTCTATTGTCACTAGTAAATTACATGCTTGTTTTAATTCGTATCGATATTATGAAGAGGTACTTATCACATGCTTTCAATATACTCATTTTGTAGGCTTCATATAATTTAACCTCGTATATAATAACCAATTTAATCAGATTCACTTAGATAATGATCATGTGATGGTAACGTTGTAATCATTTGATACGATTAACTACGATAGCAATAAATTAGTTGTTTTGTAAGTGTTGAATGAAGGTTTGTCTTCTGTTGAACGACTGTTTTAAAATTAGTAAAACTGAAAGAAGATTCATTGAATGTAAAATCAAGAACTAATTGTTACGTATGAATGTCTACTTCTTGTATTGAAATCCATTTGAATAATGGTGGTCAGCTGAGTGACTAATTGAGTTTACGTCTTCGTTTGTTAGTTTTACAAGGCATTCAAGGAACGATCTTCGAATGATTTTCAATTAACAATCCCATTTTATCCTGTTTTAGTCTGCTCTTTCACAAAAACAAAATATTTGTATGAAATAATTTAAGGAATCGGTAAATGACATTCATAACATCAGTACATGTCATGGAGATTCATTGAGTTTACGCATTTTCAACCAATTTGATTTGTAGCTTCGTATTAGTTTTCTTTTGTTATTGAATCTACTAAGTATACATTAGAATATTTACACTGTTCCATGTTGGTAGATTTCCAGACCAACGTAAAGTTGTAGACGGTTACTGTGATTAAGCGAATAATTTAATTGAAATGATTTTATGGAGATGAGTATTAAGTTTAGTTGTTTGTTACAGATTGATGTTAGTTGGATGATACTTATAACCAGGAAGGACTAGACAGTTGTTTCATCCTAGTATAAGACTCCCCAGTGGGACGCTCCCTTGATTTTACTTATTCACATTATAAATCATTGACACTCTACTTTCATACAACGTGTACCCTACAAACATCATGTGACTTGTTCTGGTTTACTTTGGACATACATGAAAGTTCTATCTAGATAAGCTTAATGCAATGATTTCAACTAGTAGAATATTTTTTTCAGGATAGTTGGCCTACATCATGATATGGGAAGCGACAATCAGTCCTGATATTCATGTCTTAATTTAATACGTTTGCGAGTGACCCACAATATCGATATGCAACAATCATTAGTGATTCAAGTGAACTTTGATCATGTTTATTTTGTACCGACTTCCTTGCATATCAGTGTATTACCGTATTATGAATGACTCATATTTGCTGACTAGTTAATGTGTCTTCTGATATCCTTTCATCGGTGGAGTTTGCATCAGTCATTTAGACTGGAGAGGAATCCACATTAGGCCACAACCAGTGTAGGCCGTTAATCACTCCTAAAACCATCTTTTCTTCTGTTATAACACAAAAGTAACTATTAAACAAAATACTCATCATTCGTTCTGCTTTTATACTTTTAAATTACAAAAAAACGAATTTAGTTAAGCAACTACTAAAAAACATATTGCTACATTATTTCAGTACACTTAGTCCGCCAATATCCACGGTCTCACTAGGACTCAAGTTCACAAATTTCAGATTTCGTAATGAATGCCTAACCATTTGAATACTATTTTTGAATTCTATGGTATGTAGCTTCGATTAATTTGTGATACTGTTTGACTGCCGTCTATTGCCACTGATGATGGCCGTCTGAAACACAACTTGTTTTATTCACAGTATCTCATTAGAACTCCGAGAAGTGCTTTTCAAAGTCAGTCATTAGTGAAAATGTGGGGATTTTTAAGGATAAATGGGTTGTTAAAATTGTTTAATGTAATTTAATTATTTATCTGTTTCTGCTGTTTTGTAGATCATTGTCTATGCTTGCATATTTGTTTCGTTTGCTTGATTCACGTAAAAAGTCTTTTATTCCCTAATTTGTTGATTACAAAATAAATTTGACAATTTATTCATGAACATCAGTAACCAAACTTATTTCTATACCCAATTATCTATATCTGTTTACTTGTTTTATTCACTGTTGTGCTAATAACTGTCGATAAACCAAATCGACCTTCGAACAATAACTGTTTTATGCTCTTGTTATTGAATAAATGAACTGATAAAATGTCTTAGTTTTGGATATGCCATGTTAATTTAATCTCTTACCGTCTGATCTAGGGTGCTGAGGTAGGCAGTGATTTGAGATATATAAAATAATGTTTCATCCGTGCTATGTCGGACCACTAAAGAAGAGTGAAAAATTTCCAGAATTGTGTTTTAGAGAACTAATTCATTTGTTCCGGTCTTCAGTAATGTAGATATTACATTTCCACTATTGTTACGCTGCTCTTACCCTATCCTCCCCTTTAGTATATTTGTTGTTATTATATTGTCTCTTATTATCGACAATAGTTAATTAGTTATGTTCATTCATTGCCACAATCTCTTCTGTTTTGTATTAGTGTAAAATCCCTCATTGGTTCGCTGCGTGATCTGATTTTGTGTAGATACAAATGCATGATTGAAATACATTTCGATTCGATTCTGTCTGTTGACTCATCAATCGTTGTTTCCTCTATTTCGGCTTGAGGACTGATTGTCGAGGAGCAGACGTGTCCGTTCACTGATTAGCAATTATCAAGAGCACTGTGTATTTTCGCAATACATAACAACTGGCGACAGGGCTTAAAATGAATCTAACTGACGCAGTCATTGGTCATAAAGTCTAGTATATTGTATTATCCAATCAGCACAATGGAATTGCATTCAGCGTTATAAGTCGTAAAACATAATCCGATGGTGATTTACGCCAATGTCTACGTCATATTTAACTTATTTCAATCATGTCATTCCAATTCGTCAATCGCATTCACGTTCAACTGCTAGGAATTATACGCTCTTTTTTCTACTTTCATAGGTCATCTTTCCCAACTGTAGGATAATACAAAGAAGACTGAAGAACATAATGTTTGCCATTTTTATCGCTGGAGTGAATAATAATTTTATTTGTATTGATTGACCACTGATTTGCTCCTCTACTATATTCTTCTAATTTATTTACTACTGACCAAATTCACTTGGATTGACGTGGATTGTGTTTTACTGCTAGCCTCACTCTCCAGTTAGGCGTTTCCGTAATCTTGTGGGATTCGAACCTAGAGGTTGCTACAGAGCCGTCTAGTCATTTATTTATTATGAATCTTATGTGAATCTGACTTAATATCTAAAGTACACCCAAAGTTTGATCGATTGAGAACACTTTCCTTAAGTTCAACGAGTATTTTGTTGAACTAGATTTAAAGTGTCTAGAAGAGTAATGATTACCATTCATATATTTCAAGTGGTTTTTGTGAGAAAAATAATTTACTCCAAATTTTTTCTTTCTTTGCATCATTTGAAACATAATGATGTAATCGACTAATTAAGAACGAAATATGTACTGCATAATTTCTACAGTAGATTTGAAGAACTTGCGGGCAATACAATCAATCGTTTTTACACACAATTTGCATATATTTATCTATCTATCTATCGGATAACTGATACTGAGTTTACTGTAATGGCAATAAACTGATATAATAAAATAATATATTGATTCCAATAGCAATTAAATGGGTTCCTGGCACATCTAAAGTAAATGAACTTTATTTAATTGATATTTTAATTTGACCGATTATTAACTATCTAATCTGGTTAGGTTGGAATATATTTCATGATCAGTTTTATGACTTAAATGAATTCTTGTTTAAATTATCAACCGAATCATTTAAAACACCAGAAGGCTAGAAGGAAACATTACGTGTATTGTAACTATGTGTATGAATAAGATGTCTTACAACGAATGTTGATTACTAATATACAGATTGAATGAAGTATAATTTAATGATACAATGATATACAATTACAATTTGAAGGCGTTTATACCTTTCCGTTAATATTATTAAGTCTTGAAATCAGTAAGTCTTTGTTGCTAAATATGTGCATTCTGAGACGATTTCCACGATATAATGGTCTTTTGCAAATGCGATTAGTCTTGGATTAAAAGTGGTGGGTGTAACCCAAAATTATCTGAAGTCATTAGGTGGACTCTCACACGAACGAACTTAATTTGAATCCCAATATAAACATCAACATTGGATCTTAACAAATTGATTAACTAATTATGAATTTACAAAATTCTACCTCCAGTTAAACTTCATACATTCTACTCAGTAATCTTGAATATCGGTAATTAAGAATGTCAATTTGGTTAAGTCCTTATTCAGTTGATATATTCTTCAGGTAGACGAATTATTGCAAATTAATAACAGAGTAACCATTTATGTACTCAGTTTTATAGAAAAGAACATAGTAAAATCTATCCACTGAATACAAGAAACAGATATTTATTCAAATAAGCTTGAAACGACATCAGCCCAAAAATTTCAGACGAATTCGAACTTGACAAAGTGTTACTACAAAAATTAACGAGTTATGGATTAATATTTATCTGTTCGAGTTAAGTAAAATGAGTCGGGGGTTCAAACATAAAACTAAATATTTGGCTGGTACGTTTTCAAAACTATAAGTCATTAAGCAGGTAGCTTGGTTCAGCTCTAATCATCGTATCTTACTTCTGTTATCTTAATATAATCAAGATCATACTAAATTGTTGAATTACAAATAAATAAGTTTGAGATACCTACACATATTTTCATAAAATATAAATAAGAATTTAAGGGTAGATGTTCACTGAGAAAGCTGTAGATTGTAGGCTCGCTTCCATTATTTAGTTATAAATAAGCATAACTCAAGTGTCCCATGACATGGTAAAGCACCTATTCAATGCTTCGTGGTTATCAATGGTATTCTAACCGTAATCATTTCGTCAAAACAAATTAAATGTTCACTACAACATCCAGTCACAAATCATCTATTAAGTTATTTATCTCAGTAGTTCTGCATACTGAACTTCCAATTAATAAATACTGCTCCAAAGTAGAGGTTAGTTAAGGATACAGTATATTGTCACTAAGTAATACCGATATTGATAATCATTAGAAAACCATATCCTTTTTATCTTTCATGCTTATAATTTGATTGATACGGTCAACCAATCGGCTACAAGTTATAATTTATTGTCTGCCACTAAACAATCGATATTTAGATCTATACGACTTATGTCTAGTTAAATTAGACATAGTATTCGATTACAGTGAGCATTGAGAATGCTGTATAGCTGCTTTTTTTTTCTTATTTCTTATCGTTATAATTACTTATTAGTAGTATGCCCATAATTCAATGCAGAATAAATACCTGCATAAAACAGAACTTCACTCAATAATAGTGATAATATGTAAATTGTTTTTACTTATTATTTTATATTTTCTTCGTTTGACATCACGAATTAGTATGATTTAAACAGCTATTGAAAACTAACAAATGCTGAATATCTATGTTGCACTAATATTGGACTTCTAAAGAGTATGCATCCACGACGTTATCACGGAATCGATCCCAGGATGTGCAAGCTTTGCGACGAACAGTTAACTGTTCATCCACTGTTCAAGCTTTCAGCAATTGATATTTCTAGAACGGTTGGGTGCAGACTTATTGGTTTAATGGTCAAGCATTCGTTGTAAAGCCTGAAGGTCCTGGGTTCGACTATCTTGTCGAGTTGTGGATACATATTTCTGAGGAGTCCCATGCTAGAATGGAGTTGTTGTCAAGTGTTTCCTAATTTACAATTGCTACTAAATTCACATCACTTCGTGATATCAATATATCAGTGTAGACAACTGAACTGTAATATACATGTACCAGGTTACACACTGTGTTTACGTGTCTACTTCTAGAAAATAGTGTGAAACAGTTGTACGTCAATAACATCCGGCGGGTGTAGAGTTTTATGCCGATAAACAGACCAGCGACCTATGATTTAGTGGTTGTAAGTTATCTTGCTAACCATGATAATTGAAGCCTCTAAGTCTGAATCATATATTCCAATTTAAAAATCAATAAAGTGTTTTTCGCAAACTATAAGGCCCAATCGTAACGTTGTAAAAACCAATAGTCTAGTCAGTAGAACATAAACGATAAACGGGTGTTATAACGGTTATTAAGGTTAGATATTGAAATTGGAATTGAGAGTCTAGTTAAATAAGAAACAAATAGATACTTTTAAAAATGTCAAAGAAGAAACAAAATATATAACTGGAGTATATTTATTAATGTATTCGACATATATGTTAGACATTTCGGTTAACGTTGATATAACAATTTGTAGTGAATTATTCGTAGTAAAACCAGAAGTTTATAGACTAAATGTCGAATGTTTGATAAAAATTGGATTGTCACCGGCATGTGTAATTTAGAAAATTTATCAGTCGGGCACATAAATAAAGTTTTTCATACTGGGCTACATGTTAAACGCTCATATTTGTCAGGAACATTATAACTTTAACCGTACTTGTTACTCAATGTCATCCTGAATCAAGCCTTACAGGAAGCATACAACGAATATTGAACAATTGTAGTCTTTAGCATCAATAATAGGAAGATACAACCACTTGCAATTTATGAATTTACACTCATAACGGAAGAGCGAAATGTTGGCGAATTGTACAGTGGCTTTTCATTTGCTCATAAATGTGGCCATATTTCACCTTGATAAGTAGTATTTGGTCGGTATAGTATTGTTCACTAAACAGTAATCAAACTGCAAATATTTTAATCCTATAGGAGGCCAGTTTTAGCCCAAATAACTTAGGCGAAGATTATTATCATTTTGCTGACTAGTTTTTTTTAATCGACTTACAAGTAATATTTTCTTGAAGGACACAAGTAGACTATCCTAACTATACATGAAATAAGGATGAAATCTACATCAAACAAGGTTCCTAACCAGAAAGTCTTTTTCGTCCTACCTTATTTGAATATGCTACAACTCATTGGAGTGGGGGGGAGGAAGGATTTGTTTGTTTTTTATTTTTAATAATTTTTCCGTTTATTGATTGAATTCTCAAGGACAATTTGATTGAAATATTTCAATAGCAGTTGAATATTTTTTTTTGGCGGTTGGGGGGGGGTGAGACTTCACTCACAGATACACATGTACAAATTGACAGATAAAAACAACAATATCTCTGTTATTATAAACTAAATTTAAAGTTTAACTGTCAATTATAAGATCAGTTTAAACAAATCGTGTACATAAACGTATTAATGAACACCTGGAAAAATGTTGCTTAAATTGATTTCAACAGTAATACAGAAAGAAGTGAAATTATCAATTTAATGGTATAGAAATAGTTAAGTAACAAAGTAATGAGTATATATACGAAAATGGCTTCATTGTATACAGATCTTAGTTTAAATTCAACACTTAAATGGTAATTCGATTAAAAGGTTGTAATAATTAACACCATTAATTACTCCTTTAAACTATTTCCACTTCCTCATTAGACTTTTATTTATTTCAACAATTCTACCTTCACTACCGAACCATAATACCAAATCATATTTTGAAATATCAGTGGATATACCACGGTAATAATTATACCAGTGAACGACAGTACCATTAGTAACGTCCACTAAACGTAGTGAGCTGGATATTGGGTGGCCCGAAAGTCAGCTTAGAAACATGAAAAATAAGTCTGTTCTTGTGGATTCCCTACATCAGAAGAAAGGATACCTGGAAACAAAGCCTTTTCTTTTCTCTTCATAGATTCCCAACTTCATTAGTCTATCAGTAGCATTTAAGGCTTTTTCGTGATAATCCTGCACGTTGCAGGTAAGACAGAATTAAACCTCTCTATAAACAGAAAAAATGTAATCTCTTTGGTATGTAATTTTGGTTCAGTATCACTGCAACCTTCATCACAATACACTTTCTATTAGTGGCCCTTCCTAAACTTTAGCACTGTCGTTTGTGAATCAGCTCTTCCCTGTTTTTATAAATCTTTGGTTGTCTGACAATATTGTCATGTAATTTAGTAGTGAGAATTCACAGTGAGCTAAAATTCAAACACTCTTGATATCATACATTTGAATAGTTACAAATGGGGGGTTATGGAAATAGTTAATTTGTCAATCCTGATATCACGAATTGATGTGATACAGACAACCATTGATTACCTGGAAGCACTGGATAGCTGTTAACTAACCTCTACAACCCCCCAATTGTAACTAAAATATCAGCACACTAGTGACTAGCTCCTTGAAGTTGTTCCTGGAGTTCTAGTGTGTAGACGTGACCGATGGAGTTCAGTCGTTTCGGATGTGAGGCAGTTACCCACCGACGACAATGGATGACGTCGCGCAAACCTATCACGAATTGACTGAGTCAGAAATATCAACCATTAGGAGCTAACTCAGTGGTCTAATGGTAAAGCGCTTGTCGCGGAGCAAGAGAGTCCTGGTCTCGATCCCCGATGGGGTCATGGATGCGCACTGCTGAAGAGTCTCATACTAGGATGAGACAGTTGTCCAGTGCTTCCAGGTGATCCATGGTTGTCTGATTCACATCAGTTCGTGATATCAGGATTGACATTTAAATAGATTAACAATTTGACATATAATTATGTCAAGCATAGGTCTAATTAAGTTTCGATAATCAGTTAATATATGTTTTCCTCAACTTTGTATTTTTATCAACATGACATATATGTGTTTATACTCATGTACTCCTTCAAGTGGCTTGTCTTATTCCCTTCACTATATTGCACGAGTAAGTATATACTTTGTTTAAACCGTACTCTGTCAACTTCCAGTTTCCATTAATTCATTGTCATTATGTTAATCCAGTATTATTTGTAAATTTTTATCGATTGATTTCATTATAAAGAATGTAAGTACCTTTTGTATGCAAAGTGAGACATCGGTACAACTGATTTCATTATATCTGTAAAGATTTTTATACATATGCAAGGTGTGTTGTACACTACTCGTCTCAAATTTAACTCAAGGACAAATATGAAATCAACAGAATACTGAACATCATCATGAGGATATGTATGAATAGAAACGACAGTTACATATCAACTGATGAAGTTTACATTCCGGTGTCATAATGAATACAGTTATACTTTCATATTGCATTTTACATTAATTCATCATTATTAGATATGGATCTTAAAAAGTAAATTACAAACAATGTTAGCAAGAAAGGCAGTGGTAGAGATTTGTCCTTCAGACTAGTAATCTTTATATCGTCGAAAAACAATAAGTTATCTTTACTCCTACAGTAACATAGATGTTCGCTCAGTCGTTTCAGAACTAATGGCTGCTAACAATGGAACTCGATCCAAAAAATAGTGTTCATTAGTGTCAATGTCCAGCTTTTATGACACTTATCAATCACATGAACTTATTTACAATTGACTGAAGACGATAGATAAATCAGTGAAAACGGATATGTACCCTGCAAACTAACTGACATCATAACTAAGCAATATACGGATATTTCGTCATATTATGAAAGATTTTCAATTATAATAAATAATAAACATTCTGATAAATAAATTTAATGATAAATGGATAATAAATAGATTAGTGGCCTTATCTTAACTTGTCGATAGGATTCTATTAGCCTTAGAGACTGGATAAATTTGACATGCATCAATTAATATAAATATTTAACTCCTGCAGTAGGTAAGTCGTTTCAGCAATAACAAAAGCTAGATAACCTAGAATCTGATCATACATATAGTATTAACTCCTTGTCGACTGTTGTGTACACTTGACGAGTACCAACTGGTGAAAAATAGTTTGTTCACTTGAAGTAAGTATAACAGAACAAGTTCTATATGTTCAAATATATTATAATTTATGCGAAAATGAACTATTAACAATTTCAAATAAGTAGTTTTTCACACGTCTAGTTTCTCTAAATTCGAAGTCAGATTAAACAGTGAAAATCAACACTAAAAATTTTCTTAATTCATACATTTACAAAGTACGACCCTATTACTGGAGTTTCACGAAATCAAACAAGATTCATGTATCATCTAAAATAATCTAAATTGTGCTGAATACATAGTTTTCAAGCAGTGTAATTCATAATGAACATAAATTATATTCAATGTTTAAGTTCGATTGTGATTAGCAAGCGAGATCCAGAACACGCGTTTCGTCATATTTGGGACTCATCGGCTGGATGTACCTGCATCTCAATGCTGATGTTCAGACTGGAATTCACACTCAGTCTGCTTCATGTACTATCGCTATATCGAGGCAATTCGCACAGGATGCACATATGGCAACAGAAGCTGACCATTTTCAGTCCATTACAAATCAATGGGAAGATACAAGCTTATTCCAAATAAATTTTATTTAGTTTTTTATATTCGTCAAAGATTGATGTTGGCTGGGTACCTGTTATGCTTTAAAAAGGAGTTGATATTATCGTTTCATATGATTAAGCGGATGATGCGACCTTGCGCGCAGGGAGACAAAATAACAAGCGCCAGTGAGAGTTTCAAGCTAGTTACTGCACGTCTACCCGATGCCTACTTAGTCCCAAGCCGGAAATAGAGAACACAAGATTGATGAACCAACCACGTAGAATCGTATTTTAATTCAAACACTCCTTTATATATATTAAAAATCAGACCACACAGTAAATCAATTAGAAATTTTATATTAATACGGTAGAAAAGAGATAGTGCTAGTGAATAAGAGTAACTTGTGCACAAAAAATTAACTGCAGTTCATTATAAGAGACAATTTTTTACTAACAGGAGGATAGGGTAAGAAGAACATAATAATGATAGAAATGAAGTGTCTACATTACTGCAATTAAAATAATGGAAGTAGTATTCTAAAATGCAGTTCTGAGAGTTCGTTACTCTTCTTTAGTATCCCGATATAACAGTACTATTGAAAACCAGGGAGCATTGAACAGCTCTCTCATCTTAGTATGGGACCCCGCAATAGTGATCACCCTCAACTCCATCAGGGAATTGAACCCAGAGCTTTCATGGGTCTGAATCCAGTGAAACTTATAATTCTATAATTTACTAGATTGCCATAAAGTTTGAGAATCGTAGCTGCATATTTCCTTAGATTATATGCTGAAGTATTCATAACAACAACCACTGGTCTAAGTGGTATATCGTTCTTGTGAATTTTTGGAAATCCATAGGAAGTAAAACTTTTGGTGATTAAATGAACCATAAAGATGAACATGTTAAGTAGTTAACAAGTTATATGATATTTTATACAGAAATTGACAATTGTTTAGAGTATTTGCATTGATTAATAACCAGTTAGTGACGAATGCGATGCTTAACTCGTTTTTTAATATCACTGACTAAATTGTTTCGATTAAGTTATAGCATAGCCACCAGTCTAAATAACTCCAGGCGGCATACATTATAATGTGAAATACCACTCAAAATAGTTGAGTGGTAATTATTGTAAACTATGTGGCTGAATGGCCTGGAATCGAATCCACTAGAAATTATCAGTTCCTACAAGATTTCAAATGCATCATTTTGACTAATGCTGAACAATATGTTAGTACGGATTAACCCCTATCCTAACCAACTTCTTTTTATTTGATTAATTACTGAATGGTTCTTTGAAATGAATGATTAAACAATAGCATATATGTACAAGGCTGAATATACAATCACGATTAGATAAATACCTCGCTATAAATTAAGAGATTTCTGAAAGGTTTCTTCACTATCATATCATACTTTCCTATAGTAAATGTAAATGAGCTTCAACATTTATACACTAGGGAGAATGAATCACTAGCCTCTTTGAACAGTCCCATGAATGATGTTATGCTAGGTATATTATAAATAAAAACTTGTTGTTAAGTGACCAATAAGAATCTACAATTTGGGTAAAATGAAAATTAGTTTATTAAGTTTGTAACCAAAATAAAAAATAAATCGATTCAGTGGTAATTTGTATGAAAATAACTTAAAGGAATAAACAGTTAACACCAGTAGATAGATATAAACAATATTTAATCAGCTGAAACCTTTTACATATAAACACAAATTTATATCAGCTGAATAGGTCACAGACTCTCTGAACTACCTAGACTCAATAACGTTTAAAGTGGAAGATAGTTTATACAAGATCCAATATTAGTATCAACACTGGGTTACAGTTGTATCTACCTGACGAGTCCTACATAGGATGTAACGTTGATCATAGATCCCACTTTAAGTTACAATTCAACTTCATCGTTCATTTCTAAAAAGTAGGTAATAAATAGACCAATTACTTTTACTACAGTTTTATATGAAAATATAAATGACTTTTATCGAGTAGATGTATTCTGTATTTCCGACAATTTTCCTACAACATACTATTCAATAATGATTGTGAGATCAATAAGAGTCCAACGTTATCAGTATCTTTTCGGTATCGACTGGTCTATTCAACTTTAATTGATGAATTATCTTCTATAAAGTTTATTATAACTATTCAATCAATCAAATTACGGAAAACGAATTGAGATTCGAACCTAAAACCTAAGTTATTCTGTTACTAATTCACATAATTTATCTGTCAGGTTGAATCCATTCAATTTGTGTACTTTGTTTTGTTTCACTACAATACTGAACCTGATTCATGTTTAAGTATGAAAGTCAAAACAAATAGTTTCAGGTTACCTACAATGTTCTCAATATTCAATAAATTCGGTGAACTAAGTACTTTTACTTCCACTTAATGGATAACCATCACTAGTCCTGTAAATGAATAGTAACAATTGCCCAAATGTCCTGGGTATGATACACTAAGCAGACGCTGTGATAGCTTTATCCTTTATGCTCATCATATGAAATTTATGATTTGATTGTATATAAACAGTGTAGATTCATTTTCTAGTAAATGGTATTTACAAATAAAGTTAGTATTGCTGAACATCTGATACCACTTAAAAAAACTAATAATTCACACATAAAACCCCACAAAAGTAACATATTTTCACATTACCTTTCAGTAGTATATATCAAAAGTTAAAGTACTTATGTGCCCATCATGACTAACTGATTTCACAAATTTGTGCTCCGTTATTTTATGAAAGTTTCTAGGATGTTGATTTTATTGACTTGTTAAAGGTAGAAGTGATTCAAGAAAAGTAAACAACTTTCCGAACAGTTTTTCAGATGACTATTTCATCTAAGTATATGTAAATCAATTATTTTATTTCCATAATTGTCATGTTTTCATTGCCCTAATCTCCCTGTAGACTCATGAACTGTTGTCATATCACTTGTTACTCAGTAACAGTGATCAATTAATCATGTACCTGTGCCCTCAGTCCTTAGTCATTATTGTTACTGTTTTGTATAGACGTTACTCTCCCTATCGGCATGGTTGGTGGTCTGATTTTGTGTGTATGTAATGGATTGTATGAAATACAATATGATTTTTGTCTGGTTGGCTCATTCTTTCGTGTTCTTCATTCTATCTCGGGGACTGGTAGTCACGGGGCAGACGTATACGGGCATTGATTAGTAATTAATAAGGTCACACTGTATTTTACATACGTTGTGGTTCGGGCAGAATATATTTTAAATATAACAAGAAGAAATACATTAATGAGAGTGTACTAGTTGATTACGAAGCCAGTATTCTAAATCTTCAGTACTCAGACTTTTAAAAATATGCTTTATAAATTAGGTAAAATAGCTATTTAGAACTATTAAATAGTCACTTTGTTAAAGCTCACCAGTATCAGATGCTTTAAAGTATGTAGTAGATATTCTAATGAAGAAGTTATATCTCTGTGCTTACTAATTGGATACTACTAATCAGCATATCAATATGAATACTCAGTCATCTGATATTATTTCTAATGACTGTACGTATGCGCTTTTTAAGAAAGCCTGAGTAGTTCTAAAGAACCTCTAACGTAAATCTCTTAGAAAAAGTCTTAGAAAAAGTGAATCCTCTTGGTAAACCAAATAAATGTGTCCATATGTACCTATCCAATTGTTCCTTTATCCAAGGCCAATAGAATAGATGTAAATAATTGACAGAATAAAATACTGTCTCATTAACTAATGAGTTGGCCTACAGTACACTAGTGTAGTGTGTTATTATTGAAACGAGTTATTAAGATAGTGATTATATTGTTAGTAGTGTCTGTAAGCCATGTTTAGTTTATTGATACCGAACAAATGCACATAACTGTTAGTAGTAGCTAGTATAAACCAACATTATTAATAAACTATTATTTAAGTTAGATTGTGACTGGCAAGTGAAATCCAGGATGCGCGTTTCGTCCTATTTCGGAATCGTCTGCTGGATGTACCTCCATCCCAATGTTGATGTTCGCAGTGGAATTTGAACTTAATCCGTTCCCTGTTAAACGCCACCGCGTTCACCACTAGACTACTGAGTTCAGACAGTCACACTTATGTAATGGGCGCATTGGTATCAGGACTGGCCAACTTCAATCTATAATAAATCGATGGGAATATACGAATTTATCTTAATTACTAATAAACATTTTACAGTTGACCAGATCACATAGCGGCCACACATCTAAATGGTTTGATGTTGAGTGCATTATGTTTGGATGTTAATTTGGTCGTTATCAAACTTCATAAAATCCTGAAACCAGTCAGATTTCATACTCATTAACACGCGTTGTCCAGATACATTTATAATCATGAAAACATCAATCCTTATCATTTGATTTGCTAGTTTTTGTAACAACAACTGAGAACCAGATATGCACGACAATAACCATTTAACGTAAGGACCTAAATCAAACGAAAGACACATAACTGCGCAATTAGCTTATTGGTAAAGTCTTTGACTGTGCCAGTGGTTGACGTAGGTTCAAGTTGTAATGCGAGGGGGGGCGACAATTGATTAGTTGTCATTACTATTTGACATCGATTATAAACTGTCATAAACCAGAGGATAATTAGTATTTGTTTCAGTTAAAGTTTATTATCACTTCACCACTAGTATATGCTTTATATCAAACGTCACTATTTAAATCTCCAATCTCAAACTATCACGAAAATATTGCCCGATTAACATCATTTTATGATAATTGCTATTCTTAAACTCCATGTCAAACTAATGATTATTTACATTCTACAATAATGATATACTACTTAGTTTGAGAAGACGAATGATTATCCTTCAAAAAAATTATTCATAAACTAGGAATGTAATGAATATTACCTTTTTAATAATTCAATGAGGTAGATGAGTTACTATGACAATTTCTGGATCAATAAATGTTATTTGATATCAAAAACAAAAACATATGTAATTAAGTGAATAAGCAGTTGTTATTGTATCCATGGCATAGTAATTTGTTAACAGGACTGAAAATGTTGATGCTATTAAGCATCATAAAATTACAGTGTTTTTTTTTCTCCACAAAAAACCTGCAAATTGAAACAAGCTATTCAATTCACATTCCTGACTTTATATATTACGCATTTTGGAATGATGTTGTAATACGTTGACAATACTGTTATTCTAATAAAAAAACAGTCACAGTATCTGCACAGTCAGTTAAAAAAAAACCAATTAGTGTCATTATAAGATGTTGTTAAGGTTGTTGAATTTGAAGGCCATATACTCGATTCTTGGAAGGATCGTGGATGGATACTGTTAATAAATGACGAACTATCATCGGATTTATAAATTAATATCGAGAAAGCGGCAGTCTCTTAAAACCTTTAACACACCACCAAATTCCCCTGTCTTCATGAAATTTTTGTAATCTATGATGTATACGATTATCATGAATCTCAACAGATCACATCAAACTTGTTCATAACCTTTTTCCAAAACCTCCTCTTATTTCTCCATCGGTTATCATAAGATTTATAAATAAAATTTATTAGGCGATAGAAACAGACGTTATTGAAGCAAAGTGTATCTTAACCATTTACAGATGACTACGAATTGTATCTGATCACTGTTCAATGGCATTTGTACATCTTTTAAAAGTACACATTAGTTGAATAGCTATTATACGACTAGTCTGTTTAAAACAAAGAATTTAATTTAATGAAAAGAAGTGTTTTCTGTAATCGAATAGGCAATACTGAATACTAAATGTTGTTAAGATGGCATTCTGCATAAAAGTGTGTTTCATACAGTTTGTTTACATCGGCATGTTTATAAAATATAAATCCATTGGTTGTATACGAAATATAATAGAAATTACACGCTAATGATGTGTACGAGATTAAAGCCAAAGAAAATGTTAGATATAACATTTTCTTATGGAACGTTGAAGAGTTTAGAGTTAACCTTAAGCAAACATAAGTTTTAATATATATATATATATATATATATATATATATATATATATATATATATATATATATATATATATATATATGAACACGCTTTCAAATACAATTTTTGAATTACTTTGTGTTCCCAATGCTCATTATTTTACCATTTGCCCCTCTCCGAGCAGCTGAGTTAATTCTTAATTCACATTACGTTTCTAATAGTGTTAAGATAAATGAGATTACCTAGATCTTCACTACACAATACTTACTTATTAATTGAATGATTATCGAACACTGCGAATAGCATTCTCACTATCTTGTATAGCAAAACTACATAACAGTGATAGTGAAAAACATGTTAGACAATCAATTAATAGCAGAATTCCCACTTCTATAAAGTTGTGATAGATAGCGTGACGATCATCCATTGTCATTGATGGTAGCTGTATCACTACTGACAAGTCTGAACTCCACCAGTCACGATCGTAGCGCTATATATCACAAATTGGTGAAAGTGGGAGTTCTACAATTGGATTCCGACTCAATGGTTCAGAGGCTTAGGTGTTCGCCAACCTGAAGACTCTTGGGCTGAATCTGAGGTCCCCCACTAGGACGAAACAGCTATCCAGTGTTCCCTGGTTTTCAGTGTTATTCTACCAACATCAATTTGTGACGTATTCAATCAATTAAAAATACTAGTATACAAATAAAACTATCTCAATTCAACCAAGTAATAACAGTTTTTCATTGTTCTAAATGTCTTATCAATCAGATTGAAAATAACCTTTTCGGAACATGTATTGACAAACATGTGAATATAATGTAGGATTCATGTACTCATAACTATCACATGTTTACAAATCCATTGATGGTTTGAAGAAAATGACAAGTTTGAATGTCTGCAAGATTGTACTGTCCAATGAAGATTATATTCTAAAGTTTTACAAATTTATCAAATTTAACTATTAAAACAGCACATGCTCCAGATGATTACCTTTCTGTGTTTATTTGACGACGATCGACTTATTTTAGGCTAGTTACTTTCAACTATGAAAAATGACAGTGGGTAGTTTTGCAAATAAACGTTTTTGATGTAGAATGAGGTTAATGCTAGTACTAACGTGATTTTAGTCCATTACACTGTCATAACCAAATAGTCATGATCATCATCTGTCAAAACAACAAATAGTCCAGTTTATTATGAGTTCTTCTTAACTTAATTATTCACTATGACAACTGACTTTTTTCCAACATAATAAGCTTATTCTTCTCAAAGAAATCATTAATTTTATATAAAATGTAGATTGAATGAAATTTTTTTTTATTTCAGACTAGACATGTCTAGAATTAAACATTTTCATTCTTAAACTACTTAAATTAATAGTATGTTGACTTGCGTATAGCTAATAACATTTCAGTATAATTTATTCAAACTCTATCAAATATTTCACTGAAAATGAAAAGAAGCTAAGATTTTGTTTAGTTTAAGAAGTGGGAAGCCTGACTAAATCTATTTCCATTTCTATTAGATTTGTATGCCTACATAATAGGTATTGGGTTGGAGAGAAAAAAGAAAAGAGAAAGTTGTGTAGCTTCTCTTATGGACTTCTTTCAGAATCTATTGAAGATAAACACTCAATGAATCTATTATTACATATATATATACATGTAATATATTTTAAGTTGAACTGTATATACTGAAAACAAAAGTCTAAATTAAATGTAAGCACGTATATATATATATATCTAAAGGTATGACTTAACTATAGTGGTAGACTAATAAGATTTAATAAGTAATTTTCATAGTCGTCGAGTATTATTGGAATAGTGATGCTGGTATTAGAAAGTTATTTTCACAATTTAAGTGAAATGGTGATAGTACCCTATCTTTGAGCTACGGCAATCATAATGATGATTTTTACAATTGTGATTGCAAAATAGGTGAAGTTAGGTATGAAAAGAAGAGTAACAAGTTAGTTAAACATGTACATGTAATACATCTACTGTAATTTTTCTTACATATACCTATTCTTGTTAGTAGAAGTTTATCGTTTGCATCTCCCATTTTCTCATTGTTATTTTGGACGACTATAAAAGAGTAACGAACTCTTGGAATTATGTTTTAGAATACTATTTCAATTATTTTAATTGTGGTTAAAGAAGACACTTCATTTTTATCACTGTTATGTTCTTCTCACCCTATCCTCCCGTTCCTTATATTTACTGTTAGTACAGTGTTTTTTACTATGTACTACAGTTAATTTGTTATGTACACGTTACCCCTATTCACCAGCACAATCTCTTTTGTACCGCGTTAATGTAAAATTTTAATTGGTTCACTATGTGGTCTAATTTTGTATATATATAAAGGAATGACTGAAATATAATACGATTTTGTCTGGTTGATTCATCGACTTGCGTTTCTTTTACTCTGGTCTGGACATTCGGCAGACATACAAGGACTAGCAAAGCACCCATTGGTGTTGTTATTGCAGCCACATGGGCACAAGGCCGTATTGATTAATTGATCTCATACATTCAACCATAGCAGTTTCTTTTTACGTCATAACACGTATTGGCTAAAATCGGCTTCAGATTACTTTTATAATGGCACTGTAGATTAATTCTACCTATTCAAGAAGTAATTTATCGGTCTTTCATACCGAAGTGTCTGAAAATTGTTTATAGGTTAACAAAAGAACATCTAATTAAAGCTATTTAATCTTTCGACTATATTGTTTTCCATAATATTCTATTCCGGTTCACACTGAATTCATTGAATTGACATTACTAACCTGTAATCAACACTTACTACTATTCGGGATGGTTTAATTGTGGAGCTTATATTGTCATTCTGGGTGGCTTCATAGGCGAAACTTCTGATAGTAGGGTCATTACTACTGTAAAATGGTTGGCATTTAGTTTAAGCAAATTTACAGTACGTTAATCACGGAAATGATTATATCCTAATACGTCGTTAAACATTTTCGTGTTTACTAGTTTACTTCACATTCCTGTCCATTTAATTCATAATATAAGAATCCATTAATTCTAAGATGTAGATTTTTTCTAGTTTACTTGTAAGTGTTCACATTCAAAAAACGTTTTTGTTTGGTTTAAATCTCCTTGGTCATCTAAATTCATGTGTAATTTACATTACATTCTGTAATGATTACTGTAACTTTCTGGTAGCTCGTAACTAGATAACAGTACAAATAAAGAAAAGTTCTAGGTACCACTGAGTAAGAGAATTACATACAAGTAATCAGAAACAAAATGACGGAGATAAAAATAAGAAATTATACTAACTAGATTCAATAACAGATAATAAAATATCTTAGATGGTTTGAGTCAGTATACAGGAAATGCTCCTGCGTCTAGTTGTTATGCTAGTTAGTTCTCAACAGATATGAACGTATGCACTTCCGAAAGACAATTGATGCTATCAACTGAAATGTCCATATTGATCTATTTAGGCAGTGACCAATGTACTGTGAAACTAAGTTTTATGCACTGATTGATCACTGAATTTGTGACCATTGCTGTATCTACGTGGTCCTGATCGAATTCTATTGATCAGGTTACATTGTGTGGCTTACTAATTACAAGTGAACAGAAATTTTATACATTATGTCTTGATACATACATACTCCCTGGTGACGAAAACAACGTAAAATTACTTGAAATTTTATAGCTACCCTTGATATAACTATAAGTTATATCTGAAAAGGTAAAGAGTTCCTATAATCTTTACTTGATATGGGATTCATTAAACTAAGTAGTGATAATAGCATCAAAGATATATGAAAAAATTAGTTAGCTAACATTACAAAATAGTCGTATGGATACAGTCATAGGTTTTCAAGTTAATTGTTGCTATCAGTTTCTTTTTGTAAATGGTCACTTATTAGGAAACATCAAAGAGAAACTAGTAGTGATATTGATGACTCTACATCTGTTACCAGAATACAACTGCTGTAGTGATATTTATCAGTTGACAAAACATCCAGCCAAAACTGCATATTCTTTATGTTGATGAAAGCATTAGAAATTATTGTTAGGTATCATTTATTACAATAATCATGTATGATTAAACACTTGAGTTTTATTATAAATAAGTAATAGTAAATGGAAATACATTAAGAAAAGACAATGCATGCTATCCAGTAATCTCAAATTTTCCCCTCTCAACCTGCTAGTATCTAGTAGAACATATTATTAGGTGGTTAAAGTTACTTCATCAGGAATATGGCAGTGGTAATAATACAGATTATAAAGGTAAGTGATTAAGTTTTAAGGCCTACAGATGGTATCAATTATCATAAGACAACCTTGATAATGAGTGTCAACTGGCACGGTTCCCTAATGATTAACATCAAAGTATTATGAACTCAATATCAAGTCAGTTAGACTAGTGTTTTCAATAGTAGTAGATTTCGGATAGATCTATGAAACCTAATCTAATTATCCATTACTGGATGATCAGTCAAGGTAACTAGTATATATTGAGTTCCAAATTCAGTTTTAGTTGAATACTTTATACATAAATGACAGTTTCAATTTGTCTTTCACACATGTTCAAATAGCTCTCATTGTGGTTCGGTCTTTTCCAGACTATTTGCCTTACGATTCAAGGAACAGCCTTCACATAAAAAATGATCCATTTTCCACCTTGATCATTTATTTATCATATCACGAACTTATCAGTAAAACAATAGATAGACTTGATTAAAGCTTACCTGGAAATTCGGAAGAAAACTCCTATTGGTTAAACATAATCCCAATGCTATCAATTATTCGAAAAGATTTCACCAGTCTGAAGTAACATAAAGAGTATTAAGTGCAGGCAATCTAGTTATTTGAATAATGCAATAACGATAACATTTCGCAGAATACTTTGAATTCAATGTGTTTCGTTGCATTTTCATCAGCTACATACATGCTATTGATTTTAAATAACTCAAATTATTAATACATGTTGATTTTGTTAATTGAAATGTTTGTTAGATAACGTTAAATTGTCTAGATAGTGAAACTGTGAAGAAGTTGAATATTTCTAAGCAAATTAGATGGATATTTTAGAGTTTAGTTACGTAATGTAAAAAAGGGTTCACAAATATTTCAATAGGTGACACAAGAATTAGAGTTTCAGTGAATAGTTGAGAGGGTTCGATTATGTAATCATGAATACCCTATTGTTGTAAATATGTGAGGAAAAGGAATAAGATAGAAAAGTAAGAGTATAACTCACCGACTTCCTGTTATCTATAGTTGGAAGAGGAAACTGAGTCATCAGTTTAATGATACCAGGTTAACTGAAGATTAACTACTGATTCTTTTTGAATATAAAGGTCAGGATTTAATCTTCTAATTGCAATGGCCTCAGCAAATGTTTAGTAGAATCGATTTATGTTGTTCATTGATAATTTCGAAAGCAGTTGTTATATCGACTTTATGTCCCATGTCTACCAAATGACGCGTAATTTAACTTCTAAAAGTGGTTGCTTCTTTTAAGGGTAAGTTCTTTGGGATATGTTCAATAAATTACGAAAACGTCTGTCTTTCTGTCCATCCGACGTACCTGCTTTTGCAAGTACATGTGAACTAATAGGATGATTTCTTTAACGGGATCTCTGGAACTATTTCGTAAATTTTATCATTTATTGAGTTTCTGTTATGAAGATATGTTTATGGAAGTGTATTTGTGTTTCAGGTATTCATTTTTAAGGAACTTCACCTATTACCCGGTTTGTTCTAATAACTGGCTATAAATGAAATGATTTTAAATGTTGTAGTTAAATAACTAAGGTTAATTTATTACCACAAATTGGTTTGAATTAGACAACTAATGATTATCAAGAAGTACGGGACAGTTGTTTAGTTCTAGCATTAGATTATTCATCAGTGTGCACCCACGACCCCACTAGGTCAAAACAGTTGTCCAGTGCTCTCGGATTTTCAATGACATTCAACTGAGATTTATTGGTGACAAATACATGCAGCATAATTACATAAGATCAGTTCTTCACTAGTGATGATTTCTCTTGTTTCGTCAATTAAAAAGGAACAAATCATTATTTGAATATTTTTTTGTTATTGGTGTTTAGACTTGAATTGATCAGCTTTGCATTGATGAATGGAATGTGTTATGATGACATGATTAGTCAGTTCAATTCGTATTGGCTATTAAGGCGATATCCATCATGACAATAAATTGATTAAATCCAATGAACAGAATCATTTCAAACCTACGGATCAAATTTCTAAAATTATTTACAATTTATAAACGGAATAATCGTAACAGTGTTTGCATAACTATCATCATAATTGTAATTAAGTGCCGATTGATTAGCTTACAATGACGTTGAATCAATGAACATAATTGACTGGATCCTTTAAATTCATCACAGACCTAGTTAGCTACTTGAATAGAAATGAGTAATACGTTAAATTTTATTCTAAAAATACAAATTTAGCTAACAAGTACTTTCACAATCAAGTATTGATATTAGCAACTCTAAAAATGATAAGATTTATGAAATAGTTTGAAATATAACTTTAAGAAATTTCTACGATAATTAGATTGTCAACACTTTACACTCTTTATGTTATTTCGGATTGTTGAGATCGATTTGAACAACTGATAGTATGGGAATTATCTTTAAATACATATGAGTTTACCAGGACTGTCTTAGAAAACCATTGAGAACCAGGAACCATTAAGTAACTGTTTTGTTCTACAATGGGACTCTTCAATAGTCCGCATCAATGGTCTCACCAAGGAACCGAGACCGGGATCCTTAAGATTTGCAGCAAACATTAAACTGTTAGACAACTGAGCCGGTTAGTATCCAGTTGTTGACATTTCTAACTTCGATCAAGGAGCGATATGTTTACGTGACCACATCTACTGTTATATGTAGATAACTGCCTCACACATAATATTGTTGAACTTTATTGGCCACATCTTTTAAACTGAACTCCAGCAATTACCTTCTAGAGTTAATTACTAGTGAGCTGACTGAGATTGATAGTAACTGGGTTTCATAAAGATTGTGAAATTTAAGCTGAGGCCAATTAGTGAGATCGAATTCAATTGAAAAATACTAACGTTGTTCACTATCTTTCGAAATTAATATGATTGTATGTATGTGTGTTTTAAAATCATCAAAAAGATACACATTTATAAGCATGTAACATAAGATTTACCCCTTCCTCTCCCCTAGGATTACTGAATAATAATAAAGATAAGTATAAAAAAAGATACAAAACAATTGAAGTCATACATTTATTCAGAATTTACATCCCAATAACTGAAATAATGTTCAACAGTTTCATTCTTCGATTTTGATACATTATGTAACGTTTTCATGTTGATTAAACATTCTGTATTATGCACTTCCAGTCAACATTTTGGTTCATTTAATATATGAAAGTAATTTCCACTGAGGATTTCGTTTCAGGTGCATGCGTTCATTTACACCTGTCCGCTATGAGCATGTCAGTATTGCGTAACTCTATTTACTAGATGAAAATGGAATATAAAATAAACGTTAAGTTGAAGGGGAAGTTCAGAGAAATTATTTTAATGGAAATCACATGGTAATATGGAATACTCATTAGCTAACTAAACGATTAAGACAGAAACCGATACCTGCAAATTACTTACTGAATACCGAAAACTCTGAGGACAACCCTAGGCTACTTTGATCACTTCATGAATAGGTGTGTAGCAATACCCTCATGTTCATTAATTACATTCGTGAAATCATATTTCGCATCACTACAAACTTTTATGAAGCTGTAACATGCACTCACAGTAGACTATCAAGAATTCCAACTGACATATCAGTAAATCTGTACCATAGGACCAATATATATAGATCAATTATTGCACAATCAAACAAAATCTTGTCTGAAGAACCATACTGAAATTTCTTAATCTGGATGGTTTTCATATTGATAAGTAAAATTTAAGTTTAGTGAAATTATGTTGTAGTAACTAATGCACAGAATATTGAATAATGCGGTAACCAATTTGAGAAGTAATGTGAAAATTATTATATTGAAGCGTACCCGGATATATGACTAAGTTGCGCTTGTCGTATAACCAAAGATACTTCTATCGAATGGACCCACTCTTACGAATGAGAAATCAGAAGGCAATAAAGGATGGAAGCGAAATTATATTTGATCGTAAACAGCGCTTTAATGGGATAGCAACGTCTAGGCTGGCAAACTAGAGAGAGATGCTACCCACGGTGGTTCGAGTTGTGATCTGGTAAAGATGCGTGACCGTGCGCCTTCAACTAGTAGTGTCCGCTAAAACAAACATGGTCAGCATCAATGTCGAGAGCTTATGCAACTATTTATTTTGGGGATTATTTATCGCTACAATATCACTACTAGATTGAAATAAACTGTGATCTGATCATAATTCAAATCACCGTATATAGTTGAATCTTATAGAAATGTGAAATACTACTTAATTAGTAACCACAAATCACTTTTATAAATTTCCTCATAATCTCGATTAGTGTATAACAATCAGTAAAGTAGTCAACTGGTCTAGAAAGATTAAGTAAGGTGAATTATCAACTTATGATCAACTGGTTAATAGTTGAGTAGATAGTTCATTAAAGGTAAAAATGATTTAATAAGTCATTTCAGGCATAAGTTACTCTTTACTGAATAATATTTTAGAAGGATTTGTACTCAGTAAAAGTACGAATAATTACTGCTGAAGTTATAATCCAAGTTATATTCACTAAGTATGTTATACCTTGTAATTTTGTTCACTTTTCTCATAAATATGGCAGGTGAGTTCAGTATACCAGCAAAAAAAATATTTTCATCCAAGATTTCAATTGAAGCCTTAATTTTTCTACTGAAATTGTATCTTTCATATGATTGTATCGGGATTGAAATTCAATAAGCATGTCCATGATAAACAAGTTTCAAATAGTTTCTATCGTATTTATTTGTTAACAATGATCCATTAAATCTTTAGTGAGGTTAATGCCTATTGAAGTAACCTATTTATTCAGTATGTTCATTATTTTTTTTCGAATGAATTGTCTCTAGAAAACTGTTAGGCCGGACCACAAAGAAGTGCTAACAAACTTTCAGAACTGTGTTTTGAGAACACTATTACAACTATTCTAACTGTCTGTAATGTAAACATTTTGTTTCTATTATTGTTACGTTCCTCTCACCCTATCGTCCCGTTTAGCATAATTACTGTTATTATACTGTCTCTTATTATAGGACTACAGTTAATTAGTTGTGTACAAGTTGTTCCTATTCACTACCACTATTCCTCTCGTTCTGTATTCATGTTAATTTCCTAATTGGTTTGCTGTGTGGTCTGATTTTATGTATATATAAAAGGATGCTTGAAATATAATATGATTCGATTCTGTCTGGCTGATCTATTGGCTCGCATTCTTCTTATTTCGGCTTGGGACTAAGTGGGCACAGGGCAGACGCACAGCTACCAACTAGGCATTTGTGATTCGCACTCGGCCAACCCACTCACCTCGCGTCATAACAAAGAACTTACTTCTTTAATAGAATTAGTCTACCTTGTTATCATCTCTTCAACTTCTAATGAGCATCTACTTTATTTTTGTTGTGGTAGACAAAAAACAACAACTAATACTTAGACATCATGTGAATACAATAAATGAAATAAAAAAAACTTTAAAATTTACTTCTGGAAATTATTCAACATAACAAAAATCAGCATAATTTTTGGACAAAAATTGAATGTTCAAACATGAAATAGATTTCAGTTGAATTCAGTGATAAATAAACTAATGTACAACTTTTTTCAAGTTGTCTTCTATTTTAAAGTGGCTAACAAAAGCATGTGATAATTTCAATTTAGATTGTGATGTTATTGATCTGACAAATAGTATGCCTAGTAATCTGCTAATACTGAACAATAATGTTATTATTTAAGTATACTTAATCCTAAATACTAATGATGAACTGATGAACCTACCAGATAGCGATACTATGGTTCATTATTAAAAAGTCAATTGAATGGAAACTCACAACTTTACATTCATTTTCAATGATTATGAGCAAGCATTTGACAGTATGAACAGGAAAACATTATACGAGCCTTTTTGATACAATAGTATACATGAGAAGGTAGTCAATATCATAAGAAGTTCTTACGATGGGTTACACTGCAACATCATGTATGGAGATGCAGATAACAGATTAATCTGAAATGGTGATCGATATTAGACAAGGCTGCATATTCTCTCCCTTCTGGTGGTTGACTGAGTTATAAAAACCTCAATATCGTAGAAAAGCACGCAATATAGGTGGACAGCGTGAATGCATCTAGACTACATGGACTTTACAGATGACTTAACTCATCTGTCCCACACACAGTAACAAGTGTACATGAAGATAGACAGTGTAGCAGCAACCTCCGCAAGAGTAGGTCTCTATATACTGATAGAATAAAGCAAGATCATTGCTGATGAGTGTCTGAACAACACGAAACCTGGTTTGAGTATTATCATCACTGCTATTCTGATGATAATAACCGAATGGATAACCAGTTATCCTACGATCTGTTTGGTAATTAATTAATACAGCAACCTCAAAAGTATTGTCCAATAATAGCAATTTTCTCGACATTTACTAGCTCCAGCCATATGAGTAAAGCAGGTAAAATCAATTCATCCTAACTAGTTCATAATCATTTATTTTAAGCAATCCTACACGTATATCCATGTGTTTTCAGACTACACGGTTAAGAAAATCTCGCAAATATAAATAATTAGCATAAGTACTATAAATATGGGTAGTGAGCAAGTAATTAGTTACAGTTCATAGACTGAATTAAGGAAAATAATAGAAATAAAATATTTGATAAGTATGCAATATTAAGATGCATAATATTCTCTCTATAAAATTGTTCTGAAACTTATACTAGATGGATAGATACAACGCAGAACTTCGTACGTACGTACATCAGTTCAGGTTGCTATACCACATCAGCACAGAGACGCAACTATCAGTTCAAATCCAAGAGTGATAGCGATAGTAGAAGTATTAGCAGTAATACAGAAAATTAGGGGGCGAAGATATGATTCGAAAAGTATAATTCAGTGAGATAAATTTGAAAGGAGAAAGATAGAGAATTCAGAAGGTTAGATTTTGAGAGAACACAAAGAGTGGATGCACCTGCGCCATTGCAAACGATTCTGAGCCATGTCGTTCAAGGTCTCTAACCATTGGTGACTTTCGTCTCGCGGACCCCAACCACGCAGCCTACATCTACCAACATGACTTAGTCCACTTGTCAGTGACTTCATCGATTTCTGCCATGTTTTGGTTTGGCCGCCTCTAGCTTTCTTCCAACCTATTCCTACGCCGGAAAACATAGCTCGTCAAGGCAGTTGGCAGTTAGACATGCGTAATACATGTCCCAACCACCTCAACTGATGAAGTTTCAATACCTCATCTATTGATTTGCCATCCTTTCCTAGAACCCGTTTCCTAACGACAGCATTGCTCACTCGGTTGTCCCACGATACACGAGCAATGCTTTGGAGACACCTATGAGAAACTTATACTATTTAAGCTTAATTGCTTTCTGTAAAAATAGGTTATTCGGTATTTATCATTAACTGGTATAGGAAATATCGCATACATTAAGCATTTGATAACAATGTGAACAAGGCTACTAACCTAAGTTTTCTTTAAATTAGCATTCATCATCAAGGTATGACTAGAGTTGAAACCACAATGATTCCATCCGCCGATGATTTCGTTACTCAGAATGCCTAATCACAGACACATTAACTATAAATTACTTGTGCTATGGCTTAAATTCTGAAATCTTAACTAATCGTTAAAATACAATCAATATCTTAGAATTAGGCAACGCAATGATAATTTTCAACTTCACTGATTAATGAGTGAAATTATTAATAACATTTTTTGTTCCCCTATAAGCTTACCTACCGTAGAGTTTATTGATTCATTCTTAATTTTCATTAAATGAAGAATGTAAACAAAAATATCAAATACTGGTATTTTATATCAAAAGCTTTAAAATAAGAAGACCATGGTATGGTACTCTGAGTCAGTGTTCACATTTTACAATGTGACTAGTAAGCAGTAGAATTACTTTCTAATTTATGACATGAAGACATGTTACAATAGGTTAAATCAACCAAACTTTCGTACAACGTTTATTATGAGTAGCACATTTTAGGTGGTCTTTCGTCAACTTGTAAATAGTTTATACTCTATGTAACATTCTTGAAATTATTCTTGACGTTTTCAGTGTTCACTATATGTGGCATAACCACAACTTCTGTTTATGTATTCATTCAGTGTAATTTTAACTAAACACTTCATATTCAAATATCGGAACTTATTTGTAACTGCCAGTTATGAATAGATCCAGATGAACGACCATAGATAAAGTGAAAGATGTAGCTTGAAGTGAGAATTACGCTTTAATATACAGCATCAATTCCAATAGGTAAATAGGAAATGACTGAAACTGTTGAATAAGATAAATATAGTGAACAATGATAAAGTCAATGGTAAACTCGGTCACTGAAATAATTTGAAAAATCAATTTTATTTGAGTTAAAAAACCGAAAAAACTAAATTGACCATACAGTAACTTTAAATTACTTGTCTTATGAAGAATTAGTCTACTAACTCAGTGCATGAAGAGTGACATTGATGTGAACACTTCAAGGTATTTAAGAAACTGAAAATCATTTACTAATCAATAAATCTTTCATGTCATACATTCCAAATATTCTTGGAATCTTAGGCATTTTCAACAAATGCAGACTTGAACAATTAATGAAGATATAAAAGAAAAATTAGATATAGGTATACTGTGGCATATAAAGTGGTTATCAATATATCATATTTCAGTTAAATGTCTTATAACTGCCTCGGTAGCTGTTTCTGATGTTAGTGATCTAGAGATGTTCATCAAATATACAGGTATTAGACTTTTGTATTAAGTTGTAATTGAATTGTAAGCTACATAGAAGATTTAATTATTCTGTATTAACATACTGTTGAAAATATTTAACTAGTTGGATATTTGTTCAGCACCGATTTCCGTATTAACGTGTCATCATATGACAAACCGTTGTATAAACTGTTTGGGTCTTTAATTAGATTTATTAACAGAGGAAATCCTCAAATTGTTTGGATCTAAAATCAAACAATGTATATATTTAACTTGATGGGTTTGGGCCTAATTTTGAATACAAGGGTGGGAATATATCTTACTGATAAAGACACTTGAGTACGACACTCCCCAGCAGCTCGATTTCTCGATTCCTACAAGGGATTAAACCAAAAATCTTCATAATTGCCCCACTATTCACTGGTAGATTTTCTATGTCAACCAATTTTTAACATACTTCTACAATCAATCAGTGTTGTTGAGGATAGTTGTCTCACTCTTAACGAGTTTGATCTTTACTAGTCAGGATTTAAAATTATTTGCCGGAACTGACGTTTCTCTTTTATATGGCTTTTAGATGATATAGCAATAAATGTGAATTCCTACAATGATATGATATATCAACTAGTTAAGAGGAATACAAAAGTATCTATAACCGAATATTTTAAGCAACGATAATTCCTTATTCATGTTAATATTTCTACAACAGATTTATCTTCTTTAATCTATCGCATAACAAATCACTGTATAATGGTGTACTTTAAAATTAAGTCACTATTTGATTAAACATTCTTTCCTCTTCACATTATTAATGACTTTATCACAAATGGTCAGTCAAAATAATTTATGAATCACATTAATTGAAAATGACTTTCTTTCCCATTTTTTGTAATAACCAAATCACTTTTTAACATTAAGTCTGCATTCTAATTCAGTTACTAGATTGCACTAACTAAGTACATATTGATTTACGAGTACATTTTAAAATACGATAGAAACACTTTCGAATGAATGTGGTTATGGATGTTGTTTTCTTTTTCTTTTTCATAATTACGTTAATTTGCCCAGAACACTTTTCATTCATTCCCTAAATGAGTATTACATTATTGAGTAATTTTTACTACAGATTTCATTTTAGTATATTTATGCACTAATATATGGTTTATCAGATTAGATAGAACTGAACATGCCCATTGCATATAGTTGTAAATAACTCCAGTTTACGGGAATTTCTATCGTAACTATATACAACATTGAAAAATCATCTGATTAACTACTACAGACTCGTTAGTTCCGTCTTTCTTTACATAGATTTTATACCCAATAGACATTTTTTGTATAAATCTAAACATTTAATTAATGTATAGAATACAGATGACAAATGTCAGCGTATCTGTGAATTTTTTCTAAAAGGAAACTTGTTTCTATTACAGTCACCTTTGTCAACAACACAAACAGACAAATGGATATGATTAATTTGATACCGTTTATTTTATTATTCCCGTTTTACTGTTTGTTCCATGTATTGTTGTGTTTGTAGGCAACGTTTTTGTCTGTATCAAGTAGTTTGTTACGTTTTAAATAATATAAGTAGATCATTCTTAAAATATTTTGACGATTGTTCAATTTTTCAATGTCTAGAAATTTAAACATTTTATTATTGATAATCACTTTTAGTTTGAAGGTGTAAACTGTTAGGAAAGAGTCCCATATTGTCTCTGGTTTTCGTTGACACCTAGATGACATCAATCTGCGTAGTATGCAAACAACAAGTTAGGTGCCAGTCTTCATAGAAAACAAACTCAACGTGTTTTTAATCCTTTTATATATTGAAGGTATATGTTCAGGTAATATATGGTGCTACACATATAAGTAGCATATAATTTTTCAGTTGTTTAAATGATATACAAGTTTAAAAGTACAAAACTAATAAAATTGAATATTGTGCATGTTATAACGAAACAAAGAGTCGGGAATCATAATCCATAAAGTATGTTCTTTGTTGTATCGGGACGTCATACTGCTAGGCTGCATCTGTTAAATGCTTAGTAAGTATGATGTTTGTATTACTTAAATTAAAAGGTTTTCATAGACTTATTACAAATTATCATATTTGTTTTCTTTCTCGATTTCTGTACATAACTCATCTATTCCATTCTCTAGTGTATTTTGTATTTCCCATTGCAGATTGGTCTGGTATGCTATATGTAAATGCCTTTGTTCTTACTAGACTAATTGGCATTGTTTTGTATATGCTGATGTAGTTCTCTATCTTCAACCTCTAGGGAAGCCACTGGTCACTTCTGGAGCCGTGTCAACTGATCAGCGTTCATGTAACCAGGTCGTAGTTACAGTACAAGTCTAACTGGCTTGCTTAGCAGCAATGCCAATATTCACCTCCCATCTCGTATCTTGCCTACAAACCAGCACACCCAAATTCATTTCATTGCACATCATTAAGTTTAATGTGATGAAATCACGTTAGTAGATAACTATTTAAGAAAAAAATGTAGTGAAGAATAGTTTCATGTTTTTATTGTTATATATTTCAAGACTCTTTCTTCTGTATTCTGAGCTTCACTACACTGATGTGTTCATAAAAGTCAGTTGCGGATATCTTTCATACGTTTAATATAAATTACACTCTAATAAAGATGTCTGATTTACTGCATAAATACTAAAATTACTGATAATACTTTAGACGAAGGTTGTACATTCTAAACTTTAGCTCTTACTCATTGTTAAACCCCATAATATTTTCTCATCAGTAAGTAATATTGATTGAAGTACACATAAAATCTGTTAGTCTTAGCTATAATTCCCTATTAGACCACACCAACAAAATGGTTCAAACTTATAATCTTTCAATTTGTTAAACAGTATGATGCTATGCAATCAATAGACTGAAAATTCAACGAATAACGTTTTCTAACTGTAATCAGTTAACAAATTGGTCCTTCTTTTACCACTTCTAGAATGTGGATTATATTATTCATTGACCGGTTTCATTATATCGATTTGTGCTTTTGCAGAAGTTGTTAGGTAGTAACTTAAGATCTATCAGTGTATTTCCTTATTTTTTCATTTGATTATCCATTTAATGATTGTAAATAACAAATACAATTCACCACCATAGTCCATAAACGGAAAAAAATGGTTTAGATGCTTTTTAAGTGCTACATTCTATTACACAGTACAATACATTTCTGCCTAATATTAATATTTATCAGCGTATTCCTATATTCCCAGCTTGATAAATTATTGGACAGTAATAATAAAAATAAAAGTTGTGATAAAAATGGGGATCGATCTAAGAAAAATGATAACAATCATGTTGTAATGATTATAAATGCACTCATGAATCTAACTTAGCTGTTTGAATTCGGCACACATTGATGTCGATTGGGTACTATCATAGTGTTAGGTCGGACCACAATGAAGTGTGACAAACTTTCAGAACTGTGTTTGCGAACACTATTTCATTTATTCTAACTATGTGTAATGTTAACATTTTGTTTCCATTATTGTTAGCTCCGCTTGCCCTATCCTCCCATTTAGCATAATTACTGTTATTATGTTGTCTCTTATTATGGACTACAGTTAATTAGTTGTGTACAAGTTGTTCCTATTCACTACCACTATTCCCTTCGTTCTGTATTCATGTTAATTTTCTAATTGGTTTGCTGTGTGGTCTGACTTTATGTATATATAAAAGGATGCTTGAAATATAATATGATTCGATTCTGTCTGGCTGATCTATTGGCTCGCATTCTTCTTATTTCGGCTTGGGACTAAGTGGGCACAAGGCAGGTGCACAATTACCAACTAGGCACCAGTCATTGGCAGTCAGTCAATCCACACACACCCCATCACTCTCGCGTCATAACACATACCCTATGGATTAATGAAAAGCTATTTCGTCCTGATCTGAAACTCTAGCAGTGTGCACCATCGATTCCCTCAGGACATAGAACTCAGAGCCTTTAGCTTTTAATGATACTTAACTAACACTAATTTATAACAAATACAAACAACGAAAATATGTACCGATCTCCTCAAGACCACCACAATTGATTCTATCTTCATTGAATATTACCGGTGCCCAGGGTTTCTTACTGAGTACTTCAAACCAACTAATATCAATAGCATATATTTGAATTTCTTACGATTCCTCCTCTTTACAAAAATATTTTGAAATCTTTAAATAAAAGTTAATATTAGATATATATTTCTTACGTGAGTGAGTATTTACAAAATTCACATGATAGGTTTGTCATCTGTTACAAATTGATTGTTTAAGTTAGTCAAAACTTATGTACAAGTCCAATTGATGAGTTAATATTGTGTTCCTTTTTCCCTTTATTTTTACCATCACAAAAAGAATATTGAATTGTAATTCTTTTGAGCATTTAATTAGTTGAATTGAGATGGTTTGTGGAGATTGGTATTTTCAGTTAATTGAATTCATCACGGATTAGTGTTTAAAGGGTACTAATAAAAACCAGGGAACGCTGCGCAGATGCCTTGCCCTGGTATGGGACTCTTCGTCAGTGCACACTCTAGATTCTGCCCACCCACGGGTTCCAGGTTGGTTGTTACTGGTGGAGTTCGAACTTGTCGGGAGTTAAACAGTTGTCTCCAAGGACAATGGATGACCGTCGCACTATACTACGAATTTCTGGAATTGGAAATTTACCAAAAGATTCCTTTCCTGCTCAGTGGTGCATAGGGTTGGGGGTCCGCTTACATGGAATTTCTGGGGTGGAACCTAAGGCGCGCAGTGCTGAATTCATACTAGGAAGGAACAACTCAGCAGTGCTTCCTGGTTTTCAATGATACCCTGGCGAAAATTAAGTAGTGCTCCAAACTCTCATGAGAAGCTTAATAGCTGACGCTATGAATTCAATTGCCAAATATTGACCGACACCAGTTATTGATTTGATCATCTTAACTATTTTGATGAAATTTATTTGATTTGCACACTTAATAGATCATATTTTCTAGCCTCATCTACTCTAGATTCTTCATGTAATACATTCAGATTATACTAATATGGTACTTATACAGAACGCGGATGATCAGTGGAATAGAGCCTTTATATTCTAAAACTTCTGCATATCATATTTACTTGTCGTGCTATTGGTGTTAGTATTTCATTATTAGTTAATCACTTAAATTCTAAATTTTTAAAATATTGTCTTCATATTTATTTTAGAAAACTTAATACGTATTTACTATGTAAAACCAAATGTCGTTTGAAAATACTGTTACCTACGGGTATGCTGTAGCGTTTACCGACAGTTATAGAATGTCATTAATGTTTTATGATAGACAGTTATGTATGAACTATCCAGGCTACGTGTTCTATTAGTGTTTGAACTATAAATCGTTATTACTTATGTATATTGGAATATAATCAAGTTCAGTTCATTAAGAGCATAATCCACAAATCACCGTATTCCAAATTGACAAATACACATCCACCAGCAACAGGATAACTGTATTTATTGGAAGTCAGTAATAATGAGTTTATGAGGATTGTATATAGGCTGAATGTTAATCCGACAAGCAAAGTTTGAAGACAACTACCAGAAGTTATAAATTTTCTAGTTGAGACCAATCACACGTTAACCATATATACATTAGAGAAAAGTACAATTTCTACAACATTATGTCAAGGGTTATTATTGACTGCTGCAATGTATCCCCTGATGACATAATTAATACTTATGATATGCCTTGTAATTAAACACTTAAACACCAACTTCGTAATCACATTCCAATCCTTTGTCTAGTTTTCACCTGGTCAATTAACTAATAGTTTTATTTATATAAGGATAATTTTTCAATTTAGAAACCTAACAAAAGATACTAGATAAAGGAATTCAGGTTAAACTAACTATCCCAGTAATTTAAATTTCCATTATATCAGTTGTGTTTATGCATCATCGGCGAAGATCTTGAAAACGCATCAAAATAAATGCACGAATAAGGTTATCATATAATTTGTTCCCTTTAAAATTTGAATAATGTAATACCAAGTGAAACTATAGTAATATGAATCAAATGTTACAGCGGGTTTGTGTTCTCATAAAAAGCATAATACATTAATAAAAGACAGTAAGTAGATAATCTGAGGCATTTTCGCCATTTCCCTCCCAAATCTATGAACTCAAAAAAGAAAAAGAAAAGCTAGAAGGATGCTTTACTTACAAGGTTATTCGAGTATGTCACTTGCCTTTAACGTGAACCAATGACCATATCATGAATTAAATCCACAATATTCACATCTTGCTATTGACTGACATTTATGACTTCGTTAACTTCTCAATAATAAATAAACATCTTCCATTATTATAGATAACATTTATTTCATCTTGAATCATTTCAGTCAATGTTACTCATTAGAAATGTAAGAATGTTTTTCAATGTTAATCATTAGAGAAGTCCTATGATTACGTAAACAATCATTGCAAACCACTTATCCTGATAATTATTGTCTGAAAAGTATGTCAATCATTAGTTTATCACAAAAAGTACTTGTCAATAACAACATGAAATTAATTCAATGAATACAAGTTCGAATTAGGCGAATAATAAGTAAAACCGGAAATCATAATTACTTTATCATTTAAAACATTATGATGCATTAGTATGATGATTTACTATGAAGTTACTCATGGATCTAGTTCAAAGACATGATTATTTACTTTCAGTTATGAGTTACTTTAATGAGTATGGAATGAATTGATTTATCAATAGTTTCATCTTACTGATGAAAACAGAAACTATTTATGGAAAATAGTATAGATTTATATAAGATTATTCAACGGTTTATTACTGACATGTGAATGCTTGTACACACAGAAATACTACAAACTATCAGTATAGATGATTCCTACTGACTTTAACAATAAAACATTCAACGAACTCTTATATTCAATGGTCTTTTGTAAACTAAGTGATATGAGTGATTCATGGGAACTTACTTCTATAAAAATAAAATTTTGTGGGTGAATAATGAACGAAGTGTGAGTCTATATGTCCTACTTCGGGAAAAGCACTTTCAAATGGAGTTATTTAGAATGCAGTCTTCAAGCCACTACTGTTTATTTTATACTTATATCAGCTATCTAGTCTTCCGTTGTCTTCGAGCATATTACATACAGATGACATCAATATATTGAGAGTGATACCTAGTAATCAGAGCACCAAGGAGTGTTTGGAATATTTATCATTAAAGTGTAAAGATGTGTATAATGGATGCATTTTCAATTAATTAACATTAGGATATACAGCGGTGTAAGGTATATCAGTAGTCAGGACAATTAAAACTACTTCAAACTATTCCTAAATAACTAAAAACATTATGGGACAGTTTGAGCAATCGGCAAAATATTTGGCTACCTAGATATAGAGAAATGTATGAAAGTGTCTACTATATTTTTAGTCACATACCAGATTATTGTATATATACTGCTAGGTTTTATTTAGGAAGAGAATTTGGGCACCCAAAATTGTTTGACGAACAATTATTTCTGTAATTCGACCTATTCCAGAAACTTACATAACAGATAAGAGACAAAATATCAAAATATATCGTCCAGTGAACATTTCTCTGCGATCACGTTTAATGTATGAAGTATGTTGTAACTTGAGTGGCTACTAATTAATAAAGCTTATGATTTGTGTTAGAAGCCACTAATAAAAGATAACCTATGGGATCGATCTCTCTCAGAAGTGCACACTCGAATCCCAATTGGAGATCAAGCCTAAGGACTCCAAGCATCTTCATCACATCAAATTGCAATTATTATGAACTCATTATTGACTAGTTTTGATAGGTAATTCTAGAAATTCTAGTGCGAAAAAATGATCACTGGAGTTTAATCCTGTTAGTGTGAAGCATAAACATTTTGTTAGTTGATTGAAATCAGAAATATCAAACATTCACTGTTAGCCAAGTGATCTTACGGTGATGAGTTCACTACAAGACTCTTAGGTCCTGGACTCAATGAACAATGCCTAGAAGTTCTATGCTAAGATGAAATAACAGTCCAAGGTTGCCTGATTCTTAATGGTTGTTTAACCCAGGTCAATTCGTGATATGAATTTAAAAAAATAATTCATGGTTCATTGTAAATTATCATCAGGATTTGAACTAATAATTCTAATACTAATTGTCCGTTGAAATATATTCCAAGAAAGGGAAGGAATCAATAAGGTTCATATTTATTTAAGAGGGAGTATTAGTTTTCATTGTCATAGATAGCAATTATATCGTGTTGACAGGTAATAACCAATTCAAACTTTAAGTATAGTAAACTTTCATTCAAACAATCGAACATTAAACAATTTCTGCATCACAATAGATACTTAACATATGTATTAGTTAGAATTAGATCAGTAACAACTCACCTGAAGGTTCATGTATTCGGTCTAACAAAAACAGAATTTCAATTATGAGGACTGTAGATAATATCCGACTGAAGTTAAGTTCTAACTTGCGACCTACTTGTTGAAAGGTGAGTTATTTAGTCACAATTTTAGAGATTTATTAATGCCTAGAACAATGCAGTATGATACTAAAGATTACTTGTTTATAACTAGGTGTCCAAACAAAATGGAATGACTACTATCTGAACAGGTTAACCATCATATGACAGATTTGACAAAGTATTGAATCTAGTATGACAACTTCACATCACAAACATATATCTACCTTAACGTCATTATAGTTGTAAATAAACACAATACAAAGACAAAAATTCAATCGCCAGTAACCATTTGATCTTTGTCCTCGCTTTAGTTAAAATACTTTATTTGTTGAGGCAAGTACAATAATGATAATGATCTTTGAGACGATTAATGAAATCATGAATCGAATTCTCATACAGAATGAATGTATTCTTTTTCTCTTTTAACACTTTCTCTATTGACACTTCGTAAATATGACAAGTTCATCATTTTGCGATTTGCTTGTATCGTTGTTGACGATGTTGTCAAATTTCTTTATCATGGAATTCTGTATTACGTGGTAAGAAGAAATTCAATAAAGCGATAAGAAAGAAGTCATTTAATAGAAATTGAATTCAGTAAGTTTGTAGAAATCTGTGTTAAGTCTTAATTGATGAATTTATCACAGACTGATGTTGGTAAGGTACCACTATAAAGCAGGGGGCACTGACTGTGGATGACCGTCGGGTTATATCTCAAATTAACGGAAGTGGAAAGCTACCTTCTGAAATTGGGCACTGGTGTAAAGGATTAGGGATCCACTTGCTTGAAAACCCTGGGGCGGAATCTAGGATACTCACTGTGTTTAGCAGTCCACACTAGGACGGATAAGTTATCCAATGTTTCGTGGTTTTAAATGATATCCAACCAATATCGGTCTAAGATATATTCATTAATGTTTAAAAGTCATCAAAAGAACAATACCTATAGCAATTAATCAATGAAAAGTTAAGTAATGTTTATGCACACGTAGTAGTTTGTGGTTAGAGAAGAATGCAATCATGATCAAGAGAAAACTATATATATATATATGTAATTCTAAGCATGTTAGTAGATGGTGTGATTACTTTCCTGGTTATAAATCTGAATATACAAGTAGCGCATAAGGACGGCATCAAAACGTAGTCCACGTGATATCAAGTAACTTAAAGTGGTGGAAGAAACATAACTTAATTAACAGAGTTTGGTCAATACTACAGAACTAAACTAGGATAAAATTATTTACTGTTCAGTAATTAACCAAAGCAAATATCCCAATCCTGAGGTGCCCTAAACTCAGCCCGATTAGCTCATTGTAGAAGTCACAACGAGTTGAACAAGGTGACCTTGGTTCGAGTCCCACATATAGTACAAGTCTCCGAAACACTGTAGGTATGCAAAATACCAATTTACTTGTAACCTAGAATATTCAAGGATTTCTTGAGACTGTCTTAAATAAACTGTTATCAAAATGTAATTCATGTGATTGTTACTAGTGAATGTTCAATGAACGTATTAAATACCTATCATGCCAAACAAAATACTTCGAGGGAGTATATGTGGAATTCGGGAAAGTTTTTAGATATTATGGGAAAATATCATCTTTTTCCTGATGGAAAGGGAGAGGGATGGTAGTATAACATTAAGAAGGGGGATAATTTAATATTACTTTAACGTTAGGATAATACAATAGTGACTCAGCTGCAGGAGATGCAATATTATTTAAAATATTAATAATAATAATAACAATAATAATAATAGCTTTATTCAATGGTATGTTTAGTACAACATGAATTTTCAGCATACAATGTTTCAACAAGTTACTCTTTTACTGTGTACACTTCCTTTGACAGCCACATTTTGCTAAAAGATGTCGATGTAAACTACCAATAGACCATTTACAACCATTTTCAGAATCCTAATCACGTGTAGTGTTTTGTACAGGAACATTTGTCAAATGTATGAAATGATCATTAATAGAATCAAATGAAAATCGTGTATTGGAGAAGCAAGCAAGTTTTCTTCTCTGTAAACCCACACTTTCATTGGATTGAATAGAACATAGACGCGTAAATCAAACTTACGTCCACATAGTAAATATGGATTAGTTATATGCCGTGAGACAACATAGGTTTCAGGTAGTATTCAATTCACTGAATTACCAATAATTTATTGATCACATTTCATTCCGAAACTCTTCTATGCTAAGTGTGATTGAAGGCTCCACTCGTCAGTTATTCCTATTATGAAACCAAATTTTGAACGTTAAACTTAACACGATAATTTTTCTCACCAGAACATCATTTTAACTAAAACTCCTAATCATTAGACTAGATACTAATTGTTTCTACAGATATTTTTTTGTGCTAAGCATTTCGGAATTAAATTTACTGTAACCATGATGGTAGCAGCGTATCTCCTACTGGTTAATTTGTAAACTTTTCACGGTCATTTAACCACCGAGTTTGATTGTTGCTATACGCTACTGCACTCGAAAGTTTAAGTATTTAGTTTTAAATTTAAAGGTATCAGATATCTTACTTGTTTTCAATTTGTTGAAATGCTATTAAAATTGACCAGTAATAGAATTTTAAACTTTTTCATCTTCATATCATTGGTTTAACCTAACTTCATTGACAGACTTTAATAAAACAGCAACAAATAAGTCTTTTTCCACCCACTAACTGAAATTTAAAAAATACCAACCAGTTGATACCAGCTCAGTGGTCTTTTGATTAAACGCTACAAACTAAACCTGAAGGCCCTTGAAAAAGTCATGGAGACCCACTCCAGAGTCCTGTAGTAAGGTGAAACAGTTGTCAAGTAAATCTTGGTTTTTAATGGTTTCTTAAATCAGACCAGTTCTTTCTTGATAACAAAATCAATCTCTAATATTAACAGTACTCATCCAATAATGTAGGAAATAAGGGATATTTATATATATGCACACACATATAATGATTGGTCTCCATGAATCATTAAAGCGTTTGTTGTAGGTCACTTATTTTTCTCATTTCAGAGGTAGATAAAAGTTCTGCAATTTTGTACACAATCGAATAATTTTCGCATTAAAAGCCAGTCTACTAGTTTTCAATTTAGTAGTGTCATTTATAGGAGAACAATAATTTTAAAGAGACTATGACCCTGCGAACAGGTTGGGTGAATTGACAATTTAAAAAATTATTGTGAAATGTTTGAATATCAGTATTACATAAGTTATTTGATTCTGAATGAAACAATTCTCAAGTTTCTGTTTTGTTTTAATGATAATTTAATTTTGAAAAGAACCCTCGAATGCCAAAAAATAAAAGAAGTAAGGCATTACTATATGAGTTCAGTTAAGCTAATAAACATATTATAATATCATTAACAGAATTTGTTTACTAACAAAAACGATTAGTCAACTAGAACTAATCATTGATCAATCAATGAGAGGCTATTAGAGGCCTAATAACAAGGTATGCTTCCGACTACCGATAACCACCTAACATAATATTTGAAGACAGTCCAAATTGCTTAACGGCTTAAGCTGAAAAAATCACTGAAATCAAAAAGCTTTATTTACTAGTGTTATGGCGGGCACTTAAAGAAGATTGATTATCTTCTAGAACTGTTTTTTCTGTTAACGATTCATTATTTTTGGTTGTATACAAAGTAAGCATTTTATTATTATTATTGTGACGTTGCTCTTATCCTATACTACTGTTTAAGGCATTAACTGCTGTTATATCATTTCTCATTTATGAACTATAGTTAATTGACTGCATATACGTTACCCCAGTTCACACTCACTATTACTCTTATTTTGTATTAATGTCAGTTTTCTAATTGGTTTATGATGCGGTCTGATTTTGCATGTATATAAAGGCATGATTGAAATAAAGATCTGATCTGATCTGATCTGTCTGTTTGACTCATAAGTCGTTGTTTTTCCTCTATTCCGTTTTGGGACTGGTAGTCGAGGGGCTGACGTGTCTGTACAGTGATTAGCGATTATCAAGGTCATTATATTTATTGCACAAAACATAACAACTAGTAAATGAACTTATCAGCTTAAAAGACCAAAAACATGCCAAATGTCAACCTAGCAATCCATTCTCAGTGGTTCAGACTTATAAATTATTAAATACGTGATATTACTAGATGCCTGTCTCGTTTCTAGCTTCCTTAAGGTTAATTAGATACCATGACTGTCACTAGAATTGCAAGAACTTTTCTGTCGATTCATCAGTTTTGAGGGTGATTGCGTAAGTAACACCACTTTACGATATAAAATCTATTTTTAGCAACTAATTGAATATACTTCCCAAAACCTTTCCTAACTGAAATAAATGAATATTATAATAAGTAAGAAATCTAGAATTGACTTCGTTTTGATAACTATTAGTTTCAGAATCAACGACCTTCATAGCATTCACTCATAGTCAATATGACCCCATCAATGACTAACCTTTAAAGTCATTTTCAGAGCTCTAGTGAATAGACATGGTCAACGGTATTCAACCATTTCAGATATGTCATTCAATGAAGATGTACAAAATATCGTTCAGTTGACTAAAGTGTAAATTTTCAATCATTAGACACTGGTTCAGTGAATCGATAAGTTGATCATTTGCTTGAAAGCCAAAGTTAGGGCTCAGTTCCCTGTTAGGCAACATACAACAATTTACAAAACACAAGAATTAAAATTTGTATTTATTAATTAACAGCTACCATGATGCAACTAACAACAGTCCTAATTGTACAATAAGTATTAAATAAGTTCATAAATGTCATAATTTATATAACAGGATTATTAATGAAATATACTTTCATTTAGAAACTATGTTGTTAATAATATAATGAAAAATTTATCATTAGAATAACAAAGAAAGCAAGTTTATATAACTCGAATATATTTGGATCTTCCTATTGATTGAATATGGAGTGAAACTGGTCAGTCTCTGTTCCCAAATGTACATCCTGAGCAGATTACCTCACTACTAGCGGTATTACACAAGTATTATTTTAATTGGATTGTAACTGGCAAGTAAAATAAAGTACGCTCGTTTTGTCTTATTTGGAGCTCGTCAGCTAAATGTACCTGCATTCCGATGTAGATGTTCATACTGGGATTCGAACTCAGTTCGTTTCGTGCCGAACACCATAGCGTTCACCACTGGGATACTGAGTCCAGATAGACAGAAACTGACCAATTTCAGCTTATGACAAATCAGCGGGATGATCCTAATACATTCGAACTACATACACATGCCTGTCGTACAAGTGTAATTGTCTGAACTCAGTAGCCTAGTGGTTAACGCGGTGGTGTTTGACACGAAATGAATTGAGTTCGAATCCTAGTATGAACATCTTCATTGGGATGCAGGCACATTCAGCTGACGAGCCCCAAATAAGACAATACGTGAGTCCTGTATTTCGTTTGCTATTCAAAATCAAATACAAATAAAGCAGGTTTATTTTCTACAAAACGGTAAATACTATATGCAGTTATTTATTTAAGGATGCTGTCATGAGAATGTAGGTGACAATCTATAACTATTAGTGATAATAATAATAATACAGGTCAGTATATTCTGCTAAATGAACCAATCAATGTATCTTTTTTCTTTTAATTAAAAATAAGTATTAATTATTAATGAAATATATTCTAACCATGTGAGTACGAGTAGTAATACATGAGAAACTAGTCAGTTCGAAGTTAACGAATCAGTTATTACGTAATTTGATCATACCCTGATCGTTTGTAACATCAAGCATAGAACAGGTGGCACTTTATAATACTATACAGTGTAACAAACAACAACAGGAATGATTAGAAGAATGCAGTGACTATCACAAAAGTTACTGTTAGTTAAGGTATTTTTAACATAAAAAATGAGCTATTATGTAGTTTCACTTTTATTAAATTGTAATAAGAAATCTATGCTTGATATTCTTCTGGTCACGTGATATTTACTTGAAAGTGAATCGTTCTTTGAATATCATCTGGTCAGTGTCACAAATTCTGTCTACACAAGTTTATACTACGATATATTCATTTGGTGTAAGATATTTTTATAGCTGATAAAATAAGTTGATATTTTTTAGATAAATGCCAATGAATGTTACACAAAATTTTAATCAACATATATATCCTCATTAATCAACAATTAACGTTGTTGTTGTCGTTCAGTTATGTGTATATGCTGAGATGCAACCTAAATTTCAGTCAAATTAGGCTGTTTCTTAAGGTCACTTCCCAAACCTTTGAACTTTGAATATCAACATAAACGCCTAGTGAGACTACCGGAGGACAATGAAGTTCCATGGTAACCGGTGACCAAAGTTGGGTAATATGAATTTTATCCTTGTAGGGCCATTGAGCCAATGTACACTACTCGTATGGATCAGGGTTCTTAACTCCTTATAACCACCTACCCTTATGTGAGATGTTACCTCCCCCTGTCCACCTCAATAAATAACACTTGCCTCGAAAAGTAATGAGTAGGACTTGCTTGATAGAGGCTACGCGCGTGGTCAAATTAAATCATCTCGCAAAATTCAGAACTGCTACCCAACGTTGGCCGTACATCGGCTTTGGAAAAAGGGGAGTAATCATTTATTACACTTCATAATATCAAATGTAGAGAAGAGTCACATTTCAAAGTTGTCGAAGAAAATACTAAAGCTCTGAAAACGTTTTTTTCTCAATTACTGATAAGTGTATAGATTAAGATACTGATTTACCAAAGTTGCGCATGATAAAACAAACTAACAAAATAAAGGAAGTTACTTTGAAATGGAGTCCAAGATAAGCATTTTGTTCTCTTTTATATCGACTATTTGAATTTACTGGCATCCATCCATAAGGACTCTGATTTAATACTAAACATTTCAAATGACTGATAGTTATCCGATAGGCTGGTACAAATAAATTATAATTGTCAACCAGTTTAACAGATAATATATTAGTTAAACTGATTTTGTAAAGATTGATATTCAATGTTATTATTTGCACTAGTAACGGATTGATTGTGGTTGGATAACGCTGAAAACCAGGGAACACTGGAAAATTGTTTTGTCCTAGTACGGTGCCTGAAGAGTGTATACCGATCTCACCAAGAAATCAAACTAAACACCGTAGGATGTTGAATTGAGCTCTTAATCACCGGGATAACTAAGCCGGCATCCACCTACAGAATTCCCACTACGATTAGTATGTGATATAAAGTGACGTTTACTCAGTGCCAATGGTAATAACTGTCTAACTTTCAACATACCTGAACTTCATCAGTCAAGATTTACCACTAGAACTTCAGGATCATTTTGAAGCTTATCAGGTAGTTTAATAGTGACTGGTATTTAGTTTCCTGTTTGTATTCGTCACAGATTTACGTCTACTCAGCTATATTAAATAGCCCATTAGTGACTAAGGCCAACTAACTCGGAACCTAGGTTAATGCATTCATGATAAAACTACTTCCAACCACAATGACAATATTTAAATCTGTTTTAATTAAAAAGTATTTTCATGAACTAACACTAGACGGACTATCTTAGGTTAATAGGTCACAAGTGGCAACATCTACAGCTAGTTCTAACTTGATGAGATTGATTTTAAATATCAACTGATTGATTATACGTCCTAATGGATGCAATAATATTCACTTAAATTTTTCGGCAATCAGTTTATGCATCTCACTTCTTGACATTTATAATTAGAAGTTGTGGAGATAGTTGACTGTCTATTTTGATATCACAAATTGATTTGAATTAAACAACCATTAATCAATTGGAAGCACTAGACAGCTGTTCTGTCCTAATATGGGACCTTTCAGCAGTGCACATCCACGACCGCACCGAAGGCCGAACCAAGGACTTTCTGGGTCTGCGGCAAACGCTCTACCATTAGACCACTGAGTTGGCTCCCGACGGTTGATATTTCTAATTCAGTCAATTCGTTATACGTTTCGCGCGACGTTATCCTTGACATCAGCTGGATAACTGCCTCACACTCGACACGGCTGAACTTCACCGGTCATGTCTTCACACTAGAGCTCCAGTAATTACCTCAAGGAGTTGGTCATAAGTGAGATGATATTGGCTACAATCGGATGTTGTGGAGATAGTTGGCTGTGCATCTTGATATTTGGTTTGGCATTTAACTTGTTAGAATAAAACTAGTAATAATTTAGTACTAGATAAATTAAACTTCATAATAAACACTACATTATGCTATCTAAGTACAGAATATTTTTGCGATAATCATTCACCACAAACTAAGATCAGTCGTGTAATTATTGAACACGGATATACATCGAATATATGAATCCATTTAAGGTAGTTGAAGAAACTATAAACGACTATATGAAAGCTTTGAAAGAAAATACATTGAAATTCAATGGATTGGTTTATTGTATTTAAGATAAAGCAACCAACAAACAATCCTGAAAAATTATTAATGAATAAATGAATTAATGGATAAATCCTGCAATTTACTATATTCTGCATCATAATTTAGTCAATTGTATTACCTGTTTTCTTGATTAGCCTAAAGAGCAGTAACTGCCACTAAATCGTTGCATCAAACTTATGCTTATATGTTTTCTAACTAGTTGTGTAATTTGATACGTCATTAAATATTACGACAATATAATTCATCAAGTGGTTAGTTAATCTGTCAAAGGTTGTACAATGATCTGTTCGACGTAAAATCTGACCAATAATCGGTGTATTATTTACATATTTTTACATTTATAGTATTATCATACGAGTTTCTGAATAGATATTTCTAGAATTCTAGAATAAGAACTATTCCATATGAGTATACACCTTGTATGTATTAATGAAAACCACTTTTGTGAAGCGTAGTGAAAGTAATAAAATCAAATTAGTGACTAGTAATTACAAAATGTTGCCAATTAGGTTTAATACAACGTGTTAACCGTTTGAAATGTTTCAAATTTTGGAGTTTTATTAATCTTGTGCGTTATGTAGTGACATTTCGAAGCTATTAACTGACATTTTACGTTATCTTCTTGATGATCATCAACTTATTACTGATTATAGCGTCTGCAATTATTTTTTTTTCTTAATCCGTATATAATAAAAGTATAGTCTTTGCTTACATAATGTGAGTTGAATTGAGGTGGTTTTGTAGAGATAGGTATTAAGTATTTAGTTATTTGTATCTAATTACAATAATTAGTTCACTAGTGACTAACTTCAGGATGTTTCTAAAGTCCTAGTCAGAAATAATGACTGATAGGAGTTCAAACTTATCTGGAGTGAAATAGTCATCACTGGAATGACCTGTTGCACAATTATCCCCAATTGTACAAAGTAGAAATTCTACTATTGGACACTAACCAACCCAGTGGTGCAGGTGATTAAACGTCCATCAACCTGAACATTCTAGGTTCAATTCCATAGTGGAATCGTGGGTGCGTACTGATGTGAAGTTTCATCCTAGGATGAAATAGCTATCCAATATTCCCTTGTTCTCAGTGGTATCCACTTATGTGGTATCAATTTTTATGATAGATTCACTTCGTAGTGAATACTACTTTCAACAATTCATTACAATCACTAAACAGTGAAACATTGTGTAAAATGACAACAGTTGATGTGAAAAAAAAGTACTGTATACACTATTTATCACTTCATGTGATTTGATAAAATAAACTATTCCTTCCATCTAATTGATTTGTTATTATTATAAATTGATCAATTTAATATATTTGAATAGCTTAGTAACATGTCACATAACCAACATCATATTACAATTATAACAATGCAAATTGTAATTCACACTTAAAAATAATTTTTTTCATCAATGTTATATATTTAATTACAATATTGTTACATAAGATGATAATAATGTCAAGGATACACTTGTCAATTACATTCAGAATAGACATAAATATGAAGAGTGAATGAATGTATGAAAAAGATTGTCCTCTTTTTTTTTTTGTTTGTTTAGAATGTTTACACGAAATCTCTTTAGGTTGACTATTTTGTACAATGAAGAAAATAGAAAAAAGAATCTTTGTTTTTCTGTTTTCTAATTTCAATGCTTAATCATTTATGATGTGTTTATCCTATCAATCAGTCTGTCTTTATTCAATCTATCTACTTGTCTATATACTTAAATTTCAAGTAGTAACACTTCAAACAGTCATGAAAATATTCTTTGTTTTTGGTTTTTTTCAGAAAGAGGGAAAGGTATATAAAAAAAAACTTAAGGTATTCAATAAATGGAAAACGGAATGAAAGAGAGGGGGGTGAGTGAGTCAGTTATTAAATGGTAGTGGTGGGCAATAGGGTAAAGGGATAGAATACTCTGAAGTGAAATAATGCAATGAATGACTATTCTCAAAATTAGTTATTTATTTCGATTAAAATTAATTCGTATGGTGTAAATATTTGTAATAAATAGATTATTATTATTATTAACAATGAAATAAGTGAAGAATCTGTTAAACATACATCAATATAGAATAGTTGATAATCTGCCTATCGAAAAAAATAAAATCTCAGGAGTTTTAGTATTATTGAAATAGTTTAATATGAAATGAAAAGTGTACACGAAGAAGACAGATCCTCATGATTTATTTCAATTATGAATCAGCTTTCAATTGATAAGTAAATATTATAACAATAAAAGATCTACACATTTCAATGCATCTACGTGAGAACTTTATCAAAGAAAACTGTATCTATGTAATATAGAAAGTGAGTGTTACTTTAGTGAAGTGTTGTGGATAGGGGAGGGGAGGGAGAACAGTTTAAACAATTAGTAATTGAAGAAAATATTAGAAGGGATTAGATTTTCATAAAATTATAAAATATACACAAAAGTATAAGATTAACCACACTGACATCATTAAGTTTTTAAACTTAAAAATGCATTTTCTTAGAATAATAATAATAATAATAACTGAAGTAGAAAATAAAAGCGCGTAGAATGGGAACATGTTACACAAGAATGTGCAGATTCTCGTGTATACAAACACTAATGTAAAAAAAAACAAAAGAGAAAACAGATCATATTGTCTTTTCTGTTTCTAAGTACAGGTGGTTGAGATGACTCTCATGATGTTTACAGTATAAATATTGTCTGATCGCAACTAGATAATTATTGATTATTGTATAATTATACAACTCAGTATCTATGTACCGAAAAAGAAACTATGTAAAGAAAATATGAAGGATCGAAAATGAAGAAAAACTGTATAACAACAGTGAGAAAAGAATAAATTATGTAAGAAGATATTCTAGATATCTTTCTTTATACAACTTGTGACATGTTAAAACAAACGAAATTTACAGAGAAATATAACTGACAATGTAATATGAGTATAGTAACTTTCTGAAAAAAATGAGAAGAAATGAGAAATATATCATTCCCTCTAAGCTTAAATCAACATCGAAATCAGGAGTATATCATAATATGAATGAATGCCAATGAAGAATATCACGAGTTAACATTTTATTGATTTAAATCAGCTGTCGTCAACTATGTAATTACTTAGACTGTGTATATATGGATATATATTTAACATGGTATTATGCTTCAAGTTATATATATATATATATATATATATATATATATATATATATATATATATATATATATAACAGAAAGGTGGGGGCGCACTCTTGGAAAAGGTATATAAAGTAATAATTTGGTTATGTCACTATTACTTTATATGGGTTAGGAGAGGTATAAAAGTAATTGTTTCCGTAGAAGAATTTTTAAAAAACTCATAGTATTTCAAGAAAAAGTTAACTATAGCTATTCTGCAAGTTGCCAACTCATTACAGGGTAGTAATATTCTACTTCAACAAAAAACTTTATTCTCTCTCATATATCAAAATATAGTTGGGAATAAGGTTGCAATATGCGTAGTATAACTTAGCATAAGTAAAAAACAACTAACTCCTATTGTATTAATTTAAATGAATAGATTAGGCAAGTTATAAAAGAGAACAACGTGATCATGAGGCATATGCTTGCTGTATGTTGACACACATATATTCTCGTGTACAAACAGAGTTTAGCTAGAATAATAAATTTTCATGTTGATTAACGGCACTTTGATGAATAGAAAAATTTCATACAAAATGTTACTGGCGACAGGTTTGTATCTACATACTTTACAATAAAGTTTTGTTATTTCAATGCAGATCTTTTAATAAATCTATTGATAGACAGAGAGAGAGGGAGAATAACAATTATTCATTGATGGCAATTACATTGATTTTCAAGTTTTTGCTGATGCTTGTATCACACGTTCTATTGCTTTGATATCATCTTCAGCTAAATTCTTATTAAGAGTTCGACGTACTGATTTCGCATTTAGGTGGAAAAATTAGAAAAAGTAAGAAGAAAATAAGAGAAAAAGTTAATGTTACGTAATCATAAAAACAAATAATATGAAAAGTCCCATTAGGACATTTAATGAAAACGATAACTGAGAGAAGAAATTCCGTTTCAATTACCATTTCATCAAGATTCTGCACTAATACATATATAATTTATAATAAGGATAAAATCGATATCAATCAAGGGAGGCTTAACTCAATTATCAGTTTGTATTAAGACCTCCCACCTTTTCTCTAAACAATTTAATGTAGCTTAAACCTGTCTGTCTGTTTTGTGCATGTAGTTCATTCTCTTTACCTTCACAAATCAAAACAGCGAATATTTGATCCTTTATCAGAACATTTTGTTTATTCTCTTGCTTCATAATATGTAATCAGTCAACTTAATATCAACATATCCTTATTCATACTTCCACGATATATGACCTTTGATTAATATTCACTTCGTCCACCTTACCTTTTGTTAAACATTCACAATTATCTTCATGAACACATTGGTACTTGTTTTTACTATAATCTGACACATCACCACTTGATTGGTACCGATTTTATCTTCATTGTGAAATATATATATATATATATATATATATATATATATATATTAGTGTAGAGCCTTGATGAAAAACTAACTGAAAAATTTCGTCACTCAGATGTTATTTTTCTAAACAGAGATGTTTACAAATTATCTATATAAACCATAGTAAATATGATGCATGCTATACAGCAATATTTACCGTAAAATCACATATATATCTCAACAACATGCATTCAATTAATAACAAATGGAGTTGTAAAATCCATATTTATGACCAGAAGTAAAATATTATTGTGAATGTTAAGTTTTACGATGAGAATGGTTCTAATTGTTCCTTTAAACAGCATCATTAACGATAACGTTAAGTAGAAAATTGATTATTCGATGAGCATGTAAGTTAAATCGGTCTGATAAACACGTTTTCAAATAGTTATTTTATTAGATTGTTATTTGCAGATACATTAATTTGCTCTGTTGGTGCATCTTTAAATAAGCGTAAATAAGAACTTTCAAATACACCATGATAGTAGCCAATTCTTCAGTTGACATTCATTTCTGAGGATAACAGCTAATCTCAATCAATCTCCTTATATCATATAACTTGATAAGAATAGTTTAATTTGGATTGTAACTGCCCAGAGGAATAAAGGATGCGCGTTTTGTTCCATCTGGGACTCGTCAGCTAGATGTATTTGTTCTCACCGGGATTCGAACTCAGTTCGTTTAGTGCCAAACACCACTGCATTTACCATCAAGCTACTGAGTACGGACAGTCACACTTGTGCAACGGGTATGCGTATATAATTCAATTGTATTTGGATCATCCAATTGATTTGTCATGATCTGAAACTGGTCAGTTTCTTTTACAGTCCATGACAAATCACTGGGAAAATTTAAATACATCCTAATTATTAACAAGAATTATAACTAAAGGAAAATTTTCAGTACTAAGTATAGTTGATTGCATTGGTTGCAAACAGGTATTGGTTGTATACCGTCAGACAGCTTTCTCATCCTAGTATGGGATGACAGTAGGCACCCATGACCTCCAGCAGGGAGTATCATACTTAAAGACACATGTAGAGTTGTAGTAAAAAGTCGCGAATTGTGGATTTCAGAAGAGCCAGAAGTGAGACAATTAACGTTAATGGCAGTTGACGGTTATCGCAAGATGATTTATATAGAAATTCTACTAGTGAATGCTGGTCAAGTGTTGACACTTGAGAATCATCGGTTCGAACTTTAGTGGATTGGCGGGTGCATACTACGGCTGAGAAGCCTCAAGATAGTGCAGAAAAGCTATCCGGTGCATTGTTATTTTCAATGGATCCAACCGACATCAGTTTGTGACGAATACCGACAATAAACTGAAACCAATTTTTACAAACCACCTAACCATTCAGTAGAGTCGTAAAAAATGGAATAATCAATTTATTTAGAGAAACAGATCTTAAATTTGACAGCTCAAATTTTGTCAGCATGCACATTTTTACAAGTTCATGATAAGAGATGAATTTCATAACACATGACACTTAGCAATGTGAACAGTTAAAGCGTTAAAGTGCATTGTTTATTAGTTAGAAACGACCATTTTTAATAGTGCTGCATTCTTTGATCAGAATGATTTAATTAAAAAGTATTAATTATCATCTGGGGCAGTTTGATTAGTGCTTTAATCCTACTTAAAACAGGCACTGATGTTGCTGTTAGGAACGATAACGAATGCTTCAAAATGAGATCAACCAAACGCAACAACATCGAAAGCATCCAATAACTGGTTTTCTTACAAGATGTGTTCAGATCTTTATGAATACAACTTATGTTCGCTTTAGATGGGAAATGTATGTATGTTGGGTACAAGTATCATTTGCAAAAACTTAAAAGCAATAAAAGATGTCAAGCGAAATAACGATTCATTCAAATAATGATTTAATAAATTGACTGAACTGCATTCCATACTCGTAATGTATATTAACTATGCATACAATCACAAAAACTCAACAAGTAGCATTCAGTTTTAATAAGCCATATCATTTATATAATCTTGTTTACGTAGAAAAAAAAAAGAAATGTAAGAAAATGAGACAACATAAAACGCACTGGAAAACTGTAAAGTAAAAAATGAGGTGGATTAGAAAAAAAATCATACAAGTAGTATGATGATGAATAGTTATAACAAGTAATATTTGCAACCAAACTTAGGAATATGCAACAGATGGTTGATAAAGTTGAATCTTGATTTACAATAGAATCCAATAGGAGCGTTTTACCCCTTTCGAGGCCTATCAACTGAATGTATCAATCATATCCTAGTATTGATACATATATTGAGAAAAGAATCATAAATGATAAAGTCAGGCACTATACTACTAAAGTGTCCAATAGAGATAAAGCTATATGAAAGGAATTGTTTTTTCTCGTTACTGATGTTAAAGATTGACAGCGATTGGCGAATCGTACATTGACAAGCATCCAATATGTTAAGCTAAAAGAAAACAAATCACATGATGCATCGAAGAGGTAGGCCAGACGCAAATACAGATGTACTGTAAGTGGATTATTCACTTTGTCAATGTCATCGCCGATATTTGTCCTTATCGAAGTTAGTCTGGTCATTAGTAAATACATATTTGGATGTAGGAAATATGATTAGACAACTAATTTGTGATAAGGTAATTTGAACTCCAAAGATCGGAATTTGAGAAAATGCAAAAGTGAATTCACCCATGTTATTGAGATCGACTGTCAGCAATTTCACCCAGAGGGTACAGCCATTCATCACAATAATACGCAAATCTCAACTAAGAAGTTAGTATCTACCAACATGGCTCAGACTGACAGAACAAAATAACGCCACGTTTTAGTTTAATCAATCCGATTTTGCTTCCACCCTACTCCTAAGCTGGTTATCATCGCACACTGAGGTAAGGGGTGACTGGGCATACATAGTGCATGCCATAACCACCTTAGTTAGTGATGACTCACAACGTGGTCATTTAATTTATTATCTTTCTCTAGTACCCTAAGCCTAACACTAGCAACATTTACTTACTGAATCCCTTGACTGATCTACCTTTTTTTCGCAGAAATGCATATAAGTATTAGTGTACAAACTTAATAAAGATTTGGTTGAAAACAATATTATCCGTTTATATGTGCACTATTCTAATTTAATGAGGATTTTTTTTCGTGTACGTACCTGAAAATCTTGAACGATCAGTAGGTCTTCTACGATCTTTAGGTGGAACGCGTCGACCTGAGGTACCATGAGAATTAATCGACGGTGTACTTGCACGTAAACAAGCATCTAAAAGGATATCTTGTTCTTGGTCTAATGCTTCCATTGATGCATCCGACGTTTCACATAATAAACCTGGACTTCGTCCACGATTGGGAGCTAATCTTCGAGGAGCTGAGTATGTGCATAGATTAAAATGCAAATAATATAAAATAGGAAGGTGGGTGAGAAGTAATAATGAGATTTAAAAACTCCTCTATGTACAAGAATTGCTACAACATAGCCAATACATAATAAAATCATGAATTCTGAAGAAAAAACAACTTCGTCGACTGGGATTATCTTCGAAAAAAAACCCTGTAGTCAGTAAATTTTAATATTCTTGTATCATCCTGTTGGCGATTTCAAGGACTGAATTTGATTAGTCTCTGTTACTATACGTGCACACTGCTTCAATGCAGTGTTAATCCATAAGTATGAATAAAATTAGACTATCTCTGGCTAGTAAAATTCAGAAAGTTCGTTTCATTCATCTCAGCGGATAACGTAGGATATTTTGACAAGAGTTTGAATCCAACTGTGAACATCAACACTAGGATGCAGGGAAATCTAGCAAACAAGTACTAAACAGGACAAAATATATGACCTAGATTCAACTTTCCAGTCAATTCAATTTTATTCACAGTTCTGTAGTTAGGTTTAGAACATATACTACGGTTATACAGATAATGACTGGAGTTTACTTCCCTGTCTTTGGAAATGGAATGTATCATTCTCAACTGGACAACCACTCAATACAATATGTATTCGTTTCCACCACTTTATATATATACAAATACCTACAAAAATATTTTTCGTTAGGATGCTAAGCTTATAGGTAGTGCTCAGTTTTTCGACATAACAGGAGATTTAATACAATCTGTTATAACAAATATGCATAATAGGTAGTCACTTTGTATGAGAATGTATTCTATATGCAATTTTTGTTTACTAAGAAGTAATCCTATCAAATTAACACCGAAACTATAAAAACATCAAATAGTTAGATCAATAATATCCAGTTGGGGTCTGGGTTTAGCAAGATGTATACAGTTTTATGGTAGAATACAACCATGAAAATATACCAATCATTGAAAATCTCACTGGTTATCAATTCAGAAACTAAGCGCATATCATGTATTAAGACAGTTTGGCGGATATAGTACGATAAGTACTAATTACTAAACAAACATCAATGTATATATCAAAGGACGTCAATTATAGTCTGAACAGTTCAGTGTTAAAAGCTGCAGACTGTGAATCTGGGTGGACCGGGTTCAAATAATAACCCCTTATTGATGTGTACAAAATCTAAGTCCAGGGTTTCCTGATGAATATCTTATATAACTTGTCACCAATATGAGCTTAGCAGACGTATGAGTGGAAGAAAATAAAGAGTTTGAAATGGAAACGTTTGTGCTGAATGCAAACCAAACGAACGTTTATTATTATATTTGCAAATATATACCTGGTCCAGGAGTATGAAGACGCCGCCTAATTGTCGCTGTAAATGACGATGCGTCTGAATCGGTTTCATTCGAAGGTCGAAGTAATAAATCACGAAGTTCTGCATCATCTTTCGATTGAGTAAGATCATTTGGTGCATTTCGCAAACCGGAAACCTATTTTAAGTTGATTTTACAAAAAATAACAGTAAATCTGATTAACTAAATGATTGTTTAATTGGTAAAAAATTATTAATATTGTTGCTACAGTGTGATGTATTTTGGCATGAAATGAATAGGCACCGATGTTAGAGAAGCATTGAGATAGCAAATAAAAAAATATCACTCAAGATTGAATATTTCACATTTTCACAAAAGAAGATACATTTTAATTTATTATAAATTAAGATTAATAATGGGTGGTGAACGAACAAGTTTTAGAATTGTTAAAATGAATAAAAGAATGCTAACTGATAGATGTGGCTTATTGACAACTACTTTAGAGATCAGATTAATGTCTCAAATCCTCGACTGAACTGATATCTCAGAGGCTAATTACCAGAAGGACAGAAACGGATGCAATTATAAGTAATAAACTCAAGTTGAATTTTATGATAATATTAAAGTCATTATTTTTCATTTGAATCATGAGCATCCATTGTGAAATAAAGTTAGTCAGTTAGTGAGAATATAGCATTTTATAAAGGTATTACAATGTAAATTCCAGGTACGTAGGGTCTAAAAGAATCATACTCACCAACAGACCTAAACGTTTTGGATTCGATGTAGTATAAAGTAGAAGACAAACATAATATTGCTGAAGAGTCTGAAACTAGTACGAAATGCATATTAATTATACTCGCGGTTTCTAAAGGCATGTTAGTTGTGATAGTGTCAGTCTATAAATGATAAAATCACTTTTACATGATTTATATGATCAAACTCAAAATCACTGTAGTTAGAATGTGAAACAATGAATAGTGCTAAATGGAAACGATGAGAAATAAATAATATTACAGTGAGTCTATAGTGAACTGATTATTATGACTGAGTTGAGTTAGTTTTGTGGGAATTGATTGTTCATGTTCGTCACGAGTTGATCTCCGCTGAATTCACTGAGGACCATGGAACACTGGACACCTGATTTGTTTTAGCATGTAACTCTTCATTGACAGTGCGCACCCACTACCCCACTTAGAATCGAAGTAAAAACCTTTAAATATTTCGTCAAACTCTAAATATCAGCATCCCTGAGTTCAAAGTTCAACTATAGGATTTCAACTTCAATCAATTTAGGCATATTAGGAGTGAGACAGTTGATGGATGATTATTGCGCCATTGCACAAGATGATTTCAGTAAGAATACTACCACTGGATCCCATTTTAAGTAATATCAAAAGTTAGGTATTTGCCGCGACACTTAAACGTCCTTGGTCCGACCTCTAGTTAGTGCCTGAGTCGGTACTGCTGCTATGGAGCCTCGAGGTAGCGTGAAACAGCTGACCAATGCTTCATGGCTCTCAGTGGATTCAACATCAATCGACGTGTGACGAATAAAAATATTGAATTAAAAGCCATCTTAAACGACTTCAAATTTAAATAAATAGAGAATATATCAATATAATGAAAAATAATTAAATTAAATACTGATATCTTTATTAGTTATTAAATAATACAGCAATCATAAGAATAGAGTTATTCAGATTTATGAGTGTGCATCGGTTAATATGAGATGCTTACAGTTTCTGGTTGAATAACTTTTGATTGCAATTCCATAATGGCGTTTAACTAGAAATATGGCAGTATTCGTTACTTGGTCTTGAAAACAAACATTGTATTGCACTATTTTTTTCAAAATTATTACTGTTCTTGTAAATATTTAATTCAAATAAAATGTTAGAATCTAGAGATCCATTCCCTTTCATTAAACGTAACCGAATGAATACAAAGACACAGTTTATTTACCATTAACGTTAATAAATGTTAGGTGGTCCTTTTAACTAAAAGTAATTTAATTGGTAATCACGCAGTATTACATAGCAGGTTGACTTAGGTCAGGGAATAATTAAAATGGAGAAAATGCTCGTTCTAGTAGTGAACTATTCAATAGTGTGCATACAAGATCCTACTAGGAATCTTAACTAGGATATCCGGGTCTCACAACGAGTGATTAACCTTTTGATTTGCAAGTTAGCATTTAGTGGCATTAAATTTTAAAATTCATTGGCGACATTACATATCCATCATCAGTTTACCATAGGCAATAATAAATTTCAGGTTTGAGATGATTTAACTACACTAGCCAACCCCGTCGAAACAGAAATTAAGGACTACTATTATGAAAGTTATCACTTACATCAACAATTAATTTTCCTCTGGTTCGCTTTCGTTCACGTGCTAGTGCTTTCTTCTCTCGTCCTTCAATAATCTTCTCTCGAGTTGTTCTATATTCCAAAGCGAATTCAGCTAGAATCCGGCAGAAGTAACCAAATGAAGTACTAGACGCTCTTGCTGGACTATAACCAAGATATTCTAGTGTATGTCGAAACCTAAAGTTAAAACAGAAAAAAAGCAAATTGTATTTATAATCGCATGCTGCATATCTATTAATGGTGAGGATAGCAATCTTGAGGAAAAACCACATTCAATAGACTCTAGTGAAAGCGATGAAATTCAATGTTTTTTGATGGAGACTTTAAGTAAGACTGTGAATTGAAAAAGATGCCGAGTAAACCAACCTCTTAATAATGATTTTAGGTACGGAATAAAAGCTTTTAAGTATAAATCCTGAAGAAGCCATACCTATGAAATATGATATGTTGGCGCAATATTAGATTACGTAAAAGTATGAAAGGGAAAACGGATATTTAAGCTCATAAAAACTGACTAGGGAAGTAGTAGGTTAGTTCGCCAATCTGTCACAAAGTACATGGTTAAGGCAGGCTCTAAGACTGACTTTACAACTGCATTTAAAGTTTGGTATACGAGTTGTCAAAAGTGCATCGTTAGAATTTAGAGAAACCTAGAAAATTAGGAAATTTTAGCCTCCTTTATATGAGCGAAAGCAGTTTGTTATAATCTTGAATCTGCTCATATAATCTTCACTTGTCTTGGGTGATGAGATAATTATCTATCGCTTGTGTTTTATGTTTGACTCAATGCTTCAATGTGTCAATTCATTGGTAGGTATATGTGTAACTGAATCGCTCAGTGTACATGGCTCAAATACATTAACATTGCATTCAAATCAACTCCATCAACACTATAAAAATGTCCTTGAAACGTATTAGTGTTTAAATATCACCAACATGTTTGAATTATTTCTGTATCTTACAATTAGTTACTTATAATTCAGCAATCTACTTTTTGATTACAATAAGCTAAGTTACTATTCGCTAACTAACATAAAACATAGGTTCAGGGTTTCCCATCGATCATTTGAATGTATTGAATCAAGAATGTCTGAATTATAATTAATGTCAATTCTAAACACATCCGGATTATTTAGAAACACGGATAACCAAAACTATAGGATTTATTATACAAGTAAGATCGAATCGTAGTTATTGTTATTCCCGAAAATTAATATAAATTGCACCGAACTGACTAAAATACACATAGGTAAACTAAGTAACCACAACACCCATGATATAATTGAAAGAAATCAATTCCACATCTACCTGCCCAGCCCTACATTTCCACACTCTAATATGCAGAAATAAAAGGGGTAGCACTCATCAAAAAGGTAAAATTTAGCAATGGAAAAAATTACAGAATAAGTACATTACAGTGGACAATGCACACACAAAACATTTTATCCAATTAATAATTCCTCTCAATATATGAAGAACGCAAGAGAGAGCCACAGAAGGATTGCTGCCACTTTCAATTCTGAGCCATATCTGGCAACCGCGCAAGCTACTACTGTGCACAATTTCAAGGACTGTAACTAAAGAATTGCAATTGACTGACAGGTAATAGATGTATGCAGTTACTGTTCATAATATAGAGCCATATCATGAATTGACAATCGCTCTATTTTTTCCACTATTCCAGGCTTGGCAAATAATGTAAGACATGGAGACCCCTGGAATGAAATTCGTAAAACATTTTCAACACACCAAAGGCGATGTTTCAAGATAATGCTGCAAATTAAATTGTCATCACTGTCCCCGAACACACAATTCCGAACATCGGTATTATTGACACAGTGTTGCTACGAACGTCAGGGATAATTCGAAGACAAAATAAAGGAGAAAGCCGAAGACAGACTTACGACGCTTAATTTGAACATGATTTCGAGAAAATGTTTAGATAAATTGACCAGTTAATTAGATAGTTAGTTACCTTACACACATTCGTCGATAAACAATTTGTAAACAAATCACTCTTTCCATTGCTTCGGTAAGAAAGTCAGAAAGTCTAAAAAGAAATAAATTTAAATAAAACAGTAATGGACAGAAGTTTCATTGATCATAACCACTTTTTTACTTTATTACTTAGTGTAGGTAATTGAAAACAATTCACATGCATAAATAGTGAAGTGATTTATGTACAAAAGATATTTTCTTTCGATATATGTTGAAGATTACAATATATTTGTCACATACAGTTAGTGATTTAGAATATCATTGTTCAAAAATTCTTAATGAAGTCAAAGATGCAGCAATTTGTAAAAACTATATTTTAGATTGTTTTGTCATGCAGTGTCATTCCGTGAAAATGAACTGCTTTTAACGTCAATGGATAAATAAATGTGTACTTAAATGATGTTTAATATATATATATATATATATATATATATATATATATATATATATATATATATATATATATAAATGATTCAAACCAAGATATGTAGGCAGTAACCTTGGCTAAATAAAAACTCGAATCATCCATAATTAGTCTGGGAACACTTATACACCTCACTTGTAATGCCTTTCAGATAGTATGAAATCTGTCTGAAATCTTAGCAGTAAACACCAACCAACTTAGAAAACCATCCTGTTTACATTTATCTGCATCAATAAATGTAGAAGCACAAGATTAATAAGTATTGTGGAGATTTTTAAAACCAGCATTGCTTCCCAAGCAGTGAGCACTTAAAACAACCAACAGGCTTCCAGGAGAACATTTAATCATTGACACCACTGAGCTGGGATCGAATAGTAGGATTCCTGCGTCAACCCGACAAACTAGGATTGAGACTGGCACTGGTGAAAAATGTCTCACGATATGTTTATGTGAAGGAGTACATGAATGGTGGAAACAGTCGGAGACATCAACTACTCGTCAGGAATCTCTCTTATTGAAACTACAAACCAATGGAGATGTTCATGCCACATCCTATATGATAGAATAGTAAGGGTAGTTAAAAGAGTTACTTATGTAGTACTACTTTGTTATTTTCTAGTTGATCTATGGTATTTATCCAAATGAAGAATATGCTACCTACATTTGCCTCTCCCGTGTGCATTTACCAGTTCAGCTACTTCAGGAAAGAAAACTACGTAGGGCGAATCATCAGGCAACTTAGCCAACAAATGAACATCTTCCAGTGTCACTCAGTAAGGGTTAAACAAAGAATATACGTAACTGGGTTTTACCTTATTTTGTAGATAGTAACGAAACAGAAGGGAAATACAAATATAATATACCATGTACCATCATAGTTTCCTAATTAGGAGGAGTGGCTAATCCATTTACTAGACAATAGAAGCTATGGAGACCCGAACCAACAATCAAAGTCTATGTATTCAAAGGAAAATTCTTGACCCCCCCTCCCACTTGTTTCTTACACAAAAATGACTTTATAATTGATTTCATGAATTACATACAGCCTTAGTGACAGACTAATAAGATATGAGAAGTAATTTTCAACAAAATAAGTTATGTAGTTACGGAGTTAGATATGAAAGGATGAGTGAGAAATATATATTTTGACGTTGCGAAAAATCAAGTAGAACCGGAATATTATTTGGCTAGTTAAAAGGTATTCTGAAACAATTTATGTATTTAGTAGTATGTTGGCTGATAGAAGTGCCAGTAATAATCTCTGAATCATTGTGTAATGCCGGTAAAGTGACTTTTGTCCAGTGGTACGAATATAGCACAAATACTTTGAATCGATCCTAAGGACTACTGTATCGATGTGCGGTTGCTAACTAGCAAGCTACCGAACTGTTATTATTCTCCTTATCACTACAAGTACACCTATCCTCTCACTCTAAATTATACCTTCACTTAATGTGCCTAGTTATGTAATTTATCTATTTCGTTGTTATTATTGGTTCTTAATTTGGCTTGATTGCTTATTTTGTATTAGAGCACAAATATTAGATAGTAAAAACCGATGAAGATTGAAATTAATAATGTTGGCTTACACATGCGTTGTTCTAGTTTACATGATGGGAAGTCTTAACACTAAAAGCTCAATTTGTATAGTAACATGAAAGGAATCAGTATTTTGTATAGTTGGAATAAGTCCAACAAAAACCCAACATTCATTGAATATTTGTGTTACGCAAAATAAGCAAACAATTTGGAATGTTTGTTTATATTTTATGAAGTAGGTGGAGAAGAATTCAAACACACACCCTATCGGTTCGTAACTATGTACTAACTAACTAGGATGCAGCTCTATATCCAAACACAGACATGAATAATGAATTAAAATTAGTTTACTTGATATTTTTGTTTGATTCTTTCTCAGAGCTAAATATAAGTCGATAATGTTGCCAGGCCCGTTTACTATCGGCTTCTAATTTCTCCAATCGTTTCGGCAAATCATCCCAATCAACTCGATGACAACGACATAATGCACCTAATTCTGAATGTAAATCTAAATGGAAAGAGAGAGAGGGAATTGTGCAACGGAGATTACAAATAACTTCAAAATAATTTTTTAATAAAAAACAACAATATTTCTACGCTAGTCACTAGTATATATAGGCACAAACATTTATACAACTGAAATAAGTTTCGGAACTGAAAGTCTTCTTTTCTATACCTAACTAACATTAGATATGAGATGAAGAATCATTAAAGCCAAAACATATGAATTATTTGATTCATTCTTTCGTCGTGCTCTCAAAAATAAACACGAAAGACCTTACAGGTAATAAAAATAAGTCTTGCATCGGGAATGAAATTATTAACTCAACGAGTTAGACTACTAACATAAATAAACCACTCAACAATCAATCATATCATTCCAGTTGATATCAGCAAATGATGAAAACTATCTTTGAGCAAATTTTCGTAAACTACCATGCCTGCTTGTTTACACTAAGTTATATTCTTGAAACCAGTTCTAAATAAAACAACTAGCCAGACTGTAATAAAACGGATTATCGTAATGGTGACTATTTATTGATTTTCTTAGTGGTCAGGGAACTGAATTTCTTGAAATTAATAACGCCCCTGACTGAATATCGCACTATTTACATCCTAATCAGTTATTAGACTAGTAAGTTACTTTCCGTTTACTTTAAGTTTTAAGATTCTGATTGACTGCATCACTCCAATCTTTCAACCCGAGCAACTTAACAAGTTTGCCATCAACTATGGTCCTAGGCAAATCGGTTCATATCGACGAAATGGAAGCGCCACATTTCCAGATATACACAGTTAGTGAGTGTTGACCAGAATTGAGCCCACATTAAGACTTTTGTAACTTGTCCACAAGTATCTAACATCGTAATGTCAATCCACATTATCAACTTAATGAATACACTGTGGACGTGGCCGGGATATTATCAATACTAAGGAATAGGCGAATAAGTACTTGGTCATCACTTTGTAACAAATTCGTGATGTTAAAATATTTTATAGATGAAAAAGTTTTGGTGATTAATATTACTTAAAAATAATACCTATATAAATTAATGTTAATGAGTAAATTACCTGTACTATCAGGAAACTGATCTAATACTATGCAGCAAACATGATGTAATAAACTGTTCTTATATTTCGTATCTTTCACTTCAGGTAGCCGACCTAAGTAGTCCAATGTAAACCCTCGAGCATTTGAGCCGTTCAAAAAGTTCCCAATTGACAATAGGACAGAGAGAATATATCGAAGCGTTTTACAATTAATAATTTCTGTAATAGCCTGTTAATAAAAACGATGAGTTAGATAACTCATATTCAGTTATGTACAATAAAAATAATTATCAGTATGTCAAGCATGTATCTAGTGAGAACTGTTTAGAAGTACCAAGCATCGGAACACTGACATTGAAAAGTATGGATTATCAGGTTCCGACTTAATAGCTCAATAGTCCATATACAACGAGAAAATAGGTGAACCGGCCTATAGGATTGTGAATCTAAATTGACTAAAGTGGCTTGGCTATCTATTATGAAAATCTAAATATACTTAACTTCAAAGTATAACGGTGGCTGAAGTGAAAGTTAGTTGTAAGAAAGCTAGGGCAAGTCAAAACAAAACGACATATCGTTCTACTAGGTCATTAGTTTGAGTATTATTTGTAAATGCAGATTACTTGGTCGGGGTGCACCTGATAACCACAAAAATGGATGGAGATGTCGAAAGTCAGGTTACACTGCTGTTGCTACTACTATCTTGACATTGCTATCAATCTTGTTAATTTCATCATATTTTGTTGATGCGGTATATCAACGTGGCAATGAGAAACATTTGTGATAGGTTCTACTATGAATGTGACAAACTGAATGTTATCCACTTGTTACTAACTCATGTTTACCTTGGATGTTGTAGTCACATAATGAATAATAGGTAGCCTACTCATAGTGGGATACAATGTAGTAGTATGATTCTAGTAGTGAATGCAAGATTACTTATAGAAATGCCATAGCGAACATGAAATTACATTCGCTACATTGCTTTTCTTTAAGTGTGACAGAAAACATTAGTTAAATTTCACTGAGACCGTGATATAGACTATGAAAGTTAAGAAACCTCTACTAAATCAGGTATATGAGATACAAGATAGATGCAGTTAGATGATAAACGTCATTTGATGAAGTATGATAAAACAAACTCTCCATATGGCTCTAATTATTCATAGATTTGTCAAGGTCGGTCATCGTCATTATTATGAGACCTATGACATACAAAATAAAACAATTTTATTTTCTTACAGTATAATTAAATGAGTGTTTATGAAATTTGAAAATGTATCCTTGTTCAAAATTACCTGTTTTAAATCATTTAACGGTTCAGCTATTTCTTTCTCGCTCTGTTCATAATCCAATTTGAATAACCATAATTCCAGACGGGGTTTCAAATGACTTATCGCTGATAATGTAACAAGGAATTGTTCAGCCTGTCCAAGTGGTAAACCGTCTTGTTCTGCCTTTGCTTTCATAATAGCTTCACATTCTTCATCTGTTGGTAGCATTGTTGTCAAAAGTTTCTAGTAGTGATAATGAACAGAAGCAGTGAGGCTATGAAGTGATATAGTATTATTATTAAGTCGGTTAGTGCCTAAAACCGGAACAACGAATAGTAAAACACTTTGATAAGGGATGATGACTTAACAACTAAGGCAATCGGCTAACAGTCAGTGCGTTAACGATTCGAATCTTTGTCAACACACTTTGCATTCGGGTATCCGAGTAGTCTGAATTTTCCCCGACTACCAACAGATTGTGTGGGCCCAATAAATAATTCTGTTATTAGGTAATAAAAGTTTCCTAAAATAAGAGACAATGAAACTCTAACGTGCAAGTTAAAATAATTATTCTTGAGCTATTCGGTCAGCGAATAATCCCCACGATGGACTGAGAAGTAAATATTGTCAATAGTAACAAACTGTTAAACAGGGTGACTCGTGGTTGTACTGATTTTTTGTAAGTTTGATTAAATGAACAATTGTATTTTTAGGAATTTTGAATTCCTAATAGTGGTTGCATCAGCTAGAAAGACTAGTTCCTACAGGACTGCAAGTGTGCTATACTGACTAATGACAAAATGTACAAAACCTCTGTCTAATGATTCCTACTGACTACTCCTAAACCACTTTTAATCTCACTATTGTGTTGGTGATGTTGAGTCACTTCAGAATGGAAGCTACATCAAAAGCTAATTGACAGAATTCAATCAACATTACAAACTACCCGATGAACATGAAAATGGTCATTACCTAGTGATTAATCAATGTTTGTGTAATGATTTATCGTAGCATGTTCTATGATTTCTGGTATCGTGTTTGAGATACTTGAAACATAGTCAGGCATGAAATTGTGTTGAAAATGTATTAAGTAATTTCAAGCATTCCTGGTATAAAAAGTGGTACAAGATGTTGAATTCGTAGTTTTTCACCAAAAGCTGGATTATAGTTTTGAATATGAACATACTAAACAGTTTGAATAGCTTTAATAATGCTCACGGTCGAACCCAGAATCTTTAGGTCCTCATTTATTCCTACTTACTGATTATTTCATAAATACCATAGTTATTTTAAATATGGCATCTTAGAATGAACGATCTTTACGGGAAAATTCAATATTTTGTTGTCAGCTATAAGCTTTTGATAAAGATACTGTTTAACAGGGATGATTTAATCTTCCAAAAGAAATAGTTACTAACTGACAAACAGTAATCTATTGAAATACATGTTTAATAATATAATATGTTTCTCTAGTAAAGGTTCAATATCTATAACTTAGACAGTAAGCATGGACATTATGGATGTCTTTTTAAAGTAAACGTTTAGCTCAGAGAAACATTCGTCTAATCTTCAGATGCTTAAGACGTAAGTCATTCATATGTAGAACATTCGAGATATTAATTGGTTATTGACGCATAACGAATAGTATACTGTCTAGTTATTAATATCTAGCCAATTCTATCTAGTAGATGAACAGCATGATCAATTCTATACATAGGACCAATATTAGTGAACTAAACTCTGTATCCGTAGGTAATTTACAGTAGATAAGAATCATTTTGAGGTTACCTACAGAACAGTAATATATTTGAATGATGTGATTCAAGATTCAGGTTTTAATATTCAACAAACGTAGATCAAATAAGGTATCCTGGTAACTGTATTTAGGCATGAAACACTGTTTGATAAAATAAAATGCCCTGAAATTAACATAATACCATAAGTATTATTTAAGTTGCATTGTGAACTGGCAAGTGGAATCCAATGACGCGCGTTTCGCTGTATTTGGGAACTCGTCGGCTAGGATGTACCTGAATCTCAGTGTTGATGTTCACAGTGGAATTCGAACTCAGTCCTGTTTCGTTTCAAACGCCACCGCGTTCACCACTAGACTACTGAGTCCAGACAGTCACACTTGTGCAACATGAGCATTAGTATTAGGATGAATTTGTATATTCCCATGGATTTATTATAGAATGAAGCTGGTCAGTGTCTGTTGCTACATGTGCCCTATGTACCATAATATATTTTAATATCTGTCAACGTAGTACAAAGGTCAATCTGAACTGTTATTTGGATGTACTCTGCTTAAAACATTAAAATGTAATAATTTTTCAGACTTCGAAGTATAATCATCAATATTTTGGAAAATACAATTTCAATTGTAACATTAACTAAGGAAATCAATCAATAAGAAAAAAGGAATAATAATAGTAAGAACAGAACAGATAAATGTAAGTTGAATTTACCTCGATCCCCTCTCTGTTTATAATTGATTGATCCATTTTTAAAATAGCAGAGCTGATAGTACGTGGTGGTGGTAAAACTTTTAAACCAATATTTATTGCATTTGAACGTTTCATATCCAAAACCTCAATCTTTTTTACCGCTACCTCTTGTTTCTAAATAAAGAAAATTAATGTCGATTATTACATTATTTTCATGAAGTCATTATTTCTACTCAATCTACAATACAAAAAGCTAACTAATCAGACTATAGATTTCACAGGCATATTTAATGTGCAAACTTTAAGAGAAGGAATACAAACTAAACTGTAGATTTGATTAAACGAAATGACCACTGCAATTTAGAAAGTATTCAGTAGCTAATTCAGTTCTAGTATGGAATATTTCAACAATGCGCACTCATTTCACAGATGGCAAATGAATCCAGGATATTTAGGCTTCACAGTCAACCCCTAACTCTTAGATTACAGGGCTAGTATCCAACGGATGACATTTCTAATTTCAGTTAATACATGATATATTGCATAACTTCATCGATTGTCATTGATGGGGTACTTGCTATTAGGCTATTTATTACAAAAAGAAACTTAGGTTCAGTAATGCCCAATTTTCAATTGTTATCTAATCCAGGTCACTTCGTGATATTGCAGTCAAATTCAACGATTCTTACAACACTCAATCCTAGAACAAAAAGTTTATCACAGCAGCCAAAAGATTGATGGTGGTAAATTGATACTAAATGAATAAATCAATAAACAGACAAAGAACGCAAGGAGGTTACAAACATAATTATACTTAAAAATGGAAAATAATACAACAAAGTTAAAATATGAAAACTGTAAAACGGATATGTTCAAACAGAGTAGAGTAATCACCTTCAAACATTTGTTAGTGTTAAAAGTCTACACATAAATAATGCAAAGATGAAAGTGGTTGGTGAATTATGTCAACTTTAGTGTTGAGTATTTCGTATACAAATGTACAGTTTTGTTATACAAAATAACTCCTTTCGTTAGATAGTTCCTCTCGTCTGCTGATATCTGTTTATCACAGGCTATATAGGCGACTTTGTGAGAAATTTTCATCAATCGACCGTACTCCCTTACATATTAATTAAGAGAATCGGTTGAACATTGACAAATATGCAGACGAAGATACGAAATCTTTCTCCGTTACAACTCATTAAATAGTTGTGAATGGAAAGAAAATAAACTTGCATTCAAGTATTTTCGTTAATACTTAATCGTGTAACTGTTTAATTATATATCTAGTTCGCCAGACACTTTGATGGTGCTCTCATGACTTTCGTATTATTTAACTTGTCAAGGAGCATGACACTACTGTTAGGTGTTAAGTTCGAATATATGTATATACATGTATTCTGTCCCATAGTTCATCCCTACCTCTAGTGAAACGGTGGTCAAATGGTTAGAGTATAAAGAAGATTTGATTAGTAAAGACGTTTTGGATTAATCTACAATCTATATAAACGTGAATCATTTAACAAGAATCTTCAAATACCGAGTAAATGAATATAAATTACTGTCAGATAGTCGAATCGACTTCTTAATTCAGAAGTCATATTCTCTTAACCATCCAGGGAGGTACCACTGAAATCTTTTAATATGAACTATATTATATGTCTAGCTCTTATTTGTGATGCTAACACTTTAAAATATAGTTAAAAATGCTGATCATTCGAAAAAATAAGCATTCAAACAACTGTGTCGAAAATCTTGCTTGCATGTTATCGTTAATATGAATAGTCTCATCATGAAATGATATAGGTTAAGGGATCATCGTGAACCATGATAACACTTAAATATACTTTGATATAACTGCTGATTTATAACTACCTTCTGTGTTAAAGATCATAGGCGTACACTATTTAAAAAAATTCCTAATCCTGTCAAAAGAGTAAATAAGGTGCTCCCCCCCACCTATTTTTAATATTGGTTCTGATAATGTTAGTCTATAAAGAAGATTCGATTAACTTAGTAGTGTATTACTTGCCTTTTGTACTATACTAAACATTCTTTTGATATAGAAGGGAATGTGGTTTCGCTGATACAAAAACTACAGAAGTTAGTAAAATATCAGAACATCATTTTCCAACTGATTTAAATAATTGATGAATACTTCAAAACAGCAAAAGTGTTCAACTTATTTAACGGTGGATATTATAAGTTATTTAATAAGGTTTGCAGAAATAACCTGAATAACTGAAGGAGAAAATGACCAACACAGAAATAGCTTTATCAAAACATCACAATGTCAAACTATGTTCCTTGTTTAGTAGTTAACGGTGAACAATTTATTAAATTTGTTTTATTCGCCATACTACTTATTAATTGAATTAATCAGTAAACAAATAGAATGAGAAAATAGGTTTGTTAAAATGATATGGAAATTAGTAACACTGATTTACGAACTATAACTAAATAAAATTTACAGACAACACAATTTTTTTACAAAAACTGAACGATCATTTACCGAAGCATGATACAACACTGAAGAATAGTGAAAGTCAAACGCTTACACGTTTGAACACAACACATAAATACAGTGATATTGTCACTGACATGATACGAAGACGAATATAATAGCATTAATAGCATTGAAGATACGATAATTCATTAGTGTTAGACTAGGGTTACCAGAGACGTTTCGAGTGTTCAATAACTGTGTCTTAATCAGACTCCTTGGTCATTTTAATGCTCAGCCTATGAGTAAACATTGTACATTAAAAGTAGAATTTTTATCAATGATTTGATGTTGAGCTATCGCTATCTCTATCTCTATTATAGTGTTTTACACATTATACAGTTACGTGACGTTAGTAGGGTGATTTCATCAGACAAGTATATATATATATATGTAACCGGAAAATCAAATAGACATTTATTTACATGCTTATCAGTTATACGAACAGCGCGGGGGGGGGGGGGAACTACTTAAAAAAGGATCGGCTGCTGAAGTAACAATATTTAAAACGTGGTTATAACTACTGCACAGCTGAAGTATGTAAATATGAATCTATCGCTATTTGTATATATAAACATTGGAACCTGTATATTGAAAATGAACAAAATTTGGATAAGTCATTCAATATACGGCGTATATAAATATACACAGATATAAAAGCGTGCATAATATCGGGAAGTTCTAAGAGAACATTCTTTGGGTAGAATTAAAGTATAGCGCCAATATTGAGGGATTCTTGAAGTGAACTTGAGCTAATTTTAGCATTAAAAAACATTAACTCCTCTGTGTTTCATTTTTAAAATAATATTTTATTATCAATGTTTCATTAAAATAAGAAAGCTATCTCATTAGTACCGACATCGCTATTTCAGCAACCATCTTGAAACTCATTTCTTAAACCTCACTGGTCAGGCACTATACTTTAGTTCCACCATTTTATGGAAAGTGTTAGAAATTATCGGGATAGGATAAAAAGAGGAATCACAGATATATTTTGACTGTGTATGCGTCCAAGTGTAATAATGTAATTGTAACAAACGATACTATGTAACATACGGGATAAACTACAATATATATATATATATATATATATATATATATATATATATATATATATATATATATATATATATTAGATACTCTGTAAATAACACTCTCCGTGCGATTTTGATAGAGGAGGGTGGATAAATAATCTCCTAATGTTAAAAAGGTTTGTTAATAAATGGAAATCTATGATACAAGCAGTGGCTATTTAAAACTATTCAATGAAATAGTTAATAGATCCACCTGTTAACAAATCAATGTACATACACATATGAAAACACTGCACACTAATTGATATAACACAAATCTCATAAAGAAAAGGGTTTATAATAACATAACTAGACATAATGATGCTCAAAATATTACAAATATTATTAATAGTAACATATTTATAATTAAGTGAAACCTATGTTGAATAAAAAAGGTACAATTCCAGTTATATGTATGGATATATTTATGTAGGGAAATAGTTAGGGTTCATGCACTTACCTTATCCTTTTAACAAATATTTTATTAAAAAAAAAAACAATTAAACAGAAGTATTGACAATGGAACAAAACTTGACACATAAACGAAAGGAAAAAGAATGATAGTAGGAAAGGGGGTTCAGAGAAAAAACACCGTTGTACAATTTCATCTTGTGATTACGGATATTTCACACACTATGGTCAATTGCACCACATTTAATAAAGTATTTTCTCGTTCGAAAGTCAACAGTTATAATAGTATAGAGATGATCACTGAATGCAACATATACTAACATCCTTAAGCCTATGAAGAACAAAAATTACTAGTAAAATGAATATTTTTCTGAGCTAATAACAAAAGTAACCTGGAAAATGTGAAACAGTGTGTTTTGATACATTATCTTTTTGCTATTGTGCATAGTTGATAGAATTCGACCAATACTAAAAACTAGACAAACATGGTACTGGTTAATGCTCAGTATTCAATCAGTCGATCTTCAAACAGCTGTGTGGTAACGTCTAAGACTATGAAGCTGAGTGATGCAGGTTAAAATCCTAAAAAAGCATCAATTACTTTAAGACTACAGGTCAGTTTGATGATACAACAAGCACGAAATTTATGCCTCCTCCAACCGGCACTAACATTAAGTATTAACGGACCGATCATTAAATGAAACTTCACAAGGAACTTACATACACATTACATAAAGCTTAGCTATCCGAGTTATAATAATAATAGTAACAGAAGTCACACACCTATACGTGACTTTTAAAGAAAGAAATTAACAAGCAAAAACAGACGTGTATTTTTCACAACTGCTCAGCGCAGCAATATAACACTATGTGAAGTTCACCATAAAATAACAAAGACAAACAGAATCAACGTTGAGGCTGGAATAAATGTGTGAGCTGACGTTTCCATAACAAATTATCTTGACGACAAAAAAATAAAAAGGATTGCTACAAGAAGAATCAACACAGCAGTAAAGGAACAAGGACTAAACATTAAAAATATGGCCTTTGATTAAAGGAATAAAAATGTACATATGCATGAATACTAGGGATCAATAACAAGAGGAAAATATTGGATGAATAGTTCTGAGCTATACAATACAACGTTTCTAACCAATGGTCACAGTTTTATCTTGCAGACCTCAATTAGATAGTCTGGTCATGTCAATATAGGTTGAACTGATAGTCAACGGTTTCATGGTTGGACGTTACGTCTTGATGAGTCCATCTGTAATTTTTTTTCAACTTAATATTATTCTAGCATCCATAGCTTTAGTTTGTTATACGTTATTTACGTTCCAAACATCTCATTAGATAGAGATTCATAACATCACTGTACAATATATGAGATTCATATGTCATTATTACATATTCTCATTTCGATTTAAGCATTATAGTGTTTGTATAGAATCAACCATTTCTTTATTGATTCAATTATCCACAATACGTTACCAATACGACAGAATTTCTTAGTACGATCACCTTTTGTAACAAATAAACGTATCATACAAAGTTAACAACTGAGGAATAATGAAAAACAACAAACAAGTCATTGTCACCAAAATTTAATCTCTAAATAAACGAATGCTTATTGATTAAGAAAGGGTTAAACTATTTATAGTCAGGTCTGAATGCTGTTAATACAAGAGAGTACACAAGACAATTAGAAATACTAATACTAAAAATAGATAATAAGTGTAAAAATGCACGCGAGTAAACATATACCTTAATTTTTACATCAGATGAACGATTTTCGAATGTTTCTTCTAAAAAGTCTGGATCTAATTTCACATGCACAATTTCAGACCATACTGTATTATTGGCGATAGTTTTCACATCTTTTTTAGTTACTTCTTTTGTTTTACTAGATAAAGCGGCAGCAAACCGACTTCCTATTCCGGTAGATGTGTCTGGTTTGTCGATTGATGTAGGTTTGGTCGCTGCGATTAATTTTAAATCTTTCACTGTTGGTTTCCATTCAGTCCAATGGAGACGAATAGTTTTCTTTGACTTTGGAAGTTCTGTACCAGGAGGTGGAGGAAGGTTGGAAGGAATACCTGAGGATTCGTTAGTACTAAGAGTAGATGGTGGTGGTGGGAGAATTCCAGCTGGAAAAGGGAGTATAATTTATAAAATATAGATTAAAACCACGATACATAGATGGGTGCAAATGTGAACTAAGCACTTGGTCAATAAAAAGAATATTAAGTAATAATATTATATGTGTAAGAACTCAATTCCACCTATTGTTAATATAATAGACTATATTTAATACGACGAACCTTAATTCACTTGTTCCATCATAACTTCACTAAAAACCTGTAACTGAATGCGTGATATGGGAGCAATACGACCAAGATGCACTTGTAAAAGTAAAGACGGATCAAACTCAGTCCATAATATCAGTGACCGTAAAACCTAAACACTAACAATAAATAACGTGGTTAAACAAATAAGTAGCTATCTGGACTCAATGCTTCAAAGCAAAAGGTACTGATTTTGAGACTCAGTGTAAATATAAACAATAGAATGCATTATGCACATCCAACGGACGAACCCAATTAGGAAGAAACATTCGCTATAAATTCTACTGTCAGCCACGAACCAACTGTAATAAATAATATTCATGTTAGCATGATAAGCTTATTTAATATTAATGATCGAAAGTTGTTTTTAACAAAACGGAGTCCTGAAATGAAGATAAACAAAGAAGCATAACCACACATATGTCATTTTTATTAACACCTAAAGCACTTTAAACGATTAATCATTATGATAGAGTTGGTCATAAATATAATGGTAACATAATTATTGATAAGATAATCACCTGAAGCAGTAGACAGCGAGGGAGGTGGAAGGGAAACCACCACGTCCAGGAAGTAGTGGGGGAGGTGGAAGGGGACCACTGCCCCCTGGAAACGACGGGGGCTGTGGAGGAGGAAGATTGGATCCAAAACATGGTGGTGGAGGCGGAGGTCCACAACTCATTAGTTTAGGTGACTCTTTACCTTCCTCTTGTTCTTCAGCTTCAAGATCAGTAAAGTCTAAATCTTTTAGACGAAGTGGTTTTCGTTTAACCTTATCCAAACAACGTTGCCAAAATGACTCGACATTAGTTTCTGAATCGCTTAAAATTGAGCTGGTTGGTGTAGTATGTTGTTCTGTATTGGCCTGACGAGAAGACAAACACAATAATGTTATTTATTATCAAAAATTAGGTACATTTAACTAACCACATATTGATTGTGTACTAGATTCGATTAATCAATCACAGTCAACGTCGAACTAGGTACAAATGTAAGTTAGTACAAATACCCATACTCGATTAACATGATGAAATGAAATAAACGAGATAAACATCAAAGTATCCGAAATATTCATTATACCAATGATAACAAGAAAGACTAAATATTAAGAAAATGGTTGAAGTGAAGTATAATTGTGTCGTTTCCACAAGCTACTGTAATTTAAACCCATAATGGTTATAATGTTTATGTTTTTTTACCGAGCATGTTAGACTTCAGTATACTGGCACGTTCAAATCGAGTACTGAATATTCAAAACACAGTCATTAATACGATTTAAACCCTCATATGAAGCACCCGCTCATTAGATGAATGGGGAGATGACGGGAAATATAGTATACAACATAGTGAACCCCAAAGATATTGCGGATAGCTTCTGTAAAAAGTCACTTTTCAGATAAATGGTAAAATTATAAGGGGAAATAACGTCATTCTACTGACGAATACTAGTTTTATCGACTCAATGAATAATGTTATCATATGCTAAATAAGATCAGAATTCCAATTTACAGGGAAATCATGATACTTGAAAAATAAGATTAACATCCATTAAAAAATCAAAAATCGACTGAACGGTCAATGATTTTTGTCCTGTTTCGTAACTGTTGAACATTGTAGTGTGCTTAAGACATGGTGGACCATTACTAATACTACAACACAGGTCATGATATAATTTTTGTACGATTGTAGATATTCCTTCAGATGAGTTCCAACAACGTTATCCTTACTAAATGAATAGCCTAAAAATAATTTCGTTAGTTAAGTGAATTTTTCGTGAAGTCTAGAAGCAAGTCAATTCACGTATTTTTGAAAGTATCAAATTATGCTAACAGTTATTTACTGTTAGATCTCTACCTTGTTGTTTATTGAGGTGGAGGTATTTATGGTGATATAGTGAATGCATACTAATCACTTAGTTATGAATTATGCTTAATTTGTATATGAACTAATTACTGAAGATGAAAGTCAAAACCATCTATTCAGTAAGTGAAAAATAGAATACTTTAATTATTACATTATTATTACTAACAAAAGTAATAGTATTCACTTTATTACTTATAAATTCTTCAGAAAATTACTAGTTAATTAGTCAAAAACAGCATAAGAATGTTACACAGAGTAAAATTAGTAAGATTGTAAGACAGGGCGAAAATGATCATATGAATGGAAATAAGAAACTAAACGAAAAGGAAATACAGTTTCGAAATAACCACAGAATCAGTAACACGGGACTTAATGCCATTAAAAAATGATTTACGATGAGTACCAAGAACAAATCAACAATAAGTTGGGTCGGACGAATGGGTACTGATAATTTTAAGTGCAGGATATTGGGCGAAGATAGTAAATCTGTTGATGACACAATAAATCTCCACAGATTTAGGTGGATTGGATACGAATTATTTGTGCTTAACCATCATCTACTTCGATGTACGATGTAGGATGAAGACCTAGGTTGAAAGAATAGTAAAAGTGGTCTTTCCCAAAATCAGTGAGAATTGATCTGACCCATGTTAATAGATTCAAATTATTTGGTTAAAGCAAAAGTATGTTTTAAAAAATGAGTAGGATTGTTTAGAATCTGTTGAAATGGCACCAATGTATTCATTCTTTGCCTTTCACTAGAAGCTGAGCTTCAAAATCACTTCCTGTTTTTAGCCAGCGAATCCTTTTTTATCAATTACTATTCTAGATGTACAATCTTTCTTACCCCATCTATAAAATTAATGTTTATACCACTTTGTTTTACACATTTATAATTTCACGCCGTTGCAGCGACGTGATATGTCAACCTGGTCCGCAGTATATATGGCAAGTCCTATATTTTTTAACATAGGTAGTTTAGTAGTTCGTATTAAGTGTCTCATTATCATATATATATGTATATTTATATACTCTCACCTTTTTACTGGGTGCTAAAGAACCAGGAGAACTTGGTGGTTTAGATGATATTCCTGATTCAAAACGATCTTTAACCGATAAAATTTTACCAGTACGTTCACGTGGCAGCTGAGGTTTGACCGGTTCCTCTGCCTGTACGAAATACAGTGTAAAGAAAATCAACTAAATTTTGAGAAACAAACTATAGAAAATGAAAGCTTATTATATTTTAAAAAATTACTTTGTCATTTATTTTCGATTTCAAAATGTGAAGAATTCAAGTTTTCATTCAGAGAGCGGAAATATAATCTTTGAATTCGCTATCGTAAGATGAGGTTAAAATATAGCCAACATTTTTCTCTAATTCTACCGATATAAACCACTTTTTTCAGTGATCTCTTAGGCTTTACAATTATTCAATAATAGTAAATTCAGTAAGACAATTTATTGCTAAGGTCACAGGTGCACAATGCGGATAAAATGCACCACAGAAAAGACAAAATAGTTGACCACTGCCCCTTGTCATACGTAGTAATCCCAAAAAACGAGTTTCGAAATTAAAACGTCTACGTCATAGAACACAACATCAACAAAAGCATTATATAAACATATATATTGTGCAATAAATGGCCTATAGCCTATTATATAGAAGAAATAATATACAATTATTGACAACAATCAAACTAACATCTTCAAATGATGAATGCTTCTCTTTTAATAAATGAACTGTTCCAGTTGCATTGGATAAAGTAACTGATGGTGGAGTAGTCGGAGTAGAATTTTCTGTTTGTTTTTGTATTGCACGACTAAGCGCTTCTATTTTATTCTTTAGTGATCCAGCTACTGGACTATCAGGAACAATGATAACTTTACCTTTAACATCATCCACAGGTTCAGCTTAAATAGAAAGAAAATAAATGAGTAATAAATTAAAGTAGGATATTTGACATGACACAAATTACATTGATCTATTAAATGTCTACACTATAAAAACCAATAAGTTATTAAAAAACAAACCCTCTCAAGGTAATGGGGAGAGAAAGTGCGATAAAATGTAATAACAGTAACCGGAATTTACTCAGGAATTCATGATGAATCCTCATCATATATGGGTCGGCATCAAATAATAATGAGATTAAAGAAAGATATTTTTTCTGATTTCGGCAAAAACAATACAAGCAATCATGCAACCTCATATAGCATTACCAACACATAGTTACAAAACTTGTAAGTCTCTCTTGCACATATTCCAGTATACATAAAATACAAGCAAATATGAAGCTCGTTCAAGTGTGTGATGGTAGTTTGTCTCCCTTCAAGCTGAAAAAATAAAATATTATTACTTAATAGTAAAATAACATGTAAACGTAATGGGATTAATTAATTTATTAGCGATTGAATGATGAGATGTTTTGAGTTAATGTAATAATGACCAAATGTCTAAGATAAAAATTGACATGGTTTCCAATAGTGTAAATTGAAACAAAATGCACATATAAACGATCTTCATAACAATAATAATCGTAGCTTTAATCAATACCGTAAATTTCTGAAGTATCACATCACAAACTAACTTTATTTAGACAACAACCAACAAGTATTGAACAACTAGTTTGGCTGACTAGAAGCACTATGAATGAGCACTATTGGGGGAGTCCAAAACTAAGAAGAAATAGCTAACACTGCTGCAAATTCAATAATAATTGCAACACTCGTTACACTAATGAAATGTTAGCATCCGTCGTGCTACAAACACATAGGTTAGTAGCAATATTTGCATAGTTGGGAAGCTAACAGCCGAAAAGGTTATAGAGGCATTTCATATTGTTTATGGATATACACGAATCAATCAATAAATGAGAACAATACTGTGGATTACACAAATAAATTCCTGCAGGTGAAACGGATTTTTAGCTCAAAATTCCATATGACCTTCTACTAGTGATAGTGATAATAGTAATACACTTTCTAATTTTATTGTAGAAACTTTCATGTGAAGGTTAAGCATACATTACAACAATAAGTAAAGTTAATAGCTAATAATAAGCAGGAAGGAAACGACATTGTTAGACAAGCTGTTTACTGTTAACTTAAAAGCATATTACGGTAAAAGCGATAAAATTCTAGATTGTAAATTGTTTCAGTGACTATAAATAATTGATTGTACAATCATATAAGATTAATGAAATATTACGGTTACTTATTGACTGACTATCATCTTAAACATCAGATCATTCGTTGAAACTTTATGAGAAGTATTCATTAATAATCAAAGATTACATCTCATGGTTGTGAAAACAGTTTTGACGTGCATATAAGAGTAAAAGGTTGAATGAACGACGAATATTTTTATTCTAGATATTTCTACTCCCAATCTACTTGAAATTACCACTGGTGATGTTGTCCGGAATGACAATGACGGGCTTCCACTTAAATTATTCAGCTTAGAGTTCAGAAGCACCTACCTGAGCTACAAATCTCCCTAAACATTTCAGTTATCAGTAGTTACTTTACTTCCTATATACACTTTAATAAAAATGTGAGGCAGATAGACATTAGGTTGAAAAAGTTCGACGACATTCCTTGTTAACTACCTTTTACTTTATAAAGCATTCTTACGTCAAATATAATCGAAACTAAACTGAATGTAATTTGAAATGACTTAGAATCAAATTGGGTAGACTGAAATTATATTTTTTGTGTGGCTTTATCATCACTAAGAATTTATAACTGAATTTCACACTAACAGTTGAAGTGTACTTATTCTGATAATGGCTACAAGCTAGAACCTTCTTGTTTTATCAAAAAGTACAACTACACCTAATCGTCTCACTTTTTTCAATACTGCATTCTTTGTCATTCTCTTCTACATATTCATTATGAACAAAAGTATCATGTGAATTATACAATATCTCATTAGTAATACTTGAATTCAATTCATTCTCTGTATCTAATTTACACTTTTCTTTTAATTCTATAATATCTGCTTCATTAAAATTAAAATGTAACACATCTTCAACAGAATAATGTTGATCACAATTTGAGTGTAATTCAGTAGGTGTACGATTTTCATCCTGTTCATATATATCAAAAGTTGGGCAGATATATTCATGCGTACATAAAATTGATGAATCTAAATCTTCAGTTCTTAAATGAGTCGCAGGATCTTCACAGGTATTATCTAAATTTAAGAAAATATAGTTACCAAGACAAAATATACTAAAGTATACATATAATCAATGTATGCTTAAATGTGAACAACTTAACACATATATAGATATATATTTAAGCAGTTATAAGTATATTTTTGTGTACCTTAGCTGTTAGGAAAAACACTTGCATTTATATGAATAGTTAGTTAATTGATAACAGAGATTTTGTTAGCAATGCATTATATTACTTATGAAATAGTATGAAAACAAAAATGTTCATTTCATGAAGTGAAGTGAAGAAAAAAAAACAGCATTCTTATAACAAACATATGATATGTAGTTATGGTTAACTGGTTTATAGGTTTGAAATCAATGAAAAAATCAAAAGTCAAAAATGCGAAAGTTTCGGTTAAAAATGTTTTTTGTGTAAGTGAGAGAGAGACACTCCTGATTTCATTAGAATCTATGTATTGTACAACTAAGTCTAAATGCAGATATGATCGACAAAAACCCAAGTTGTTATAGGTTAAAGAATGAATGACGTACAGGAACTGTTTATTTCAATAAAATACGATATTTAATCATGTCATTTCGTACATAAGCACGTTGCTTAATTACACAGAAGACTCTTCTTCTGATTTATGGTCTTGTTTTTGATTTTATTTCATACAGCGATGTTAATGAATAAACGTATTTTGCGACAGATGATCAACTGACTGTATGATATCATCATATTGCATCTATCGATTAACAATATATAAACCAGTTTAATTTGTCAAAACCCAAAATTAATAACAGCGTTGTTCGTCAGCTTATAGACGCTAACTAGTTTAGCATCATTATACTATAATTTCATATCATGTTTACACATCAAAATACATATAGGTTTTATTTATTTAAGTTATGTGATCATTGAGTAGTAATATATGTTATGTATGACTACCTCTTTCATTATCTAAAGAAAATTCTGTCGATCAAGTTAGTGAAAAGTAACCACTCGGCTAAATGACTCGATATTGTTGCAAATTATGTCGATGTTAAGTAGTGATTGGAAGTAGTTGGAAAGAGACCTTCATATCTATTTAACAAGACAATGACAAAATTTGCAATTATTTATTCGTGAGGAAACTAAGTATCATAACGATGCATACAATACAAAATACTGACTAGAAACAAAAACATACTATACGAAAACCAGAGACAAAATAACATCAACTACATATTTATGATGAGGATAGAAATCCTAGATTATTTCGAATGAAACATTTTTAAAGACTGAAATTAATGCTTTACATTAATTTATGTAATTATAAATAATATTGATGAATTGCATAATCTCCCAATAAAGACAGCGTAGACAATACTTAACTGTATAGTTATTTTTTTTAGTTTTAATAAAGGCTCGATTAGATGGATGAGTGTATAACAACATTGTCATAGAAGAGTATAATGTTATATATATATATTACTTAAGGCGAATAATAATATGCAGTATTGGTCCAATGAAAGTAAAGGGACAATTATACACTTGTAAAATTAGTGACATACTGTTATTGAGGAAAAATAACACAGTGTTGTAGTAGTTCACGCGATTGTATGATTCAAATCCTCTAACCCCAACAAGAGAGAAAGAGATTGGGGACTAGTGGTACTAATAAGATTTACAATAATTGGAAGATTAATTCTAAAGATTTTATAAAGTGATGTTTTTTTCCAAAGACGCAATATCGTTATGTCATGAATGCTAAATTTATCAGCTTTCAATACAAATAATCGTCTTCAGAAAAAAACAACAAAAATGTGCCCAAAAAATATCCACTTACATAACTTACCATTTTCATATGAATTTGCGCGACGTATCAAAGAAGCATGTACATTAGATTCATCCATTGTTAATTTGTCATCATATACTAGAGTAATTTCATTTGAACGGTATCTACGATATGTTGGCAGGATACCATCAACATGATTATTTTCATTATCAGCATCACTGGATTGTGTACTATTTACTTCACCATTAGTTAAATGTTGATCAAGATAAGGTTGTTTATAAGCGGATTCCCCATTTTCATTTAATATATGATGATGATTTAGCTGAGTTTTTGTTAAATTGTCATTATCTAATGAGTGAATGCATGCAATCAACAATCAACGAACTACATAATGAAAACCAAACTTTACTATAATACATTCATATATATTCACATTTCAATAATAAAATAAAGCAGATAGAATGTTCTTCTAAACAAACCAACAAACAAACAATTATGCATATTTTCTTCCTTAAAAATATTTCAGCTTCATTTTTAATGCTTTACATTGCCATCAACAAACTCTGTTTTACTCATGTATCAGTGAAATTCATGATTGGACAAGCTCATGCATATAATGAGTTATATTGACACAAAATTAAGGAATAATATATAATAATAATATTGTTGTAAATGAATAACATTCATAATTACACAACATTAGGACATGCAATTCAGAAGGCCATTCCACATAGAGGCAGATAACGGGGAGTTTAAAACAATAAGTAATAATGGTGTGTTTATATTACCACCTTTTATATAACTAGATTAGAATAATTACTGAACTGTGGTATGAATAAATATCTGTATGTGATACATTTTTTAAGGCTTCTTACAACAAGATAATTACTACTAATCAGTCGTAATTATTTGAATCAACTTGTTGATGTTAAGGAGGAAACGTACATCTTAAATCCAGAAAAAATCAGATTTCAATGATACTCATGGAGTGGTGCTGTATCAAGATAATCTTCTGAATGTATGCATATGCAGACAAAGACTAATCACTTCCAGTCATTAAAAATAGCAACTGGAAGATTTAAACACTTCCAACTTGTATATACAATTATGTTTTCTTGAATTTAGTAATTTGGTGGACAACATGGAGGCGTTCGACATAAATAGATCGAGTTCACATTCTGATGTGAGCATCAACATGAGGATAGAGGTACTTCCAACTAATGAGCCTCGAATAAAATGAGATGCATGTCATGGATGTCACTTGTCATCTATAAACCAACTGGCAATCTGGATCGATCTACACATGTGTTATGTTTTATGTTGATCATACATACATACATCCAAAAACCTTATTATTATTTATTTGTACTGACGCGTATATTGTATACCGCTTAAGTGATATATATCATTACTTCTATAACGAAGATCAATAGCACAGTGTTTCTACGAGCTCCAACATGTTTAATTTGAAGTAAAAATAAACACACTTCGGTATTTATTGATAAAGAATGTCTTAAAACAATAAACGGATCAGTATGTGTGAACATTCTCAAATTTACTCGTATTATTATCATTATTATAAAATTTCGTCTAATTTATGTACGATTTTTTCGTATTTACATACATATACAGTAACATGAGTTGACTGACGAGGTAATTTAAATCCATCTACAATTACTTCCCTAATCAGTCTATTTTATATAACTCCAAGCTGTGAAAATAACGGAAATTGAAATATTCTCCTTAGTCAGTGACTGTAGATAAACGTCACTCAAGATGAAAACTATTTAACGCATTACATATAATTAGAGCAAACTAAAATTTACATTGGAAATTAGTGAAGTAATTTTTACGCATAATTTGCCTTGCAGTAACATTAACTGTTCAATAGAAAGGATTATGTTGGTCATTCAACAGTATAAGTTTATATCTAAACTTTGGATTGATCAATCACTTAAAATGTCAATATTATGCTCATTTAAGTAGCTTTTAATATGCACATAATGAAAACAAAACAAAAACCTGGTAAACCATGTAAATTACATTAAATAAATAGATTTAATAACCGTTGAGAAATTGATTAATGTCAAAAATTAAGGCAGTAATAATAGTGAGAATTACCAAAAATTGAAACTACAGTTCACGAAAATTGAATGAAAAAGTGTGTATGAATGAATGATACATCATGGACTAATCTAAAGACTTTCCTGGTTGATTGTAGCTTTATGCTGGCCTACATCTACATCAACCAATACTGTCCATCAAGGTAGGTGACGACTGTGCATATGTAATACATACCTAAATCACTCTAGTCTGTGAAACCATTTTTCATATTTGTCTAATATCCTCCGTCTAACCTCAGCACTGATAACATGATCATTCCATGATATATGAGCAATGCTTCGAAGACATGTATAACCAAAAACATACAGTCTACTCATATCTTCCAACTTCATAGTCCATGTTTCATATCCACAGAGTGAATGCAACATGACAGACTTATATGATGAATACAGAAATATCTTATATGTTTATGAACAGATATACAACTGTACAATAAACTGTAGAGAAGATATAATAAGGAATATTGGAATGGTTTCTTTGTCTTCTATCTGTGAGACCTATATATCAGTTATAATGAAGAACTTATGTATGTATATTAAATTACATCATGTATAAATATTCTAAATGATCAGATATATTTTAAATTGTTTTGTTGTTTTGAAGATTTTAAAATTGTTATGTAAAATGCAGAAAAAAAAATAATAAAATATATTTTGAAAGTGTATACATTCTAATGGACTAATGCTAATTGGTTGTAATAAATATGAAGGTTATCATCTGTGAGATAATCAATTTGATTAGACAACATAAATATTCAATTCAGACATTATGAATACGTAATAACAACACTTGTGATATCTCAATCTCAAATTATAAAAATCTCCTGGATGACATAGGACTGAAATCCCAACAGTTGTTTGGGGAGGGGCAGGGGGAGGCGGACTTTTGATATAAGATTATTAGTACAGCTTGTGCATCAGAATGTCAGTGAAGTTTAATGTTCTAGTTGAAATGAATTTATCTAAGTAATGATTGTATATTAGTTAGTAGTAGATAATCGTTTCGTTCTAGTATACGGGACTCCAAATAAGTGAGTACAAGTAATCCTCTGTTCTCATAGCGGTTCCAGCTGCCTTATAAATTGAATAGTCTTTAAAAACCACTCATCCAAATCATCTATTACTAATATGTAAACCGCTTGTTTAGTATTTCAGTCATTACAGAAATTAGCGAATAAAAATTTATCATGGTATCATTACTGTTCCTCTTCTAAGTATACAATGATATCTTCCTCGTTCTATGTATTGTTTCGTGAATTTGGCCTAAATGTTAAGTAATCCAAGTTAAAGGAGGATTCTATCCCGTGTTGTGCATGTGTATGTACGCACGTAACCAAGAGTTCTCATTGCATAATATAGTTGCCTAGATATGGTTCATTCCCATTTTTCATTATGACAAAAGTGTTATCATTTAATAACATGACCAGTAGTAATGCACTAGCTAGAAATTAAAAGATCATTTATAGACCTAGAACTACTAATACAACTGTATAAAACTCAAAAGAAACAGTATAATTAGGAAGTCATTCAAGCGCTAAAAGGATATTCTTTAGACAGCAGGACAGGAATACAACATAAACAAGAATTCATAAAAATAAAACACAAATTAACTCTATGATATCTTTTTCTCAAATGTCGTGAATACTTACGACCATTCATTTCAGGTTTTCGTTTATCCATAGCCAAATTTTCATTGTGTTTGCCTTCTTTAGCTACAAAAGCATTAACTGGCTTCTGTTCGTTTTGTTTTGTAGGGGGATGGAAACTTAAATAAACCAAAAAATAAAATATGATGAAGCATTAATTTAAGATATTACAGTAAAACATAAAATCAGACAGAATTTTTTCTAACATCCAATGAATGTGCTATTAACGGTTTATGACATTTACTAGGATGAGTGTAAACTCTAGTGATAATCAAACTGACAAATGTTCTATAGTGCAAATGGTGTATTTAATTTATTTGTTGAGCCTTTTGATGTTTAAGCAGATATCACAGTTAAAATGAAAAGTAAATAATCTATAATTTACACTAATTCATTCTCATAGATCTCAAAATCAACATTATTTTGACAATCGAACACTGATAACAAGTAGTAGAATGAATTTGTATATTTCCATTGATTTGTTATAGACTGAAGCTGGTCAGTCACTGTTGCTATATGTGCATCCTGCGCGGATCGCCTCGATATAGCGATTATTCAGAAGTATCATTGAATGGTGTACGCGGTGGCGTATGACACGAACTGGACTGAGTTCGAATCCCACTGTGAACATCAACATTGGGATGCAGGTACATCCAGCCGATGAGTCCCAAATAGGACGAAACGCGCGTCCTGGATTCCACTTGCCAGTCACAATACAAATTCACTGATAACAAGTCTATCAATATACTAAAAGACACTGAAAAGAAGATCTGTATGATAAAAATATGTTAATGAAGTTGATGGTAGTGTCGGTGACAAACTGAAAGTCTTCAATGAATTCTAGTTTGAGAGAGCCTTAAGCCGAATCCTATAACAAAACGAGATACTTATCATAAACTACATTCGAAGTGCTATCTAATAATTACTTCTATCGTTCTATATCTAATTAGTTTACTAGAAGCATCAAAGGATTGATACTAAGTGATAAAGTAAACTAAAGTGATAATTGTTAATAAATAACTAATAAATGTCATTTCGTAATCAAAATGAATGTACTTCTAAATTTTTATTTGTATACAAGTCAGATTAAATTAATCATCTAGTTGATCGATATCAGTTAATTTATTTCTCAGTTCTTATCTCATCATACATCTCAGCATGAGCTATGCAAAGCTTGAACAATGGATCCAGATTTAAGTGCATAATATTCATGATTATACTTAGTACACGAAACAATAATGCAATTGTATAGCTGAATGTTGTTATTTATTCGCGATCTTTACATATACAACTGATTAATTAATGAACTAGAAAATACAATTTCATAGAATAGTGGATATTATGTTAGTATAGAAGTGTATGAAAGTAAAATGAAACAATGAGGAAAGCTCAGCAAGATCAATAAGTAAAACTGACAACAATTAAGTAAAAGTTAAGTACAAATTATACTATCTAGGGTAATCAATCAAATGATTGATATTAGTCTCTTCATGAATTATCATTGCTATGTATAGATGTTGATTATCATGCGGTTCTTAATTTAATCATGTTCTATTATATTGGAAGCTGGAGAGAGATCTTTAGTTACTAACATAGAATGACATAAGTAAGTAAAAATATGTTTGAAAACAATTTTAGTGACTGGAAAGTAAATAAACTCCAAAGTTACTCCAGACAATTTGATTCAAGCTTCTTCAGGAAAGTAAGGATTGCTAAATTTATCGATGATAAATAAGATGCATACGATGCTGAACTCAGAATTTGTCTAGTCGTGCTACCGTTTGAAGTTCCGTGTACAGTATATACGATACTTGAAGGTGTATGTGTGCTGGCAATAATGATATAAAGGACATTTAAGGTTATTGGTGATTCAATGGGATAAGGATCTCGGGTTAAGAGTCGAAATAATTGATTTAATTTTCAATTGTTGAAATTAATTTAAAAGCACTAATTTATTTTCAATGTGTCCTACACTTCTCAAATTACTTCTTCATATGAATAAAGTGATTCGATTGAAAATTAAGTAATGATGCTTATGTAGAGTACAACTTTATACATACTTCACTGTATTATGTTAGCTAACGGAGATTAGTTTAGTAAAAAAAGATACAGACAATTGAAGTGATGTATTATAATGATAGCATATCGAACAACTGAGCGAGTTTTATTACCTTTACCTCTGTATAGTACTATAAATGTGATAATATCAGCCTGGTAGTTGGTTGGAGAATTCTAGGTCGGCAGCCTATGCTCCCACTAAGGGTAACAAGATTCTAAGGATTTGTGAATTAAGAAGACACCTCGCTGAATACTAACGAACGTATGACTAGCGACACAACAACAGATGCTCCAGCTTAGCTAACTAGGGGAAGCAGTTCAACGTCAGCAGAAGAGTTTATTTCTACGGGTAGCCTGGAATACGGAATTATAAAAACTCAATTCATGCGTATACATACAAAATATTCGTTTAGCCATAATGATTATACATCCAATTGACATTATCAACATTTTTAATCATACAATTAAATGTCCGATTGCAAAATATTTTATAGGTATCTTCGTCCAAAAATGAACGAAAATATTTACAAAACTTGGGCGCCGAGTGTATGTAAGACATATGAATAGAATATATTTGTTAATAATCTCAGCGGATGAAATTAATGAAAAATTCCAACGTTTCGCTCGGCAAACTGGTCCGAGCTTCTTTTTTTTTTATTTCCCTGAAGAAGCTCGGACCAGTTTGCCGAGCGAAACGTTGGAATTTTTAATTAATTTCATCCGCTGAGATTATTAACAAATATATTCTATTCATATGTCATACAATTGAATGTTGTCAAATTTGTTCGTGAGTATGATTCACATTAACTCACATAAATGTGATGACAGTTTATAAAAAAATCAATACAACCTGAATGAATGAACAATGGGATTTTTTAAGGATTTTAAATCCCTAACGCAGGGATTGGTGAAGATGATGATGAGTAAGTAGTTTCCGAAACAATAATGTAAGAAATACAAATCCAAAAGCATTTCAAAACTCTTAAATTAATACTATGGTCATTCTATAACACCATTTATGATTAAATTCCTGTCTTTCCATTTGTCATTTTATCAGAACTATCTATTAAGTTATAGTAGGAAATAACACATATCACAACAGAGACGGATCAATTGCAGTCAAGAATATCAATAACACAAAACCCCAAATTATTCAGTCTCCAAAAGAGCGATAACAGAAGATTCATAATGATACAAAAAGAACACACAAACGTCTTAGTGTCAGTTCTACTCAGATAGTAAAAACGAATACACATTTGAATATATCCATTATGTAAACTACACTTTTATAATGAAACAAAGCATACTTTGCGTTTGTAGCACTTTTTGTCAATCCACTATGCTGCAAATTTTCGACAGACTGAAAACGCTTTGATTTACGACCAAGTATTCCATCCATATCACTTGCCATTGATTGACTAGTTGGTAACGCGTGCATAGACGATAATAACGCTTCACCTTCCGGTGTCTTCAAATATTGCACTCTACTCATACGCCTAACTTGACGTAAACTGTCACGACCACTGGCAGGTAAAGGTAACTCATCAAAATCTTCCCCATCTTCATATCGTAGACTGGCCTAAAAGTCACCAATCATATAAAGCCACGATGAATTAACATGACAGAGTGAATAAAAATAATTCTAGAAGATAAAATAGATATTCCTGTTCTCCTGAAGAAGAGCTTTTGGCGTAAAAGGCTGTTTATATATTCTATTATTCAGAATAAGTTGAAAGAAGGCTACGAAGGTAAACAAGGACAGCACCAATTTCTAGCCACTAAACATTAGTTTGGGCCATGTTGACTGATGCACACTACCTGATTACAGTTTGCGGGGTAAATATGATCAGTGGTTGAAGACGCTGGGTGATATAGACCACAGTCAGTCGAAAAGGGTTCAGGTACATCAATTATAGGTCATTCTCTAGATTTTCAGTTCAAGTATTTCTTCATACACACACTTTTATGTCTTTCTCTCGAACCATATTTTCAGACTTTAGTTTATAATTGCTACAACTTCGTTTCAATTACATTCTCTCTGTTAGGTTCATCTAGTCATGTAAATGTGGTATGAGTGTTTAGGCGGACTCACATTTGTCCCAGTATCAGTGTTATTTATAGTTGACCGACAAATTAGTTGGATCCTATCAATTTCTAAACAATGCGATCGAGAACATAAACAGTTGATAACACTAATGTTGACTACATAACTTATGAGACAACAGAATAATCGGTTTCTTTACCAAGTGACCAGACAGACAGACAGATACAAAACACAACTTCGTACGTACGTACATCAGTTCAGGTCGCCATACCACATCAGCACAGAGACGCAACTGTCAGTTCAAATCCAAGAGTGATAGCGATAGTAGAAGTATTAGCAGTAATGCAGAAAATTAGGGAGCGAAGATATGATCCGAAAAGTATAATTCAGTGAGATAAATTTGAAAAGAGAAAGATAGAGAATTCAGAAGGTTAGATTTTGAGAGAACACAAAGAGTGGATGCACCTGCGCCATTGCGAACGATTCTGAGCCATGTCGTTCAAGGTCTCTAACCATTGGTGACTTTCGTCTCGCGGACCCAAACCACGCAGCCTACATCTACCAACATGACTCAGTCCACTTGTCAGTGACTTCATCGATTTCTGCCATGTTTTGGTTTGGCCGCCTCTAGCTTTCTTCCAACCTATTCCTACGCCGCAAAACATAGCTCGTCGAGGCAGTCGGTAGTTAGACATGCGTAACACATATCCCAACCATTTCAACTGATGAAGTTTCAATACCTCATCTATTGATTTGCCATCCTTTCCTAGAACCCGTTTCCTAAGGACCTGTAATATTTAAAAATTGTTTGCATATTTTGCAAAATAACTGCCTCGACGTATCCTATTTAAAGAAGTACATGCGATATCAACAAACTTGAACCAGTGAGTGTATCGCTATTTGATCAACAGAATCCCATAAGCAATATGAACTAAAGAAATGTGCTATTGATTGCTACCAAGTTATTAAACAGTTTAAATGTTTTATATCGACAAGAAAAACGTTTTTATCACGAATGGGTAAGTGGTAATGCCTTTGACTATGATAACAGGTGAGGTAAGTTCGAATCATCTAAACAAAATCAGATTCCTCAAGTATATTTAACTGGAAACCAAACAATGGACATGAAACCCAAGTTTACGGACTTCTACTTATATTATCTCCAACTGGCAACAACTAATTTTGCTAGTGTACTACTTATTCTGTATCATATCTAGTAAACAATCACGGTACCTTGGTCACATGATAACTTTATCAGTCATAAGATGAACGAGATAATTATTGTAGGATAAATAGTTAGATAATTAGATAATTTAAACTAACTAAATTTCAAAAGAATAAAACGTTACATATTGGGTTGCGGAAAGTAAGGATATGAAGGAAATAAATAAACACAATAAACATAATCTAGTTGTACTTAATCAGATGTAAGCATCTTGTGGTATGTGCATTAAAAAAACATTTGAAATCCTTTATTAAGGCATATCCGAACAGACAGATTTCGTTTCCAGCTCACTTAACTGTACAACTTTTAATTGAATTTGATGAAACACATATTTTGATAGAGATATTCCAGCTGTTCACAAACGACACTAAAGGATATTCTATACCTATATAACATGGCTAGAAAGGTAAAATTTCATAATAATTGCTTACTGAATGGATTAATTAAACTTAATGAATCAACAAATTAATGTATTTCATTTAATGTTCAATGACTGTAAGAAATATGCGATGAAGATTTATATGAAGATGTTTTGAATCTACGTCAATGTGAGCCTATAACTAAAGAAAACTGATATAACGATCTGATCTTGCCTGGCTAAATACTACGGTTAATTTGAGTCTAGATATCTTGGTTTGTGATCTATCGATAAATCAAATCACTAAGAATGTAAAAAAGGCAACAGCAGGTCATCAGATGTTAACATAATAATGGGAAGACAATAAAACGCAAAGCTAAGTCAAGAGAAATATTTGAAAAAAGTTGTTCTTACTTCATACAAATTTAATTGTTCAGCTAATTCTGGATCACAGTTTTTCTTCGCTAAATGACACTGGACAATTTTCTGCATTCCCATCTCTTCTAAACAATCTGTGACATCATAAAATGTATCCTGGTCCGGTATTGAATTCAATGTTTTATTTAACAAAGTCATTGCATAAATCAGTAATTCTGAATCACTGGCTTCATTATTTAATATATTGATTAAGTACTGACCATGGTCGACCAGAAGTAGCTGAAATTTTAAACAAATAGAGCTATTTTTAAGAAAAATAGATTTGCAACTTAAGTGATCCGATTATATATATATATATATATATATATATATATATATATATATATATATATATATATATATATATATATATATATATATATAGGCAGAAGTCCGTGAACTTTGATATTGGGCAACTCAGCGTGCATCAGCAAGATGTAATTATAATTTTGATGCGACTAATGCATCCTGCAGGAATCCAATTTGCATGACCAATCACAGGCATAAGCACAACTATATATACATATTACATAAAGTCAGACTGATAGTATAATAAAAATATGCGTCACTAAACTAGGGGCTGTGGCGGTGATGCAAATCTCAATTATTAAGGCACCAGTGTATGTATGACAAAACTGCAGCTCAACTTACTCATACTTCATATGTACCCTATGTCAAACCCGAAGCTTTTAAATAGAGGCTAACAATGGATATCCATTATTTTGTCAAGTAATTTAAACATCATTGGAAATCATATAATCGAATTGAGATAGTTTGTAGAGAATGGTATTTTTAGTTGATTGGATTCGCCACAGATTGATGTTGGTAGGGTACCAATGAAAACCAGGAAACTCTGGACAGCCGTTTCGTCTTAGTATGGGACCCCTAAGGAGTGCGCACCATAGATTCCGCTTCAGGAGCTTCAGATTAGTTGTAACTGGCGGAGTTTAGACTTGTCGGCAGTGAGCCAGTTATCACCAATGACAATGGATGATTGTCGCGCTACATATTACAAATTGATGGAAGTGGGAATTCTATCATTGGAATACCGGTCTAGTGGTGCATAGAGTTAGGTATTTACCAACCTGAATCCCCTGGAGCGAAATCTGTGGTGAGCACTTCTGAGGAGTCCCATACTACAACGAAATAGTTGTCCATTGTTACCTGCTTTTCAATGGTACCCTATCAACATCCATCTGTAATGAATTCAATCATACATTTATCACTCAACACATTCAAACAGTTTAAGAGTACACTAGATTATCAAAGCTGTTTGAACTCCAGGTTTTAAAGGTTCATAATTATCATATAGTCGTTAATATTTATTACTATTTCCATTACACTCAATAGTAATACATCATAGGATTTCACAGGAATGATATCTCTTTGCTGATGAATTTCATTAAGATGAAACATATCAATCATCAATAATTAATTTTAAAACTTCAATTATAGTAATTAGTACGTGACTCAAACTAAAACTTTTCTCTTTTTCTAATTGATCATCTATAAAATAAATAGATAATGATCAATAATTGATGAAAAATTTGAAATTAAAATACTTTGGACTTGCAAACACACACACACATACAAGCATAGAGATTATGAGTGCAGTGGAATGGATACACAGACAACAAGAAACAATCACAATGGTATATGCACATTACGCATAAAATGAAATCGATTAGTATAGTTAGTTTAACAGTATGACATTGTTGCTATGTATGATTAATGATTCTTAATTGACAATATGAAATGTAAATAATAAACATAAGAATATTAGAATATAATGAAATGAAATTATTATTTTATGTAAGTTCAAATTGTCATTAATGAAATGAAAGGAATGCTTAGTATGTATGCATTACTAAATTCAGAATGATTTCATTAATGATGGCAATAGAAGAAAATGTAAATAAACTAACAAATAGTATATGAGACATTATGAGTAAAATTAGTGTGGTAATGATTAAACAACTCAGTTTTCTTTTAGTAGGTCGATGGTTTTGTTGTATCAAGGTTATATGAGTCAAGATTGAATGTATAAATCTGTAATTGATGTATGTCTGACGTAATTGATGCATTAGTGATCACAATGGAGATTCTCGATTAATGGATATACTAATTTCGACAACACGTCATTGATAGATAATATAAACAAAATTATTACATTGTATTACACAGTAAGTAATTGAACCTGGCATGTATGTGTAAACATTCAATTTGCAATATCACATTAGCATGATGTGATCTTATTTACAAGCATAACATGACAATAGAAGACACAGAGGAGAGTAAAGGAAAATTGTATGGGAAAGAATAATGAGACTTAAGAACTAGACGACGATAAAAGTGAATACGGTGGCACTTCTGCAATTGCTTCTGAGTAATGTCACCTAGTGTCTCTAGTCACTGGTCACAATTATTACACTGATCTTAAACAGGTAGCCTGAGTTTACCAGCATGGCTTAGACAAATGACCAAAGACTTAATGGACTGATGTTACATTCTGGTCTGGTCTCCCTTAGCTTTCTTTCATCCTACATCTACGATAGGCAATATTACAACCACATCCGATGATTTGCCATTTTTGCGTATTATTCTGTCTAACATCAATATTGCTTACTCGGTTATTCCACGATATACGAGCAGGTAATTCAAAGACTTATAAGACCAAAGACCTGAAGTCTAAGAATATCTTCTAATTTCACAGCCAATATTTCGCATCCATATGTTAAAACAGAACAATACTAAGTAATTCATGGTACTTTGAGTTATCTCTAAGTCAGAATCAAATAGACCAAAATATTCATATGATGTCATAGTGATGAAATACCTTGTCTATAATGATCCATACTACTTGATCGAACGATGTGAAGGAATGTCAACTACCAGGGTGTTTCAGATCCACGATATTGATTGATGAGCACCATCAGTTAGTAAGTAAGCTTAAAAAAACTGATCCACCACGGTTCTTTGTACCAGTACGGTAGTACCACAGTAATGAACTGAATTGATTAGGTTGCGAAGAGCTTGGATAGTATTTACCTCTTCTGGAAATTAGTTTGAAGTCACCTTCTTGAGTGGCATATTTATAGCTAGAAATTATTATGAACAATCTTAATGAACGTTAATATTCGAGCCTAAAAATTCAAATGCTCATGTTTATACCTTATAATTCAGTGTTCTGTAGATTGGTCACTGTACTCGTACACTTAACTAATGCATTCATATTCAACGTTTTTTCTAAACTAAAACATTTAGTTACACATGTTTTCGGTACATTTAGGTTTCTGGTTAATAATGAAATCTACTTTTACTTAGGTTGGGAGAAGGAGTAGCTTAAGTTTGGCGTTAATATTCACACTGGTACCTACGAATTGATATGTATTTTAGTGTTAGGAGAAAATAGCGTGATTACATTAGCAAGCTTACTTTTGTTGATCATAATCTTATGATTTAGTTGGTGAATGATTTGTGTTCAAGTGACATTTGTTCAGTTTAGCATACAGTATATTTTTTATATCCCACAAGTTGTAATCATTACTGCTTTTGAATATCTGGCTTGTTACTAACTCAAATATGATTGGAATTCCTTAGGAACTAGAATACGAGCATTTTCGACTCAATACATTCAAATGGCTTAGCAACACGTCGGATGACCTAAGTAGATCCTTACTCAAAAAATATTCACTGCATGAATTCAGTGTGAAATATACTATTTACATCAAGTATCTGTGATAAGCGTTGATTATCAATCGGCGTAACGAAAAACTTCGCGTCGCCTGTGCCGCAGTTTCAGTGTTAATAATTTTACGAACTCAACGCCTCCTAAAATCTGCATATAAAAACAGAGACTAGTGAGCAATCAGTTGTTGATCATAGTATCAACAACGGGTTTAAGTGAACTATTACCAATTATTTATACAGAGAAGTTTTACAACATTTGAACAATAGCTATTCATTAGTATTTCAAAAACGAATTGATTTTATCTGGACAATTTATGATTAATTAAGAGTAAATCATAGCCAATTCAATAGTTTCCTTTTACTAAATAATAATTCAATCTTATAGATTCATTTGTGAAAAATAGAAAGTGTGTTTTCTTCTTCATTGTAAAATACTTTTATCTCTACGTAATTGTTTATGATGTTAGTGATTATGTTAAGCATTTGGTAAGAGAGAGAAATGTGTAATTCACACAAGAAAATAATGTAAAGTCAGCTGGTTGGTTAAAAAGGTCCTAATGAAATAATGAATGTTTAGGGTAGTGTTTACAATTAGTAAACAGGGTGATATGGTGTACTGTGGGTGATTAGATTTCACATGACGGATGATCATTTATTCAGTAGAATAGTTCACAACTATAATTATATTTTAGTAAATACCGATACAAAGCAATCAGAACATGTGACAACTGAGAAGAAAATTGAAATGAAGAAGGCACTGGATAAATAATCCGTCGTAGTTTGAGAAGCAAATGTAACGTACATTCTTTAACATATACGAAACCTAATCTAATATCCAAGTTTCGTGGTAAGCTTGATAACTTTTTATCACTAGGTCAGTACTAAAAGTAGCAAATACTTCCATCTTTAATGAGCTGGTGTTTAACAAAGTAACGCTTTTTATTCAAATGTTCACTACTAGAATATATCTTCAGTAATCTATAACTAATACCAGATTAAAGAAAAATGATAATCATTAAAATATACAAAGTCTGCATACAGCCAATTATACTGATAACGAACACAGTAAATTAAATGAGAACTGGTAAAACACAAGAAGTAACTATGTTGGTTATTCAGTCAGTCAAAAACAAAGTATGCGTAGGCTTTGGTTCAAGGTGCCATATCACATCAACAAAACAAGATGAATACCACCGTAGAAGCGGAGATAATAAAAACAATATTAGGCATATATAATATAATTAAAAAGGGAAGAATTAAAATTTCAGAAAGGTGTAATGAAAGAGAGTGAATTATTTATGGCATTATGATGGATTCTATCACTGAACGTTTCATAAAGTTGAACATAGTAATTTCGTGTACGCTGACAAGGTAGTCGGTATCTAATATAGCAAACTAAAATTCAATGAGTTCATGAGCTGAGACTACGTCTCAGTTTGGCAGCTCCTACCTTTTATTTAACCCGCTTCTACTCTAGCATCGTGCGTCGAGGTTAAGTATATATATCATTGTCTTACAAGTCATAGTTCATGAATACTCATAATGTAATTGCCACTTGTACCTGGTACCCTACGTTTAACTTTATTACTGCTGGTTTGGTGAAAACCTTTGTTTTACTAGACAGAGTTACAGTCAATGACTGAATATCGAGAGATTTTATACCAGAACGCTGAATCATAGTAATTCTTAGTTCTTTAAAATTTTTCTAATCCAAGCATGGAACAGATAATGAAGGGCTATAGATATGAGCGAGTTCTTTTCTTCCGATAGTATGTTTATAACGAAAAAAGATTAGTATTTTTAAATTTTTTTGACAAAAGTTGTACAATTGATAACGTGTCACATTTGACAGCTTATAATTTTTGAATCAGAATAATGACGGCAGTTTCTAATCAATCCTGTTGAGAATAGTGTATTTCAGTTATACTCATAAAATGTAGCTAACAGTCTAATCGACAAGGCTTGTACTAATGAATGAGTTACTTAAAATGCTTGTATGGAAAGTTTAAAAAAATAGCATATTAGAATAAGAATGTAAACAAAAAGGGGCGCATTAATAACGGTGAGCATTAGAAAGTGATTTAACAATCTGAACAACAAATTATTCCAACTAACAAACTAATATGTGATTTGGATATGCGGAAATAAAATACTAAGCTATTTCAATCTAGTTAGTCCGAGTGTCTGTATTCGAGTGAATTCAATGACTTGGCAACCTGTTGGATATCCAAAGCTAATAATTAACGAACTATAGAAAAAACAAATACCGAACAACCAATGAATTTTGGATTTTTTTTAAACCTACAATCAGTAATGTGGAAATTATTTAATAGTGCCTTCATTGATATACTAGGTGAATAATCTGCGAGAACTCTCCTGCCTTGTTTACACAGACCAACACAATGAATGCTAAGAAATTAAATGCGATTGTATTCAATCGGTTTACATTCTAATTAACAACAAAACTACTAATTCGCATGAGCTTATAATTAACGAATAAACGACGCTTAACTTTAGATTCATAATCTGTCATAACCTGTCGATTTTATTAGTATTTTGATATGTTCAAACGCAGTCCTAGAAGGTTGTTTCCTCAACTTGATCTGAAGAGAAAGAGATTGACACTAGAATATCTACTCAGAATGAGTCTGCACGTTAAAGCATGTTAAACTCTATTATAATGCTTTATAATTAGAGATAAGACTTACGTTTATACCACACATTTAAATCACTATTTGATACTTAATCATATGTAAGTTGTCATTATTGAAGACATTTAGTAAAAGTTCTTTTCTTTCGTTATTATTGGAGAGTATCGAAAAGTATACAAATGTCTAGGAGACAACAGAATACACCGAACAAGTATAATCGTGATTATTTTAACTAAAACAAATCACTAATTAGCGTTTACCAACAAAATGATTTTATCATTTCGTCTAACATTTCAATAACATTTAAAGATGATTTGATACTGTTTATCATTATTTATAGTACTCATGGAATGATGAGTAGATTACAGTATAGTGCATGAGCACGTAGTCATTTATTGATTAACACTGTTCTCGTAATAAACTAATTGAAAAAAGAAAAACATGATAAATGTTTATCATTCAAACTCAAGGAAATCAAGTGAACAACTGAAAATATTAACTAATATCAATAATGTCATCGGTCCTACTTTCTGATTGCTTTAATTATATAAAACAATGTCTAAGTGTTTTGAGACTAAATGGCAATATCTGTAGTCAATGAGAAATGATCCACATAGTGTAAATGTATCGTGTAATTCGTAAAGTAGCTAACAGATCGGGTTAAGTTGATGAGGAAGTGATTATACTGTTGGTCAGTGTAGCAGAGTATCCTCTACTCGAACATCTAATTATATGCTCCCATGTGGCTTGGAATGATTCTAAGGAATAATTTACCCAGTTACTTATCTAATGATTTTACAATAGTTAAACCACCTAGGCTGAAGTGTCAGTACTATCTCACTTGTACATTTTAATTAGTTGAAGCCTTCCTAGTCGAATGAAGAATTAGTTTTGTAACTTTGAGACTTGTATAGGAACTTAATTACCTTTCATCTTATTAAAAGAATTTTAGTTATTCAGTGAAAATATAGTGAGTTTCGTATTCCATTTACATATTACTCATGCTATGTTATATCTAAACGATATAAAAGATCGACTTTGATTCATTTACCAGGTTCCAAACTATAAAATTGGTTTCTCGCCCGATACCAAATATGAGAGCTAGTAATACTATCCGGTTACTCAAAATAAAGTAAGTGGAACAGGGTTTGATCATATAATTTGAGGGCTGAAAGTGGAATGTCATAACAGTTGAACCATAACTACATTGAAGCGGAATTCAATGAGATATATGTATAAACACACATTAAACCGCTTAACAGACTATATAACATACCATACTTGAACGCATTCAGTAAAGATTGTCAAATGTACAAAACATAGATACCATTAATTTTCGCTCTGTAGGATTAGACAATTACAAAAAGCTGTTTGGACGTGTTTTAGCTTGAAAAACTAGAAAAATTGCATATTGACTTTGTATTCTACTTCTTTTTATATCACAGACCACAATGAAATAATTTACGCTGATTGAAATAAACCATTTAGTTTAATTTGGAATATTCAAGCATAAGCTCATCAAGTAGATAAACAGTAATAGACTAGTCATTGGTTGATTTAACTAGTTGACTTTTAATAGCGAAGGTTACATGCAAGGCTTTTTAAGTTCACTGAGAGAGCTATTCGCTATTTCTCTGTTTATTTAATAGATGAGTGCTGCATATTACAACATAATTTTCACAAAAGATTTCATTACAATTCATAACTGTATACTATAGACAAGTTAGTATAGAACTACCAATATGAAAAACATAAATATGTTATTTGTAATTGAGTGTTTTGGAGACTGTTAATTGTTAACTTGATATCACAAATTGGTCCGAGTTAGACAACCATTGACCACCAAGAAGCACTAAACAGCTATTTTGTCCCAGAATGGAACTCAGCAGTGTGCATCCATGACCCCAAAGACCTTCTGGTTCCACAGTGAACGCATACAGCTGACTAGTGCTTCCTGGTGGCCAGTAGTCGTCTAATGCAGACCAATTCCAGAAACCAAATTAGCATAAATACATTTAACCATAAAGGTTGAAAAGACACGATTAATGAAATAACATATACCAGGTCATCATAAACGAAATATACCCTAAAATCTTCTGTCTATTACACCTACTTGACATTGACAGTAATTGATTATTAACGTGAAATATGAGACGAGAGTACATACATTATTGATGACAATGGATGATGGTTGGGCAACTGACCTAGGTTAAAAATGTGAACTAGACGTTGGTGAAAAAGTAGCTCGCTTGCCATTCACTTTGTAGATCATGATTGATATTCTTACAAAGGTTGTGAAGATGTACAGAGAGAAATCGTAGATTATGAAAATAAAACTTTCAACCACTGAGATATTTAACAAGTTTTTGAAATTGATGTCATTTCATGACAATTACAGAATTCAACTTGAGTAATGTTTATTTACTAGAGAGTTGTATATTGAAACTGTTTGATCATACTTATAGTTCAAAGCCGGGAAATTAAATACCAGTTGTTTTGACTTCGGAACTGCACTTTAGTGTAAATAACATATCCACTTCAAATGAATTTATTACCTGAATAAACGAGATGATGAACATAAAAGTGAATCAAAATAAACAGTCTGACTTACGAGTATTTGCATGATAAGCTTCTACAGATTTCACAAAAATCATAGCATTCATTTCAGCGTAGTCAACGAATAATAATTGCAGTTTGAGTGCAGTCTTCATAACAAGTCGGAACTGAAAATGTGATATGAAATATGAATAGATATCATCATTTATTATCCCGCAATTTCATGAAATTCAGGTAAATTTAAGAAATGAATAAGTAGAGGAAATAAAATCAAGTAATAGACCTACCTACAAGACACAGAACGACACTAGTAGTCAGTGGTTTCATACATCAACACCATATTTTGGTCTGACCACCCTGTTCTTTGTCAAACTTACTACTACACCAGCTAACAGTGTGTATCAAGGTAAACAATCGCTGGTCATACGTAATACCTATCCTAATCAACAGATATTCCTTGACTATATCCAACGGATTGTTCTATGATGTATTAACAATGCTTTGAGACACTGATGATCAAAATCCCTGGACCGCAATAAATATATTCAGCTTCTATGTTCGACAGTCATAAAAAATATGAAGAAAACTGTTGTGAAGTATACTCGGCTTCTTGGTCGACATACAAACACCTAGTGATGCAAGTTGGTAAAAGCTGAAGTAAGCTTTCTGAATTCATAAGTTTATTCAAACTGATTAGTAAATGTACGATATTCCAGTGACTTATATCCTATCTAGACTGGACAAGAAAAGAGGAGAATTGACAAGTGTATAATATAATTATCTAGAATTGAAGATGGCAGTTGACAGTCGGTTACATTCTCAATCGAAACATAAAACTAAGAATACTTCAGAAAAACGTCGACAAAATGCAGTATCTTGGATTCTATACTTCATTTCAAGTTCCCATTATTGTTGTTGTCACTCATTAACATTTTATAGTTTAACTTAATTCAACCTTTTGATAAAGAGTGTACTAATCTGGACTAAGAGTATAATTGTGTCCGATATATACCTATATGTTTGATGAAACTAATGAAAGAATCGTGAAGTGGTTTAAGTAGGGTTCTCTTGACAAATATCACTTTAAAATATTTCAATCGTTCGGCTTTCATCACAAACTGTGAAAACCATAGAACATTAAACTGAACATTAAATTGAAATTGGATATGTGTACTATAGCAATCTTGATCAGAGAATTAAAAGATATCCTGCTAACCATAGAACATAAATCTGAGCAAGTATGACATATAAGCAATACAGTATGGGGGATCAATTAAAAATATGCATTGAAAGATATATTGTAATGTACAAAAATAATGGAAAACACTTCCCTATCTAAAAGGTTATCAACTTACTTTGGATGTGAGTAGAGAGTATAACCACCGTAGAATATTTGGATGCTCAATAACTACCTGCCATTCCATCAACATAGAGCATAATTTGTCCCAAAGCTTAAAACATGTTATACAGTGAAACAAAAGAACAGTGTCGTAAACATTTCATTCTAACATATACTTTAAATTAATGAAATACTAGTACAATGCTTTTGTTAATAAAAAATAAATTTATTTACGCAGTTTATTTAAACAATTCTCATGTGTAATTCTGCTGTTAGATTCTTGTACCAATCAAACGCTTATATAGTTGAACATTCGATGTTTTCTTAAATGATATAGTACACAAAATAATATTTCACTAAATGGAGTGATTATTGATGCTTTCATTAAACAAGCTTGTTGTATGCGCTATCAAAAACTATAAATACTTAGAGTATTATTTTTCCTGGATGATGAAATAGTAAGTGAAATGATATTGCCCATTTAAACAGATTTGACCCACTCCCCTCCACACACACACACTGTTTCCAATATTCATTATGTGTAATGTATCCAACAATTTCAATCATCTTTCTGTTTATTTAGCGGATTAGTATTACATATTATTATGTAATTTTCATTAATGACTTCAAGTAGCTGAAGTTATTCTCAAACGTCTGCTTAGTGCAGATCAATATACCAAATGAAAACCATAAACACAATGAACGAAAGGGCTAAAAATGAAATACCTACTGAAAATTATTTACTAATATGCACCAATAAACCAATAAATGGACAGTAAGACAAACTTAAGTGCTAGGTATAATAAACTTAGTGAGTACTGAAATGTTGAGACCGTAACATTATTGTCTGACTCATTTTACAAAATCCCTAGTATGCAGACTTAACACGCAAATCAACTGATCTCTCGAATAGGCTGTAGAAGAAGATTAGTAACAAACGACGTAGCTCATTAACCAAGAACAATTTTGTGTACTCATCGCTGAGCCACACTGTTTGCGTGAGCAAAAGGAGAAGGGGAATCGATTAATGAAAACGAAATAAGTGAAACATGGTTCAACTTTGTAACTTAAAAGCTGCAAAATGGAAGTTTAGATCACCAGGCCGTCACTTAGGTTAATAAAAGACTATATTGAAAAGAAGACTGATTCACGATGAATGAAAGGTGCATGTATTTTTTTGAATACACAGACGAACTGTATAAAATCAAGTCTTTGGAAATTGAATTCAACAATTTTCACAATATTCAATAAGTAAGTCACAAAATAGAAATCATCACTTAATTTTCTATCCCTTAACCGACGTGAAGAATGATAGAGACGTTAAAAAGTATGTGTAACAAATTATCTGTATTTTAGCATTAAAGAATAATTTTAGTAATATTTAACAATTATGTTAGACTGGAGAAGTGGTAAGGCGTCGTTATAAAATAAATAGGGACTGGATTAAAGACGAATAGGTAATATTTCTTACATTAGGTTGGGTCTAATGCGAATTATGTAAATCGAACAACTTATACACAAATATACCTCCAAAACGCCAGCAGTATGGACAAATAATAAATTGATCATATTTTATATCATCTTAAACAACAATGTTAGTATGTTTGGGATGTTTCTCTCCCTCTAAATGCAAAATGTTACCACAGAACTGGTATGCATTATCGCCGAGATTGATTATAGCAAGTGAAGCAGTTGAGTGCGCTAATTAGTCCGGGTGGTTCGGAGTCTGATGAAATCTTGGCATGAGTTTAGAAATCTTGATTAGCTTTTGCTAATTCACATCACATGTGGAGTAGGCGAAATATTCGTCAGTGAACCAGAGCACCTGTTAATTTGAACATTATGTTAGATGACGTAGTTGTAGGATGGAAGAAAATGGGAACAACGAAATAAGACGTAGTATCCGTTTATGAGATCACTGACTGTCGGTATATGCAGTCTACTTTATTGAAGTTCGTGAGATAACCGTGATGAGTGCATCAATGTATGGCAAGGCACGACTCTGAAATTGATGATGGTGACACCAAGAATTCACTTTTTGTCTTCATATAGATATCAAGTTCCATCATATTTTCAGGTATATCTTTTCAATCCTACTTTTTGGACTATATTCTGATATTTGTTTATTAATTTGATCTCATTGTGCCAACTGTGATATGGTAGCTTAACTAACGTACATTTGACCAAAGTTTATCTTGTTTATGACTTCACTTACTGACTGCGTCATCTTTTCGCTTCTTAAATTCGTTTACTCAAAGAAATGCACAATTGTATAAGAGAAATGAAATCCTAACTTCACTTTCTCAATAAAATTCTTGTTCCTATGTTGTTCATAAGACTGCTTACAATTTCTGAGTAAGATTACTGTTTTTGTCTAATTACTTTCTATGGTGACACTTGAAAAAGCAGAAAACGTTATCCAAGATTAATTTGCATTGAAAGTTAATATTTAGGATGTGAATTGTTGAAAATCAAAATGTGATGAAAATCGAAAAAGGGAAATATTTCTAAACTCCGAATCGGTGCCAGAAACCTAGTCAACTTCGGATTCATGTTACACTTTACAAATTTCACATCATTCGTGTAACTATTTAACAATAGTAGTGAAGCTGAAAAATTCAGGAAGTTATGTAATCTACGACGTACTCACAACTTGTAACTGTTGGTTAGCGTGTTCGAGACCGGCTTAATTATCACTGTTTGGGTAATTTCAACCTAAGTATATATGGAAATTTTGATGAATTGTTCGTTTTGTTTATGGGAATGGGTGTTTATCATTAAGCACTCGAAAAGTATCCTAAACCTGTTACTTCTTAAATTTCGAAGAATATTTGGTTTATTCTGATCAGAAAATTAGAACAACATTAAACTTTGTTTGTCTACTTAACCGATTACATATAGAACTTCATGATTGTCATTTTGAAATCATTTACAACACTTTCCATCTACACTAAGCTAGATTAATTTAACATTTTCAGGTTACTTTTCCAATTCATTTAGTATATGATGTATGTTATCGTATAATTTCTTTCAAGCCCTCGCAAATGTCTGCTGTGAATATGTTACTATAGAACAATCTAATATAAATACATTACAAGTTATGGTACGAAGTGAACTGTTAAAATGAAAATCACACTAACATATATTGCTCACCAACTAAATTAACAGAAAAATAACCAAAACTACTGGATACAACACACTTAGTGAACATTTAAAACGTGTAATTGATAGTGTAAACAAAGTGTACTTTAATTTCGATAACAATTTTTTTTTCGTTAAATCTAGATAACTTACCTCTAAGTATATAATTTTGTATATTTTGATCTGATCTAGAGCCAACATTTACTAAACAATCTAAACCGGAATGTGTAACGAATTCATGTACAAGATCTTTGTCATCCTAATGAAAAGAGTGGGAAAAAGATCAATAATGAAAGGAAAGTAATTTACAAGATTTCAGTTAAGAGATAGATTGTCGATTGAATTGATTTAAAACCTTGGCTCTGAAATTATAAACTCATTTGAAACAAACTACGCTGACCAGTAATATGATCTTCTATTGATAAAATATTAACTAGACAACTCTTCAATAATCCTACTGAGAGGACTCTAACTGGATTGAAATCCTTTCATTTAGCTTATTGATTTGACATTAAGATACTAACTGGTTAGATAGAAAAAAACTTGTTGAGAGGACAATTCAGACTACTAATCCATTACAAGTATATAATTCATTCTTGGCAGGAGATACTTAATGTTAGAGTACCTTGGTTGATGCATGATTGACTGACTCGAATCCCACAATAGGAGAACCAACGAAAGTTTTGTACCCAGTCATGAAAATGGAAGATGGTCTTAATGTACATGATAAATTACAATATAAGCATGTTCTGAAGATAAACCTGTTATAAAGAACAGAAGACTTGTGTATTCATGATTATATAAATGAACACTTTCCAATTTATAAAGGTTCGAATCTTCTTGCCATAAATGTTAAAATCAGTTACTATTGCTGTACATCACAATTGGATTGCGTCACTGGTTTTATTAAAGATTTGAAACCTTACAAGTTGAATACGCAGGCGCTGCATAGATGTGACATATAGATGACAGAAAACATATGTAGCTCAAAAAGATTATTCTTGTTATATTGCGTTTTCTGAATTGAATTATCTAACTGCGACCATTCCTCGTGATTCTAGACAATCCCATCAGCCGAAACTTCTAATATAAGTCATAAGTATGCGCCGATTAAGTCGTTCCGGATGACGACAAAAGATCTATAATTAAACTATTCAACTCGGAGAAAGCAATAAAGCCTAAAGATGTGACTATTCAGAGTCAACGGTTTAATAGACAAATCAATGAAATATGAAGAGGATGCACTGGGTTACGGATCCGGTTTGAACTTTAACACCGTTATACAAGTACATTCATCTGACAAATCCTAGATGAAATGAAACGAGAGTTATCATTTCCAATCTCTAGTTATAATTCAACTTCAATAAAACATTTACCAAGTTTAAAACTTTTACTATAACTTCAGTGACTTTTAACAAAGCACAAAATTTATATATATATATATATATATATATATATATATATATATATATATATAAGAGAGAGAGAGAGACAGAGAAATATGAGTTTCTATTTAATACCTAAGTTATGTATAATGACATTTACTATACGAGTAAATGTTCTTGAACTGATCGTTAAGATAATTTTGTATTGATTCATGATATAAATAAATAGGTTTATTTATGTATTAAATACGCCTACCTACCACTTACCTGAAATATTTGTTTTAGTGAAAAGAGTGAACGTTTCAGCTCTCGACCATTTGAATCTAATAATTTCTCTGAAAAAAGAAAACAAGAACATAATTCGAAAAACTGGAAAGAATTCATAAGATGATTGATGGTACAATTCGCTAACTTATGAAACTTGTCAGTACAGAATTTTCTAATGTTGTCATGAATAGTCAGTTGACAAATTTCATCGTAGGTGAACACTACTACCACACTGATAAGGTAAAAAAAAAAACAGGATGGAACTTTGGAGTCACGTTAATATTATTTACTTTTATTACAAATTAGTAATCAAGTTTAAGTTTGTACAATGAACTTAAGATCCTTCGATACAGTTTTCGAGATCAAACTAGAAACACTCATAAAGTCCATCCTTGTAGTGCAAAAGTTAGCAGTTAACTAAACAATATACACATGTAAAAATGTTCAATAATAAACAACCTCTTCGCATTTAGACATGATTTCCATATCTTAGTTAACCAATCATTAATGTGCACACACGAAGGCTTCGCTGTAAACATTCATTTATTGGCATAAATTCTCACGTTTAAGATTTGCTTTAATTAATAAATTATGTTTGTAAATGACATGTACTGATATGCACATCATAAAATGCTGTTAGTCTACCTCGAATTTAATCACTGAGGAACTTAGGAAGTAGCTATTACAATAGTTCATATATCCTCCTTTTCTTTCCACTATATCCTCTTGAGAATAAAGAGGCGGTTACTATAGAATCCATATATTAACTATAATAAGTGACAAACATAGACATTTGAATGAGTGAAAAATGTATGTCTTAAACTTGGCTATTCAACTGAACCATTAATTTAGATGAAAAAAGTGATGAAAATCTATTTCTGAAAACAGTTTATATCTATATATCCGTGATTCACTATCACTCCGTTTTATATTGACATTTTTAGCTGACTGAATTGAGGTTGCTTTGTGGAGACAAGCAATAATTGCAGTTATTTGTATTAGTCACAGATTTATGTCGGTTGGGTACCAGTGAAAACCAGGCAGCACTGAACAGCTGCCTTATCCGAAGTATGAAACTCCTCAATAGTGTGCACTCTCGATTCTGGCTTCAGGCCTAACGGTAAACGCTTAACTATTCTCACCACTTGGCTGGCTGCGAATGTTAGAATTCCCACTTCTATTTGCAATATGGTTGGACGATTTGATCACTAAAATACAATGCTAGTCTTTTAAGGCAAATTGCTAAATTTTAAATTCAGTCAGTTATAAGCACCTTTCTACACAAAATAGGAAGTACTAACAAAGTAAACTGTCAAGTCAGTTAACTTTAAGTCAAAGTGAATTATCTCGTGAGTGTAAAAGCGGAAGTTATATTCCATCGTCTGACTAAATAGTTTTAATTGTTTGAGGTAAGCGTAATTAATATCTTACAACATGTAAGTTAAACATTCAATCTGTTTTTGCTTATCACTAACATTGAATCTGGTTTTTTTATGACGTGTTTAATGTTTGTAATATAGAACGCTGTCTTGTTCACCTATTCAACCGTTAACAATTCTATCTAAATATACTTTCTTTGTTTACTACGTTTTCATCCTAAATGAAATCACAACTGTTCAAACCATTCAATTTACAAATAAATGAAATGTAAACTGTTTAAAACGTTGCAATGTTTAAAATATTTACAAAATCAAGTTTAAACATTTTCGGAACATTAATATATAAAAAGTAATTAACAAAGTTTAGTTTTGTTATTTGTATTCGTCACAAATTCATGTCGGTTGGATACCAGTAAAAAATAGGAAGCATTGGATAGCTAATTTGCCCTAGTATGGGACTCCTTAACAGTGCACACTGTCAAATTTCATCAGGAAATCGAACCTACGGTCTCTAGGTTGGTAAACGCTTTCTACACTACTGGGCCGGCCACCATAATCCAAATTTTACTTTCAATACTGCTATCATAACCAGTATAGTAAAAGAAAAAAAGGTATTTTCTTACAGATTAACATATCTAAAGAAAATCATTTTAATTTTCAGAAATTTCCACAAACTATCTATTCAAACATTAATCTTAACATGTTTTACAATGAGTTGGCCTATGTTATTAGCTAAAATTTGTGATCTTCCAAGGCAGGTAACTGGTGAACCCGACAGTTATTCACCAGTTGATATTATATGAGATTGCGTTATTCCATGAACTTAATAAAGTTAAAAGGTAGTGAATGGATTTCGAACAAGCTAACCGAAATATATACTCTTCTGGAATGTGTGTTTGACCCCATTTGAAAGAGATACCAAATCTAGTGTTTTTTGGTTTGAAATAGGGATACTGGTCTGAGACAAATGATACGCAAACTGCAAAACATTTAACTACAAAATTTGGTCAAATTAAGCGAATTTGGTTGAATTATCTTTACAATGGGATCGTAAGTAGCTACCTACAGTGATTTAAAAACTCCCAGTTCAAATATGAGTCTTAGTTTAAACAGCTTTAAACGACAGTTAAGTCCAGCAAGATAAACAATCGGTCATAAGCAAGGTAGAATCTGGTACACTTTGCAGACTATCTCGAGTAGCCGAACCTCATTAGTATGACAAGTTAGAATCAGCAAAACCGAAAACAGGAATCTGTTTCAACAAGGAGTGAAAAGGTATGTATCAAGGAATAACGGAACTCAACGTCTACATGACATACGAACAGTGAATCTGTCACTACTGATAGTTCTCATATAACTGACTGCGATTATTACGTAGTACCCAAGCCAGGTAATCAGTGTCTACCGATAATACGCAGGATGAACAGTTAATGACCTTATGAAATGATACTGTTATAACTGGGCCACCACTCTCTTTCTGAAACCTATGTTTACACCAATCAGCACAGTGGATTGAGGTAAGCAGTTTTGTATATTCGTAATACATTACCCAAACACCCGTAGTCGATGAAGATTCACAACTATGTGCCTAACCTCAGTATTGTTTACTCGGTCGCTTCCAGAATATGAGAGCGATACTTTGAAGACACCAAAGACCTGGAGCTTGCATAAGTCACTTACTTTCATAGTCCATATTTCACATCTATAGGTTAATACATATGGGAACTACTGAGTTGTACACTAGTTCCTTATTTATCAGATAGAGATGCAAGTCATCAATAAGTTGTGTATAAAAGCTATTCGCACAAGCACATTATTGAGACCAACAGGTACACTATAGTTATTGACTATTTATAGGCAATTAGATCCAAAAAAATTAATAATATGAATCGTAATTAAGTCATTCTTCTATCGTCTGCTTTCAACATAACACCTGAAGATATTAATTTAAATGTTCAAGACTCACAATCCAGCAACTGGACAGAAAATAATATCTTTAAGTTAGAAAAAATAAATTAATGAACTATAAACTCTGTTTAATATATGAGCATTATTTCCAATCTTTAGTTTCTTTTTGTTCTTAAAACCGAAATCCGACTGAATGTTTGAATGATTTCTTTGCTATAATGGGTGTCCTAAATTTAACTATTTTGAGAATATATTATTTTCAATATTGATAATAATGACTAATATGTTCATATATGAAGTATAGATGTGTGCATACTTTAGTTATACGTGGGCAAATAATACCGTCCAGTTGCCTAAATTGAAGCGCTTAAAGTGGTTTCAAATCTGTGACCTTAGACAAATGGGTTTTGATACACTTTGTTCCCTTTATTATTTTGATGAAAATAAATGGTTTTATTGTTGCACTTAATACTAGTAACAAAAAAATAAATATTTGACAATTTTTAATAACAATCTCTGTTCATATCAATGGAAAAACAAAGGCAACTCAGTCATGTTATCTTCTTATTATTTAATGATACGATTGGGAACTTTCGTTATTTGGTAGCTATTAAGGATGTTGTGAAGGTAAGGGAACTCAGTAGGTTTGTGAGAGCGTTTGGCGAGTATGTTATTGCAAACTTCATAACTTAGATAAGTTATCCTTATTTTAGACAAACCTTTTTCATTACTTAAAAACCTAAATAATTATTTTTCTCAGTGAAACATTTTGAAGAAATTTTTCAGTTTATTAATTTACTTCAAATTTTATTATCACTATCATAGCAATCATAAACGTTTATTTTATTGTTTTCATTACGGTCGAAAAATTATATTATATTATTAGCTCAAAATACCGAGGGTTTCGGCTTCTTTTTTAACAAAGGAATGTTAATCAGTAGATGCAGATTTTCTAGTTGGGATCTGAGTAATGATTGTGATCAATGGCTAGAGACACTGGGTAACATGGCCTAGAATTGGTCACCGTCGAGCAAGAGTACTCACTTTAAGATCTAGACCTTAAGTTCTATTATTCTTTCCCACCTAAATTTATTTAATTTCTCCCTACTGAATTGCACTGTTGCGTCAATCATGTAAGTCTGATCTCGTCGTGCTAATGTGGTATGGCAACTTCTAACTGTGCACATATATGTCGCGTTTTATGTTTTTTCATGAGTGACTGAGTCAGTGAAACACAAACCAACAAGTACACCTTACTTAATATGATTTCAATGAATTATTTATTAACAAAAGTTAGAAAGTCTAAGGACAGGAAGTGAATATGAAGGCAGAATAGTAACGGAAGTGAAATCAGTTAATATTCTCTGAAAAAAAATTTTCATTCTGGTTGATGCTACTTTTAGTTTGAATAAAACACTGCCATTAAATTGAAGAATAAGAACTTACCGATAATTGCCTTAACGCGAACAACGAGCTTTGTCCGAAGAACAACACTGTTTTCTCTGTAAGTGAAAAAATGTTAGTAAATAGAAGGCAATTAGTATGTCTACAATAAAACAGATGTAATGATATTTGTGTAGTCTAAACTAAATCATATTGCAAGATATTCTCATTATGGCATGTGCAAAAATGTGAGAACATAATGAAAAGATAGAAAGTGGAATTCCAATAAGTATTTCAACAGGTTTTTAATTAGTAAATAATTGCTAAAATGTCTCCTCATGAACATTGTATGACAATAAAGTCAGTTTGTTAGTATTTTAGAGAAATTATATCCAAAATAAAAATTAATAAATTTCAATTATGACAAAGGTATAAGAAGTCACACACAAGAGACACAGTGGATGAGTCACAGCCTCATTAGACTGGATAGATCAAAATATGATTGAATGTTACAGAGTTTCCGAATAGAAATGTAACCTTACGAACTGGCTCGTATCTGGTGACCATTACAAGCTACAAAAAAAAAACACAAGACAGATGTTTCGTCCCAGAATAGGACCCAAAGGCAGTGCACATTAACATTGTTATAGGAAGTAGGACTCAGTTTTTTAGTGATTTCTAAAACACTCAATAAATATGAGCTCACTGGTAACCGAAGTCCGGAGGTAATCCGGGAGCACCAGGAAAAAGTCATGGCCAGTGGAGTTCAATCACGTCAAGCAATCCAGTTACCCAACAACATTAATGGACAAGGTCATGCAATGTGTCGCAAAATAACTGAAGTTTGAAATATCAACTATTGGATACCGGCTAAACGATATAAACGGCAAGCAATACCTAAAGATCCTGGGCTAGATCCCTGATGAAGACAGTGTGCACTGCTGAGTTCCAAACGAGAGTAAAATAAGCATTTAGTACTATTTGACTTTCAGTGATTGTTTACCCCCAGTCAATTCTTGATATCGTGTTTACACCTAATATTCCCTACAGCATCCAGACAATGAATCCTATCTAACCGTTTCTAAAGATAGAACAATAACCAGCAAAAGCTTTTATACGATTGTAGAAGATTTGTACAGCCCGTAGTTTAATAAAGTCTTATCTTTGTAGTTATAGACAGAATTGATTATTGATAACGTCTATAGACAGGAAGCAAATACCAAATAAAACTTATTTTCTCAATTATTGTATGCCATTAGTTGTTAAATAAGTGGACACTAACATCCGCCTCGAAATAAGCTTTGCTGTAATAGCATATAAATGAATAACTCTTAATATTCATCACTTGTTTCAGTGAACTGTTTTACCTCTTCTAGAAATTCTAGCGAATTACAGCACACGTGTAATTATAATCGAATATTAATGTTACTAAACTAAATCTAGTATGTTTCCGTGACTAAAGAGGAAAAGCAAAAAGCATGCAAAGCACGAATGTCAAAAATAGAATCTGACCTGCATACTATAGGAATGAGACATAACATACAATCATATTTTTTAATCGAGTAAATGTACTAAGTGGAGTCACGAAAGTTTAATTTAGTAGAGGTACTAAGTATGACCAGAACGACACATTTCGACAAACTGCTTTGCATTGACAGACAAATTAGGCGTTTCACCGCCAGTTAACCTAGTGGCATACTAGATGATACCATATTGCACTAAATGATATATGACGGTTGGATTGATAATGTTATTAGATGTTTCTTTGAGCTGTTCAATAGGCATCAAACTAAAACGATAACAGCAGGAATATATAAATACTACTAACTTTATTGCCGTCAAAAGGTTCTTTCGGTAATTAAAAGTATTTGCATATATCTACTTATATCAGAGTAAATCTTAAAATAACTCCACTTTAAATCGACAAGCCAGAATAGAGTAGCCGAATATTTGTCATCTACCCATAAATTATTATCCTTCGCTACAAAAAGTGGGCTTCGTTTAAAATTACAGACGTTGGCGAAACTAAATCAAGTTTACATATTCAGAATTCAGTGACTATTTGATAATCTAGTTAATATGTGAAATCTCAAAACTAAATCATTCATAATTACTAATAACGCTATTAAATAAATGAGGCAGAAAGTATGAATCATAATAACTTCGTTTAATTTTATTAATACTAATGGAAGGTAAAAGACTTACTGATCAGCTGATATTTCTAAATCTTCCCATTGTTCCTGCAATGTAGAATCAAGATCAAGGTATGAACCGAACTCCGACTGAGCCTGTCCAAATTTATACAGCTGAAGCGTGCTATCTTCGAGCTAAAACAAAAATATCTTCAAGTGAATAAGTATTACGCGGTGTGGTGGATGCAAGATTTTATGAATTGCTGGAAGCTGGCTACTTAGAGGAAGTTCCATCAGAAACGTAAATGATATCGGTCTCATTGGCTCTAAAAGTGACAGAGTGTTGCATGAAAAAGGATCTCTGTCATCTAAATAATAAACTTGACACATAAACGTGGCCATGCTCAGACAGTTTTCAGATCTTTGAAATCGTACCTGACCGCTGTGCGTCTAGATACATCGCGCACATAGCACAATAAAACAATCATTAAGGTCAAAGAATATTTTTTTGCAAGATCTTTAAAATACTTCGTTTTAGAAGAGCCTAAGGTGCTGTCTAGAGTTATAATCGTCACTTAAATATTTTTAGTAATGTTTCTGCTGCCAGTCATTAAGCGTCAGTAAAGAAAATTGTTGAATATCATATTTTTACCCAGTTACCACGAAGCTACACAAATCAGTACCTAAGAGAACACAGATGTCTGAATCCTGGTTTATACAGATAAGATTCAAGCAGATCAATCGTACTAATTGTAAACGCAACCTGTCTCTCTTCGAAAGATAATAGTAAGCCAAATTCCAAGACCATTATGGTAAACATAGTAAACATTAACCGACAGAGTAAGGATGTAATCAACGCTTCAAATTAGGGCCAATAAAGTCTGCTACAACTAAATTTCTATACTATATTCTCATTGACTGGTTGTTTTTGGTGTTTATTTGTCGCCAACCACTACAGTCTTTTATGTACAGTAGAAAATCAAGAAAAAGGAGTTATTTGAAATTACGTGAGCATACGACTGCCGTGCTACAACTTATCAATGAGAATGGATTTCAGCTACGTCCAGAAAAATGTTAATTTTTTTAGAGTCAGTAAAATACCTGGGATTTATTTTTGACGCTATAGGTCGCCGACCGGATTCTGAGAATATTCTAGCTATTCAACTAATGCCAGCTCCCACCGATGTTTCTGCTCTACGATTCTTTCTTGGACTAATTAGTTATTAACTAGCCTTCGTGACATCAATGTATGTCATCTGATCCCCACTAAACCACCTGTTACATAAGAATGTCCCCTGAAATTGGACGCCAGCGTGCTAGGCAGTTTTTAACAAACTCAAGCCATTTATTAGCTCTAAACTGTTACTGACTCACTACGATCCGTCCATGCCAATTCTTGTAGCCGCAGATGCCTCATCTTCTGGACTTAATACGGTCATTTTATATCAATTTCCTGACTCTAAAGAAAAAGCTATCATGCACGCGTCACACGCACTTACGCCAACAGAAAGAAAATATAGTCTGACAGAGAAGGAAGCACTTGCCCTCATTTTCGCCGCATGACGCTTTCATAAATTCTTATACGGACGGAGATTTACACTGCTGAAGGATCACAAGCCCCTACTCACAATTTTTAGTTCAAAGTCCGGTATACCAGTTCATTCAGCGAATCGCCTACAGCGTTTGGCCCTTATCTTGTTGGGTTATGATTTTGATGTCCAGTACCGGCACACTCAACAGTTCTGTCAGGCAGACGCATTATCTTGATTAGTGGATGAGCACTCTACGGTGGAGGACGACACAGTAATCGCCTCATTATTCAAGGAGAACTATGCAGCACTCTACCTAACGAATGCCGTTCGTCCTTTACCAGTATATGTTTCAAACATTCATAAATCCTCCAAGAACGATGCACTGATCAGAAGAGCTATGAGTTACGTCACTCAAATGTGGCCGCGCATTGCATTCGAGGGTGACATGAAACAGCTTTACCGCCGTCGCGATTCTTTATGCGTCGTATATGGTTGCCTGATGCTCGGAGAGAGAGTCGTCGTGCAGAAGTCACTACAACCAAGAATGCTACAACAGTTTCATGCTGGTCATCCTGGAACAGGGCGAATAAAGTCTATAGCCCACAGTTTTGCATTCTGGCCACTGATGAACCAGCACATCGTCGACTTGGTAGGCAGGTGCACGCAGTGACAGCAGTCAGCGAAGTTCAACGCAGAAGCGCCACCAATATCCTGGCCACAGCCTAAGTACTCATGGTCGCGAATACATATCGACTTCGTTGGTCCAGTCAACGGAGTTACCTACGTGGTTGTAATGGATGCTTTCTCAAAATGTCCGGAGATTCCCCCGGTGGTGCCACTGTCCACCACGAAGACACTGCAGATCCTTACTGAGATTTTTCGCCAGAAACGACATGCCGAATATAATTGTTTCAGACAATGAGCCCCAGTTTACCTAGAGTCAATTTCAAGATTTCTGCCGACGGCTAGCCATCACCCTCTACCGCTCACCACCTTATCACCCGTAGTCAAATGACCAGGCAGGGAGATTTATGGATACTTTCGAGAGGGCACTGCCTAAGTCGAAAGGGAGAGGAGACGCCCATTGAGTCATTACAAAACTTCTTATTCGTTTATCGAACGACTCCAAACGATGCTATACCAAGGCAGAAGTCTCCAGCAGAGAACCTCATGGGTAGGAAACTAAGGATTATACACAACTTTATGCTGCCAAATAGGGCCACGCGTACAATGATCAAGAAGTTCCCATTATATGAGGTTGGGTGTCTAGTGTATGCTGGCAATCAAAAACATAACCACAATCCCTGGATGGAGGCTTGTGTGGTAGAGAAACGGGACCAAGTCATGTACGAAGTAGATGTAAATGGAAGAGAGACGGACTAGACATAGGAATCAACTTCATAAGCGAGTAGCAGCAGATCGTCCAACACTGACCCAAAATTTTCCACTTGAAGTCCTTTTAAATACTTTCAACTTACCCCCATCACCAGTGGAGGAAACAGAACAGAAGCCAGTCAACATATGTTTATAGGAGACGGCCACTCTGGCAACGACGTCCAGACAGTCAAACTGTAAGTGAACCCAAGGAAACGTCCTCTAATAAAAAGAGGAGGTGTTGGGGATGTTATATTCCCAGAATTATTTTAACAAACCTGCTATTTTTGTGATTTCATTGTGTAAATTTGAATTTCCTATTTTTCGAGCCAAAAAGTTCCTCTCTCTTTTTCAATTCGTGTTTTCCACTTGGTAAGACGCTAAATTTTATTGGTTCATTGTTTATTTTGGTACGCTAATTATGACATTCCAAGGACAGCTCTCTTTTTTGTATATAGACGCATGAGTTGTGTTCGTTGATGTAGTCTGAAAGGCTGCTTTCAGAATTAAACGCTTCTTGTTGACTTTGGACTTCTTACTCTAGTTAGCTGGACTGGGGCGGTCCGGAATAGCTCAGCTTCCTATTATTGTGTCGCTTGTCTTACGTTCGTTAGCAGGTATCGAAGTGTCACCTTAATTCGCGAATTCTTACCATCTACTTGTTCTGATTAACTGGACTTTTATAAAAGAAAAGTAAGTACTTCCTTTTGATAACTCGAGTTCTAATTCCACAGGGAAATAATCACTCTCACACCATTTCGCCATCGAATTTCTAATACCTTTATTAAATCACGATGTGGATAGCGGTATTTCACACATTTTTAAAGATGCCTGAATGAATTATTAAGCCACTAAGATTCCATAGTCTGCAGATATCTCCATTATACATAATGGAGTGAGTGCTGCTCATCGATTTATGAATAATGTCATCCCGCCAATCAATCTTGAATTTTCAATAACTTGTAGCTGACTGGTTAGTGCTTGTTGAGTTTAACTCCAGATTGACTTAGACTAGCAGCCGTATTGTTTTAAAATACTTTTGGTAATGGCTCATAGAACAAATACCTTATAGATATACCTTCTTTAATGAGAAGAAGTCAACTTAGCTATGTTCGTATGCTTTGTATAACGAGGGGTAAACAATATTTAAAAAATTATACTATATATACTGGTGTATTTAAAATTTTTTACTTATTTATGACTTACGGTGCATAGCACTTACGGCAACAACATTTCCCCAAGCTCTGAAATAACGTCTTGGTTGTTGAAACACTCTTACCTTAACAGTTATACAATTGATACCCTATCAATGATAATTTGAAATTGATACTTTTGTTTGCTGAATTTTAATCTCAGTGCGTCTTCTCAGGTTACGTCCGTATCTTCGATGTCATCTATTTTACTACTGATGTATCAATACAATTACCCCTCTATCAATCGTGTCTATCTGGTCACTTTATAGTAGTTCACATGGAACAATTATTTTAACTAAAGTTATATAAATTTTAACTTTCACGTCAAGCTTTTAAATAACTGACATAGCCGACTTCGGTTATCCATCGACAAAATTTAATGAACAACCAATTTTAAGTCGTACGAATAGATCAGTCTGATCAAAAATGGCTTTAGGTGAGACGTGTCTTTTGGAATAGCGTTCCTGTACCTTATTTTAAAGCAGAAATATCTGTGATGGTAAGGAGTTTACTGCTACAACATTCAGTCCTCAAAGTCAAGTTAATATATTTAAAAAAATATAAAAATAGTAGTATTTCACAGTATTCTGATGTACCTAACATCGTGTAAGAGAATAATTATTTTGATTCACGATTTAACAATTAAATAATATTTACTTGTTTATATCTTAGTGCATTATTAGTAATAACAGTGCACACTAAGAGAGTATACCATCTAAAAGCAATTTCATTACAACATTTATTGTGTGATAGAGGTTAGATTAGAAGCTTATTACTATGTAGAAAATGGTTTTCATTGGTCACAATGTTCACGCACAATAGAAATCATTTGACTGCTCTACACAATAGTTTGTATAACAAACTTGGTTATCATTATAATCAAGTGGATATGCAATAAAACAGAATTCCTTTTCGACACACCAGGGTCTCTTCACTTCATTTATTGATACTTCTGTAGTGGATAAATCATTCCCAAAATAGATAGCTGCACAGGTCCTCGACATTGATACTGAGAATGTTTGTTTTAAGCGGACACGAATAGTTGAAGGCGCGCGGTCACACATTACTATCAGGATCACGGACACGACACACCATGGGTAGCATCTTTCTCTAGTTTGCCAGCCTAGACGTTGCTATCCTCGTTGACGCTCTATTAGCGATCAGATATAATTGCTCTTCTATCCCTCATCGCCTTCATGATTTCTTCTCATTCGTAATAGTGGGTTCAATCAATAGAATTCACTCTGCTTGTACGACAAACGTAACTTGGTCATATAATGGGATGCACTTCACTTCTAACTACAATACTTGAATGTATAAGTATTTTGTCTAACGTTTTCTTTCACTAGGAATAAGTACCGATAGGAATAGCTTGTTTAAACTCTGTTTTGTACAATATGTAGCTGATAGCGTCAGTTCAGTGTTTCTAAATTCTCGGCATTCATAGAAAATAATATATAGATTTTGGGTGGCATATCCAACTTGCTGCTCAGAAATCTCATACAAGGAAGATAAGAGAACTCCCTAGCGTACTTTCTGACAAATATCTTCAACAGAAAATTTGTGTTAAATAAATACTCTGATGTGTACCCCTGGTATATGTCCAAGTTACGCTTGTCGTACAACCAGAGCCACTTCTATCAATTAAATCCACTTTCACGATTGAGAAGAAATCAGCAGGCATTGAAGGATGGAAGAGAAATTATATATGGTCGCAAACAGAGCTTCCATGGAATAGCAGCATCTAGGCTGGCAAACTAGAGAAAGATGCTACCCGCAGTGCATTGTGTCGTGATCTGGTTAGTGATGCGTGACCACGCGCCTTAAGTAGTTGTGTCCGCTAAAACAAACATTGTCAGCATCAATGTCGAGAGCCTATGCAACTATTCATTTTGGGGATTATTTACCGCTACAACCCTAACCTATTTACTGGAACTGAAACAAATGTATGAAATATGACTTCATGTTGTCAGCTAAATCAGTTTAGTAGAATTATTTCTGATCCATAGGTTAACTGTTAAGCCTAACTTGATAAATTTGGGCATTTAATTCATGACTAATTAGTTGGCTCTATAAAGAAACGGACTTATTTTTCAAGTGTATACAATGTCCACTTGAGTGAAAGTTGTTTTTGGTTGCTATATAGTAAATGAATTATAAACAATAAACAGTTTGCACAAAAATAAACATTTTTCCTCACTTCATGTACCTGATATGTTTATTGGCAACAAAAGTCTTAGGTATTACTAAAGGGAAATACACGCTTTATGTGTATGTCTACAATAAGTATCATTCATGTTATCGATTAATTTTGTATTATTGACGGAAGAACTGTATCATTCTGATGATTCACTGTCGGTGTATCTTTGAAAATGTCACAATTGGTGACCTTCATGCAGGTAGTAATATATTGTTATACAAAAAGGATATAGAAACTCCATTAAAATGCCTATTTTTATTTTTGTCTCGGAGATTGTCCTTCATCTTCATGTTTGTATGTATTTCAATAGACAAATAAATATGCATATTTATGATGTTTTGTAAAAGGTATGTAACTAACTCTGGAAGCCAGTAACGATACTTTTACATTAACTGATAAGTCCTAAGCAGAACGAAACGTGTATTTTAATGTAAGCCACATTACACCTGATACTAAAGACTTGTATTTACTAGCACTATCGAGATAATCAGCTCAGAACACACATAAACCAACGGACACTAATCAATTATAGACATAGTATCAACAATGGGAAGATTAAAACCTTTACAAATAATCAGCCTACTAGTGACTAACTCCACGATGTTCCTGAAGGCCCAATTGAGAATTCGTGACTATCAAAGTTCAGATATGTTGGCAGTGAAACAGCTATCATCGATAATAATCAGTGATCATCGAGCTATATCACAAATTGGTGGATTGTAGAATTCTACCATTGGATGCCAACTTAGTAGTCTATAGAGTCAGGCGTCCGCCAACATGAGGCCTTTAGGGATGAACCAAGGGTTTACAATGCTGAGGCAGTCCCTCGTCGGAACAAAAGAACTATTCAGTGCTCATTACTTTCTCATTGATACCCTACCATCATCACTCTGTGACGAATTCAGTCAGCTAAACTTAATACCAATCTACACAAACCACCAATTATTTAGTGGGAATAATTGCAAGTAATATCTACAGGTTATTTCTAAGTGGTTAGGTTGGACAAAGCAGTGGTAATAAAACTCCCAAATAGATTAATGCCTAACTGGAATTTGTAAAAGTCTGCTAAGTTAACATTACAAAAAACGATTTGCATACCAATTAAATGAAAATTAGTATATATAACAATTTTCATTTCGATTTCTGAAACTATGTAAACGCTGATTAATTCAACCATACAATAGACATTTTTATGTCATTATTAAGAGGAACAACCAACTTGTGACATTATTGTTGAAGGTTATGTTCTCTAACTATTAGGCAACAATCATTTGATGATGACGTATTTTTAATAATATTATCCTCTGTGAAAGTTCATTTTAATCTGATTTTATATATTTATTTTGGTTAGATTACTTAGAATAAACGCTTACAATAATTCATCACTGAGTAGTGGTCATTGTGATGTACCTAGTCTAACATAGTGTTGATCGAATTCTATAAAAATCAAGCAGTAATATGGTCATTAGTCTGAGTGATTTAACATCGTGAGGATCTTGATATGATTGTTACAACAGGTTAGTAGATGACTAGAGAACTAATCCTTCAGATTATTCTAGTTCTTTCATAATGTCAGGTACTCCCTGACGGAGTGCTAATTGGCACAAAACCTAGGTTGCAGAGTTTACTCCTGATTATTTTAAAACCACCTTCTGATATAAATGGATCACTAAGCTCAAACACTATACTGAATTAGTCACTTGTAATAACTTTAATTCTGATAGCTCAATATATTGATAATTCATTTCAGAATTTTATCAATAGCAATCAACTAATCAGAAAATCCATTCATCTTAATAATACGTTGTTATAAAAGTAACGGAAAACCAAGAATATTCAAGTGTAATATCAGATTTTGCACACTGTGAGTTTAGCATCAGTTGATTAGGTACACATATATATCCAGTTCAAGCTATCATATAGCCTAATGAAATTATGAAGATAAATAACCATGCTGTAGAATTGGTCGTAGTGGACTTAAAATAGATTAGCTATGGAGAATATAATTTTTAAAGAAATAATCAATTTATGGGAAATAAATTTCAAATAACTCTGAAACTTAAGATATTTGGGAAGATATGAAGCGAATGCGCTATTTTTACTGTAACTGTGACATATCACCTGATGTGCCCAACAGTTGATCATGGTTATCAATTAGGACACAACCAGATTATTTGCATCTACCAACATAGCTTCCTATTAACGACTCAATAGATTGATGGAGCATTCGAACAAGATATCAGACAAAAGCCAACATTTTGTGTTATGAAGTTAAAGAAAAGTATGATACTGAATAAAAATAAAATCGAAACGTACCTTTTTAACATCAATTCCAGATTCAATCAATAATTCATCCATAGTACGATAACCGCGAAAGTTTTTCTCTTCTAAGTCTGTAAACTTTCTGTCGTGATTTTTATTACGACAAACATTCAATAACATCGGTATGGTAATTTGTCGTTTATGACTTTTCATTAATAAATTTTGTATCTCAGTAGGCATTTTTTGAAAGGCCTCTTTAGCCTTCCATGATTTATATACAATTTTGCACTGATCATCATCAGAGTCGCCACTCCCATCTTCGTAATAATCTCTTCGTTTCATGATATCGTTCGACAAATCCTTTGATGCTTTTCTGTCTTGTTTTGATGAAACGCTGTCTTTTAAGTATGTCATCAATATCTGTGTGCTTTGAAAAATAAGAAGCTGACATCGCAGAAAGTCGACGGTGACTTGATACACCATTCTCGTATACTGGTCCACTGTTACCTGAGGATGTGAGTGTGTCTTGGCGTAGAGTAGCTTCCGAATCTCGAGAATAACGCACTACTTCAGATTTTCCATTTGTTTGTCTATTTTGTGATCGTAGTTTCACAATATCACAATTATTGGCTTTCGGTGACATGTCCCATAACTGTGAATTCCCCATTTCATCAGCATGTGGAGGATCAGCCTCTTGCAGAGAATTCTGCTGACGCCAACTATTAACTTTCTGTATTGGATCCTGAGAAATAATCGACTCGAACTTTTTCGCTATCGGTAATTTCTGTGTTAGATTGACAATCTTTAGTTCTGCTGTGCGTGATAATCTGACTTGTAATTAGCTTCTTTTTCAGCAAGACTTGCAGCGATCTGTTTTCTGCCGTTTAATTTCCTCTTCTAGTTCAGCGATTTTTTATTTCATCTTTTTCCCATTTCGCTTTACGTTCTAACTGACGTAGACGGCGATTTTCACGTTCAATTTCTAGTTGAATTTGTTTTTTCCAATCTTCTTCAAGCATTTTTTCACGTTCTAAACGTTTTTGTTCACTAGGTGTAATAGCATTAGTAGCTGGAGTTGGTGAACAGGGTGGCTTGCGTTTGTGCACGTGATCTATTTAGATAATCAACACCGTAAACAGATTCTCTCCATCCGCCACGACCAGGTTTAGGACTTTGCAATTCTTCTTCATTACCTGATAGTTGCCTCAAATATCGTCCTCCTATGTTAATGCGACGGGGGCCACTGGGTTTTTCTGGATTAGGAAGTGGAGACGCGACTTTAGTCGGGGGTAGAATTATATCAGTCACCAGTTTGTGTATAATTGTGTATATTAACTGGACGAGGCATTTTTACTTCTGCTTTCTCTGTTTTTGTTGTTGAGATACTAGTCAATTTGTTTCTATATTGGGAACCTGTCGTCAGTAGAAGTAGCTCTACTTGTAACAATAATATATTTTGTCAAATTAGTACTATTTAACTCATCTATTTCATCTTCTTCTTTAACAATAGAAGATGATAAACTGCTAACTGATGGTCGATGATAGTTATTTGTTGATTTGGATGAATTATTATAATCTTTTACAGATTCGGAATCACGTGATGACGATATAGATCCACTGGGGTAACGACCACTAGAAAAACTTGAGAAATTAGATGAATAATCTGTCCCACTGTTTGAAAGACGTCCGGAACCATAGGTACAATCATTAGTGTCATTTTTATTAGTTATGGAATTTACACGACTTTTTCGAGGATTATAAATATCTGATGCATAACTTGTGCCAAAATTCGGATAAGCAGTTGTTCCCAGTGGTTTTTTTGAACTATACGGTGCTGTTGGACTCGAAGCACTACTTCCGTAGTTTTTGCTTGATAGATATCCATTTGAATAATTGGAAGTTAACTGAAACGGAATATAAATAATCAAACAGTGTTATCATTAAATAAGTGATTAACATTTTATATTCAATATTTGGTAGTATAATATGGATTTCTAATGAAAGCTGTAAATCTGTTAAACACTAATGGATAGAATAGATATTTCATATTAGTATGCTACTTAATAAGCTAGTTATCAGCGTTTCTGTACAACTGTTCATAAAACCATCACTTGTGCCGTTAATTCGCTATGTAACTCTGGACTTAAGTATTGTGTATGTCAGGACTCGTATACAGGATATCCAGTGATATACCTACATAGTTTTTAGTACTAATCGGATGTTGTAAATACTTCAGTGTAGGAGGAAATTCCAGATAAGACATGAACGACACAGAAATAATTTCTCAGACTGTGATGCAAGGTAGAATGAGTTGGAATATTGTGTTAAGAATTATTTTAGCTAGTATAGTAGTTTCACCCTTCTGACTAGTTCCAACTAACACGAAACTTATCTGCAATAAAGTTATTTCCCAACTGCTTCCAACCAACATTATGTGTATGATATCGAACTATATCGTCAAGTAACTGAACTAGAGTTAGAATTTATTTGAACTTCATATGGCAAATATCTGTAACCGAATAAATTGTTTTCTTTACAGCAAAAGAAGTGTTCTTGAATTAAAAGTTTCAAAGTCTCAATTGTCAGTAACAATATTTAGTACCTCAGATAAATAAAGGTAGTTTTCAAGGAAAACCACTCTTAAATGATAACGTTTATGTACTCTGTATCTAATCAACTAACATAAGATTTCAAATAAAGCGGATATTTAAGGTCACAAATATCTGAATGCTTCATCCGGTTCGCTAATGAGAATTGGCACATTTAGTTAATTGCGGTTGAAAGTATGTATAATCAGATGCCAACCAAATGCCTCTAACGTAAAGTAATAGCCACAAGAATCATGAAGCCCCTGGGTACGATCTCTCGGTGATTATCTCTGGTCACTGTCGATGAGTACTGTTCCAAGTTTAAACAGCTGTTCAATGCCAGCTGCTTTCCAATAATACATCCCCCTTACACACCCAACTGAAATCACATCAGGAATGAATATCACTTATAGACACGGTTATTATACTTAATTAAAATTTTGTTTTGTTTAGCTCCTCATGTGGAGTATAAGCTGCCGACTGGCATTCTCTAACCAATTCTGTCCCTCAAATCTCCTTACAGGTTCTTCCCAAGTGTTGCTCATTCTTTTCATGTCTGCCTACAATTCCTGAAGCAATGTGTTCTTTGGTCTTCCTCTTTACCTTTGGCCTTCAGAATTTCAAGTTAGTGCTTGGCTTGTGACGCCGTTTGATTATTTCCTCAATGTGTATCCTATCCACTTCAGCATCTTTTTCTAATTTATTCCTCGGTTGATAGATTAATTTGCTATCAGTCATAGAAGGTTGTTGTTGATGGTATCTGGCCAATTGATCCGAAGTATCTTAAGCAGACAGTTGTTTAAAAATACTTGTAACTTCTGAAGAATGCTTTGCGTAGTTCTTTAAGTTTCAGCCCCATACAATAGAACTGCCTTGATGTTTGTATTGAAAATTCTGAATTGAATGTTGACTGATAGTTGGTTTGAGTTCCAGATGCTTTTCAGTTACAGAATTGCTTTCCTTGCTTTGTTAATCCGCGCCTTCACATCTGCATCGGATACCCCTGTTTTACCAATGATGTTGCTGCCCGGGAACGTAAAGGTTTCTACATCTTCTAGAACTTCCCCGTCAATTGTAACTGGATTAGTGCCCATTTTTCTGTTTGTTGAGGTCTATTGCTGCAGATATATATATATATATATATATATATATATATATATATATACCTACAACTCATTATCATGAACGAAAGCTGACTGAAAATGGTGGAAAAAAATATACCCAGTAAACGTCGATAATGTGGCGGAAAACTTCAATGTTCTTCTTCTTTATTCAGTAAGAAACAGTGATGATTATTATTGTATACACTCATAGTTGATTCCACTGTGGAATTCGTTTATGAAGACAGTAGTAAGTTCTTCATTTCTATAAACCTCAAACACTTAGCAATATTTTGTCGAAAGCATTTAAACTATTTTACTATAATAAATTAGAGATTGAAGTCCTAAGGACTTAGTGAAAGATGCTACTTTACCAGGGACTTCATAAAGAAAATATAGAAACTCTTCCATAAATTAGCATGTAAAGTAATCTTAAAGTGTTTATTAGATGAACACTTCATCTACTGATGATCTATTTCTAAATTACAATTATGTAAGTTTTTCAGTTATTCAGTTTATTGATGACTGAATGAAATACACCTAACAGCGTTTTTTTTATTTAAGCAATACCTCTACAATGATATTTGATTTACATCGACACCTAGCTTATATTATGAGACCAATGATGATGTAGATTGATGATTATAGTACTTCTTGATATCATATTATGGGTCACTTTGTTGATCCCCTCTCTCCTTAGATAATGTAAGTACTTTATTCACATTTTGTTCCTACTATATTTTCAAATTATTTTATTGTCATACTGATTGTTTACATCTAACTTCTTTTACAATGCCTACATATAAGTTAAATTGCCCCACTGGTGTTAATGTAGGATGCGTAGGTGGGATAAAGTTATGTTTTAATGCATTGAATGTATAGGTATACGTCTTATTCATAATTTGCACACATACATGGAGTAACGCTAATGTAGGCGTATACTAAAGTGCACAAAGTTCACAGTTTTATTTCCCCTCATAGGATTAAATGTAGGCGTATACAATTGTAACTAACACAGTGTTTACATCTGTTGTACAAAATGATTACTGATCAATAAATGCATTGGTGATAGTTACTTTCACAATTTTGGAATTAGATAGGTTTTAATCATTTAATTAAGATGAAAATCAATGAAGTTATTTATAGATATTCCCTAGGTCACATGTTTATATATCTGTGTAATCGTCTACTTACAGTATATACAATAGTTGTAATCAGATGAAAAATTATTTCAAAAAAAAGGTATTGAATCAAAGGGGAAATAATAAAGGCGAAATAAGCCAATTTTTTTTCTAGCTTCCAATACTCTTAGCAACGTTGTGTTATAACTGGACAAAGAATAGGAAATTACAATCGGGACTCTTGTCGCTAAGCGGCATCTGTCAACCATCTAGTAACTATGATACTAATATTGCTTATGATGTAGGCTTTTCACAGACTTATTATCGATTGTCATTATCTACTTTGCTGTCCTAGTTATTGTAATTCTAATAAGAACCTACTATCCCGTTTTCTGCATGAAACTCCCCCTTTCCCCAATTAGGTCATTAGTGCATTTTGCATTTCTTATTACTGGTTGGTCCAAAGTGTGTTATATAAAAGTAGTTGTTCATATTCAAGAAACGATTTTGTTTTGTCTTCTACTTGTGAGTGTTTTATGCTCTCACAGTCTATCTCTGGGTCAAATTGTTGCCAATCCAATCGTAATGCAATTAGGATAGATTATAAGCTCAGATCCCATTGGTCCGTTCTAAACGTAAGGTAAGTGTTACGCTTATCCCGGCTGTCCTGTATCTTGTCTCTTATGCCAGCAGCCTCCAAAGTCATTTCATGTTGGATTCACTGAAATGAATGATGTAATCATGATACCCTATCTGTCGCTTTAGTAGAAAGCGTCAGTGCTTAGTTTATGTAGCAGTAGGTAATTTGATGAATCTGCAAGTGTCAAATCAGTTTGCTCTGATGATTCTGTCTTCTACTGGCTGTCTTCATTGGTTTTTACTAATTTTATGTATCTTTCTGTTTCCTCTGGCAATGTTCAGTTGACTTCTGACTATACAACTGGTTAATCTTTTCAGCATGGTTTTTTTATCCTATGTGGTACTGATTGTAAATTAATCTGAATGTTAGTACCTTGGAAATTCCCAGGTCCTTACGGAATTCTGTAGTCAGATAAGTGTTGATAGTTTCCTGTATGGATTTGTGTTATGCCTCATCAATCTCCATGAAAAAGTAGGTGAAGCTCCGAGTGACTATCCATCTTGTTCATTACAGTAAATTATCTTTTTTATACAAAGCTTTTAAGGTCGTAAGACTCCTAACGTCAATCATTCTATGACGTGATAATCCGAACTAACCAATTTACTTAACAGTAGAATGAAGTATTCACTTCTGTTTGAAGTGAACATTGTGGACATTGTCTACGGTGATAGGTAAAACTTCACAAATAAATCATTGAACTTAGTTCGACATTACTGAAAACATTCAAAACTTCAACATCTTTGTGAATTTCCTTGAGTATAATTGTGAGTAGAACATGTAAGACTGAAAAACAGTAACCAGTTTTTAATGTTTATTCACAGTAAAATGAATTGGAAATAATGCAACCGATAGATTACAGCTTTTACTGACAATATTTCATGTAATGTGTAGTCACATAGATTAGTGATAAATGTCAACACTGATGGACAGAATTCGATCAACATGAAGGATTAGATATACATGACATTAGTAACTACTCATTAAATAATCAATCAATCAATGCCTGTTACCCCCTAGGTGGAGCATAGGCCGTCTACCAGCATTCTCCGATAAACTCTATTCTGGGCTGTTATTTCCAGTTCTTCCCAAGTGTGGTTCATTGTTTGCAAATCTACCTCTAGTTCACGGAGTAATATGTTCTTTGGTCATCCTCTTAATAATTTTTTCATAGATTATTTAATGGGTTAAGATGATTTTGCTTTTTTTAATTGCTAACCAGAAAATAAATAAATAATCATTAACTAGTAAAACTAACCATTTAGTAAATAAAGTGTTATTCTAAATGTAATGAAATGGAAACACCTATCAATTCATGTTGTACTACTTTATCATTTACACGAATTTACTAACTAGTAACTATGTTATTACATTAAGTTTACATTGAATGAAATAATTCCTTGATAAGAGATAACTAAACATCTAGATGTTTAGTAGTAGTTTATTTTTAGAAGAAAAGAATTGATTGTCTAAATTGAGTGATAAATGGATACCTCTTTGGTCTAATTGAAATCTTGTTTAATTCATCTAATTTGTTCAACAGTTGACTACATCTTATTTGATTTTTACTAGTCACTAAGTTTATTTCTGTTCACTAATGAAGTTTTAACTAGTTTTTTTGTTTAAGTATAGAAAAAAGTCAAAACACTGAATTTCTGATGTTTAATTCGTATTTTATGTTCTAAAGTTATTTTTGAAATGAAGTATTTATTTGTTATTATTATTATTGAGCATGAAAATGTTCAATAGATTCATTTTACTTTACATACTATTTGGAAAGTATTCAGCAATCCGTTGATTTCTATGTATTTCTTCATAGTATTAGATAATGTTTAATTGCATAAACATACCGTATACATTTAAGTTGAATTGTGACTGGCGAGTGCAATCAAGGATGCGCGTTTCGTCTTATTTGGGACTCGTCGGTTGAATGTACCTACATTCCAATGTTGATGTTCACACCGGGATTCGAACTCAGTCAATTCAACTTAAACGATACTTGTGAATAATCGCTATATCGAGGCAATCCACTTAGGATGCATATATAGCAACAGTGACTAACCAGCTTCAGTCTATAACAAATCAATGGGAATATACAAATTCATCCTAATACTGTAAACAGTTAGTTAACACATTGAATTGTTTGATTATTGTTCTATTTTGTTATTGTTTGAATGATAAAGATTAATCTTCATTGAATCTTACGAACTGACTAAAGTTAGGAATGTAAATAATTAAATAGTATCTAAATGGTCAGATAGTTTGAATGTATCAGGGTTACATACCTAATAAAATTATGAGAATATAGTCACCGTTTGACTTTTAGATATTTTTCTGTTTTGTTCTAGATGATCGTTCTGAAAACGGTTTTAGGACTAAACTGTCATTCGGGAATCAAGAATTTTGTTGGAGGTGGGAATTCTACCGTTGGATACTTATTCAATGGTGCAGACAGCTAAGCGTTCGCTATCGACCTGAAGCCCCTGGCGCAGAATTTGGGGTGAGCACTGCTGGGGAGTTCCACACAAGAACGAAACGGATGTCCAGTGCTCCCTGGTTTTCAATGGTACACCGCCAACATCAGTCTGTGACGCATTCAATCAATTAACATACTAATCTCCACAAAAATAACCATTCCAATAAAAAAATAGATTATTATAAAAGTATGCAACGAGAAATGTAACACATGAGTTGAATACTTTTAGCTTGGTGTAAAGTGTATAGATAGTGGTGTTTGTATACAAATGATGTAATATGCACTGACTGATTACATACTACTTACAGGTGATTAGTTTATTTACACAGATAATATCATACATTCCAGGGACACTTAAAGTCAGCAATATGACTGAGATTTAAGGCTAAAAACAGCATTTACAGGATGCATTAATACTAGCAATAAGATTTAGAAATCCTAATTAAAAATAGGATTTAGAGTTAAGAGTGTTGTTTGGGATTGGTATTTAGAGTTGTGACCTTTTTTAAGGTAAGGAATTACGCTTGCAATTGCGAGGGCCGGTTATAAACCAATTCACATGAAAAATAACAATACGAATACTTGTTTTGTTATTTTAAAATAGGTTAATGTATCGTTGATGAAATAAGACTCATTAAATAATGCCTTCTTCATGGAAACCTTGGGTAAAACGTGATTTGTAGTAGTAGCAGTATACCTTCGTTTGAGGATAATTCTTAGTCTTTTACCATATTATTTCATGAAGAAGGTAGATTATAACGAGCCTTTACTTGAAGCTGTTTGAAAATGATCTGAATTTTAAGAATAGTCGTTAATTCTGCCATACGATGTTGTGGTTGATTCATTCAGATTTGATATAACAGATAAAGTAATGAGAGAAGGAGTGAGTAAGTACTAATACTCAGTAAAATTGTACATGAGTAAGGCTTTAAAATGTATCAAATTTTTATCGTGTAATTAGTATATGTGACTCCATTCTTAGAAAATAAGTACTTTTCGATTTTGGTTATCTTGTTATATACGGCTGCTAACTTCTTGTTTCTATGATTTTGTATTGTCTTGAATTAAGTATCAGCGATTATGATACGTACAATTGCATTGCTAATTGTAGGTTTTAACTGTTTAAGAATAGTGATAAACCATGAAATACAATTAATTCATTTTATTCTGCAAACCATATGATCATTACTTTATTCAAATATCAAATACCATGTATCATTAATTAAGTGAACATTGAATGAAACAAAGTATGTTTACCAATTATTTTGTTAAATTAGACAACCATCCATAATCCATCTTGGAGCAACAATAATGATATCAAAGGTATGTAATAAATGAATATTTGACACCGGTCGAATTTTCTAACACTGAACATTTCACTCCATGTTTTGATCAACATAAAAAAATAGCCTATTTTTTATCCGCTGTTAAATTTTATAGTAAATGCAACTTATATTGAGATTCATGTTTATGAGTAAAGTAAACGAGAACTGACAATTACATACTTTAGATAAACTTTATGAAGAACTGTGAATAATAAAATTAAAACTTATTGTATGAAGAACTGTTATATACACGAATGTACACTGATAAAATACTCCTCCTGATAACTACAGTGGTAAACTATGGCATATTTTATATCACCACACGTATTAGGTGGTTATAGGTAGTCGACAGTAATCTTAAAATCCAGGTTTAATGCCAGTTGGGTGTCGTTAGGAAGGCCTATCTGCATTATTATAGGAATTGTTATCTTTGCCTAGTGAAGGTACGCTTCGGTAACCATTACTAACTGATATGAAACCCTTAGGCCAAGGAATTTTTATTGGTGACCTCTAAACACTTATCGTTACATTATGTCAAATCAGTTGTATTAATGGCCACATTCAAAGTGTCCTGATCAGCATTAAGGACTAGACAAATATAGTTTTGGTCACTACTCAGTGATCATTAAGTATGTGTAGATAATTGCGTTAAAAAGTTATAACATGCACGAAATCATTTAATTAGATGTATTGTTCATCTTTGTTGATTACTTGAATCTCTGTACCAATGTATGTTGACCACATAATGTACATTTGAAATGGTTTATAAAGCATCTTTTATTCAGATTAACTGGTCATCAAGTCGCACCACTTAACACTAGGAGTGAACTAGTATTCCTTAAACATGAATTTTAATTAAATATAACCAGAGAATAGATCGTTGCAACGGCTATTTAACGGTTTGGTTATTAGTTCCCATTACAACTAATTGTAAAAGCAAGAAAGATTATTTATCATGATTGTTGGGGAGACAGTTGACTTTATTATGAGATTTCTGAGGATTAATAAGATAATGATTCATTTTTGTAACTGTTAGGTCCTGTTATATTTCTTTCCTTAGACCAATTTGTAATGAAATGAATACCAATGATAAGTACTAATGTTGAACATTCAGGAGCCAATTTATTTACAATCACTAACTGCATAACTATTGTCGTGTTGCAGTTATCAGCCGTAACTTTCCAAAGACTCATATTCCACCGTAACAATTTCATAACTTTACAATAAGATAAGAATATTTAAAAGATACTAAAATATTTGACTGGTAAGTAAATAAAATATGAATTTGGGTCAACCAGTTATTTTGTATAGTTGATGGGCGCCTTAGGAAAAGAATAAAACTTTGCTAATGTTATGTTAGAAGAACACCTGATTAATAATCAGAGTAGTTTTATAAAACCTCCACTAAACCGACTAAGTAGTTACTGTTGACATGACTACATACTTTTTTGGGAAAATAACATCCAGTAGATGTTTTAAACGATATTTTACACTTAGTTATGTAATTTTTTTAGATTTGATTAATATGAATATTTATCGAGCGCATAAATGCTAAGCCATTGCTTGTATATTTTTCTCACTGAGATGTTCACAATAATGTAGTACTTCGGATAATGATGATACAGCTATATACCATCTCATAGATTCTTTATTACCATTGCTCCTGGTGACAGTGATATGATGTTAAATATTTCGGTCTAAAAGTTCGGTCTTAATTTATTTGAGAGTGAGTGATTTGCAATTACTAAGCCCCTCCCCTATCTCCATTTATTGATCTCATTAACATAGAATTATGTTTAGCTTTCTGTCGATAAATTTTTTATGAGCCTGATATTTTATTGGAAATGAACATCTCCATCTGGATAGTAATTCAGTTTTTAGTATTAATCCATGCGTTGTATGAGGTGGGTATTCAAATTAATAATACGGTTTCGTGAACACTGATTGTTTAATCAGTCTCTATGATCACATTTTATCTATCAATTTGCTTTGTATTCACTCAGTTAACAGTGTTTAAATGTCTTCATTACAGGTCTATTAGTAAAGAGATCAAAACTGTTTTTGAGGAAAAATAGTATCCTGATGAATTTATAATTTTGTCTGTTGTCGACAATTAATGCATATAAGAGAGAAGTGGGATTTTTAATAGATTAATTTTAGGCGTTCACTGTCTGGTGGTTGACAATAAATTCTAGTCAGTAATGAATGATTTCTTTTAACTGAACTATTCAATGCTTCGCACTTGATTAACCACATAGAATGAACAAATTATTATTTATATTTAGTATTTTGTTTCGACAGATAGTTACAAATAAATCTTTCAGTAGTAAACAAACACGATTGTCAATGAAACTATTTATCGAATTTTTAGTTACATTGGTGATCAGATAAGGAAAGTATTGAATTAAAATGGATAGAGCATAATATACTACAACTAATAGTGGAATTACAGGTAGTCGGTAGGGAATCTTGGATCTTGGGTTTCGTGCTATTTAATACTCATCAGTAAGGTATACCTACAATTTAAACAGAATTGAATCTTGCTAGTTTATTCATTTTCTAGTCAGTCAGCTTTCACAGTCTTAGACCGTAACCACAAGGTGCTCAATCGCAGCTTAAATCATGGTTCCAAACTGTGGAGCTTGGTGACTCGGGAGTAAATTGTTTGCCTTAAGGTCAAAAGTAAGACTTGCTGATAAGTACCAGATAGCACGAAACATAGGTTCACAATTTCTGACTGACTGGCACCAAACCACCTTCCATCTTAGGATAGTCCTCGTAGTGTCGAATCACTTAGACTAGGTGAGTCGTTTGATAGAATTCGATCTAGTACTATAAAAGACTAGATAAACATGTCATTAGTCAGTGATCGATCAATGAATATATATTAGTCAAAGTTTACATATGAAATACATTTCTGATATCCTGTATAGTTGTGTGATTATTGAACTATAGTAGAATTTAACTGAGATGATTTGTGGAGATTTGATAATAATTTCAGTCGATTGAATTCGTCACAGATTAATACTGGCAATGGAACCATTGAATACCATGTGGAGTACTGAGAAGATGTTTCACCTAATTTAAATTAGGATAATGATAAACAATTTATGATGAACTTAAGCTACTGAAACTTACATATCAAACTCCACAAAACCGTCTTAATTCAATTACAATAACCAGTTCATAAGTAACTAACTTCATGATGTTTCCGAAGCTATGGTGAGAAGTAGTGAGTGGTGAAGTTCAGACTTGTCTGGAGCGAGAGATTCATCACTGATTACAATGGATGATCGTTGGTTTATATCATAAATTGATGGAAGTGAAAATTCTACCATTAGATGCCAACCGAGTGGTGTAAGTGGCTAGGTATCCTGCCAACCTAAAACCTCTGTGGCGAAAGTTTATGATCCGTACTACTTGAGAAGTCGCATACTAGGACGAAACAGCTGTTTATTATTCTCTGATTTTCAATTTTATCCTACCAGCATCAATCATTGACGAATTCAATCAATTAAATATACTAGAATCTACTTGAACTATAATTTGGACACTGTCATTCTAAAGGTTTTTGAAAACACCATGACAATATATAATTTGATGTAAGCAAAAACTAGCTATTTTTTAATTATACAAGTAGTTTAAAATGTTGTTTTCCTCTTTAGAATCAATCATAGATTATGCTATTTTGTTCAGTTAAACATGATAAATGTTCATTTACATGTAGAGGAAATGAAAACAGTTATATTCCTATTGAAGGTGATGTTTCTAATATTTTGGTAAATGAATAAAAATTATTAACTACTATAATGCATAATAATTCATAATCTATTTTACTAATGAGCTTACGAAAGAGACCAATCAAACAGTATAATCATTTTGTGATACAGAATGATCAATTTTTGAAAGATCAAACAAAATATTTCTTTGACAGATTTTGTAATGATTACGTAATCTTCTTTGATAAAAACGATGAATAAGTGTTGTGAAGCCTATGTAGATCAATATGTAGCAGTCTTTATAAATCACTAGATTTCTTATTTTCAATTAGTTCAAATGTTGTATTGATCCCAAGTCACTTTTGTAGCTTCCTACTGAACATGTTCACATTGACGTATTACAACTTTAAAAATGTTGAAAGAAAACATAAGTGGAGAAACTTATCAGCTTAGTTACTTAGAACTGATTGAACTGTATAGACTGAGTTACCTTACCACAACTATTCTAAGGAATTTGACATGCTATATGCACTTTGTTCTGATATTAAGTGATCGGAGTAAATTAACAAGATGTCCAGGATCTAGAATTCCCTAACTCGATTAATTAGTATGATTTTTTTACTTACATATCATCAACATAGCTTATGCTAACATTTTAGCAAATGCAGGTTTTCTTATAAGTTCCTTGAACCTAATATATTTATTCATTAAGTATGGAGTATATAAGCCTTATGATGAACCGATTTTCTTAACTATTCAAAGTCTTCAATAAATTAGATGACTGAAGAAGAAGTTTAACGTTGTTTCTAGATAGATAGGTCAGTTATATATCAAGAGCCTTTTGTTTAGCCTTGTTGAGGATCCCTATTTTGTTTAAACCTCCGTCATTACTTTGTACTACGATTTAGCATTCATTGTGAATATCCGTTGATAACAAGTTGACTACTTAAAACAAAATTATTGCAAACAACCTCCTTTTAAACAAATATATTCAACACTAACCAACAATTCAAACAAATAAATTACTAGTCGAACATATGTGGCATTTAATGCTTTAGATTTGTAATTGATCTTCAGAATATTATTGTCAAACTTAAGATTTCATTCCAGTAAAGAGAATCAGGGTTGATCAAATTTAAAGTTACAGGCCTGACTGTCAATTTATTCTGACGAGGTTACTCACTGGGGAGAAACACTCAATAGACAGGCAGTTCACAACCGATTAACTAATGTGATATTATGAACATAACTAGGGAGTTAAATAATATCGAGCCATTGAATTTTCACATGGCGGTTGATTAGTTACGATCGGTCAACAAGGTGAACAACATCCACGTTTTCATCTTTGATAGATCATCGTTAATTTGATTATTTTAATTTATTGTTTTAGATAACGTAAAACTAAAGAATATCATTTTGGCCATTAATGGTGCTAAAATGATTAAAGCATCACTTATTTATCAATAGTGATTAAAGTAGTATTCTCTCTTCAGTTTTTAATGATTTTAATATAAAAGAATAGACATTTTTTTCTTAGAGAACCGTAGACTGAATACTTTATTAGTAGTGTCACTGCAAACTATACGTTGATGGGTGTTAGTCAGTTGAAATCTAAATTTCACATCTTACAACTAATCTACATCAATAATGTAGCAACAAAATAATCATGCTTGCACATTATCTATTAAGTATATGATTAATTACATTGTTTTCGTGAATAATGTTGTATTGCAATAGCGTAAATGCAAATGCTAACGACTACAAGACTGAAAAAAACACACAGGCATGATACAAGGGTAGGAGGAGGGCGGAGTTGATAATTTGTTTATTTCGTAGCTGACATACAAGTTTTTAATTGCCTACAATATGCAATAAAATAGATTTTAAAGAATGAAATCAATGAAAAACTTTAACAGTTGAGCATGACTAAGTATCATGTTGAAATATATCCTGAGAGATTTTGCAAATATATTAGTAGGACTGGTAGCTATATATTATACATCTTATATTGAGGACCCCTTACTCTGTGTCTAAAAGTGAATAAGGTAATTACTGTGACTTCGAGGTAGTTTTGTGAAAACTGGATTTAAATTATTGTTCCTACTTTTCACAGATTTGTTTGTTGGGCGCCATTGAAAGCAAGTAAGCACGGAAGATTTGTTTAGTTAAAATGAATTCGACCCTTGCTGGATTCTTGAAAGCAGACCACTGATTATGATGACGTTTTTAATAAAGATTTTATTGAAAAGTGAACGAATTTTAGCCCAGTTCGGATGTGCCGTTTAACGACGAATCTGTTTTCATAGACATAAATGAAAATATTATTTAGGAAAATGGAATTGGAACTAATTAATCGGTTAGTAAATTGATACAGGAACACTAAGTGTACATAAAGAATCTTAAGTAATCGAAAGGATCCCTAGGAAATCACTATATGATTTACATATACATATTTTGAATACAGCTGAAACCAACACTATCCGTCTTATTGAAGTGAAGTTATAAGTACACGATGCATGTTTACAACAGCTATTCATAACTTAACCTACAAATTGACATATACTAGAATGGGTTATAACTGTTTTATTATTCCGCACTCCTCTTTCATATTCAAAATATTCATGGTGATATTGTTGAATTTTATCTGCAAATAACTGTGATATTTATTTCTTCATTCTTACGTAACTATTATTAATATTAAACTTCATTCAAATATTTGTCATTTCTTGTTTATGGATATTACACGAAAGTTAGGTTATACATAATTACATATTTTAAATTAATTCAGTTAGTGGTTAGTTCCCTTGACTGTCGCCTCTGACTTGTCATTCTGTATCTAAAATTGGTGGAAGTGGGGATTATACCGTTGGACTGTCAGCCCGAAGGATGAGATGTGTGAAGTATTCATCACAAGGTCTCCAAGTTCTGGACTCGATTCCATAGAGAGTCCAGGTGGGGTACTTCTGAGGAAGCCCCATACTAGGGGAATGACAGCTGTCCAGTGTTTAATGGCCATCAGTGGTGCCTAGTAGATATCACTTACTATCTAATAGACTATCAAGTAAGTAGGATTGGTAATAGTTGCTATACTTACCAACACTAAAACTGAAGGCTAGCACAAAATTAAAACACCTTATTCAAATCATTAATGTAATGTTCTAAAGCATTAACCACATCCTTTTTTTAACTTTCAAGTTCAAGCACATGGAGTATATTCAGTGACAGTATTAGTAATGAATTTTCTGTTTATTAGATAAGTGAATAGTGGATATTAGAGTGCAACGCAACCCAATATGTTGAATGAAAAACACAAATATAGTAAAAGCTATAGCTTGGAACAAAAACTGCAGTCTACAATACAGTATTTACTAATTGAAAAAGCTGAAAAAATATGGCCATAACTACTACACATAACACAGTAAACACTAAAAACGGATAAAACCAGTCACTTAAATTGGCTAGTTAGAGAGTGCTTACCAATACGATGTTTGACTAGTTTATAACCATCTGAATTTCGGATATGTCTTCCTAATGTATTTCATGAAATAATGTCACGAAATAACAAGAAATATTGTCCTCCTGAAGATTACATTCTGAATCATTTTATTCCACAGCATGGTGAACTTGATGTCTGTTTACTTAGACAAGTGACCATATTGAAAGTTGTTAAACTGAATCTTATCAGCAGTAAAAAGGATTGGACAAGCATAACATTGGTTACTATTCAGTATTCAGTCGATGGAAATATATGTCACATCCTGAATCAGTTGTACAGTAACTATCGATGATTGTGAAGTTGTGAAGAAGATATTGTTTAAATTTTTTAGACTAAGTCAACTGTTCCATGATAACAGGTGTATCTTTATAACGAATTCAAACTCACATAAAACCTAAGTAGCCCGTTATTGTTACATACAACAAATAGTCATAATTCATAGCCGGTATTTATTAACTTTGATTATTCAACAATTTCACTAGATCAGTTATTCAATTGATTAAAATATTATTCACTTCAAATACCATCTCAATATAAACTTAATGATTATTTGGAATATATCAACTGAAATTAAAAGAGTATCAACTTACCGCATCTTATTAAAATAACCAGAAAATAGTAAATATGATACACAGATTGCAGTAAGTTAATAATAATAATCCTGATTCAAAAATGTAAGTAGTAAATCAATCAAAATATGTTTTGTTTTTCTTCTAGAAAATAATTTCCAGTACAATTTCACTTTTGAAATGGTTAAGATTATCAATAGATATTGTCGTATATTAGTGTATCTGTATGATTGTATCCATTTATCTGCTTATATATATATATAATGCCCACCTATAGTTAATGACGAAATGACTTAGGGTAATGTACATTTAATGTCCATACTCTAGTTAATGTTTATGCATATATGAACATATAGAAGTAGTATAAATGTGCTACGATGCACAGTAACTACAAGTTCTATTGAATCAGTCATCAATGTAGGTGTATCCACCTTTCTAATCATTACACACTCTATTTCTATTTTGTTTTCGTCCTTTTTTTCTGTTGTTTTATTTACTGTACATTATTCTGTACTTTTTTCTCCATCGTTATTATTATTATTATTCCCCCTCATATGTAATAAGTTGTAGAAAGGAAATATTACAGGTTGCTTTTTTTCCTATTTTACTCTCCCTATGTACTAAATTGAAAATTGGCTTCATTTCCTAAACTATTATTAGTAATAATGATCCCCTATAGTATGTAGAACTGTGTAACAAATGCAGTCCTTCTTTATCTTTATCTTATTTTGTGGTATTATACTTTGTGTGTTTTTCAATAATATTTAATTACCTTTATAGGTTTATGATAAGTTTTCATTATAATGATTTAATTTAGTCACCGATAGGTGAAAATAAAACAAATGATCAACTTATATATATATAGAAGATGAAGGGTCTAATGCAAACTTGAACACACACACACACACTCGAATTCATCTTCACACTAGTGTTTATAAAAAAAGACTGACTTAACCTTGTTTCCGACAGATAATACACAATTAAAGTGAAGAAGACAGTATAAGTCAATGCAGGAACATAGGACAGAGAAACAGAAAATATGGTTATTTGCTACAAAGATGAGAATAGAGATTATTTTTCATTTATTTTTTTATATTTAATAATCAAAATATTGCAAACACAAATGATGTCCCCAATTGTAAGAAGCTACAGCACTTAAGACTTGGCAAACATAAATGACACAAGATACCATTAAAAGAGAATAATATTTAAATATACTACTGATAAAAAAATGTTGTTGTATTTTGTGCCACTCAATTGATTTACCTATTACCATGCAAATATCTTCGATTAAGTTATTCTAGTATTATGATTACATGGTCAGTAATGATGTAATGATGGGAAGTGCTTGATCATCCAGGTTCATCACATTATTGCATTCCGGTAAATAAACTTGAATGGATGGAAACGTGTTATACTATTAGAATTTTGTTGAGTTTGTAAATATGATATAATTACTGGTAACCTACGTGTATTCATAAACACTGAGATTATGTGCACAAATAGTTTAATTTAGATGAGTGTAAATTATACCAATAACATAAATATTTGTTGACTCCATTATGACTAATTTTCGTCTGCTATTTATAAAAGCATATATAACCTCAGTCTGGCATGATACATTAGTTACTAGGATGATTATACGAAAACTATCTAGTTTTTATATATTGGTAACATTTTTTATGGTTATAGTTATGAGTTAGATATTACATAATCCATGTTTACTAAGATATTAACTTCATTGTCATCACTTTAAAAGTCATTGCATTCTAGATGAAGTTGCTAGCAAGCATTTCACAAAATACACCAATGAGTAGTACTAGGCATTTGTGATTCCCTACGTGTCTAAATAAGATTTTTTCCAACTTTACAATTATGATACTAAATTGACAAGATATGAAAAACAATAAAATGATTTGTTACAATTGAGGGAAGGGTGTGGAGATAGTTAACTGTCGATCTTGATATCACGAATTGATCTGAATCAGACAACCACTGATCACGTGGAAGCACTGGACAGCTGTTTCGTCCTAGCATGAGACTCTTCAAAAGTGCGCATCCACGACTTGTCGGGGGTCGAACCCAGGACCCTCTAGCTCCGCTTCGAATCGTGTTTTTTTAGCCTGTTTTTGTAATTATCGAAAGTATTATATTGTCATAACAAACGCTAATATACATGTTTTACAACAATAGTCTAATATCAAACATGTAGAACTACTATAAAGAACAATTTAAGAAGGCTGTATAGATTTCCAGGACTATTTTTCGGTAGATTATTTTACACTCTTTGACTATATTTCTTAACTTATTAATTTCATACCTTATGTCATTCTAACCTCCCAGTCAACCTAATAACTAGTATCGTATCATTTTCTGTTCATTAATCAAAATGAATTATTTGTGTAAGCACTAAACCATCGTTTTCGTTAATGCCTTTAATTGTGTAACTATATTATTATTTTGAATAAGTTTCCCTAGATGTATGTAATCGAAGTATTTCATGAAATATAATTCTGACTTAATTGGCTCAGTACGTCAGTGTTTTTTCTAATTTTACTTGAAGCTAGATTATCTCCGGAAGGAGACCTACATGCGATTAGAAAATCAAGTCTATTATTTCTCAGTAGTTAAATTCGTTCCAATAAGGTCATTATCAGTAAGTGAGTAAAGCGATCGGCATAGAAAGTAGAAGTTCTATACACAATAATTTCAGTTTGTACTTTCAGTGATGTGCTCATAAATTTACTGTCGAATGATTAACGAAGTAATAAAGAAAACTAAGAATTGGAACATATACTTTTACCGCCGTCAAATTACGTAATGTCTAATGTAAGATGATTACGATTAATTTTAATAACACATCAATTAAAGAGACGAATAATGATGTCATTAAATTATGTAATAACACAAGATCTAAGATTTATAAAGTAATGAAAAAAAGTAGGAGATGGAATTTAATTCATAAAGATAGCCAAACTTATAAAAGTTTGTGTGTAAATATCTTCAATGTACAAAGCTCCAGTTTGTGGATGTGAATACCATGAACATAAACAATCTGTAGAAGACAAATTTATAAATCATACGGTATTTTGAATAAAATATAATTGATACTTTCAACGGTTTTATCAAAATACATTCAACGTTCAGTCAATCAAATACTCGAGAATTGAGCTGTTAGTTGCCACTATTTGTACTTTGGCCATTCAATCAGAATGACGGTCAGAAATTTGATGACGAACCTTCTAAATAGTACATTCATTGTTGCTACCTACATGAGAGCAGTTAAAATTCTGCGCATTTAAAGACATAGACACTTATACGAAATTGTAATGTAAAATTATTATTTAACACTATCCCCTGTTTGAGACTATGCTTTTATTGTGAAGCCGGTATATATTAACATAGAGTACTAAAATAAAACTGAGTAGAGATATTTCTTCATTGTTATAACTACTGTAAGTAGTCAACAGAAACCCCTAGACACAGATCTATTGCTCTTTTGATACATTATGAATTTTGAAACAACTGGTACTCAAATTGTGATACATTTAATTCACTACAATCCAAAACATTTACAATAAGCTACTCGAACCAGGATTAACATCCTGTTAAGTGAGATAGTTACATCAGTTGATAACTGAGTAGAGACAAGTGTAATATTATATGCAGATCGCTAGAGTTGATAGTATAACGTGGATCTAAAGATTGTGCTTCTGATTACCTAGAGATAAATCAGTGTAGACACTTTCATAAATCTAATGATTTTTTTATATTTCTGAAGGTATTTTATATAAAAAGCTGAAAGATCTACCAAAGAAACGACAATATAAAAAAGGCTTTATAAAAACACATATAAGTGGGGTAGAGAGACGGACAAATATTATACACTGAATGGATAAAAATAGGATTTTTAAACGGTAGGCTTAATCTACTTGCTCATATTCATGGGATGAGATACTTAGGGATATCAATAAAGGAAGTGTATAACTCTGCAGTGAACTAAACATGCATCATCTGTTTTGTTTTAAATGATTTCAAATAGATTTCGATACTGCTGAAATACTTTGTCAATATTATAAAAAAAACTGTAAAAAAAGAAATGCTTCATTGTCTTAGTCTAATAATGAAGCAAAGCGAGATACATCAATAAATATAAGTAAATAGATATGAATTAAAATATAAATTGGAATGAAGAAAGTCACTAAAACCAATTCACTTATAATAGAAACTCATTCTATTAGCATAGATTCGACAGAATAAAAATGATACTGATGAAAAATTGTAAAGTTAAGTAAGAGAATTTAGAGTGTTTCTCAGAATTTCAGACAAAAGTCATAACTCATATGAATAGAATCCATTTGTAAATAATCTCAGCTGATGATATTCAAAGAAAAATTCCAACATATTGATCGGTAAAATATATTCTATTCATATGTCTTACATACACTTGGCGCCCAAGTTTTGTAAATGTTTTCGTTGTATTTTCGGACGAAAATACCTGTAAATAGTTATAACTAATGGAGTCTAAACAAACTGAGACACTTTTAGCTTTATCACGTATTGATTAAAATAAAAATCCCTTGGTAGGCTTAGTGTAGCTGATGATTATACATTTGACGCAAGCTCATATAAACTGTAGGTTTCATTCCGAAGTGAGGTTGTGCATGCAACACTGCTAATGAGTCCCATACAAGAATGAAACATCCTTTTAATTTTTCTTTGTCTTCAATGATGCCCAACCGATATCAGTATTTGACAAATACAACCATCAGTTTGAAGTAAAGGAATATGAATGTCATTCATTACAAATCTGATTTAGTGAAATTTTGTTGCAATTCCTGATACTTTCCATGTGGTACTAAATTTATTTTAAAGAATATTTAACTCATATTGACTGATATTAACCCTAACGCCACTTACAAATAAAATATGTTTAAAGCACGTTTCACACAAGTAAACATTTTAGTTGAATGTGAACTACTTGTTTTGTAATTAAATCAATGAATTTCAATTATATTTTGGATGTTGTGGTGATTGTTTTAAATCTGAATTTTGTATCGTGAAAGTAACTATGGAAACCAAGGAGAACTGAACAGCCGTTTTACTTTAGTGTGCATCTACAAACCTCACCTGGGAATCCAGTCTTAGAATTTTAAGTTCTTCAACGGACGCTTAGCCATCAGACTACTGAGCTGGCCAGTATCCAGCAAGTAATATTTAAGCCTCAGTCAGATCGCAATACATTTTCTCCACCTTACCTATCATTATCAGTGGACGTCACACTCAGTCATGGTCGAATTCCATTGATAGCATATTTTTGCTGGAACTCTAAGATATATCTCCTCTTACTGAGCTGATATTGATAATAACTAACTTCAGGAAGTAAATTCCGGAGTGTTTATTTTTTTCATTCAAAGCATTTATATAATCAATAATCAGTTAAGAAACATTTACAGACTGAATGAAAAGTTGATTGAACTTGTCTGTGTATGGTATATGATTCCCGAAAGGGTTTAAGAGTGAACACTGTTGACGAGTCCTATGCTATGACAAAACAACTGTGCAGTGTTCTCTGGTTTTCAATAAAATTCTACTTAGACTAATCAGTGACTAATACAGAACTTCAAATTAAATACCAATATCCAAAAACCCACCACAACTACACTAGGAATCATTTTAGAATTAATGTCAGTGCTTATTACAACACTTACAGTATTGTTAATAACACCTTTTTAGTTTAGTTCTATTGTTATGATATTATTCACTAAAACGTTTGATCACTCCTTTCTCAGTTTAACTTTCTATGTAATTGTATTTACCAACACACTTTTAATTGTTTGTTTCGATTGGATTAAAGCAAATACAAAGTGAATTCACTTCATCGTACAACATCTTATAATTCTTCATTCACCACAAAAGGTTGTCAAGGGAACTGCATGGAATGTAAAGATTAATCAGTTTTTATTCAGTACTTGACATTCAAACACCATTTATTACATCATTAATGACGAAATCAATGTGTAATTCGGGTAACTGTTCAAATACATATAAGTATGTTCATATATTTGTAATGACAGTCATTAATATCATCTTGTCCCTCCATAAGGAATCTCGTCAGTTTATGCAGTAATAAAAGTTATTATTATAAAATTCAAATTCATTTCCTTCCTCTGTTATATAAACATACTACTAGTGCATACTGATTACAGATTAATTAACCTAGTTAACTAAGAGTTTAAAACTATGAACCATTCTAATTATCGGAAATCATGATACGTTACTTACATAATTGCAATAGGAGCACTCTATACGTACAGTGAATGCAATTTATGCGAGTGCAAACCACAGGTATATGAAGAGGAATGAAGTTTATAAGTTACTACTACTGAATTAGAAGTAAACTTTATATTAAACTAAAAGAAAACTAAATATAAACGTTGAAATAATAAATAAAATGATAATTAAATAAAACAAAAATTGAAATTTGACAGTTTTCCATTTAATAAGATACATTTATTAAATCATTCCAACAATCAGTACAAATTGGACTCGGATCAAACGATTATATTATGGTAATTGGGTGTTGTAAAGAATGTTGAATTTAAATTGGACATCACGAATTGGTTTGAGTTAGGCAACCAGCGAAAATTAGTAAACAACAATCTCTGCAACACCGAATTCCAGTCAATATCAACTAACTAGTGACTAAATTCTGAAGGTAATTCTTAAAGTTCTAATGTGAAAGACATAACCACTGGAGTTCAACTGTATAAGGTGCGGAGCAGTTATCCATTGAATGATAAAGGATGAGGTCGCTCAAATATATAGCGGATTGACTGAGTCTAAAATATCAACCGTTCAAGTAGGCACAATGGTCTAATGGTTGAACGTCTATTGCAAAGCCTGAAAGTCCTGAGCTGAATTACCTGATGGATTGTTAATGAGCACTCCTACAGACTCCTGTACAGTCGCTAAGTGATTCCTGATTTTCAGTAGTAGTCTAGTTCAGATGAATTCATAGTATCAAATTCCTACATATTACATTATCGTAATGATTATAAGATAAAAATTATACATTACTGGTTATAAGTTATTTGATCAACTGCGGTGACATTTTCTAAACAACATAAATTATTAGCCTAATTTACTAACAATGTTTCTGATTCAGTCGCTAACGCATTAGAGTTAAGTAAAATAAATAACGTTTCAGATCATTTACTAGTGAACTCATGCCACTATTCCATTAAAATAACTACCATACTGGAAAATCTATTACATAACTGAATCATTCCATATGGACTGCCTAATCATCTTTTCATTAGAATTGTGTATTTCTTAAAATCAAGCTGTTATCGGTTAATATTCTTTGGCTTAATGTAATATATAATATTTCTGCGACGTTTGTAGTCATATTTGGTGTTGATTTGTATAATATCAGTACAAATAACACTAGAATGGTAAAATACACACCGATACATTACATAGCTTGTATATCTATACATCGACTTCTAAAAAAGTAAAAAGTAGGCATCTCAAAAAGGAGTTTTTGTAGTGAAAAAAGACTGAACACAAATAAAACGCATTTTTTGTTTACATTCGTCTCAGACTGATCCCAGTTGAGTACCGGTAAAAACCAATGTGCATTGGGCAGATGTTTCCTCTTAGTATACGACTCTTCAATAGTATACACAATCGATTTGACCAGAGAAATATACCCAGAATCTTACTGGTGAACGTTTAACTATCTACATTTGTTTATTTTATACATAAACACTATTTAACTTTTAAAAAAAAGACGAAACAGTTACCTAAATGTGCTTTCCTATCCAAGACAATTAGACCGATTCATCATATTTATTATATAAATGCAGAGTCTTAACTACCATTTTAATTAGTAATGACTTCATCAAACAGTTGTTCTATTTAGAAACAAAATATCAATCATTTTAAACAACTATCCATGAAAAGTTGTGGGGGAGGTGGGGTGTGGGAGAGGAATAAAAATTTCCCTTTAGGGAACTATTCTCCAGGAACACAGAAAATGTCAATATTTGACAACAACATTAATCTTTTGTTATTCTCAATTTTTGACAATTATTTTTTTTCTTATTATTTTTAATTAAATTAATTGTTAATTGACTGTATCCAATTGTATATTATAATGAAGAGAAAAAAAATAAGAAAGAATATTCATGAAGTTACATTGACTAGTCTGATTTTCTTGTTACTAGCTAATGTGTTCAAATAACTTTTCAGGTGAAATAAATCAATTATTAGTAGCTATTAGGATAATTATAAACAGTCTATGATGAATTCATGCTACTAAAACTTGCACATCAATCTCCGCAAAATCAGCTTAATTTAATTACAATAATCAGTTCATTAGTGACTAACCTCAAGATATTTCTAAAGCTATGGTGGGAAGTGGTGAGTGATAAAATTCAGATATCTGAAGTGAAAGATTCATCACCTATTACAGTGGATGGTCACAAATAGATGGAACTGAGAATTCTAAGAATGGATGCCGACTCACTTTCCACTTCCATGAATTTGTGATCATCCTTTGTAATCGGTGATGAATCTTTACTCCATCAGACATCACTCTTCATTAGAGCTTCAGGAACATCCTGAAGTTAGTCACTACTGAAGTGATCATTACGCTATATATCTGGGAATTTATGTATGTCTAACCAGGGATTCAGAGGTTCAGGTGTTCTCTGACTCTGAAGCTTCTGGGACGGAGTCTAGGGTGTGCATTGCTAAGGAGTCCCACACTAAGACGAAACAGCTGTTTATTGCTCCTTCGTTTTCACTCGTGCCCTTCCAACATAAATCTGTGACGAATTCAATTAAAGAATAATAGATACTGAAAAAATAACAAGTACTAACTTTTTTTCAAGCTAACATCAAGGAGTGATTGTAGTTAGATTAAGATTATTAAGAACTAAACAGCTGTTTGTTTTCATACAAGACCGAATATAGTTGCACTAGAAAGTGAAGCTGTTACTCTCTTATAGGGTTAAACGATCCAAGAGCAATGTCGTGAATTGATAACTGGATGCTAAGTGAATAGTGTGAAAGTAATGATATTGCCTTAAAGCCTTAAGATAATGAGTTCGATCTCTGTAGGTATATTTAATGTGTATTGCTTGAGTAGTCTTACATTAAAACGAAACAAGTTCAGTATCTTTCGGTTTTCAATGTTTATCTAGTTAATAGGCAGTCTTTAATATAAAATTATAACTTCATTAATCTTCACGAAACCTCCTATGCTTTAAATAATAATGATACAGGCAAATTCTATTAAAAGTATTGTTGATTAACTAGGGTGAGTAGTAAGGAAGCCATTTCAGCTATATCCTATTTCTTAATGCGTGGGTAATTGTTCTTGAAAAATCAGTAATTCACAGTTAATTAAGACTTTATCAGTATTCATTGAAATATATTGTACCATTTAACTATAAATCAAAATTTTATATACTACTGAAATGGATTATCAGATGTTATAAGTAGATTTCTTTCTTCTAGGAGTTATCAGTAGATCATATCACATAGTCAATCAGTTAGTAGTCTATTCATTATATTAACAATCGAATACTATTTTACACAGAATGCAAACTTTTCTTTGTTAAATTAATTTGTTTCAAATAAATAAAAATGTAAAACTTAAAAAATTTACTTATTTTGGTCAGATTTTATTTATTTGTTCATAATTGTAATGTTTACACTATACGGAGTAAACTTTCGGATGGAACTGAACAGATATCTGATCTATTTGATTCTAATAAACAGATCTGAACGTATATTGATGTTAGGTAGCTCCATGTTGTCAACTTGATCAGTAGCATGCAAGTATTACTAAGAGTATAAAATTAAACATTACTAAGCGATTATTTAGTTGAATAAGCTCTTATTTACAGAAAGTCAGTCGAAGAGTTAATAGCTTAATAGAAACGTTCTATACAATCGGACATGGTGAAGCATATTTAAATTTGACAGAAATCAAAAGATTCCTCACGAATGAAGATGCGTCTCTGGTGCATTCTATAACTAAGTAATGGTTCTAACACAAGCAATTAGCGTATCAATATCAATCGTAATTTAATTTAATATAAGACGAAACTAACCCTACTCATCAACTACATTCCCCAGTTAATTAATGCTAGACATTCAACTTGTCTAAGAGCAGTTACGAAAACAGTGCATCAGAAGAGAAATGAACCGATATAGTATTGCATCCCTGGAGTTAAAAAGCGCAAACATTTAGGTAACAAGGGAGTTTTTGACTTTAAAATGTCAAGTTTAAATTTCTACAAATATACTGTAAAAATAAGTGGGGGGGGGGTACCAAGATTTTTCAACGATCTAGCCTTACTGACTAGTTCAAACAAGCAAAAAGAAGATAAGATAAAGCACATACAAAGTTTGGTCTTCTAGACTGGTAATTACATTCCGACTTGGTGAATAGAATTAGATATGTACTATGGAGTATGCAACCAGAAAAGGCAATCGCTGTCTAGTAATCAGTAAATAATGATTGTATTACTAATCGATAATTTTAGTGATTTTGTCCCAGATTCAATCAGCAAACAAGGTATAAAGTATTCTTCTGATGATGTCGGTATTATTCCGTCATATCTTATCATAATTCACTAAGGAAACAACAATAACGTGAATTTAAATGAGATGTAACATGAAACATTATTACTGCAACATTTAATCTTCTATAGTACTGTGATATTTACAATGATTATTCCCTAAATAGTAACCGATTAGTGCTTGTTTGTTCTTACTGAGGAGTTGCAGCTATTAAGTTATCTAGGACCAATGCTTCCTGCTAATTTTTACACCCATCTAAAATTGAAATATAGAGTTTTCAATGTCAAGCTGCTTAAACTGGTAGTTAGATTGCAACGTAGTTCTTAAGATCCTAATCAGTAATCAGTGATTTTATTAATTTATTATGAAAATGAACATTGCTATAAGCTAATGACCATAATGCGCTCCATAATAGATAGACTAAGATGATTGATATGACATGTATAGACAATCCAATCAGAACCAAAATATCAATTGTTGACTATTTCACGGGACTCAAATAGTAATTTTGAAAAGCATCATAGGAATTCGATCTTGGGTCAGAATGTAAGGCTAGAAATAGGACTTATAGTAAGAATCAGTACTAAGTTCTTTAGTACTATTGGTAATTAAGGATAGTTAATGCACTTAATGTATGGACTGATATCAGCAATAGCATTTACAATTATTTATTAGAGTTAGTACTTAGCGTAAAGAATGTGGTCAGAGATTAGTAATTAGAGTTAGTAATTACGTATGGTTAAACTGTAGCTTGGGATTAATACCTATTTCCATTGTTACGGAGATAGTGCCCAATATGTTATATCTCTTCCATGGAATCATAGAATAAAACAAGGTATATAATGAAAGAACTATATATATATATACGACTTTTTGTTGGGATTACAGTGGTGCATACCCGTCTTCGTGAAAACCCCATTTAGATAAAGATTTTCATCGTATGGGGAGGGAGAATCACATTGTAACGAGTCTTTACTTGAAAATCTTTAAAAAAGGATCCGAATTTTAAGAAAAATTACTTATTCTGGTTCTCTGTGTTGTGACAGGTTTATTCGGAGCAGACGATCCTGTGGTTAATTTTAGAATCGCTTCACTTTGGCCGTATTTGTCATGTTTACTGGTGATGACAACAAGTTAGAACATAAGATAGTTATAATGATCAGTGGTTTATAGACAAGAATTGTGTTTTTAATTATTAACGTTGGATTGTGACTGGCAGGCCGAATTTACAGCACAAGTTTTGTCTTATTCAGGAGTGTCAATTGTATGTACCTGAATTTCAGTGTTCATGCATACACCCGGACTTGGACTTGGTTTGTATGTGTCAAATACTACTACATTCACTGTCGAAACACCGATCAGTCTCAGTTTATAACTTATTTTCTTTTTGAATTATTATGTATATTTTAATAAAATGAAAGGGAATACCTACTGATTAGTACTATATTAAGTTTTCTTATATATATTGAGCTGATAAACTATTCATGTTTATACTTGGAGATGTACATTCACATAAAATTGAATTGTCAGTGATGACAACATCCAATCTGTAAAAACGTCTTTATTAGTATAACGGGTTTCGGATATTATTGAGATTGGAATCTTGATTATTATTAGACAAATACTAAAAACTAGGAAGCACTGAATAGCTTTTTAGTCTGAATCAACTAAATTTGATAATCCTAATCAGTAGATACTTCTTCAGTGGTTGAAATGTGAACGATTGTCATGGATTCCAGGATACTATAGAATCCGATTCTACAAATAAGTACTTCTAAAAGTGTTCTATACTAGAACTAACCTGCTATTCAGTACTTTCCAATTTCGAGTGATTATGTGTTAAAATCAGTCTGTAATGTAAATCATTTTGGTATTATTTGATGTATATTGTTAGATTTATTCATAGTTGTTTAAATTTGTTATAAACATTATTGTGAACAATAACCATCATTAAGGAGTGATGTTTAAATAATAATGAATGATGTGAAATACATCAGTTGGACGTGTGCAGAAGAAAGTCATAAACTTGTGTTTTCATGCTTGTTAATACATACCTACAATTCAGAAAGACTTAATGACCACACTTTGTAGGTTCAAAGTAGAATCAACTGGTAACAAGTAGGATTAACTAGGGTGAAAAATGATTACGCCTAATAATATACTTAATAACGAATTATTGTTTAATTAGTATATCACACTACAATATTTCTACATAAACATTTACAGTTGATCATCGAAGCGAGTTACTCTACGCTTTCATATCAAATAGAATGCTAAGTGTATACTTACAGATGATCGTAGAGGATGATAACTGTAATGATTCTGCAAACAATGTCTACAGTATATTGATAATTTATTGAAAATCTATAAGAAAACTGGTATATTACGAAATAGAAATAAGGTGTATGTAAGACAGAAGTGAACTATCATAAGTGTAGTTTCAGTAGATAAAACAGAGAATTTATTCTTTTTAATTTCAAATCTCCTACATTCGTTTTATAGCTGATAGAAAAAAATAGTTCACTTAGTTCGTTTACTGTTGTTTTTTTTTACTTAACAAGAACAAGACAAAATTACATAAATTTGTATTGTGTATAGTTTATTGTGTAATTAATTAGCATGAAAACACTATTACATAATAATAACTTTTAATATTTTATACATAGGAACTTGATATTATTATGTAATACTAAAAAGTAAGAACGACTGAATTACTACCAAGTGTATAGAGAGTGATTTTGTGCTTTATATTATTCGTCAACATAGTTTTCGATAATAAAGTTATATTGATTAAAGGCATCAATACTTTGTTGAAAGTGTATTCAATCGACATATTCCACATAGAACACGATACAGATCATGGGTTTCTTACATCCTTTGATAACTAAGTATCATTCCAAAAGATGCTTATCGAGAAAAATCTGAATTGAAATGGAAATTTAATAATGTAATGTATGTGTAAATAATTAGAATTTATTTGGATCTTTCCGTTGATTTATCATGGACTGAAATTGATCACTCTCTATTGTCGTATGTGTATCTTGAGTGGATTGCCTTGACATGGTGAAAGTTCACAAATATTGTTTGAGTTGAATTGTGATTGGCAAGAGGAATCCAGGATAGGCGTTTTATCCTATTTGGGACTCGTCGATTGGGTACACTTGCATCATAGTGTTGATGTTCACACTGGCTCGAATTCAGTATGTTTTTGTTTTGAGCGCCACGCTATTTACTACTAGGCTACTGAATCCAAATAGCTACAACTGTGAAATGAGTAAGGATATATGACTTGAAAATATGTGAATCTTATTACCAATATGATGTGAAGCCCCCCTTCCCGGTGAGACTATCAACAATCGGATGATGGAGTGTATAGCTGAAGAGTCCCAAATAGAACAAAATGCATGTCCAGGATTCCATTTACCAACCACAGTTCCACTTGAATCATGTTTTTGAACTTCAGCTGTATCAAAGCACTCTGCTTTAGATGCATATACGACAGCAGAAACTAATCACTTTCATCCCGTATCACATCATGGGGAAGATTCAAATACCTTCAAATTATCTATTATGGATTATTGAAAACTGGCTTGTTATCAAATTATACTAATCAACTAGTATCAGCGCAGTCAGGTGAATTTTGACGCTTATACAAAAAGGCATCCTATGTCTTGGATATTTTACAGGTAAATGTCTTATTCACAATTGTAAAAACAGTGTGGGAAATTCCCAGCTATAAAAGGATTTTCCTGAAGGTGAATATTGCACGATTTTTCACTTTTCATTTTCTAATTTTGTCTTTACAAAACATTCTTAGGAAATCAGTTTTAGTGTTGTACTCTTCAATATGTAAACCTTTTTAACATGATCAACCATCGAATTTTTATACGAAAATTCCTATATTATGGAATTAGAAGTCTCTTTTATGACAGGCAAAGTTATCGTATAACTGACCAATATCAAACAGTTAAAATAAACTCATCTCTATTGAGTATCAGACCGGTTACAAGTAATTTTATTTAGGGTAGTGTTATTTATAGGTTACATAAATGATACTTAATCTTACGGCATTGTATTATTTTTTCATGCATGAGTATATCAATATACAAAATTACCTCATCACTAAGTTAAACTAGATCGTCATATGATATCGGAATGGGACCTGGAACTTGTACGCTTCTAAATATGCATGGCTATTAATCGCTACCAGTGTTTGATATAACTGAAATTACTAATGACAAATATTACAAGGTTATTATTTATTTAGAAAAGATGTACCTGTTTTGGTGAAACTTATTTTAACTCCTAACACTTCATAAGCTGTAATATGTTATTCCGGTTGTCTTCAGTGGTTAACCTACGACATCAACATTTATTCAATTTCACCTCTTCATGTCACGTAACAATATAGACATCTATATTATACTTAATTCTGGTTTACGCACTAAAATGACTCTAGTATTTTGTTGTATAAAATATATATCTGACCGTTAGTGAGATACTATTTTTTTTATTGTGACTAATGCTTGCATTAAAGATAAACTTATGTTGTAGACCGTTCAACATCGCTTTAAGATGATTTCATTTTTGGGAGTAAAACTGGCTTAACTAAACTAGAATACTAATCTCAGTGAGAAGAATTAAACAAGTTAAATTTAATCATTTTATGACAAATGCCGAATGAGTTATCTTTACTTCCATTAGAGTAACAGAATTCGTCGTGCTATAGATTACGTAACTGAGTTTCTGGAGTACAAATTACCAATTTTATATCTACCATCTACAGTCTATTAGTGACATAGGTTTACTCTTACTGGTTATACAATACACCAGTAATTTTGCCACTTTTTGGTTCTGCCCTAAAATGCTTAAACAAACTTTTATATCGACCAGTAAAAATAAGGAAGCACTAAATAACTGTTTTTCCAAAATGGCTGGAGTTAATAGTGTAAAGCCTATAGTATTTCCTAAGTGGTCTGAAGGTTAAGTGCTCGTCACATGGTCTCGATTTTCTGCGTTCGGTCCCTGATATGATTATGGATATACACTGATTAAGAGTCCCATACTAGAATTATGCAGCTAGCCACTGTTTTATAATATCATGATTCACTAGTGAAGTTGTAGAAGCTTTAATTGTCTGAACACTATTATTGCTAAACAACTTACTGAGTTATCGCTAATGCTATAAAATTGTTATCCTGAAATCACCACAATCTTATAATACTACCTTCTGGACAATGCCTGGTTTGGCTCCAACTCTGACTATTTTATATCGCTTGATTCGTCATTTCTAAGGTTTTTTATTATCACTATGTACTCACCGTTCCTACTTTCTTCTCTGTAGTTTTAGATGGTTATATAATTATCATGAAACCTAACTAGAAAGCTACTGTGCTACACTGTTTATTTTCGTCTCTTTGCAACCATTACGTTTAGTTGTTTCTACTAATGAGACACTAGTTTAAAACTATTGTCTCCTATGTAATATCGATCACTACGATTTTAGACAACTGTTCGCTTACATAACTATTCTAGATAATAGCTATTCAACTTGTAAACCATCAACTAGGAATATGCCTTTCATCTGCACCTTATCCATAGCGAGTTTAAAAACACTGTAACAAAAATTCAATTGAAATGATCTATGAAGCACGTCTTTTCGAGTAATGTGCGCTTATTATTCTTCAATGTATTGAATACGTCTGTGAATTGATGCCAACTCTGCAATTAATTTCAGAATAGATACATTTATAATTATGGTCTGTGTACTTGGTATTGGCATGTTCAATTCTTTAAAATGAAATAAATTCACTTAGTACATTTTGAAACAGAGTCGGATTCATAATATATTTGACATATGGCTTTCAGTGAAATCCAGAAATTTCAATTTACAGTCCTGAATGCCACCAATAGAAGCTAAAAAGGTTATTAATATCATTATATCTGCTGAACAACTTAATAACTATCTTTAATTATTAACTCAGAGACTAACCATACGATACTGAACGTGATACGTCATAGGTTCGAATTTCAAAGTGGGGTAAAATTTGCTTACTGAGTTCTACTGTTAGCCACCTATCAAAGTACTATATAAATTGTTCATATAAATTACTTTATTTAAAAATACACAATTTGTTCACGTGATAGTCTAGGTTTATCACTAAACCGTTATGTTTCCAGTAATGACGCAAGAAAATATTAAAGCGCATGCAATGGAGTTCGAAGTTACTTTATTATAACGAACAGAAAACTGATCATTGTATACTTTGTGACTTAGTGAATTCGAGGTTACTCCTCACTGCTTATTCTCATGCTCCTTTAAGTTGACTCAGATAATTAGTCAAATAACTATCAATTCAAGCTATTTCATCATAAAAATAGGCACAATGAATGCATACTACTAATAAGTTCCATACAAGAATGAAATACCTATACAGTGCTCCCTGGAGTTTACCGCCTATCTAATGAAGGTCAGTCAATAGCTTTAAATTTCACGGTTAAATAATCCATGTAATAGATTATAACATCAGAACTACAGCGTTTTATACCTTTTAAAGTTTACACAGTTAAATTAGTGTCTTCAGCCTTTGAATAAAACTGAATGAACTGTATCATGCTGTTTGTATATGTAATAGCATATGTTGGAGATAAAGGTAAAACAAGAAGAATAATATTCTTGCCAAGAAAATAATGTAGTCGGAAATCTGAACAATCTTTTGATAACAGAATACAAATATACAAACTTCTTATAATAAACTACAGATAAAAAGCTGATTAAATGCAAACGTATTCACTTCAATGCACTTCATGACTAATAGCTATAGCTTTAATCATTTTACTAAGGCTTTCTTCAAGCAAATTGAATACATTATGGATACGTATGCATCTAGCTGTGTCTTAAATGCTCAGTCTGAAGTAATTTCGAACTCAAATCATCTTGTAGAGTATGAACTTATCCCAGTATTATAACATATTAAAATATATCAACGTGATTATTGGCTATAAACAGATATACAACAAGTACTCTACATATACGATCATTAACCTAGATATATAGATCTACATTACTATTACTTACATCTCGTGATTTGAGTCCAGTTGTAGGAACTGGTGGCCAACGATAGCTGGACATGATTAATCAATAAATGTGTTTAAATCATAACAGGATATTCTATGCATTCATCATTTTGTTATTGTTGTTATTGTTATTGTCGGCAAATTGTTTAGTAAGAAATTATTTGGATAAGAAACACACTGCACAGAATAATAAATGACGTTTTATGATTTATTACTAATAATTTCCAATTTTTATTGTGTATATACGTAGATGTGTATGCATTTAAAATAAATTGTTCTTGATAACGGAAACAAGATAATCATCTAGTGATAGTATCTTAAATGGTTTATAAAATCATTACTACTAACTTTATGATTTTATTAGTAGTACATTACAAATAAATTAACTGTATGTTTTTTATTCCTTGTTAAACTGACATAATAAGTGTGAAAAACAAAAGATACTTCTGGATGTAAATGTCTTTGATTCAAATAGTTTAGTGTAGAATCATTAAAAATAATCCATAATGAAAACATTTTCGCTAATTAAATGTAAAGTATGAAAAAAGTGTGAAGAAAGTGAAGGCGGGAAGGGTGGGATGAAGGTAGAGGAGGCAAAGAGTGAAAAGAACGAGATGATTTCTTTTACGTAATTCTTCTATAAAATTATTTTATATTGTGATGAATAATGAAATTATCTTGACACTAGTAGATAGAATAGTCTTGTAATGAAGCATTTAGAAAATGAATTGTTGATTGAACCTGGACTGAATTCATTCAATTGATCAACAAACTAACATGCATCATGCATTTGTGTTACTGATCACTTCATCAAGCAAGTAACATTCTAGTTATAATTTCTTGTTTAGTTTATATTTAATGTTGATTGTATATTTGCCTAATAATCGAATACAACAGAATCATATCACATCATGTATATACATATGGGCACATATAGTTGGTTGAAATGTATTGATTAAATTTGTACACTTCTTTCATAAATGATAAACAGCAATGAAACTTCAGTGACTATTTGCACAGTTGCACATGTGTATACAGTTAGTTTATGTGCATGTAAATACATGACTATAAGACAACACAGACAATTTGAAAGGGGATAATCAGTTGTTTGCATTTCGTTCATATTGTCTTGTCTTTTATTTCTTTTCGTTAATATCTACACATGTACATAGGGCAGCAATAGTGCTTATAATCTTATTTTCTTGTTATCTATTTCATTTTGTTTTGGAAGGATTCCCTATTGATTTCTATGTATTGGTAGGTTAAAAGATAGGAATATGTAACTAAGTAATTTCTCATGAATTATGTAACACTTTTGTGCATAAAATGTAGTTACCTATTACATAATACATAGATATAAGTATTTCTGGTATTTATAATTCACAAATGAAAGTGGATGATAATCAGAAGTGAAGATTTACGGAAATGAAAAGTAAGAAACAATTACCTACCATTGATAATGAAAACTAATTTATGTGATATTAGATATTATAAATTGAATTAACTTATACTAGAAATTGTACATTATCAATGATAATGAGAAATGACAGTGTTTTATGTGAAATACCCAGCAAATGTTGATGAAGTTCATATTAGAAATTAAAGTAGTGGTTATCTGTTTGATGAATTTTTCGTTGAATATGCGATCTGTTCAAGTGAACCGAATGTTTATGAGAAATTATTTATTGTGAGAATATATCACAGTTATTAACTAATTTAATAAGATTAAAGAATAATTGGCAATTAAGATAATGGAATGTTTCAGAATGACTATTTTACTTTGTATGTATGGCTAATTATGAATGCAATGATAATAGAGAAATAAATTGATTAGATTGAATATATGCTGACAGGGAATGATCATTCGAAGTTCTTAAAGTCAACAGCAGAAAAATATCCTATCACTATCAATCCACCTATACCTGTTGAATAGATGAATAGGAATCTGTACGAAGTAGCCTATTGAAGTTGACACAGAAATCGATGCTTTCACTATGGCGTCGTGTATTCTACAAGCCTACTTTACCAGCGATTTTTTAAGATTTTTAGAAGACGTAAGGTTTAGAAACGTTTTACTTTTATGAAAGTGACTAAAATATAACCACTTTCACAAAGATTCTTACTATAAATAGAATTTGGTCAATTTACTTATGTTCACTCGTAGTTGGCAAAGGTGAAATGATATTATTTTAAATTTGGATTGCTATTGGCAAGTGGAATCCAGGAGGCCCGTTTCGTCCTATTTGGGACTTATCGGCTGGATGCACCTGCATTCCAATGTTTATGTCTACAGTATGATTCGAAATCAGTTCGTTTCGTGCTAAACACCACCGCGTTCACCACTGTGAACATCAACATTGGGATGCAGGTACATTCAGCCGACGAGTCCCGAATAGGACGAAACGCGCATCCTGGATTCCATTCGCAGGTCACAATCCAACCTAAAAATAATACTTATGAATAACCACTATATAGTGGCAATCCGCTCAGGATTCACATATAGCAACAGACACTGACCAGCTTCAGTTTATAACAAATCAATAGGAATATGCAAATTCATTTTAATGAAATGATATTAGTTTATGAATTCGGAAATATTTTTCATGGTAAATTAACAAACCCCCCCCTTGATACATTTCTAACTTGTCACTATAAATGTACGTGGAAACAAGACTTTATTCCAGCTAATTCTAAGCCATAATCAACCTCAAGTTTTGATAAGGAAGTGAAAACAACTATTAATATTATTAATTGTTAGCTGGATGAAGGCGAGTGATAGAAAATTCTAAACTTCTACTTCGATTTAATTAGCATTTTTCATCAGTAGAATATACAGAAAGTTATAAGGGAACTGATTAATCCTATGCGAGATAGTCTGAGATGTTATTACCAGAATTGTTCAGTCGATACTGTAAACTGAATAATCATGAAGCACTTTATTACTTAGTTGTAAGTCAACGTAGTCATCACTACTTTATTATAGGGTACTGAAACTGCAAACTATTGAACAACTGTTATGTCTTAATTTGACAATCCTCACAGAACAAATCCTACCTTATTTATATCATCTGATGATAGCGACCATTTTGGAATTTCGTATTAAAACCTTATTCAACCTTAGCTATCACAATCCAGTCAACGTGTCTTAATGTGCGAGCAATAAATTTACAGTATCAACAGTCAAAAAAATAAAATGTTTCAAGTTAGTCTACTACTAAATATCTAGGAGCACTGGACAGCGGATTTGTTCTGGTATATGTCTGCTAAAATGTATGCACCCATGATACAACCAAAGAAGTGAGACAAGGACTGTCAAGCATCGAAGCAAACGCTTAACCTTTAGACCGATGAGCCTCCTTCTAACGATTGATATTTCTCACTCAACCAATTTTTGACATATATGTGCGCTTTTATCCATTGCTATCGGTGGGTAATTTCCTTACTGGGGACTTGGCTGGATATCACAGGCCGAATCTTGTGATCAGAACTCTAAGAATTACGTCCAGATGTTAGTGAGCTGATATTAATAGTAATGTGTTGTTGTGGGGACTGTTGAATTTAAATCTGATATTACGAATTGATTTAAGGTGGCCCAAATAGATCATGGAACTGTTTAGACTAGAAATGTCAACCGTTGAGAGCTGGCTCCTTGGTCTATGATCAGATGTTCGCCTCGAAGCCTGAACGTCCTATGGTTCAATTCCTTAGTTAGGTCATAAATGTACACTACCGGAAAGTCCCGTACAACGACAAGATAATTTTCCAATACTTCGTAGGATTTCAGTGATTGTCTAACTCTAGTCAATTCTTTATATGAAATGCAAATTCAACAACAATATCCACATTACCCAACTACATTCTTATTTTACGATACAATTTGCGATTCCTATACAGTAATCATTCATACCTAAATGATGTATTTGCCTAGAAACTGGTTATTTTTGTTTTGTTATCATTAATGTTGAATGCATAATTGTAGAATCTGATGAGAATTAAACGTAAAGAATATTTTTAGTTCACATCATCTTTATTTTAATAAAACAATGGGAATATTACAACAATCTTATTATTATCATATTGAGCTTTTAACCAGAATTATTTTCGACTGCATTATTTAGAGTTTTTGTTCATATTGGACATTTAACAATCACATTATAGATGTAAAACAATACAAATATTATAATTTAACCCAGGAAAATACAATAAATCTATATGGAGGGGTGATAGAGTTTGAAGGTGAGGGGGAGGGGAAACGAAAAAAACAGAAAAACCTTTAAGAAATTAATTGTCATAAGAAAAAATAAACAGTATTCATAATCGAATTGAAGCAGTTTTACGAGATTGGTATTCAGTTTTAGTTGAATTAATTCGTCACAGACTGATGTTGGTAGGGTACCAGTGAAAATCAGGGAGAACTGATCAGCTGTTTCGATCTAATATGGGTCTTCTCATCAATGCGCACCGTAGATTCTGCACCAGAGATTTCAAATTAGTGTATGTCTAACGCTCTTTAACACCGGGCTTGTATCCAATGATAGAATTCCCACTTCCATCAGTTTGTGATATAGCGCGATTACCGTCCATTTTAGTTGGTGATAATTGTCTCACTCTTGATATGTTTGGACTTCATCAGTCACCACTTCTCTCTAGAGCTTCAAGAAAATTCTGTAGTCACTAATGAGCTGACTAATGTACTTGAATTGAGATGGCCTATGAAGATTGGTATTAAATTGTAGTTGATTGAATTCGTTACAGATTGATATTGCCAGGGTACCTAGGGTTAAGAATCTAGTGTACGCACTGCTGAGGAGTCCCATACTAGGACGAGACAGTTGTCCAGTGCTATCTGGTTTTCAAAGGCACCATGGCACCATCAATCTGTGACAAATTCAATTAGCTAAACTCTACAAAGCATGTCAAGAAAATTATTTGTTAAATTAACTATTAACCTAAATGCATAGTTCGTGTAAATGTTCTTAACCGTAAGAATTTTGTTCTCCATTAAAACGTCTTTATTATAAATGTGTTTTGATTCCTCTTCAACTTATTAACACCCGTAAATAAATCATGCAAAAACTGTTTAACAAGGGATTATTTAGTCGATTCTAATACTAATAAATATCTTAACATGATGAAATGATTGTTTTAAAGTGTAAAAAGGTCAACTAATTGAATATTAAACTTGTCTTACGAAATGTATGAATACTAGAAAAATTTTCTTTTTTTTGAAGTAATAGGATACAAAAAATGATGTACACCATATGGTTTTACTTATCAAACCTTAACGACGTATACCGGAACATATAAATGTGAAGCATGTTATAATGGTATTATGTCATAATTAAGTAGTTAATTTTAAAATCATAATTTTATGATTAATAATTCTATCAATACACATGTGATGATCACAATCTATGCATCATGCTCACATTTTAATGGTTACGATAATGTTAGCTATTACTGATAACACCTTAACGATTGGATAACGTATATGTCAGAAACGCTTTCTTGTGTATACTGGTAATGTTGTATTGAAAATTGACTGGGTAGAAGCTGTTACATGCACACTGATAGCACTAACAAGTCAAGGCATCTAGAGTTTAGAGGTGATAGAATTTAATCACTAGTGATGATAATATGTTTGCTTTAACTTGAATCTGAGATAGATGATGGGGATGCAATCGTTGGAAAACATCGTAAAAAAGGTTTTGTAAGGCTTAGTATTCAATAACAAAGATTATCTGTAACCATTGAAAAAGTGATGCTTTAATCCTGGATAAACTATATTACAGTCAGTGAAATTATCATACATATCAAACATACAATCTACGTCAACGGCTTCTTATCTAACAACTCCCTCATTTGCAATAGTTCCATAGAAAATGCCAGTTAGTGATAAAAACCACTTTTATTAACGTGGCAAATTTGACTATGACACTCGTCAATGGATTTAATATCGGATTCAATAGATTATAATATTATAAATCTTATTACATTTTGAAATGATGAAACTGATTTATAGCTCATGAGAATGAATGAAGGGGAGTTGAATTAATGATCAAACAAAAGGTACGGGTCAACTCGAAGCCGTTGAAATGTGTGGTGGTACTTAGTAGAGTACCTCAGGGAACCTTCTTAGGTTCAGTGTTATTTCATTAGTGTGTAAACTTTTATATCCCCTTATATCCTGCTTATACATATATGAGTAAAAAAACACTACAAAGAGGGCTGTTAATAACTCCAAAACTTTTTGCTGACATTAAAAGAATGGTCGCTTATTTGATAACTACCGATAAATATCTTCAAAAGCATTATGGTACATACTGAACTTCAATGTATGCACACATACAGTGAATATTGTTGGGCTGCTGCTATCTTGGACGCACCACAACCATAGAGTCCTCATAAGGGAAGAACTGAAAACCACTACACACCGTTGAACAAGGACTGCTAAAAGGTTAAGCATGATCTAGTCAATACACTGAGTTTTCAGTTAGGCTGGTATTGAAATCTCTCTGGATTTGCACATTATGTTTATGAGCTGCAACTAGTCAAGCTTAACCTGTCCCAGCTGTTATACAGAAGAGCTAGAGAGGACTTAGTTGAGGTCACCGTAAAATAAATTTGTACAGGAAGTTGCTGTTTTTCCTATCCCTTATAGAGCTAGATTTACGAGAACACTAATAAAGTTCACAAGCCCATCACCAATTACCTGCAAATTGATTATCCACCCTCTCACCTAATAATCAGTAAATAAAACTTCCTGCCACAATGCATGCTTAAAACTCCAAAAAGAAGTTCGATCAACTGAAAGACCTTGTCGTCAGTACTAACACAAGGCATTCAGCCACTTGTTTTTGTCGAAATGAAGGCTGTGTGACTGATATGATCGCGAAGTATTCATCACATATTTTATACGGTATCATTAATAAAAGCTTCTAATTGAATTACTGAAATTCCTTTGTTATTGGAAAGTAGCCTGCTCGAATAACCTGGGTTGTTGTTTTTTGTTGTTGTCCATAAGTTCATCGCCTACGTTTTCGTATTCATTTTAACGGTTCTTTCTTCTGACTTAGCAACAAAATCACTCTACCTTTCATATGGTTTTATCATCACTACAAGTAAATGTCTTACTATTATCATTGCTGTTAGTAATAAAATAGACAATTCACTTTTAAAAGGCTGGAAATAAAATTTTGTTTGTTTCGTTTAAGATATATAATTAGTATTTATTAAAGATGTTTCCAACCACCTGTCAGATACTACATGATATTTCTTTTAATAAATCATCTTTAATCCCTATCTCATTACAAATTGTAACTATTACAACCGTTTTTAATGAATAGGCATTAGAAAGATTTCTGTAGAATAAAGTAGACTGATGATCTAAGAGATGAATAAGCTCTTTGTATTTGCCTTTACATGATAGCTAGGAATTTTATACAACCTGTGGTCATAATGAACTAGTGTAGTTGGCGAAAATACTTGTTTCATTATGTTTGTAATTACTTAATGCTAACGCTGCTTGATTCGGGTTTCAATAGAATATTAAGAAAGCGAAGGATTCATATCGATCTAAAACCCAAGTCACTGATCAATGAATGTAAATGTTCAAGTTCTACATAAGGTCAGTTACTATTTGAATAACTTAGTCAATACGTCTGTGACTGATTAACGGAGTAATGAGATTAAATTAATCAAAACTGGAAGTACATCATGTTGATAAACGCCAGCTAGTATGTAACATAATTTTTGTGTTTCTTACAGTCTACTCAAAAACCACCCAACGTCGAAGCATACTACTCGAGATTTCCAATTACGTAGACTAATAGGTATACTCTGATTTGGTAGATAGAATTGTATCAACTAGACAAAACAAAACTCCGCCAGCAGCTCTTCTAGGGTTGCTGCCGGTCCCAAGCCCGGCTAAAGGAGGAGGGTTGGGCATAGGGCTAGCACCCCTATCCCGTAAAACACAAGCTGGCTAAAAAAACGTTAACCAGATTAAACAAACAAAACCATTTAAACTCTACCCTGGGAGGGATAGGAATGTTTATGACGCTTGATGATGAAAGCCGAGATTCTTCGGAAGTCATGAGGCCGATGGCCTCCCACCTTCTAACGACCAGAGCAAAATTTTTTATAGGTACATGGAATGTTCGGACAATGTGAGAGACAGCGAAGATCACCCAGATAGCAGCATAAATGAAGAGATACAACTTGACTGTGCTTGGGATCAGCGAAACGCATTGGACTCAAACTGGACAGAAAACACTAGTCACTGAAGAGGTGCTACTATATTCCGGGCACGAAGAGGAAAATGCCCCATACACCCAAGGAGTCGCTCTGATGCTGTCTAAGAAAGCGCGCAATGCACTTGTAGGATGGGAACCACATGGACCCAGGATCATCAAAGCATCTTTCAAGACAATGAAGAAGGGGATTACAATGAACATCATCCAATGTTATGCATACTGACAGACACAAGGAATTCAAAATAACTTTCAACAATAGGTTTTTAGCCTCACAAGATCTGCTAAACGAGGAAGAAACCACCGTGGAGGACAACTGAAGAGAAATCAAATCGGCACTAACTTCAACTTGTCAAGAGGCTCTGGGCTGCAAGAACTACCATCATAAGGAATGGATTTCCACAGAGACCCTGAGCGAAATTCAACAAAGGAGGAACAAGAAGGCAGAAATCAACAACAGCCGAACTAGAGCAGAAAAAATCAAAGCACAAAATAAATACACAGAAGCAAATAAACAAGTTAAAAAGAGTATTCGAGCCGACAAACGTAAGTATATCGAAGGCCTTGCAACGACAGCGGAGAAAGCTGCAAGAGAAGGAAATATGAAACAGCTATACGACACAACGAAGAAACTGGCAGGGAAATATAGTAGACCAGAGCGACCGGTCAGGAACAAAGAAGGCAAGCTAATCACCGAGATTCAAGAACAAAGAAACAGGTGGGTAGAACATTTTGAGGAACTCTTGAATAGACCGGCTCCACCGAACCCACCACACATCGAAGCAGCATCTACAGACCTCTCGATAGATGTCAGTCCACCAACGATGGAAGAAATCAAGATAGCTATCAGACAGATCAAAAGTAGGAAAGCAGCAGGACCTGACAATATACCAGCCGAAGCACTCAAGTCAGACATAGACATAACGGCAACGATGCTCCATGTTTTATTCAAGAGGATCTGGGAGGAAGAACAAGTGCCGGCAGACTGGAAAGAAGGATACCTTATCAAGATACCAAAGGAAGGAGATTTGAGCAAATGCGAGAACTACAGAGGAATCACACTATTGTTAGTACCAGGGAAAGTCTTCAACAGAGTGTTGTTGAATAGAATGAAAGACTCAGTGGATGCTCAACTTCGAGATCAACAGGCTGGTTTCCGTACGGATCAGTCATGCACAGAACAAATCGCAACACTACGCATCATCGTTGAACAATCAATTGAATGGAACTCGTCACTGTACATCAACTTCATCGACTATGAGAAGGCGTTTGACAGCGTAGACAGGAGATCACTATGGATACTTCTTCGACACTACGGTATACCAGAGAAACTCGTCAACATCATCCAGAATTCTTACGACGGACTACAGTGCAAAATCGTGCATGGAGGACAGCTGACAAATGCATTCCCAGTGAGAACTGGTGTCAGACAAGGCTGTCTGCTATCGCCCTTCCTCTTCCTCCTAGTGGTCGATTGGATCATGAAAATCTCGACATCTGGGGAGAAGCACGGGATTCAATGGACAATTAGGATGCAACTTGATGATATGGACTTCGCAGATGATCTAGCACTTCTATCCCATACACAACAGCAAATGCAAGTGAAGACAACCAAAGTAGCAGCAACCTCAGCATCAATAGGCCTGAACATACATAAGGGAAAGAGCAAGATCCTCAAATTCAACACCGAGAGCACCGACCCAATTGAACTTGATGGAGAAACTCTGGAAGAAGTGGATACCTATACATACCTGGGCGGCATCATCGATGAACAAGGAGGATCCGATGCAGATGTAAGAGCAAGGATCGACAAAGCAAGGGCAGCATTCCTACTGTGGAAAAATATATGGGACTCCAAACAACTGTCTACCAACCTCAAAGTTAGACTCTTCAATTCGAACGTAAAGACAGTTCTTCTGTATGGAGTTGAAACATGGAGAACTACTTCAAATATCCTCAGGAGAGTACAGGTATTTATCAACAACTGTCTACGCAGAATATTGAATGTCTGTTGGCCGGAAACCATCAGCAACAGTCTACTATAGAAGAGAACAAACCAACTTCCAGCTGAAGAGGAAATCAGGAAATGACGTTGGAAATGGATTGGACATACATTGCGAATATCACCAGACTGCGCCACGAGACAAGCGCAAACTTGGTACCCTGTTTGATAACGAAAAAGAGGAAAGCCAAAGAACACACTGCGTCGAGAGTTGGAAGCAGACATTAGAAGGATGAACAGCAACTGGAGACAGCTGGAAAGGATTGCTAAGGACAGAGTTGAATGGAGAATACTAGTAAGCGGCCTATGCTTCCTCTGAGAGGGGTAAGAGGTGTAAGTAAGTAAGTAAGACAAAACAAGACATTAAACACTATTCGAGGATAAATGTAGCTATTCTCTTTATTTAGTTCATGTGCAATAAAACATATATGCATGCCTCATTTCCTCAATGCTAATAACTATACAACAAGATGTTCATATCGATTTGGTGATTTTCAAGGCACTTTCTTTAAAAGAATGAAGTTACTAAGAAAATGAATAAATGAATGTCAGTTAACAATCTACAACTGTTGCTCCAAATCTGATACTTCTGGAAGATGTTTGCCAGTCTATTCCAAAGGTTTCCAATCTAATATTTTGTTTACTATATTCATAAATGTTTTATATGTATTTCTGAATTAAAAACGAAACAGTTTTTCGGCTGAAATGGCCTTAGGTTTGCTGGTATGAAGGTGAGATACGAAATGACCAAGACAGATGAATACTTACCTTATGTCTAAATGAATCAGCCAGACTCTCACCTTAGTTACGACGTGATTACGTGGACGATGATTGGCTTGAACAGTGACAGAGTGCCCAAAGACTTCCCCATAGGTAAAGAGTAAGAGAACAGCGTCAGAAAACAAGAGATATTCCCTAGTCATTTAAAGCGTAATAACAATGGCTTTTGTACACCATGCATTAGACCAATTAGTGATAGGAATTACAAAATGTATTAAAGATTGAACCAAGTGATTTGTGAATAGAAGTCGGGATAATAGGCCCATGGTAAAATTATAGTAACTTGAGTAGGAAAAGAAATGTGAAAATTGGTAATGGAGTTGTGGATAGTTTGCAAATTAAGCATTACAATATCATAGTCATTAAATGTTTGACTTTGCAATAAAGAGTCAAGATGCCACGGAGAATAGACTCCATAGGTTGTGATTCCCGATTCTTCTTTCCGTCATAACATCGGTATTTCATGATTTTAGTTAGTTTTGCTTCATCTTACATCATCACCTAAATTTCGCATGTAAAGTTGAAATCTTCATTAATTTTCATTTCTAGCTCTTCATCTTACTTATAAGCTTCTTCATTTTATCTTGAATACCTTAAGCTTAGGTTACATTAGACATGCTATTAAGCAATTGGTTATAAGCTATCGCGGAATACTTCCATTCTTAAATAATTCGTAACTATGTGCCAATATATCGATATCTTCATATTCATTATTTCAAGCACTTCCTCATTCAGGTATACTTAGGAGATGATTAATAAATTAGATAACTACTCGAAATCATATCAATATTAATATAATGTTCATTATCAAATATCTTCATACCTACTTCTAGCTTCTTTGCTTCATCCATATGAAAGGCTTTAGCTCATAGACTTACTAGTCAACATAAAATAGGTCGAATCATTAGATATTTTGAAGCTCATTCGATTATTGACGAACATTTATTCTTGAAAATTCAATAAAACAATCTTATTATAAAAGAAAACATGCATTTAATTTGATTTTCATATTGTAAAACAAAACGACTAAATTTCATAATCAATTCTTTTTATTTCTATCGATTATCATTCATATTTTTATCTTGAACACATGAAGAAAAATGGCATAGCAACAATAAATGTTTCCTTAAAATGTTACATAATTGAAAAGAAAATGTCTCTCTTTTCTAATCTAAACATCATTCATAACTTGCCTATCTGATTAGTCAATTCGAAATTTCTCATGGTTTATATTGACAGTCTATAAGTCATCTGATACGGATAACAATCAAGTTATTGATCAGTTAAAAGTAGTTAATTCAAGAAAATGTCTACTATAATTCATGTTTACATGATAAAAGAACATGGTATCGATTTTCAAAAATTAGTACCCATCGATTACTTTTATATGGTATCTTGTTTATAATTAATAAGTAGTATAAACACTAAATGATAATTATTTTTTATAAAATAAACAGAAACTAAATTATTTACTTTAAAAAATAAAAAGTTTCTTTTTTTTTTAAACAAACGGAAATATTCTCAATAAATAAACAATGTCTACTAATGTACATAGAAGTAATGAATGTAAGATCTAATTTCTAGATTTATAGAACAATTTAATGTAACGAATTATCAAAATACTACTTAGATGGAATTATAACTTCATTCTAATAAGTTAAGTTTGGCGGTAAATAAAACTTTATAAGTCAAAGATAATTTACTGCACAGTAAACTGACAGAAGAAAATATCATGAAGTCGTATGCATAAAACACCAACTGTTTTTGTATATCAAAATGAAAGTAGACGCTAACATAGATATTGGAATGGATTTACCACATCTCTAGAACTTCAAACAAATGTATCAATGTAAGGAGATAATAATAAAGTAAGAATAGTAGAGAATGAACCATTTTTTCTCTGATTTTATGGGAGATCAAAATTAAGTAAATCAAGCATACTATTAAGACTGATTATCTCACTTTCTAGAACTCCAATGTATAATCTATCAGAAGAAATTTTTCAGATGGCTGAAACACTTAGGAGATTCATGCTCATATTCTATCAAGTCTTTCATATAGTTCTTGGAAAAGATTAATAACATTTAACATGACAGCAACAAATTGATAGCCATCCTCCAATACAACAGACCTATTCACTTTAAATGAGCCAAAGGTGGCAAAATATACTACATCTGTCCTCACCAACAATATTAATCTTATATAAGAAACAAAGTTTCAAAGTTCAATTCGACATTTTTTAAAGCAACACACTTCCGACTAAGTAATAAAATATACAAACAAACGTAAAGGATACTAATAACACCATCATACGAACTTTTTGAAGAATCGCAAGATGTTGAAACTTGAAACTTCAACATTACCAGTGATGAAAAATGTAAGTTCGCAATGTAAACAACACCTTCGTCATCATCAAAAAGAATGAGCCAGAAATTGGCTACAATTCAATCAACAACGTCTTTGGCTACATAAATTTCACATTAAGAAAGAAGTCAAATAACAAAGTATCTTTCATGAACATCCTAATCACCAGAATTAACTCAGGAAAACTGGAGACTTACGTTTGCCAGAAACCAAACTGGACAGGTCAGATTCTCTATTACAATAGCAATAATCCAACAACCCTCAGAGTCAACTCCCTACAATTCTATTGCAAAGGGCAAAAACACATTAAGGTACACGGGGCACATGGAAAAGTAAGGACTAATATCCACACAACTTAGTCTAAATATGTCCCATAAGAAAACTGACAACTTAAAAGTTCAAGATAACAAAGAATATCTTATCGTCAGAAATTATGACGAAACGCGCGTCCTGGATTCCACTTGCCAGTCACAATCCAATTTAAATAAAACTATTAAAGTCATTATAAGTATGCATCATACGAACCAACGAATTTACTGAAATCTGTTCTATTCAAACAAGAGAACGAAATAGTAACAATAAATAAAATAAATAATATCTGCAAAATAGAGTGCGGTAACCGTGCGAGCCATTATATCGGATAAAGCTGCTAACCTCTTCATCTCTGTCTACATGAACATCAACTAGCTGTCAAACTCCACGGTGTAGCATCATTTATATCAATAAATACCTGACAAATATGGACACAGATTTAACTGAGGAAACGCTCCGTTACTGGACAAAGAAAACAAAAAGCAAACAAGACAACTTTTGAAAGTTTAGCATTCAGGTTAGTTGGCAATTAGTGAGCATATTCGAATAGATCTGATTAATCAACCACTTAGAAAGATAATAAACCACAACAATGCTACGTACCATATAAAGTGAGAAGGAAACTAAAATAAATATGGAAAAAGTGACAGGACAAATGTCTAAAACAATCCATCATATTTAACGATGATAGAAGACGCTACTAGTCACATGCAGAAAAATTCTTATAGTTCACATCTGTTAGTAGTTTCTGTCAATAAAGTCCTCCAGAACTAACATAGATCATTTGAAGATGTTGGGAAAGGTAGCTGATAAAATGGATCAGGGCCTACATCAGCTCCATTTCTGGTATTTGATTAAAATATATCATCAGAAAGATTTCTTGAAATCTTTTAATTAGAATAATAAATGGTCAATCCATTGCCTTCTAGTGTTTTATGAAGGATTACCTATCAAGCCACTAAAATATAATTATATCAGCTTTAGTATGTCTTGTTAACATAATCTTCGGCTGATCATATCACTATTTGACATCTTCACTAGTTCGGAATTAGACTTGGATTATTAAGTTGAAGGTAACCATGTGAGTATTTTATTTCAAGTTAACGTGTATTTATTTCCTATGTTACTTAATTGTCTCTGGACATAACATTCTAAGTGTTCCAGAAGCATCATCATCATATTGTGTATTATCATCATTGTTTGACCTCCTAAGTAATTCCCCAGGAAAGTTTTTATGACATGAAAAAATACTGAAAATGCTTTTACCAACGAGAAACGTTTTCAAAATCAATGTAACATATCCCAATAAGATAGTTACCATAGACAAAAAAATTAAAAATACTTATGTCTTTTATATAAAACAAACTTTTGGAGGTTATACTCGTATTCATTCCTTCTATCTATAATTGCTAGTTTTAAGGTTGTAGTCAAAAAGAACTTTTAGGGAACAAGAGGCGTTTTATTAACAGTCACCGTTGTGTTCAATTGATAGGCTTGTTCATTTTGTTAGACGTAACGTGAATTTCAGTAGAATTTTTTATAGTAAAGCGATTCAGGCTGTGATAACGACAACGACTTTTATTTTTACAGGCAAATTGATTATAGATATGTAAGAGACAAAAGTGTTACAATTTTCCGTTGAAACTATAGATACTAGTCGTTTGTTCTGATCCTTTTAGCTTCTGCTACATGTAAAAGACGAGATCGAACCCATCCAGCAATTTTTGAAAGCATAAAATGCACTATTCGCATCTCTTAATCCTAAGTAGTGGCTGAATCCACAGACGTGGCAAAATCAATTAACTCATCCTTCAATTGGATAACCACTATTGGTTTACTAAAAAGCAACAAACAGAGATCTGTAATTAGAATATAATTCGATCTTCCCGTTGACTTGTCATGGACTGAAATTCATCAGTCTCTGTTGCCATATGTGCATCCTGAGTGTATTGTATCGATATAATGATAATCTACAAGCATTATTTAAGTTGGATTGTGACTGACAAGTGGAATCCAGGATGCGCATTTCGTCCCATTCAGGACTCGCCAGCTGGATGTACCTGCATTCCAATGTTGATGTTCACACTGGGACTCGAACTCAGTTCGGTTCGTGTCAAACGCCATCTCGCTTAGCACTAGGCTACTGAGTCCAGACGGCCACACTTATGCGGCGGGTATGCATATATAATTAGGATATGTTTGAATCTGCTTCATAGAATGTTCTTTCAACAGTCCTACCTAGTCCGTCATTTAGTGCGTCACTAACTACATCTCCTACCCCACCTCCACCCACTGAATTATAGGTCAACGAAGAGAGATTCCCTCTTAATAGTCCATGTCCACTGTCGACACAAGATTTTTTTTAAAAACCGCATGTATAACCTGTTTCCATCAGCATTCTATGTATATTGCCTACTTCGTTATTTATGGAGTCTGCAGGATATATCGTTTTAGCTCTGGTTGTAAAACATTCAAACAGATCTCTCATGTAACCTTTGAACGAGAAGCTAAAATATTGTATACGCTGAAAGGTTGCGGATTATTTTTATACATGCTTCTGCATAATGATCTACATCTTTTAGTAATCATGTCTTGTAAACAAGACATCTAAGAAATGTAATAAATTATTTTATGCGTTCTTTCAATTGAAAGAGATTTTTGGATACACTTAACTTATGTGTTCTTCTTTTTGATATTCTAATGGATGATGCTGAATGTGTTGTCATTATAACGATAGAATCAATCTAGTTACCCATTCGTTTATTTGTGAGGTACATCTTTTAATTTTATTGGGAAAAAAATTAGTCGAAATTAAGCTGATAGCTGTCACATCAATTTGTCGACAATAAACATTGTGTAAAACAACATGCTTATTCAAAGACAATTCTTTCAAGTTGATTTGTTTTTCTGCTAATTGTTTACACGGGAATTTAATTGTCTCGATTAGTTTACCTTATGAGGATACAACACATAGTGATTGTATATATTTATCGTTAACTCTCAATTCTGTCACTTTGAATGCAAAGTCAAACAGCTTCAAGACACTTTCACTTACTACCGATTCGTGAATAGGTTCTACTAGACAGACTAGTTACATGACAATTTTATGATATGAACATTTGTACATATCTCAAATAAGATAAAGAGGATGAATATAAATATTACTGTACATTGAATGCCGATGAAGATTTTGCTGAAAAAGATATTATGTACTTGTATGGTTTGATGAATGATTAAACACTATACAGTCAAGTTTAACTAAATGTAAACAAAAGAAAGAGTCAATTAGATCCAGTCACTTTAAACTTTAGGAGAGAAACAACAAACATTGTAGCAGAATATTGCAAATTCATTTCATTTCCTTTGGTTTTTACCAGCCATTTATAATCTGTAATATATTGGAATCAAATTGATGATATTTACTAGATAAATATATGTAGGTAACAAACTATAAACTGTAGCTGACCTATTCAAGATTTTCAACAGGATAGATCAAAATACCCGATTTTCTATGATACACTAAAAAGAAGAACAGTATTGCATTCTAGACGTTACAATACATTAAAGGAAGGTTGTGACGATTCAATGTTCACTTTATTGTGGACATACAAAGAATGAAGTTTACTTGGCATTTAGTAGTAGACGTCAAAACAAATACATCAAGGCATTAGTCAAAACACTAATTCCCATGATAGATAAGTAAGGTAGCGTAGATAAACTAGATGAATAACTAACTAAAGTCAAAATATTCTCAAAAGTAACTACAGTCCACAGACGTTCATAGACGAATATGAAAGACTTGAGAAACACTATGAATCGACAATCAAGAAGAAAACTTACATTCCTCTTACTTCCATTTAAAGATGACGACACACCAGTAACAATCAACCCAATACTCACAACCGTATTAACCACAATATAACATACAACAATGCTCATCGTCACACACAATGCAGTATCATATTTAACACAACCGAACATTAATACGTACACACTTCATTTTACCACCAACCACATTTCATAAATTACGTATATCTACTAAAGCAGTTACGTCACTAGAGTTTAAAAAAATTGCCTTTTTCTGATCTTATGAACACATCCAAATAGATTTCTGATTAAATGTATCAACCACCTTCAATGATCTCATTTCGAGACATCCTCTTGAAGCTGAACATCACATTGGTGCTTTGAAATATCCCAAAGCGATTAATAGACAACTAAGTTCTACTCTTCAAATTTGCTGAAACGACAACAATCAGAATGTTGAAATAGGATTTCTGTGTTCAAGTGAATCAGTGGTCGGAGTATCGCTTCCATGGTAACAGTAGCTTTATTCTATTACACGATTGCATTGTTTGTTACACACTCATTACAACTGCATTTCTTTAATCTCTTCCAGTTTCACAATCTCACTTCGCAGACTGACTGATAGTGACTAACTTAATTCTTTCTCATTCAGTAGTAACTTATATTTGACTTCCCCGTTATGTAATTAGTTAAGATCTGCAAATATAATTTTTGGTCTTTTCATGTTGTTCTTGGAATTTCACTCATTAATCATATCCGTTGTTTTCACTTTTGTTACTTTCACACAAAGCATAGATTTCACTGGTAACTATTATCTGGAATTCGAAGCCTCAAAAAAATGAAAACATAGATACAGTCTCTGATATCTTATTCAATTTGTATAGATTATGCATTCATTAAAGATCTAGATATAAGTGAAATTAGTTACTTCTTTTTGATCAATTGTTTCACAAACATCTTAATTGTACAGAAGTTCTTTAGATGTTTAAATAGTCCGGTTTCAATGTTTTCGAGTAAGCATGGATCTTACTAGAGAACAGCAGTTCCCTCAAATTATCAGATATAATTTTCAGTTGAGTCCCAACTATTATGAAAACTAAAATCTGAAGCTCTTTGACGAGTAAACTCCACATACTCTGATTTACTTCATTTACTAACCATATTCAGATGATTGTCTTAAAAGTATAACAAGATAGTTCTTCATGTAACATATAATAATCGAATGACATTCTGATAGGTACCTAGTTTTATTCAGGTAATATTTCGATGTGTAACAACGTATATGAGCGAATCCATACGGTATAAATAGCCAAAACGAAGTACTGTCAACTGCGCCTTGGCAACTAATGGTTAACAGATGAATTCAGATATTATCTGCTACTCAAGCACCCTTCTACTTTCTAACAATAAACATTACATAGAACTATATTATATTAATTAGTTGCCTATTACAATTAAGCTTGTCACTGTCGATTGGTTCAGTTAGTACTCCAAAACATACATACACACTTATTTATTGCAGTTGCTTGCTGTGGAGACTGTTGAATGTTAATTTAATACCACAAACTGATCTGAATTAGGCATCCATCGACCGCTAGGAAGCACTGAACAACTGTTTTGTCCAAGCATGAGACTCCTCATCAGTATGTATCCCCGACTCTACCAGGGATTGAGCCTAGAGCCTTCTGGTTTTACCATTAGAAGACTGAGGTGGTTGCCCACCAATGATAATGAACGAGATTTGTAAAAACATACCATGAGTCGACTGGATTAGAAATTTCAACTAATGGCTGTCGATTCAGTGGTCCTGTGTTCGACCTCTGGTTGGGTCGTAGATACTCATTCCTGAGGAATCCCATATTAGGACGTAACAGTTGTCCAGTACTTCTTGGATATCAGTGGTAGTCTAATTCAGATGAATTCGTAATGTAAAATTAACATTTGTTTATATTTTTTTGAATTATCCAATCTAATTACATAGTGTTTAGTACCAATCTTTGTTATCAGCATAAACATTTATGCTTCATTCTTTTATTTCTTCAAAAATTTATTATGATTTATTGAGCCAATCTTCAGATCATTTACTCTTTGCTGCCAAAAGCCCTGCATATATGTTCAAACATTTTTGCAATTTATAAGCTGTATAAACATATAAACCTTCATTCATCCACAACATTCTAAGCACTAGTTCTCTTATATGAATCAATGTAATCTGGTCATACTCCATATACAATTGGATAATCACAGTGATATTTTACTCAATTGCTCATTTAATGAAAACAAAAACAAGTATAATTTAATGATATAGGAAATTCAATTGTAAAAACCAAAAGACGGTTACAGTCAACAATGACTAGGTATTCGCATGTATTTCCTTTAGTTACAAAGTACCGGTTTCAATTGGTTGATAATTAAAGAGTCACCTTTACATTAATTCCTATTCAAACAAGGAAACTGGTTATATCTCTGTTTTAACTTTATTGATTTATTTTACCTAATGACAAAAGTCACAACTGGCATAACAATCTACTCAGTATTCTACAATTAAATGACATTTTTTTTAACATGATGGACATTTGTAGAACACAAAATAAATGTTACACTATTTTTCGTTTACCCTCCTTCTGTCTTTCTTATATACATACACATACACACATTAATTCCCCACTGGAAACACGTGTAACCAAATAAGTCAAACAAAATAAGGTAACAGTTGTTCACTTAAAATCAACATAAATAGCCTACAATGGTGATGATAACTATTTCATTTTCCAGTGTTATACCTGTGTAAACACGTTATTCTTGAACTACAGTAAGTTGTAAAACGTCAGAAAGTTCAGTTGATTAGAATGTAGTAAATATACTACTTAACTCTGCAAAAAATGCTATTTATTTCAAATAGAATATTAGAATATTTACGAACAAGTATATTTCGTAATTGAATAATACAATAAAAGTAATGAATTCAGTAGTTGACAATAGTAGAAAATATAATTAATTTTTAATAAAGAGATTTTTCGAATAGAATGACTTCATTCACTCTTGACTATTACACTATTGAAATCAATAAACAACTACTGTTTCATCGGTGTTTGGAATATCACATTAGTGAGAATTTGCCGGGTATCGAGTCTAGAATCTTTATTGTTTTCAGTGAACATGTTAATTTGTGATCATTAACAAAAACACCATAGTTACTAATTTCAAATAATGCCAATCAGTGATAGATTGTCACTGTCATCCATTATATCTTACTGGTGAAATGGTTTGCTCGGTGTCTTGTGTATGGAGAATTCCGAACATCATAATAGCCTATAATAGATGAAGAGGAATATTAGTTCATCGAATGTTTAAGTAACATCATGATGACAAACTTCTTTTTCGAAATGTATCCAGTGATAAACCCCAATAAAGAAGACTTATGAAAGCAAAAACTGAACATAATTTTTCTAATTAATTTTTAATCAGTATCTTAAACACGAATGCCTCGTCGGATCCTCCTCAACTACATTTAGGCAGTCAGTTTTAGTGTTTCATTTTACTGTCATTGTGAATTAAGAAAAACATTATTTAATTGAATTAAAATGGTTTTATAGAGATAGGTAGGAATTTTACTTAATTGTATGCCTCACAGTTATAACCAGTAACATTGACCGATCTTTGCATTATATCGCGAATTGATAGAAGTGGGAATTCTACTACTGGGAGCTTGTCAGTCCAGTAGCGCAGTTAGTTAAGCGCTTACCGTGGGATCTGAGGACCCGGGGTACGATTTCCTAGTTGAATCGCAGGTTCGAACTGTTGACGAGTCCTATAATAGATTGAAATAACTATTCTTTGCTTCCGGTTTTAAATGGTACTCAATAGACGTCAATCCTTGACGTCTACACAGTCAACTGGATATACTTCTTTAAAAAGTGATAGACAAAATTGTTATGTCGATCAAATAAGGATCATTTCAACGAACTACTTATAAATGAATGGAGTAATAGTTCTAGAAACTATTTGAAGTGTTTTGGTTATGTAATGTGAAAAGGAATTTTTTCCCGATCTAAGTAGGTAAACGGTTAAATAAGAATGATAAGTCACTGGAACACTAATAATCTGATTACGTAATACAACTAAAATCTCTAAATTAAGGTTTGAAAGAGTAAAGTAAATTGAATGTGATTAATCAGATAATAAAGAATAATGACAAATGGAATTAAAGATCAGAATTAAAGAATGAATTGCGCTCATAATTAGATGAATAGATAATAACACAAGATATTGATCAACCCTCCCTACCTTTTACCACAACTGATGAAGCTTCATTGAAATAGAATTGTCAGATTGTAGCCGTCTAATTGAGATGGTTTCAGCAGGTCTCAATATTATAAAATTATTATATTTGTTATTTATTTCAAAATCATTTATCATATTCATTTCATGTACAATATCTAGGAGGTATCGTCCAAGTGAACCATGTGAACAGTTTGATCCTGTGAGACGTAGATTTATTGGTACATGTTTAGTAAAACACAAAAAGGTAAGCGTTTTATCCTTCCAAAATATTCTCATTTTCAGGTTGATGAGTGCAGCTGGAGTCGATATACAACGAGCATTCCTGTTTGTATATATATATATATATTATGGGAGTGATCATAGAGCGAGAAATGTGTGATTCATGGCTGCTTTTAGTAATTGATTACTTTTTGTTGCTACTTGTTCATCTTTGAACGTCAGTCGGTTTCATATCTGGTCTGTTAACTACTATTCATGAATGGTATTTACTACTATATTTGATGACAGCAATTTCCAATGGTTTTTCATTCTTCGTCAAGTTTATCTACAGAGCATAACTTTTGTGCACTACAGTAGAGTGATTTTATCAAAGCCCACTTATAGTTTGTAGGAAAGAAACTATAAAAGTGAAGATTTTACTCACTCCGAGCATCTTCCCAGTATATAAGTTTCTAGCATACCTCGTCATTTTTCTGAAAAATCCGTATGTCCACGAATGGGAACATATCTTTTTCATATCCCGTTTGGACTCTTAATATGTTTGATAAATACTCTTCATATATCAACTGTATTTACCGGTCTATGAGTACTCTTAATATAGTTACCTGTAGTGATTAAGACTAATAAGAGCAAACTAACAAATGTATAAGCTGTTATTAATCATCTAATTAAATCTACTGTAACATTCTGCAAGTTATGGTGATCCATGTCCTTCAGAGATTGATTGTTAAATCATTTTGGTAGATTTAAATCATATTAGTGAGATGAACTTACATCCTATATCAAAACGAAAGATTTCTATATACAATATGAAGTTCAATTTATATATAATTATTAGGTATATAGAAACAAACCTTGATTCATAAGGTGTCTAGGAGTTTACGATGAGTCCAAGTCTTAAACAAAAATAAATAGTAAGAGTTCAGAGAAATAGACAGTATGATATTGAACATAAGTCCACGATGGTGTCTAGAATTCGAAAAGGCGTAAAATGTACGTAAATGATGGTAAGTGGGGGGGGAGGGAATGAAGCATATATACAACCGTTCGAAGAAATTCAATAACTACTAAATTTCGATTAAGACCGAACATAAAATGCATCCTATATCAAAGAAATAAAGTCAAAAGTAAAGAATAGTTCAAATGGAATGAAATCTTAACAGACAAGTGTTCTGTGGAATGTACACCAGTGATTAATAATTAATAGTGTAAATACACAAAGTAGTATAAATTAGTCTTAACAAATAAAGGTGATTTAACAGTGATCCTCAGTTGGGTACCATTAAAGATGCAGTGTTGCAGCTGCTTCGTTTAAATATGGGACTCCTTAGAAGTGAGCACCCATAACCTGCCTGAAGACTGAACGCAGTACCTTTAAATCTCTTTGCAAATGCATATCAGTCAGCTCCATTTTAATCAGTTAATTTGATAACTGGCAATACGTTTCAATTTCTCCATTGATATTTTCTGTAATCAAGATTGTAAACTAATTGATATTAATTAATTCTTTACAAAAGTAACCGTAAATTATATTCATACCTGCCAGATCTTACCATGCATAAGCAAAAGTTATAATGTATTTGACACTATAGTTATTCGAAGGGTAATTATCACGTCTCCTCCACTTCCGTTGTTGTCGAATTTGGTGAAGACCCTTGAATTCCTAACTTTAACTATTGGAAATTAGCTATGATTAGATAACCACTGAAAAACAGGAGGGACGTTACAAACAGTTCATTCCAGTAAGGGATTCCTCCACAGTTTGTGACAGAACATAGAATTATAGCAAGGATCCTTGGAATTCGTAACCTAATTGGAAGAAATATTACTATCCATGGTCACAAGTTGGTAATTGAAAATTAGCTTAGATGTTTGTATTCATTACAGATTGATGTCAGTTAGATGGATGTTCCGTTCTATTACGAGACTCTTGAGCAGTAAGTACCCTCGAATTCACTTCAACACCACTGGATGAACACTTAGCCATTTGAACCATTGAGCTAAGACCAATATATGACGAATGTAAAACAACAAAGCGTAATGCCTGTCTCTATAATCCACCATTATTCGATTCTAAATAAATTGAGCATTGAGTAGGTAATTGATAGAAATATGCATTACAATATCATATAAACATTTTACTTATTTCCCTTCATTGAAACGGTAACTTCCAAAACCTTAGTATGATGCTGTAATCAGTGGTTTTCATTTCTTAGTAGTAGCTATGACCTTTCCTCTTGATGTATCAACATTACTTTCCATCCTACAGTCTTTACAATGTGCATTATTACTTTACTAATTTGATTAATCGGCCAAAAATCTAGCAGGGACTGCCAGAAATCTACTAATTTCATTGTAAATGTAAATAAATCATTTTGCAAACTACCAGTAGATAGAACTGTAATCAAAGTATTGTGTTAATTGACACTGATCGATTAGAAATCCGTTTATTTCTGATGAGGAATGATACTCTATACAGTGTTTACTTATTCATTTACTTATTAGGTCAATGGAATTTTTGTGAACTCTATGAACTAGACAACATAATATCAGCTAGTCTGCTGTTGTCTATTAGTAAACGGAACACATTTAATGCTAATGTTATGTTCGTATTATATTACAAGATAAGATTTAGAATAATATGTTGAAACATTTATGTTTCGTTGAGTTTAAAAGGACATACGTTTACCTCATGTTAATTTACATTAATGGTGATCAATTAAATCTGGTCTTCCTGTGTTATTCTAACCAGGTGTACACGTCTTCCTATGTCTAATGAGATCGTAGAAACTAGAAGTGTTTACTTGTTATGTTCAGTGCCATCTTCCATAAAACCAGATAGGAATAATGAGGTGGTGTATAAAAAAATACTGTCTTTTCATGAAATCAGACCAGATTCCATGTTTTAAGGAATGACAATTCAATTATACATAAAGTTTTAAGTAGTATATTTATTCTCTGAAGAAGTGGTTTACACTTAGTCGTCAAGTGTCAATTATTTCAATTTATCCAATTAGTTACAAATATATTACTTATTTCTGGTAACTATTTATCTAATGGTCAATTTATTTAAGGTAATCAAGTCTAACCTTGGTAATGATGTATAAAAAGGGGTTCATTCAGCTGTATTAATTCAACTATAGTACTTTATGTCATTGTTCAGCTGAACAGCATTTGTATCACCTTTACATGTGAATTTGATGACCGAATAAGTTTCTTTAAATTTCCTGAGAATCTTAGGTTGCTTGGTATATTGTTTTCAAAGAATTAATGAGTTACAGAAAGTCTCCAAAATTGAAATAGACATCACCATCGTAATAAACATGCATACTGAATTACTACTGGAGTATACCGTGAATGTACGTTTCATGAGAAATATATAGACAAGTTTATGGGGGTAACAATGGTCTCACCAATGATTCCCATGTTAACCAGTATTTTTATTAGCTGTTTGTTAATTGTAGTGAAATAGACTGAATAAACTTATTTGAATGGTATCGAATAAATTGTTTCACTAACACAACTTTATTTTTAAACATTCATTTTCCTACTTAATAGGTTTTAAGTAATATATATTATACAAAAATAATTGAGTGTCATAACATCTCTATTGTCCTGGCAATTAATTAATCTGTAGACCCTGTAAATAACAGAGTGCTTGTAACATACGTGTATGATTTACAGTACAGCGAAATCAATAAAATATTTCCTAAAAGTCTCAATAAATGACAAATATCTATTAGGAGCTTGGCTGTAAACATCAGTGGTTAATCACAATGCTTTTGATTAATACATTACTACTGAAGTCTACCATTGTGGCTCAGCTATACTCATCTGGTAAAATAAAAGCAGATACAAAGGGAGTAACACCCACAAAAGTGGCATTTATCAAATATTTTGTTTTAATATGCTACACTCTTCTACCAAATGAAGAGTGTAAGTGATAGAAAGTGGAGTGAACAATACACATAGTTTACGCAAAAACACTGCATATAACCCAAGCCCAATCATAGTGATCTATATAAATGGGTGTTTAGTTAAAAATTGAATTGCAATCAGGTGTTTTAAATGCTATTTAATTTGAATTCGACCAGTCGGTTAAGCGTTCGCCGCGGAACCAGTGGGTTTACGAATATGCACAGCTGTTCAATACTCCTGGTTTACGATGACTATCAAGCCTAGATCATTTCGTGATATTGAATTCAAAATACAGTTTATATAGAAGTTTCTAAAACAATAATAAGAAACAAGGAGAGTGTTTTAATCAAAAACACCATTTCTTATTAAAAAAATTGATCCCATAAGTACTAGTAAGTAAGAAAATATGCCTAATGTAAATGACTTGCTAGTAATGTTGTATGTTAGACATTGAATAACAAACATAAGTGTAAATTATATAGTAATGCCGAAAATTGTGCTGTTCGTTAGCTCCTTTATCTTTATATAATACTATGTACTACGTCAATAGCTTTTCATGATAATTGGGAGAACAGGTCACTGCTGTAAAATGTCTTGCTTTATATATATTATGCAAATTTGTGACGACGGATAAGATACCGTCCGGGGCATATATATTCATGAAACACAGATCCCATTTAATTTAACAGCCAACATTGTGAATGACTAGCTGGTTTATGATATCCTTATGCTGGTTGAGGCCAACTGCAATGTTTTCACAATTCAATACGTGTGCTTCATTTAGCATTCTCAGTTGGTTTTTTTCCTTTATATAAACGAGGTGCGTGATAATTACATAGGTGTAATTTTCATCAAAGATTTCAGTTATAGTATCTAGAGTTACGTACACATAGCTTCTATAGTCCAAAAGATATTAACAGTTGTTTTGTCCTGGAATGCGGCTCCCGAGAAGTACACATCTACGAGACCATTGGGAAAGCGAATTCAGGGTTGGTTAGGACTTGAGACAATTTAACTATCAGTACTACTAGGCTGGTACTTAGTAGTTGGATTTTTACTTTAATTAACTAGTAATACAGTTCAACGATCATCTATTGCTATTAGTGGTAATTGTTTTACTCTGATTAGTGTTGATAGTTTGGCGTTCCCAGCAAGATCCGAACGACCGTGGATCCACCTTCCTGTTGGTGTCTTAGTTATTCACTTCTGAGAACTCTCATACTAATATAAAACAGCTGTTCAATATTTCCTGGTTCACAGCAGCACCCAGTGGAGACTAAACTTTGACGAATAAAATTATTAAATCTCCACAAAACCACAACAAATTAAATATATTTATGTCAGTTAACACTAAGTATGTGTGTATTTTCATTTAAAATAAATACTCAGACTGTAAGTTTATTATCTGCAATAGAACAGGACAGAAATACCCAACTTACTACTTATAGCCTTTATTTTTAAACACAGTCTAAGTATCTACTAAAACTCCAAACCAATTAAGTAATAGATGACTTCAGTAATCCCCCGTCTATATCATATGTTAAAACATCTTTCATTAGAGAATCTTAAAATGGCAAATCATGCTGACAATTTTCCTTGTTATGAAATATGCAGTTTTACAGGTTCCTTTGTATTTGTGAAGATAATGTTTAAATTTAGACCACATGGCTTCTATGTTATTCATATGAATTGCTGTTAAGGGATCCACAAAGTGCTGGCTATGGAAGACGACTTGATGGCGGTATCCAAGTCTAGATTAGCATCTATATTACTTCAAATCATTCGTGTAAATTGCTGTTCTTCGTTTGACATACTTCCTAATTATCGGAATTAACGTAGATTTCTACCGGTTAGAAACCCTTTCGAAGTGTCCCTTGCCTAGATGTTGATCTCAAATATCAAATATCTAATGTAGGTTTTAATAAACTACATACCCACACTGTATGCATGCTGCGTCCCTGATTATATTTGGGCTTTCTTAGAACTACCTTATTTATCTTGACAATTTTACCAACGCGTCTCGTAGACATTGGTGTTCTCATTATTATCTCCAAGTACACATCTCTACAGCACCATTTTACAGATGTAACTTCCGTAACATCCTCCATGGCCGCAGCAGTTACAGGTGTCCCCGATAACCACTGCATTACTAGAACCATTTTCTGCTGCAAAGAAATTTTGAAATGTGTGAAAAATGAACCAAATCTAAGAGATTTCTTGAGCAAATATTTGTTGCATCGAAATATAAGTTAATCACTCTTCTCCAAGTATTTGTCTAGATGCACAGACCCACCACAGTCATATAAACATGTTCTACGAAGTAAACCTTTCTCTTGTAAATAGCTAACGATAACTTCCCCCTCGAAATTAGAGAACATGCGACAAATAGTCACCATCGTCAACTAAACTGTGTGCGATGACCTTGAGATGAAAAATCTCCATCTCATTGGTTCGTCCCTGCTTTATACTCCTGTCGTTACTGTGATATGAATGGGTATGAAAATGTGTGAATTGAAGATACAATTGTGTTCACATGAGTGACATTTGATACACTTTAATTACAGTCGCTTGAATAGAAAGTCCATATTGGATGATTTAAAAGACCTTCCATTTGTTAAGTGCAGGTTAAGTGTAGGTTTAACATTATGTGAAGCACTTCAGCACTTTATCTTTCTTTATAAATGGAAAAACCTTTTTGGATCATTTGAATATTTCTAATATTGACTTTTTGCTTGTAATGGGTAGCATGTACTGCTGTTACTGACTGGACTTGTAATTTTTCTAGTTCAACAGGATTTTTAGAATGTCGTTTAATGTAGCTTTTATGCTCCTTAACACGAGTAAGGATTTCTCGAAGTGACTCTCAAATGTAGACAGAACAACATTCAACACAACCCCACCTGTTGATACAATTCTATCTGGAGGTGATAGGGGTCTTGTTTGTTTTCTAACTAATGAACCTCAAAGAGTGTTAGTAGTTTTGTAGAATACTTGAAACTATCAAATCTAACCTTGATAATGATGCATACAAGATGACTACGTGTTTGTAAATTTTAAAAATCTTTTCTATCATTGAAACAGAAAGTAATTAACATTTATATGTGATATTCTAATTCCTAAAGTACATCAAATCACATAATTTATCAGTTATTACTCATAGAATATCCTATAATTTCAAGGACATTTGACTATTATACAGACGATTTCTCTTTCTGTATCTAACACTGAACTACGGTTGTTATTGACATCAATACACTTGAAACTGAACAACATTCGCATTTTGGCTTTATGATTAAATTATTTCATTTTAGTTAAGTTGAAGTGGTTTTGTAGAGATTGTTATTTATTATTGTTCCTAGCATTCGTAGGATAGGCATCACTGAAAACTTGTGCAAAACTGTCGAAACACCGTTTTGTAAACAAATATAATTGTGCTCACATTATTTGGGTATTATTATAAAGGGATGATCTAAATCTATATGCCAAATAATTGGAGAAATTTGAGAGCGGACTTCAAGCTCGTTGGTACTTTTTAGAAACGATTACTGAAGATCCTTGTTGATTTTACTCTTGATCTATTTCGTAATCCCTTGTAATACATGTTAACTCCGCCTGGAGCCCCTCTAGGGTTACCGCCGGTCCCAAGCTCGGATAAAGGAGGAGGGTTAGGCATTTGGTTAGCAACCCCATCCCGTTAAACAAAAACCTTGCAAAAAGACGCTAACGAGTAAAAACCTTTATAATTGCTTTAACTCTGCCCTGGGAGTTGGAAGATCTGTTATGATGCCTCATGATGAAAGCCAAGTTGCTTCGGAATCCACGAGGTCGATGTCACTTCTGACAACCAGAGCAACCATTAATATAGGTACATGGAACGTCCGCACGATGTGGGATACAGGGAGAAGCATGCAAATTGCCGAAGAAATGAAAAGATACAACCTGAAGATAGTTGGAATTAGTGAAACCCATTGACTACAAGCTGGATGGCAAAGCTTATCCTCAGAAGAAGTGCTTTGATATTCTGGTCACGAAGAAGAAAACACCTCACACAACCAAGGAGTGGCACTGAAGCATGGAAGGCTCTTATAGGATGGGAACCTCATGGACGTAGGATCATCAAAGCATCATTCAAGACAAAGAAGGTGGGGATTACAATGAATGTTATCCAGTGCTACGCACCCACCAACGAAAGCCACGAAAACGACAAAGATCAGTTCTACGAAAGGCTGCAGTCAATCATTGATAAATGCTCAGCCAAGGACCTGACCATTCTGATGGAAGACTTGAACACCAAGGTTGGAATGGACAACACCGAATATGAAGACATCATTGGATGACATGGACTGGGAGAAAAGGAACGAAAACGGTAAGAGGTTTGCAAACCTGTGTGCCTTCAACAAAATGATTATAGGTGGCACTGTATTCTCCCACAAATGCATACACAGAACTACATGTGTTTTACCGGACCACATTATGGAGAACCGAATCGACCACATCTGCATCAATAAGAAGTTTAGAAGGACCATGGAAGATGTGAGAGCAAGGATAAAAGCTGACATAGATTCAGATCATCATCTGGTGATGGCTAAAGTAAAACTGAAGCTTCAGGAGCACTGGACAACTGGGACAGCAGTATTACAAAAGTCTAACACAGCTCTTTTCCGGGATACTAACAAACGCAATGAATTTAAAATAACTCTCAACAACAAATTCCAAGCATTTCATGATCTACTAGAAGAAGGTGGTACTAATATGGAGGACAATGGGTAGGAAATTAAAGAAACAACAACTTCAACATGTCAGGAGATTTCGGGTCGCATGAAACAACACCTTAAAGAATGGATTTCTGTCGGTACTCTGGACAAGATCCGAGAAAGGAGAAGCGAAAAATTAGCAATTAATAACAGCTGGACAGGAACAGAGAAAGCCAAAGCACAGGCTGAATACGCAGAAGTCAATAAGCAAGTGAAGAGGAGCATCAGGCTGCATAAACGGAAATATGTTGAGGACCTAGCAATGACGGCGAAGAAAGCTGCAAGAGAAGGAAACATGAGGCACTTATACGATACAACAAAGAAGTTAGCTAGGAAATTCAGTAAACCAGAACTGCCAATCAAGAACAAAACAGGCAAACTAATCACTGAAGTGAGTGAACAACGAAACAGGTGTTAAATAGACCAGCACCACTAAACCCACCAGTCATCGATGCAGCAGCAACGAATCTTCCCATAAACACCGACACACTAACAGTTGAAGAAGTCAAATTAGCCATCCGACAAATCGAGAGTGGCAAGTCAGCAGGGCCGGTCAACATACCAGCTGAGGCACTGAAGGCAGATACAGAAGCAACTGCAAAGATACTCCACATTCTCTTCTGAAAGATTTGGAAGAAAGAACAAATTCCAGCAGACTGAAAAGAAGGATACCTCATCAATGTGCCAAAAAAGGAGATCTCAGTAACTGCGAGAACTACAGAGGCATCACTCTTCTTTCAATACCAGGAAAAGTATTCAACAGAGTGCTATTGAACCGAATGAAAGACCCAGTCGACGCTCAACTTCGAGACCAACAGACCGGATTTCGTAAGGATGATCGTGTATTGACCAAATTGCTACCCTACGGTTCATTGTTAAGCAGTCAACTGAATGGAATTTACAACTTTACACCAACTTCCTCGACTACGAAAAAGCATTCAACAGCGTGGATTGGAGAGTATTATGGAGCCTTTTACGACATTATGACGTACCCAAAAAGACAGTCAACATCATACGGATTTCCTATGACGGACTGCATTGTAAAATCCTGCATGTAGGTCAACTGATGAATTCATTCGAAGTGGAGACCGGTGTTAGACAAGGTTGCTTACTGTCGCCCTTCCTCTTCTTGCTGGTAGTTGACTGGATCATGAAGACTGCAACATCTCAAGGCAAACTCAGAATACAGTGGTCAACATCGATGGAACTAAATGACTTAGACTTTGCAGATGATTTAGCTCTCCTATAACACACACAGCAACTAATGCAGATGAAAACGGACAAGGTAGCAGCAGCCTCGGCATCCACTAGTCGGCTTCAAAATACACAAAGGGAAAAGCAAGATCCTCCGATTCAAAACAATTAACACTAACCCAATTTCACTTGGTGGAGAAATTCTGGAAGATGTAGAAACCTTTACATACTTGGGCAACATCATTGATAAACAAGGAGGGTTTGATGCAGATGTGAAGGCGCGGACTGGAAAGGCAAGAGCAGCATTTTTACAACTGAAAAACATCTGGAACTCAAACCAACAGTCAGCCAACATTAAAGTTAGAATTTTCAATACAAATGTGAAGACACTTCTGTTGTATGGAGCTGAAACTTGGAGAATGACGAAAAGCATCTTTCATAAAATACAAGTATTTATGAACAATTGTCTACGTAGGATACTTCGGACCTGCTGGCCAGATACCATCAACAATAACCTCCTATGGCAGAGGAAAAATCAACTTCCAGTAGAGGAAGAAATTAGGAAAAGACGCTGGAGGTGGATAGGACACACACTGCAGAAACCACCAAATTGTGTCACAAGACAAGCATTAACATGAAACCCTGGAGGTCAAAGGAAAAGGGGGAGACCCAAGAATACACTGCGTCGGGAACTGAAGTCAGACATGAAGAGACTGAAGTGCACTTGGGAAGGACTGGAAAGGAAAGCTCAGGACAGAGTTGGTTGGAGAATACTGGTCGGAGGCCTATGCTGTATATGAGGTAACAGGCATTGATTGATTGATTGTAATACATATTGGTTAACCACCGAGTGTTAACAAGAGCTTCATAATCAGCTAAGTTTTACTCATGCTTGAAGACACACGAGTACCAGCCACTGGGTTCAAAACTTTCTTCTCATCGGCCGTATTCACTAACCTAAAAAACGCCGTGGTTCACGCAATATCGGGTCACTTAGAGTAAAAGCTATATAATAAATAAATGAATTTAATAAACTATTTCATCATCTGAATGCGCTAGTTGATAATCAGGCACGAGAAAAATTAATTAACTCATTCGTCTTGGAAATAAAGACTGATAGTTTGTATGAAGTAATTTCTGTCATATCCATGTACACAGATTAGATGTTGACGATTAAAAATGTAAAAGCCAATTAAAGTCATTTTCATAGGTGGTCAAAGCATCATTCGACTGGTTGAATTATTAACAAGCACTAAGACTACTTATTTTAGAGTTTCAAAATATATTGATGAACATTGTAAATACACAAAACCAAGACCGAATAGACGGAATGATAATGAAATTAGCATGCAATTATTAGTCTGAAGTTGTGTTCACTGTTTCTCATGTTCAATGTGTATGTCTTATCCACTATATTCAGTCATGTTTCCATTCAGATGACAGCATACTTCATGTTAATAATTTCATTTCGAGCCATAGCAGTTATATTTTTCACTTGGTATATACTACACTGGGCATGTCCATGATAGAGGGATGACGATAAGCAAAGCTTCCGAAGATGGAATCTTAAATGGCGATTTCGTTTTAAAACACAGAACTTACTTGATGAATACATAGAAGAAATGATTGGAATTTCTGGATACAATACGAATTAATGAGCATTGAAGACATTACAAAACACTTTAGCTGATGTTAACACGTTTTATTTAAGATACGTGGATAACACTTTTTGTTATCAATTGTTGTCAAAGAGAATTTCGAATTGCCAATTTTTGTTACTGAGTTATGAGATTGTGATAATATCTATTCACCACTACTCCCCTTTGAATATTGCTTACACATAACCTTCAGTTATGAACCTTTTCTCTTTAGTAAAATGCCCGGTGTGCTAAATTATTTTCTCAGGTATCACCAAATTATCATTAGCAGGCAGTCACTATTTAACTACTTATTTGTAATCATTTAACCGTTTGTTACTATCGTTACACCAGAAAATTCGTACATTAATGTCAACATTTGTAATATTTCATTAGGTTACGTAACTGTATTTACATATCTATTGCATCATGTAAATATATGTGTCAACAACAATTTTCAGCCAAACTTCCTCGGTTAAAGCAAACTTAAACCATTTCAGAACTTCGTTTTTGAAATATTATAGATTGTAAGCAGCAGTAGAGGATCTAAACAAAATGAAATGTATTTTGTTTGAATGTTCGTTGTTGATATGCTCGAACACCTGCTTCAATAATATCACACTTTGTCATACATACATAGTCGTCGCGCCGATCAAATCTAACTATTTGGTTTGGTTATCACAAGCTACTTTCCGCTGTCAAATTATCTTGAATATCCTATTTGGGTTCACTTAAAATAAAGTGTCATTTATTAACTTTCTTTAGATGGTTTGATTAGTTTTAAATAACTTTTCATAACCAACTATCATATCCTAACTTGTTCCTGTCAAACAGTATGAAGTCACCAGAATACACCGGATCTAGGTTTATTATGATTCAGAACAGCAAGTCTGACCTCCAATCCTGGGGTGATTGATTTTCCAAGTAACATACAAACCAGTGTCACTTAGATTTATATTCTGAGACTTCATCCCAGAGTTATTCAGACACCAAGTGATCTCATATTGGACGGATATATTACATGAATTAATCACTGTGTTTTGACCAATGCTATATTTATCTATTCTGCTTAATGACGAGTGACTTCTATTGACCATATTATGATTCTGTAACCTGAACAAGTGACGAGGTAGTCAGAACAATACAATCGGCGCTAATAAGTGGACAAGTAGTCCACTACTTAATAACTACAATCTTGATTGAACTACTGATGCATTGTACTATAGAGTCAAACCATAATTCATTGATCCCTAAAAACACTCCTGTTTTAGTCTCGATTTGGAATCTCTAAGGAATGCCTACCAACAACTTTCAGAGTAACTAAATTTCATTAACTTTATTTCTCGTGATAACCACTGTTTATCACAATGATGGTTATCTACAGTTAACTTTGGATGGTGATCACTTAAAACATAAACTTTATGAATTCAATCTTGTATGAAGTTTTATATAATTAATGCTAATAAGTCTGAAGCTAAAATGAAATAGTTATTGATTACTTCGTGATGTTCAATAGTATCTCAGCCTATATCAATTGCTAAAGTAAACTAACCTTTGAAAAGATTAGAACTTTCATTATTATTACTATTAACGTCATCACCATCAAAATAACCTTCATCATCTGTCATATTTATATAACATGACAATAACATGGTCAGCTAAATCTTATTTAGTTGAAATGGAAAACGTGAAGAGCTCTAATTAGACTGTCATGGTTGGGTCTTGTGATTATAAAAGAAATACCAATTATTCCATCAATTACATGATATACTATTTATTAAAACCATAAAATATTCCTATTCCTTAAGACATGTTCTTCTCCCCCTTTTTCATTACATATCATGAATATTTCTAAAGGAGAAATTTGTATACAAAAATATACCAACATCATCAAGCATACAGATGCATTAGGCCACATCCACGCACCATGATTATGTTAGATGTCATGTGATGAATTTCATGGATTATGTAACATCTGTAGATTTCAGGTAGATAAATAAATGAAATAACTCATAATAAATGTATGCTTCATATAAATACATGAATGAATCTATAAACTGTTAAGAATAACACATCGTAAAATATCTTATATACATCAATCTAACATGTGTTGTTTAGATGTTTGTGAAATCTGCAATGTTAGTTTGTTGTTTCATTATAGTTTGTAATGTAGTGCATCCTCATCGACATATATTACAAATTGAATGTCACAGATTGATGTTGGTAGGGTGCCACTGAAAATCAGGGAGGCACATGACAGTTTTTTTGTCCTAGTATGGGAGTCTTTAAAAGTGTGTGCCCCGGATTCTGCCCCAGATGCTTCAGGTTGGCGGACATCTAGCCCTTTGTACCACTGGGCTGGCATCCACTGGTAGAATTCCAACTTCCATCAATTTCTGATATATAGCTCGACGACCATCATGTAATACAGATGTTAAATCATGACCTACTTCACTGAGCTATATTGGTCGGCGGAGAAATATGTTTGGAGAATATTAAATGTGAATAAACAAAATATGGCATCACCTTGTTAAGTCACTGAGTGTTTCAGTCTGAGCCATGATTGTAAATGCAGACAACCTAATGGAAATTCGATGTATGGGATAAGTGAGTTAGTCAGTTCTATACAATACTGCAATCGGCAATATATATATATATATATATATATATATATATATATATATGTCAAGTGAAGTGTTGTATAGAACTAACTCACCTATGATAGTTTGTAACTTTTTAATTAATTCAAGTTTCAAGACATATTCTTTCTTAATTAACAACATGACAAAACATAACTGTGAACATAAGAATCGAGGTTCGTTATTCAACTGATTATAAGTAGAGTGAACTCATCAAGTTGAGTTACTGTAAAGTGGTTCATACAGAGTATATTATTGTTTCATTTCATAAATAATGAGTTGTTTAAATGAAATAAGAACAACACATGGAAGTGAACAATATCGTTTCCGATCTTCATTAAGCTCTACTCTATTGTTCAATAATATTCATATGCAACTATGAAAAATGTTTAATCAATTAAGGGTGCAATAAAAACAACAGCTTCAATAAATATTCCAATACAGGAGGTTGATTGAAACAGGCGAAAAATAAATTTCATTAGAAGTCGTTATAATGACGATTAAAGACGTCCCGCTCCCCATAATTGAACCCTTCAGCTTAGAGAATATAGTATAACCAAAATCATCCTTTTGAGCTATAAATTTTCTGTACTATCTCAAAATAATAATCGCAAAACCTAATTACGTAACAGGAATTGTACAAGTTAACAGTTCCAATAAAACATGTAGTGAAAACAATAAACAAAAGGTGGATGACGGAAAATAACCCAAAAATTATACAGAATTCAAGAAATCATTTGTTAATTGTTATTTATCCGAAGAAGAGACAAGAGTGTCAGATATTTTCTCTAGATGCATAAACTAGAGTTATAAGTTCGAATACCTGATGATTCTGATGTGTGTAGTAGGTAGATTCGGACCCCGTTAAGATGCTGTGGTGGTATACGGTGGGTTATTTTAAATGATTCAATTCTCTCAATTACATGACTACTATCTATCCGATTAGTTAAGGTGGAGTTGCGTGTAGACTATGTTTGGACTTTTCTAAACTGAAATAAAACTATTGGTTAGTATCATGTTGAAATCATAACTTCTGTGCATGTAAATATAGACTTCAATTAATAAATATCCTAAGTACTGAAATAAATCTAATTTTTTTATTGACATTTGAATAGGAATGAACGTCATATAGTTGAATACTGAATAGAGTTAAATATCTACTGATTCCTTAGAGTAATTATCTTACCATATCTCTATTAGGCTGCTGATTCTGTAATCTAAAGCCAGATTTTTTATTATGCAACTTGAATTTCCTGAAAGAGCTACAATTTCTCACTGATGAAGAGAAACTTTTATTTAATGAAATTTTCTTTCTTCGAATGAAGTTAAATATGAGTTTAATTTATACTCTTCCACTGTATAGATAGTCAGTTAAAGTTTCTCTTTATTACAAATCAAGTTTATTTATACTGTGAATTACAGTAAATGTAGATCAAAAATTGAATTTATCTACATGTACGCGTGTTGACACAAACTTATTAACTCATAATGAACAGCTAAATGACCTCTGAAGCCGCTGCTGCTAACGCAAGATACAAGACAGCCGATATAGATGTAACACTTATTTTGAACCTAGAACAGACTAATGGGATCTGCTCCTACATTCTATATAAATTGATCACGTAGAAAATGATTGATTGGATCGGAGTCGATGTGGCTCAGCTTGCCCTGAGATAGAATGACAGAACAAAATACCAATAAATAGGAGACAAAACAAAGTTTATTGAGTATGAACAACAACTCTTATATAACACATTCTGAATCAACCAGTAATATGAAATACACTAAGGACTAAACTGGGTGGGAGGAAGTTTCATACAGAATACGGGATAATAAGTTCACAGTAAAATTACAATAACTCGAAAAGAAAAATACATATGACAATTAATAATGACTCTATGAAAAGCCTACAACTTAAGCAATACAAACATCATAGGTACTAAATGATTAACGGATGCTACTTTGCAGTAAAAGTCCCGATATCATGAAGAATAAACTTCATAGGTAATTCCCGACTCTTTGTCCAGATATTACAGACGGTATCTAATCAATAAAGTTGAAATCAAATGGGTTTTCCATTATATTTGTTTTGATTTAATTTGAAAATGAGCAAACACAATATGAATACACTTATTTCTTTCTACGATGTTATTAATATATGCAAAACTACATCAATATCCAGTTTGTATTTGAAAGTGCCTATATCGTCTTGTTGATGTTAGTATATGTGCAACCAACTCAACTACTCAGTTTTTACTATTTTTAGAATTAGACTCATCATCCTTTATGCATGTAGTACAAGACATTTAAAAGGGTCCAGACGGATTTTGCACGTATCTTTTCAGTAGTAGTATTAGTTATAAGGATGATAATAATAATAGTTTTCTCTGCCGGTTAGTACAAATGTAAACATAAACTTTGTCTGCCTCTTCCCCCAGCCCAACTCAATAAAGTATAAGTTAAAATACAGACAATTAAATATGTATGTACTTTTATTCATGTCTAGCCTTTAAGGTATACTAGTAATAGTAACCCTATATATATACATGACGGAGAAAATGGCATATTTATGAATCAGAGTATAATCTAGCGGTGAATTATGTAAACATCACAGATAAGTGAATATGGTGACTTTGTTGTCTAATATGTTGTTAAGCCATTCAGATGTATTCAGTAGAGAATGCCTGAATTTCAGTTAGCGTAGATTTTAATTACACTTGAATTATCGGGTAATATGCTAGATAATCGACAGGTTAATATGACTTACTTTTTATAAAGTATAGATGTGTCGAAATAGTCGACAGGCAATTCTAGACACAGGTTTCGTGCTACATGGCACTCATAGAAGAGTTACATAGATGTCATCAAGATTAAAGTGATTTTTAATCTGCAGATGGGTGACGATTGATCAGAGTGGCCTGTTTTTCAAAAAAAAATTAGACAAGAATGACAACAAACCAAGTATTTTAGAACTGACAATGTCGAATTAAATCTATAAGTGAATGGCAAATAATTAATTACGATAACCTTTTTTCGAAACTAAAGGATAACTAATTCAGCATAATTACTTAGTATTCGTTACTAATTAACTGTGGTTGGGATACCTTTAATAACCAATTGTTTTGTACTAGAATGAAACTCCAAATCAATTCACCCTTAGGATCCTTCAATGGACTTATCCACCATCTGGAAATTAAACTAATCTTTACATAATTTTTACATTAAAATTGTATCAGGAGGGAATAAAGAGTATCCCTTAAACAATGATATTTATTAACCCATGAGATAATAGTCCTTATCAGATTCATTTGAGCAAATAACAACAAACATCTGTAGCTCAGTAATGCCATAAACAGTAGTAATAAAAGTAGTAGCTGATATTGTTTCAGTAGTGGTAGTTAACAATAATTAAGTTGAAATTTAATTTTTAAGATTTAAATATTCCACCGGAAGTTAATTTATTGAATTCTACATGAATGTAAAAGAATGTCAAAACCTTCGGCTACATAATCACAGTGTTAAAATGAATGAAGGGTAATTATAGTAAATGATTTAATTATGGTTAATTAGTTAGTTGATCAAGTGAAAATATATTGAGTGTAAATGTGTAGATTAAAATTTTAATCAAATCAACTTTTATGGATTACACACAGTACATTAAAAAAGATGACTAGTATTAGGATGAATTTGTATATTCCCATTGATTTGTTATAGACTGAAGCTGGTCAATCACAGTTGCTATATGTGAATCCTGAGCGTATTGCCTCGATATAGCGATTATTCACAATTATCATTTAATTTGTATTGTGACTGGCAAGTGTAATCTAAAACGCGCGTTTCGTCCTATTTGGGACTCATCGGCTGAATGTGCCTGCATCCCAATGTTGATGTTCACAGTGGGATTCGAACTTAGTCCGGTTCGTGTCATACGCCACCGCGTACACCACTAGACTACTGAGTCCAGACAGTCAGGTTTGTGCAATGGGCGAATCGGTAGTAGGGTGAATTTGTATATTCCCATTGATTTGTTATAGACTGAAGCCGATGAGTCCCAAATAGGACGAAACGCGCGTCCTGGATTTCACTTGCCAGTCACAATACAAATTAAATGACTAGTATTGTTTTATTTATGTTGTAGTACATTGGATGAAGGATAGTATGGTTCAATGTTCACTATATTGTGAAGACACAAGAAATGGAGTATAATTCACAGTAGCTGTTGTCCAAACGGGCACATCAAAGAATTGGTTATAACACTAATTCACAAGTATGGTAGTGTAGATAAACTAGATGAATAACTAATTAAAGTCAAAATATTCTCAAAAGTAACTACAGTCCACAGACGTTCATAGACGAATATGAAAGACTTGAGAAACACTATGAATTGACAATCAAGAAGAAAACTTACATTCCTCTTACTTCCATTTAAAGATGACGACACACCAGTAACAATCAACCCAATACTCAAAACCGTATTAACCACAATATACCCCACAACAATGCTCATCGTCGCACACAATGCAGTATCATATTTAACACAATCGAACATTCATACGTACACACTTCATTTTACCACCAACCACATTTCATAAATTACGTATATCTACTAAAGCAGTTACGTCACTAGAGTTTAAAAAAATTGCCTTTTTCTGATCTTATGAACACATCCAAATAGATTTCTGATTAAATGTATCAACCACCTTCAATGCTCTCATTTCAAAACATCCCCTTGAAACTGAACATCACATTGGTGCTTTGAAATATCCCAAAGCGATTAATAGACAACTAAGTTCTACTCTTAAAATTTTCTGAAACGACAACAATCAGAATGTTGAAATAGGATTTCTGTGTTCGAGTGAATCAGTGGTTGGAGTATCTCTTCCATGGTAACAGTAGCTTTATTCTATTACACAACTGCATTGTTTGTTACATTCACTCATTCCAAGTGCATTTCTTTAATCTCTTCCAATTTCACAATCTCACTTCGCAGACTGACTGATAGTGACTAACTTTAATCTTTCTCATTCAGTAGTAACTTGTATTTGACTTCCCCGTTATGTAATTAGTTAAGATCTGCAAATATAATTTTTGGTCTTTTCATGTTGTTCTTGGAATTCCACTTATAAATAATATCCTTTGTTATTGGCTTCTATTAATTTCATTTGTAACTTTTAACTGTCATCATGATTTCGTACATGGAGTTACAGTCATTAACTGATTGATGATTTCGCTCACGTACTTATTTTTAATCAACCTCAATATATTGATATGTTAGATTTCTATTGTAAAACATTGTATGTAGTAGCTGATGATGACCTAACGAATTAAACTGAATTCATGTTGTTCCCTTAAAATGTTTATCCATTTTACCTTCAAGTTTATAAAAGGAGCCAACTTTATGAAATATCCCTATTGCGTTACTTTCTTTGAAAAGGGAAAAAACGCGAATATAACACAATCAATTATATCTAGTCTTTGGTGCTTTGTTAATAGCATCGTCCTAGAATGCTCTTCAGCAATATGCAGTGTATCAACGGTATTTTTATTAATTCATTCATATTTTTTTCTATATGTGATATACAATGCTAACGCATACTAGTAATATGCTTCAGCTGAATTCTTTTTTTCATTCTCAACTTATTTTATCATTATAACTATGAAATGTTGTTTAATTCAGGCAGTAGAGGAGAATCGAACAGGAGTAACTGGATTCATCTTATCTGATCAAATATGTTATTTACATGCTTTACATTCATTTTAGTAAATGTAATATCATCAATGGTAGTATCTTCATATTCATATGTTTTGTTATCAAACGTACTCTTTAAATAAATGATTGTTCAAATCCATTAATGACTAGTAACTGTTTAGTGTACTGATATTTTATGTCAGTGTGAGACCTGATTAAAATATCTACTCTTTATATAACTCAGGATATAGCCCAGATATATTCACGTACTGTGTTAAGAAGTTACTGCATACTTATTTCAGTTAAACAATAATGGTAACATTAAGTTGTTCACCTAATGTTATCACTCTATGATAAAACGTTTTCTTATATTGAAATTGCTTTTAACAATCGTTATAACCTATTTATACGGTAACATATAAAATCTCTGTATGTATCGATATTATCTTTACTTGAAATGAAATTTTCCAGTGATCAGATGGTATGCGATCAGCTGATGTATAGACGCGCAACCAACAGAAACAACAGTTTATTATAACACAATGTCTTATGTTAGTTATTTGGTGTTATTATGGTTTCAATCATTTATTCTACATCAATAAACTTATTGTTTAAAGTAATGTAATGCAATCAGCTGATATACCCCTGGATGTTTTAATTGTGATTTAATTCGAAAATGCAATGACCTACATACATCACATGACATCATTTACCTAAGCAAAATTCAAAAATTTAATAAAACTAATTTTTTTTATTTTATTCATACAATCACATTTTACACCAAAATAACTAATACTTGATTAACGAATATTTTGTGATATTTGTAAATTTTATCATCTGATCCATCGAACGTTTGAAATACGTATTAACGTAGACTAAATACACTTGATTATGGTTGAGTGGAAGTTGTAATATGGAATTCAAGATATGAGATTTAACAATTAGATATACTTTGATCATGGTGTTAATGTTCATACGGGAATTTGTTATGTCTCGAACTTGATGCTTGACTAATCGCAGACTACCTTAGCATCCCCGAACGCTTGAACCCTCCTGGTCGCAAATCAAAAGACAGAAGACGCGTAGACAGGAACTTTATTCCAGTGAGATGGAGAGTAAGTTAGGTACAAAATATTCGTGTATTTATAGTTTTCTGAACAATAAAAATCAGTGTTATAATCCATCCAATCCGGATTAAAAAGTCTTAACTGTTACCCAATCAGAACGTGCCACTTCAAGATTTTGGAAGGTTCTATCGATAAGTGATTGGATAGAAGGTCTTCGGCTCCTTCAAGGGATCTGGAGGCTTCGTTGAGTTTTCTGGGAGCCATCCCAGCAGAATTCGAAATCAGTTCATTCGAGTCCAATGTCCCAGTACTATCAATTGAGTTAATGAATCTAGATAGCTTATTTTCTGATGTTGAATGAATTTAAACTCTTAATTGTGTAAAGTATTTAGCGTATTTATTGATAATGAGAATGTGAAGTATTTTTATTGATCTCAACAAAAATACAGTTATGGGAAAGTATAATGACTGAATAGAAACAGATTCAGAAACGGCTTTCAATAGAATCAGATGCTGAATGGCAATAGCGAATGAATGGAAATTCCTATTGTAAATAAAGTTAGGAACAATCCGTTAATCACCATAACACAATAACTTATCTCTGGAGTTTGAGGTGATTTCCTAAAAATTCGATTTCAAGTTAGAATAGCGACACTGTAATCCAGGTGCATGTAAATCATTAGTCTTGAATATGATGGAGTAAATGTTACTACTTTTATTACTGTCTTAAAATATAATTTACTTATAAATCAAAGCATTATCTTAGAATTTATTCAAATAGGTTCACTATTCCTATAGAGAATAACGAATAAGGAAAAAATATACGTCGGTATATCTTCTAATGAATGTTTCAGTATTCACTCATCATTAAATGATGATTGTTTATCTCAGTGACAAAATTTAACACTTTATTGATGAGAACAGATTCAATATTTTAATCATGACTGTACAGTTATTCGATTGTGCAGTAAACAATAACTGTTAAAACATATCATATAATATCTCAGTTCGATACCATTTACATTACATATTGGTGCTGGTAGGGTATCAATGAAAATCAGGGAGCACTGGACAATTGTTACGTCCTAGCGTAAAACTGTTTGGCAGTGTGCACCTTACATTCCGTCTTAGAGGCTTCAGGTTGGCGTACACCTAACCCACTACACCACTGGATCCGCATCCAGTGGTAGAATTCCCACTTCCATCAATTTGTAATTTTGAGGAAATCCACGCTAGAACGAAACGATTGTCAAGTAATCCCTGGTTTTGAATGGTACCCTCCCAACATTAATCTGTGACGTATTCAATCAAATAAAAATACCAGTCTCTATAAAAATAACCATCTTATTTTATTTATACTATGGTTAAAGTAGTATTAAATATTTGTAAATAAATTAATTGCATCTTGCATGAAGTAATATGTCAATAATACACCAAAAGATTTCTTACTAGAAGGATTCATGTATCCATTGCCTTCAGGTTTCTAGTGTTTGTGTAAGTAAAGTTGATGTACACTACAAAACTGCATAGTTCAAAAATCGATATAATTTTCTGTACAAAGAATTATCATGTGCTTACTTGTGGCCAACATCGAGAGAAAAGTCCAAAGTTCTAATTTGAAGCCATGATCAACAGATTTTAACCATGTTTGGTATAAGTTAAATACCACGGATAGTAATGTATGATGTTCGTGCTATGTCGTAAATAGGATAAGGTTAAAAATGCAAATTGTTGGATATAAACTCAGAGATAGGAATGTTAATGTGACCATGAGGTTTAAAGTCTTTTGTTATATCCCTAGACTAGCCTTGATTACGCACTAATTAGGGCAACATACTAAGATGATGTAACTATCTAGTCCATCTTAGTTTCCAGTAGAATTTTACCCGCGATTTAAAATTGCGATGAAACAACATGAAATATCCCCTATAAGTATGTACCGTAAAATTGAATGCAAAGAATAATTTTAATGTGAAGTCTATTTAAAATCTTAGCTAATTTGTTGTATGAAATTTTTAAATTAATAATTTTCATTAATATCGTCATTTTGAAAGTCGAGTCCTTCTCCCCTAATAGAAGACGACAGATGAATTTACTACAAATTGCTGAGTTTCCCAGCGACTTCCTTACAAAATAACAACAACTATAGATACCTTGTAAATTATAGAGCAATGAAAAGATATTTATTTAAGTTGGATTTTGACTGACAAGTGGAATCCAGGACGTGCGTTTTGTCCTATTCGGGACTCGTTGGTTGGATGTACCTGGATCCCAATGTTGGTGTTCACAGTGGGATTCAAACTCAGTCCGTTTTGTGTCGAACACCACCGCGCTCACCACTAGACTACTGAGCCCAAACAGTCACATTTGTGCAATGGGCAAATTGGTAGTAGGATGAATGTGTATATTCCCACTGCTTTGGCTGAGTTCGGATCCCACTGTGAAAATCAACATTGGGATCAAGGTAAATCCAACCGACTAGTCCCAAATAGGACGAAACGCGCGTCCTGGATTCCATTTGCCAGTCACAGTCCAACTTGAATGACACTTATGAATAATAGCTATATCGAGGCAATACGCTCAGGATGTACATATAGGAACAGAGACTGACCACCTTCAGTCTATAACTAATCAATGGGAATATTTAGAAATTCATTCGAATAGATATTTAGTTTAAATTTTTAAGTTTCTTATCATTACCCAGCTCCAGCTACACAAGGAGGTTTCAGTCTATGACCTTCAGAACACGCAATATTGTTCCATTTACTTCGGCTAATGATTTAGAATCTAGTAATTTGTATGTCAAGATTTAAACAATCCAAATGTGTAGTTTACATAAACATTCGTTCAAAAAGAAACCACCTCTTTAACAGTAATAGCGCTCCACATATACAGAAGACATTCATGTTTGAAAAATCTTCGTGCAATTATTATCAATAATTATCACCAGTAATTATTGACATCATTCTTGATACAATGTAGTTATTTGTAATACCTGGAATCTTTGAGTTCATTTCCATGCACTCTGATGTCAATCATTAATAAACTAGAGTAAAACAACAATTATCCATTGCTTCCTTTTATTCAACAGTTTTTTGATAGTACACTATTCTCACTTTATGCTAAAAGAAAATTGTTCATTAATTAATATAATGATCTTTATGAGATACCCTTTAACAATTTGAGCAAATCTTTACCTTAAACGCACTATGATCAAGATACGTACAGATAATAGAATAGAATTATTGATTTTTTAGACTATGAAATAGCTTGCAAACTACATGTGAAATATATTTTTCCTGAGTGTTCTGATATTCCAAGGACAAGATCAAATGGTAAACAGCAAACTGAAAGTTATGGAGTATATATACTCTTTGATTATTTTCCCATTTTTTTCCAACATTATAAGTTAAATTTCCAATCATATTTACTAGAAGTTTGAAAGGAGGGTTTCGAGAAAATGTTGGCCTAATAAAGGCAATCAGTAAAATGATTCTCGTTATTCGATATGATACGATGTAGCTGAGTGATAACTACTTAAGGAACTGGATTCATTGTTACTACATTCAAGTTAAGCAAAAATAAGTACGCAAAACAGCTACCCAGCAACATAACTCCTTTGCATCAAATAAAATAATATGCCTATCAACAAATAATTAAACACTAGTATATCTCCTAAGCGATAGGCAGAAATCAGTTTTGGAGATCATTTACCCTTCAATGAATTAAAACTCTACTCATCGAGTTGCTTCAGTGCTGTGAAATATCTGTTTTTGTTGCTGTTTAGGTGCTACTGTTAAGCAGGTTATATCATTTGGACGAAGCCAGCTTTTTCGAAATGCATACCCATACTACCAAAACTAAAATACGAATAAGTCGGTCAGTAGATTACGTCTAATTACGCTGCTTGACCAGAATTATATTTTGAATTCGTCCATTTGGTCATATAATTTAAATCAAACGGAGGATAAAAACATCTATCCATATCGGAGAAGAAGCATATTTATCAAGGCTCAAATCCTTTTTCTTTTGTTCATTGCATCTAGCAAGAACTTAAATCAAAAACATTAATTAAAATAACATTTGATATGACATTGTTAAATGATTTAACCAAACTATAGTAATTCTCGAAGCTTGTTCAAGTGTCAGTTAGGATTCACTAGTGCTGTATACCTCTCACTTTTGAAGAACTGATATGTCTCACGAAATTACCATCGAGTATTAAACTGACCTTTTATATGAATGAATTGTTACATTATAAATGGTCACTTAATTGTACTCAATAATATTTCATCTACTGCTTCAATGATGATCGTATTTTCCCAGATAAGATTAAATTAGTACCTTTAATCTAAGTGTTAAGGACATGATGATGAACTTTAGAGGCCAGAAACATTGCATATAAGTTAATCCAGTGATTTGGACGAGACCAATTTTAACTTGAATGTACCTTGATAGATAACTGAAAAGAAATTCCATCATTCGACTTAAGTAACATAAGCGCTTTATCCACTAAATCATAAGCTTTCTTAAAAAATATTCTAGAGAATTCATTCCGATTAGTTCATGTGAAATTAGAATGACAACAATCAGGGGAATCTATGACTTAAAGATGACAATGAAATAGGTGAATTGCACAGCTGACCATTATGTGTGAACAATGAAATTAGTAATAAGAGGACAAGTATAAGAGTAGCAGTACTATGAACATCAGCATAAATACATATTTTGGCATAAGATGGTATGAGTAGCGATAACCTTAATAAACAGAACGTGAAAAAACAAACTTGTGAAGGTAATCATAATATAATAAAAATAATAACAATAACCCTGTCGTTTATATTTGTAACAGAATAAACTTGATTAGGCACCATTAAAAACCACGGGTCAGTGGGTTTCCTTATGCACATACTCCTCAGTAGCAGCCTCTACTCCACTGTGGAGTTTAACTCATTCATCTGCATTAATGAGTCTGAGTTCAGTTGTAGAATTCCCACTTCAACTAATTTGTGACAAATAGTGATTATCAGTCAGTACCTCATCATGTATGATAAAATTCGTTAAGATTAGAAAGTAAGTAACCACTTCAATTACATAAGGAATAGAGAAGAGGCATGAAAGAGGTTAGTGATAACAAGCAATCTGAGCAAATTGTTTACATAGTCATCTCGGGACATAAAAAGACAGACATATTACAAATGTCTGTTGAAGACATAAATTCGGGTTGTTAACTCTGATCTCTATAACTTCTACTTCTAGGATACGAGATGAAAATCAAACCACAATGCTTGAAGGTATATAACATATCTTCTTAAATGCCTTAGTCCAATCTAAATACTTGCACAATATTTAGCATACGTGACAAAGTAAAACTGCCTAGCATGATAGTAGACTTTGATTGACTCATCAATTAAGTTGTCTGTTAGTAACCTTAAAGTAACTTCCTCCTGAGGAAAGGCGGAAACTATAGATCCATATAAATGAGGCTAAGTCACGTAACTTGTCATTTAGTGAAGTAATTACCAAGGGTCTGCTAAACAATAACAAACAGAGATCTGCTTCATGAAATGCTCTTTTAACGGTTCTACCTAGTCCATCGTTTAGTGCGTCACTAGTTATATCGCTTTCTTCCCCCCCCTATTGAATTGTAGGTCAACAAGGAGAGATTCGTTCCTAAGTGTCCATGTTCCTGATTTCCTTTTCACTGTAAACACAGGATTTTTCAGAAAACTCTATACGTAACCTGTTTCCATTAAAATTCTCTACTAGGTTGGGTTGTGGATAGAAAGGATATAAATTCATTCAAGTTATATATATTTTCCCGCTGCACTTAACTTCCCAATCACAATCCAATCTAGTATATACTTCTGAACTATCGTTGTATCGAAACAGTCGGCTCAGGATGCCCATATAACGATAGAGAGTGAGTAAATTAAATTAATTATAAATCTATGCAAAGATACTAATACCTCTAAATTACGTATCAGTGCAGTTTTTATTAGTACACATTTTAAACAATTTACAATTCTCAAATGGGTTTTGTGGAGAGCAGTTCACTAGTGACTAACTTCACTAGGTAATTATTGGAGTTACAGTGAAAAGACATGACCAGTGGAACTCAACTGTGTCGAGAGTGATGCAGTTATCCATCGATAGCAATGGATGAGGTCACTTATAAATTTACTGAATTAGAAATACCAACCGTTAGGAGCTAACTCAGTGGTTTAATGATAAAGTGTTTGCTACGGAGCTAAACGGTCCTAAGTTTGATCCACTGATGGGGTCGTAGATGCGCTCTGCTGAAGAGTTCTATGCTAGAACGAAACAATTGTTCAGTGCATCCTGGTGATTAATTTTTGTTTAATCTAGACCAATTCATAATATCAAATTAATAATTTATAAATGTGTATTATTGTAGATTTAGAATAAAAATAAACTTTTAGATTGAACATATCAGTTGTATTAAGCATGAACATTTATTGATTCATCTACATTACCAATGATCAATGTATCAATTGAATACATTTTATATTCTATTCATTAGTACCTAGTTGATAATGACGTAAATTGATAAAAAGAGAGAATTTGTACAATGGATAATCTGTGTATCACGTGAAAAAAATAAGATCTACACAGTTTAACTGATCACATTCAAGTTACAAAGAATGAAAATTTTCATCATCAACTGATGTTATCTGGAAAATAATAATAATAATAATAATAATAATAATAATAATAATAATAATAATAATAATAATAATAATGGTACTCATTTTACTGAATCTATTGCATTAAAGAATTCACTGAATAAAGTAATCAATAGAGCAAAACAAACTCACTTAACAATCTAGAAAATATTTATTCTAGTGATTATCTACTACTTGTATTCATTTGTAAATGTTTACCACTATGAATGATCTATGTAGATAAGTCTTTCGTGAATTGATTTGATACTTAAAATCTGTTAGTAGGTTCTTTGATAGACAAAGAAGAGTGGAATATATGAACTAATTTATTTGATTGATATATGGTTTCTTAGTTGTGTTAGTAAGTAATTTTACGAAACGTTATAAACATATTATGAAATCACTTATATACATGTGATCAATAGGTATAATTATGTAATAAAAACAAGAAACTTTATCGTAATAAATTAATAGATCTGTGAATCATGATGAATGACTAACTTCCGGAGCTGTTTTTCAGAAAATTACTTTTTTACATTTTAGTAGTATTTTCACAAGATTTTTTATTTCTGTTACATTTCCTTTGCTCTAACCTCCCATCTGATCTATTATCTGTTGCTGTGTCATTTTCCATTAATGAACTATAACTAATTGATTGTGTACATATAACCCCCCCCTCCCCAACAACCTCCAGTTCCCTTTCATTATTGGCCTTGTTCAGTATTGATAGTATTTTCCTGACTAATTAACTATATCGTCAGGTTTAATTTGCATGTAATGAAATGTTTGAAAATTAAATCGACTTTGGTGGCTAACTTAGGGATCTCGTGTCCTAACCGGGCTTGGGACTAGGAGAATCACGAAAGACCTAAAAGCATCCGTCAGTCAGTTGTACTGTTTATGGTTATCACATTGGTTTACGATAAATTGTATAAATAATTTGATTAACTGTTATCCGTGTTGGTTCGAGTTCATGATATTTCATAAACGTAAGTCATGTTTTTTGAGAAGTAATGTCCTTAAGTAGAATGAACTTGTATATGCCCATTGCACAAACGTGACTGTCTGGACTCAGTAGTCTAGTGGAGTACGCGGTGGCGTATGACACGAACCGGACTGAGTTCGAATCCCACTGTGAACACCAACATTGGGATCCAGGTACATCCAGCCGATGAGTCCCAAATAGGACGAAACGCGCGTCCTGGATTCCACTTGCCAGTCACAATACAAATTAAATGATAATGTCCTTAAGGTTTAAGATGGCTGTTATGTAGCTGTTAAGAATTAAAAAGTTGTAGATAGACCGTCTGTTATATCCCATGTGATTCATTCGAAACTTTAAAGTTTATTAGGTAGTATGACAGCTGATAACTATTAGTTGGTAATTTTAAACCACAGTTAGTTTATCGTACGATGAGATCAACACATAAAAACATACGTGTATAATTACCTTATTCCTGAATTGTCGGTTGTTGAAAGCCATAAATCCTCACCAAAACATTTACAAAATATTTCTTACAGTTACTTATAAACGTGCACACAATCATGTATAGTATCAGTTTCCCTTGTTATTCGAGAATTTATAAAGCTGTAACGGAAATTTCGGCTTGTAGTTAAAAACAGAGTTTGATAAAAATGGATGTTATATCTTTCGAAGATGCTAAACAAGATAGTCAATAAACGTTATCTGTAGACTTCACCATTCATGATTATCAATACAGAAGTCTAGCTTTTGAGGTTCATTAGTCAACTGAGTTTATGCAGGTTCATCAATAATAATATAATATATTCAATGGAAGATTTCTGAAAGCAAGTTTTCATAAATTTTTCTTTTGATGACTTCAAGTGACTATAGGTTATTGGATGCAAAAATAACGAACACTTTATTTCTTCTCTCAAAAAACATAGTTTTCACTTAATAGACAACTCGTTCATAAATCTCATTTGTCAGTGTTTATTCTCTCTATAAATATCTTTGAAGAAGGGTGGGTGGGTAGAGAATATTTTTGTCGCTAAATCCTCGTGTCAACTAGCCACTGTTCCAAAGTCTATATGGTCATAGTCATAGTACAAGTTCCATTTAATCGTCTTTCCACAGATAATTGAAAAGTTAGTTCATAATGTATGTTCATTTTCGATGTTACTAATTATTTAAAATACAAGTAATTTATAAATGCATGGCTAATTCAAGGTACCGGTTACAGGGAGTTTTTAACACTTACAATGAGTACCAACAAGTGAACAAGTTAATTACAAATTAAATTGAAGTTTAATATTATCATGACATTAAATTACTATATTTAATAAATATTGCACAATCATATTAGAACAATATAGATATCATTTTATTGAGTTCGTCACATCAGTCTGTGACTAAATGAATCAGGTAAACTTAATGTTCATCTCCACAAACCACTCCGATTCAGCTACAATAATCAGCTCACTAGTGGATGACTTCAGGATGCTCGTGAAGCTTTAGCACGAAGTCATGACTGATAGAGTTCATACTTGTGACAAATGTGACAATTATTACAATGACAATGAATGATCATCGTGTTATATCACGAATTGATGGAAGTGGGAATTCTACAATTGGATGCCAGCACAGAGGTGAAGAGGGTTAGGCGTTTGCCAACCTGAAAGCTATGGGGTGAAATTTAGAGTTGCGACTCCCGAGAAATCGCATACTAGGATAAAACAGCTGTCCAATGTTCCTCGGTTTCAGTAGCACACTAGCTACAATAATTTGTGATGAATTCAATTAACTAAACTTTATACCAATCTCTAAAAACCATCTCATTTCAATTATACTAATATCCTGTAAAATGTTTCGTTGTTTAATAAAAGTACTTTACAACGTGACTTGTTCACATTTTCGTCGAACACATTCCTACACTAATCTACCTTTCTTTGTTTGTTACCATTACAGGTGACTACTTACACATGCACACATAACTACTTATTTCTGTTAATACAACACATTATCACTACATGTAGAAGAAAAATGCTAAAACTACTAATTTTAATATTTACCAAAAATATTTCAGTTATCATAGTAACAAACTATTCACAAATATGAGACTAGTGGTTACCAAATAAAATACATTTTGGTTTAAATCAATAAAATACACTAATATTCAAAACGTTTTAGGAAAATAAAAACAAAACAATTTAACCGAAAAACATATTTGTTGATAAGTGAATGAAAATGTTCAAATGCAAACAGAGGGAATCTACTAGATTGACAGATATGATAATGCTGATATCACGAATTAATCTGAACCAGACAACCATTGATCACCTGGAAGCACTGGACAGCTGTTTCGTCCCAGTATGGGACTCCTCAGCAGTGTGCATCTATGACCCTATTGGGGATCGAACCTAGGACCCTCTGGCTCCGCGACGAGCGCTTTACCATTGGACCACTGAGCCGGCTCCTAATGGCTGATATTTCTAATTCATTCAATTCGTGTTACGTTCGTGCGACCTCATCCATTGTCATCGGTGAGTTACTGCCTCGCACTGCTGAGGAGTCCCATACTAGGACGAAACGGCTGTCCAGTGCTTCCAGCTGATTAATGGTTGTCTGGTTCAGATCAATTCGTGATATCAGCATTAACAAAATTAACTATCTCCACAACAACCCCCTTAATTGACAGATATGAGTTGGAAAAATTATTAAGGATGATTCCTGCAACAACTTTAAACAACTTAAAGAGTACTACATTTGTTCAAAGAGAAATTTATCATAATACTGTGTCTTTGTTTCTATACAGTATAACAGTTGATAATAGTAAGTTGTGTTCTTTCTATTATTTGTGAAGAGATTGTGAACAACTAGTTGAATAGAATAAGATAAATTCATGACAATAAAATGAAGAAATGTTCCTTTTCAATTAGTTTCTCATTAGGACTTCACAATAGTATCTGTATATGTCACATAATACATAAAATGATATAAAACAAGTGTTAGTGCGTTATGTTATCATGTTGTCAATCAAACGTGTTTATGCAATAGATTGCAAATGTAAATAATTAAGAATTATGTGAACACTATGATTACTGTCAAAAATTGTGAGTGAATGAATGAATAGATTAATGGACGAATGAACTGGTGCAAATGACTACGAAGATGATGTACAAAAGAAACCAAATAAAAGGCCTAACTATATCTACCAACTATAACTGCTCAGATAAAATAATCAAAGATTTGAACCATCTGCAACTCCCTAAATGCCAAATGGTATCCTAGCAAATTCATCAACATATAGACGATAAAAAACTAGAACAAAACCAAAAATTATGACATTTCTAGTTGATTGAATTCGTCACAGATTGATGCTGGTAGGGTGCTGCTGACAACCGAGGGGGGGGTTAAACAGCTGTTACGTTATAGTATGGGACTCCTCAGTACTTAGTACTCTGAATTCCACCCCAAAGGCTTCAGGTCGACATCCAATTATAGAATTTTCACCTCTATTAATTTGTTATAATGCGATGACTACCTGTCATCATCAGTGACAACTGTCTCTCATAGGGTTAGGCATTCGTCATCCTGACGCTCCTTGGGCGGAATCGTGGGTGCCCACTGCTGAGGAGTCCCATACTAGGTCGAAACAATTGTTCGATACTCCCTATTCTTCAAAGGTACTTTACCAACACAAATCTGTGACGAATCAACTCTCCGCACATCTCTGAATCTCCATCAATCTCCGCAAATCATCTCAATTCATTTATGACATATTCCAAGCAACCAATATTCCTAAAACCTTAGTTCATAAATGATGATACCTGGTAAATGTTAACACTATGAATACGCAAATATCTACAAAAGACGTTTAATCCAACGAAATTTCTACAATCTCCTTTTAATTAAAAATGTCAATATAGACAGATTACTTGCATTCGCCATATTAGTGCATATTTATAAATTCAACTGCTCATCTGGAGCTAGTTGCATAGGGCTCACAATCCGGCAAGTCCGTCACCAAATTTTCAAACATCATCTTGATTGGTAAAAAGTTAGGGACAATTCAAGACGATTAAAAGTTCCATGTTTAGGTATGTAATAGACATTAGGCATAAAATAAACATCAACGATGCTTTCTATGTGATCTGTTATATTCCAAGCAATTTACCGCAAGGCTTACGCATACGTCTATTACATAAAGTAGAAGTCGTCTAGAAGAAATTCATACAACCAACCTCCATTACCTTAATCATCATTACAGCCGACATTGAAGTGAGTTACAAACTGTTTTATCAACTCATCCATCTTATTCCTCTTTTTTTACAATCGAAAGCTTCATATCTCTCACCGTGCCCATTTATTCTTACATAATTGTCCCATCCTTCTGTCCAAACTTTTTTAAGTATTATTTGAAGTCTTAGCAGCATTCCCAGTTCTTGTGATAGATATGATGTAATTCATCATCTTCGTAGCCATTTGTGTCAATTCTTCCGTTCATTAATTAAGAATTTTAAACACTAGTTATCCGATTCACAACTTCTGTTATTATTATGTTGAACACTAGTTATCAGTTTCATAAACACGTCTGATTGATAACATTATGGCGTAATGCACTAACACTTGTTTTGCATCACTCTGAATTGAAATAGTTTTTGTTTGTGAAAATTGGCTTTTTTAATTGATTGAATACGTTACAGATTGATGTTGGTAGGGTACCACTGAAAACCAGTGAGCACTGAACAGCACTGGGGTGCATACTGCTGAGGAGTTCCACGATAGGACGAAACAGCTGTCAAGTGCTCCCTGGTTTTTACTGATACCCTACTAACATCAATCTGTGACTTACTCAATCAATTATATCAATTTTTTATTGTATATTAGTGTAGACCCCTAATGGAAACTTGATGGAAAGTAACATTTCATTACTCTGTTGTCTTCTTACTGAGTGATCAAATGGAAATCATTTCATTATGTTGGTATCAACTCAACTGTTTTCAATATTTAATGAGAAAATACAAAAATTAGTTTAGTTGACAACTATGAAAACACATTATTGTCATGTAACAAAAAAAATTCGAATAAAGTTGGAAAACCAAATGAAACATTACTAACTGATGTCATAAGTAAAATGTTATCCTAGATCATTGAAGCATGGATGATTGAGAAATAAGTGAATGCCTAGTAATGAAGGAAGTTGGAGTAAGTTAAAGTAGAGTAAAACTCATTTAATACAATATAGAATAGTACGGAAATACGAGTACTGGAAAAATGATACAACAATGAAAATAAGAGAAATAGTCAAAGAAGGAGAGGGAAAGCCAAAAGATTATATTACAATGAAATAAAATACGCGTTACCAAGGCGATAACTGTTCCTTTGTGAACACAAACTCTTGATAGCCTAGGCGTAAACAAACTCCTGAAGACTGAAATTTGTCAGTTTCCTAATTATCCCGAAAACCTTCATGGTGTCAGTTTAATGCCTTATCTCTAATGGATGTCTGAAAACTACCCTACAGAATGTTTCTATGCAAACTGATGAAAAATATTTTGAACCATGCTTAAGATATGTAAGGCACACCCTTCTTTTTATTCTGTCAGTGTAACTACTTTGTCAGATACTTGTAAATTTTACAGACACAATAGGTGATAACATGGGATTGAACATGATGTTCTTTATATTATTATTATTAGCTTAGCCGCAAAGTAGGTTCTGCTTAGCACAGTAATATACTTTCAACTGATTGTCGTTAAAATACCATCACCCTTAAAGTTGAAATGGATGAGAGTGCCTTTCGAAGTGATTGTGGTTAGTGCTATCTTGCTTTCTTGCACGTCGATTAACCTTTATGATTAGCTGATGCCGAATTGGGATTTTTCATCACTCAATAATTCTTCTTTAACAATCGTTTCTCTTTGATAAAAGTGCTTTGATCAGGCCATTATAATTTTAATACAAACTATTTCAAGTAGTCTTTTGATTAATTAAACATTGAATAGTACAGCACAAATCTCATTTTACTCAAGGTTTTTCTAGGAAATGTATTATATAATGAATCTTACTTCATTAATGATACAAAACCTATTCCTAAATAATAATGTGATTATAAGTTCCATTTGCTGTATCAGTTGAGTTTAAACTCTAATTATAATTCTAAATCCTAAGTTGGCAACAAATTCATGACGGTAAAACTGTTTCTGCAATTACATCACTTTGTATCCAACGTTACGCCATGTTTTGTTCAATCTTACAGCACCCCTGAGCTTACTGCAGGTAACAGTATTTATTATACGGATTAATAATGACAATAAAATTGAGCAATTCTAGTCAAAACTAGGATTTTGCGCAAATTGATGTTGGGTAAACTGTTGCAAAAACCTACGCTTTTTATATATTTTCCCCAATGTTTTACACACTGTTTTCCTCAGCCTCATACAACTTAGCACTAACTTTTTCGGCTCACTGGGTTCGTTTCACCTTCAATGTAATTAAGACAGGAAGCTGGATTACCGGTATCCTTTCTGCCGATAGAAGTCTCTTTATTGATCTAACTTTCGTTTAAATATATTGACAAGTGGAGCTGAAACTACGTGTTGTGATGGTGGAATCTACTCGCCGACTATTCCCTATTATAAAACTTAATTCTTACCACGAAATCTGACACGAATTCATATTTTTAATATTAAAAGCATTATTTTGACTAAAATATCTAATCCGTAGCAAAGAATACTTATCCCAATTATAATAAGCTGTTTATAGCATACATTTTCAGCTTACATTAGCACATGAACCCATGTATCCGTCTACGATTAATCATTTTACACTGATCAATATTACTCAATGAATTTCATCATGTTTGTGTCAACATGTCATTGTAATTTCAATGTTCAATATAATCACTATGTATATGAATGTACACAAACACGTATCAAAATGTACTAATGAATTCATTCATGCAAGTTGTTCTTCAATTAAAAATTTAATTACTAATTACGAAAGAAATATGTCAAACGTTTCAGTGTAAAAACGTCATACCAAAAAAAGAAACACTAAGGTATTCATTACCTGCTGCGCTGTTCAAAATGACTCTGTTTCAACTAAGTAGTTGTGTATACATTCACTAGACCAACAGCTTCATTGTATGGTGTTACTTCGTTTTTAAGTATAGAAAAAAACATTTCATAAGTAGGATTGCGACCGACGAGTTGAATCTAGAAGGCGTGTTTTACCCTATCTGGGACTGGTCAACTGGTCAACCTGTAACCTAGAGTTGATGACCCAATCAACGCAGAAAATCAGTACGTTTCATCCCAGCTGACGAATTCCCAGTAGAAAAAAACATGCTACTTGGATTGAACTTTCCAGTAACAATCCAATTTAAATCATACTTTGAACTATCATTGTATTAAGGCAAATCCCTCTTAGGATGGAAATAAGATAACAGATACTAATCACTTATGAAATCATATCTAATCAAAACAAAGATGCAAACACGTTGAAACTAAAAATGTTTTTTTTTATTACGAATACAATAAAATACAATAAAATTGATTGCAATCATTTTACATTTCAAATTTTCACTCAACTCAATAATCATTAGGATATTTGGTATTTGGTTAAGAGTGGGTTTCAGACATGCGTTTCTTCTTATTTGTTATACAATAAGTATATGTACTTGAATTGAACATACAACGTTAATGTCTGCACTGAGATTAGGACCCAATACTGATTTCTTCAACGTCAAATGTGTTAGGATCAGGGACCTAAGTCTAAGATACTCATATTCGCATTATATATGTGGTAAATTGATGGAAGTGAGAATTCTAGCACTAGATACCGACTCAGTGGTGCAGACGTTCTTTAACCTGAAACCTCCGGGGCGGAATTCGGGGTGCGCGCTACTGAGGAGCGCCACACTAGAACGAAACGGCTGTCCCGTACTCCCTGATTTCCAATGATACTCTTACTAATACTAATTTGTGACGTATTCAATTAGCTACATATTTGTTTACTGAGTAAGAATGCTTGTTATCTCTATGGTTTTATTGGTATTAGAATAATCATATTAAGAAATGAAGTCATTTCAGAGATGAAATTTTTCATTTCGACTGACATCATATACTATAGCTGTACATTCATATATCTTGTCATTTTTACAAGATAATTGTTTACTGAAAAATAGATGTTGATTACATATTAGTTATTTAGAAATTGGAATCATGAAAAGAATAACATGACAGTTCTGCAATTATCCAAATGACAAAGAACTGTCCTACAATAAAGTGGAATTTAGAAACTGGAAAGATAAATAATAATTATCTATTCGATCGAGATGACAAACGATACCTTCCGATTATAATACTAATTGTGAAAAGATAATGGACTGTTCATTAAATTGAAGAAAACATCGATACAGATCAAAAATAATGACAAATAACTTAGGTTATACTGAAGATCAGGGTAGTTGCAGGGAAAAATGAGCTGCTTCTAGCACACAGATCGTAACACCCTTGTGATTCTTTTGATGCTTGAAATATCTAAATAACTTGTTATGTAATCGCCTTCTATTCTTCAGTAGACAAATATCTTGTGAAAATCGTTAGAAAAAAGATGTTCCTCGTGAAATTGTTTTTATATTTTTCTTAATTACAGTAATTAGATCCGAAAGTCTGAGGAGATACATTATAATAATTTCTAGCATGATATATAGTACTATAGTTTGATGGCTCTGATACTGTTGCTTACTTAATAAATATCTGATGTCTAAACTAACTATATAGACACGGAATATATTCTTCTTCTATATAGCTGTTTATTAATAACATTTAAAATTCATTTTAGTGACAAACATAGATATCAGCTGAATCACGTAAATTCTTGGTAATGGAGACTCTATGTATGTCAAACAAACTTTCAGAAACATTCCATTTAGATCAAAGTTCATTAAGCAGACATAGATCTGATTATCACAAACAACGTCATCAGAATTTGACTGAGTTAATGGTCACAAAATAATTAATGAAATGCGTACATCTACTTGAAGCAAGCATTGATGATGATGATGAACACGATATCCTTGTTGCACAAAATAACATGAAAGTCTATTAATCAAACTATTCTGCTCAGATGATGCAGCATTTTCGAAATCATTCACCTGAGTAAGTATTCGTCGTTATTCAAAAGCATTTAGCTACAAATAAGCATATAAATCTGACTACTGACTGATCAGGCATGAAAAATTTATTCTCGAGCTACTAACGGAATTCGAGAAATCCTTTGACTAACCATTACATACCATTTATTTCTGAATATCATAATAAAGTACAAAGTAATTAAATAAAAAAGTAGTATCTTATATGAAATGTTCATCGATCGGTTATTAGTGCTTTTCATTTTGATTTACATTCTATGTATTACTTAACCACTGTAAAAAATAACCGGTGATGTTTAGGTTAACTTATAACGAAAGGTTAGGTAAATTAAAACCCTTTACACAATTCTGTTACCTGTCAATCGATGACCCTAATTATCCTTTTTTAATTTCAGCAAGATTAGAAGAACTTAGAGGTTACAGAAAGCAAGTTTGAAGTTGAGAACAAACAGAATCCACTCCTCCTCTTCACTCAATGACCCGCTCAACAGAAGATTAGATCACTCGAAAAGAATTAACACAGGCTCCAGGGCCTTCTGTCCCTCAAAATACAAATTATGGGTCTGAATTCGAAATCCAAACAATAGTTATTCATATGCATATAATTCTCTTTATAATTCAGCAAGAATAAAGCGATCAAATGATACAACACACATATACATCTCTCTTCTGTTGAAATATGGCTACTAGTCTAAGTGATTTGACATTATATGTTCCCAAATTAGATAGTTGAAGATAATCAGTAAGGGAAATCTACTTAACCTGGATTTCGTGTTAGTCACTTGGTCGACAGTAAAGAGCATAAATGAACGAATACATAGTCTTTAGATGTACAGGATAATTCAAGCATTTTTAATTCTGATAATTGACTATACAACACCATTTTCTCGATAAGTTTAGTTAAATAGTCTTAAACTAGGATATTGTGTGTTATGTTTTAATTACGTTAAAATCGAAATCAATGTATTTCACTCATCATTAAATAGTACTGAAATGTAACATTATGTACTTTTCTAGTTTTATTGCGAATCAGTGACAGTGTGAAAAACTTGACACTCAAAAAAAACAAGATTTAAAACGATTCTATGTTGATTAAGGCAATATACGTATAAATTGACAATATGTAATATGTGAAACAGTGCGATCACTGATAGCCGCTATTAAACCTTCAGTTTCCTACTTTTAAAGAAATATAAGTTCGTATGAAGGCTATTATTTTACTATTAGCTTCATAAGCCTGTCACTAAGACATCATCATGAGGACATCAGTGAATAACTTCGAGAGTTAATTAAGTAGATTATAGTGATGATCCATAACCGTTTTAACAAAACATCGTCTGAAGTATTTGATCGTCACTGGAAATGAATAGTGCTATTGTAAATTGACTAAAGTTAGAAACGTAAATCATTGTATGCTGAATCAGTGTTCTGAGAGTTATGAGCACACAGTGATGGTGTAAATATTGTAATTTCAATCCCTGAGTATGTTGTGGATGCAGAATGCTGAGGCAGTTCATACTAGAACAAAACATCCAACTATTGCTGCATGGCTTTTAATGATTACATAACTAAAGTCATTTTATGATATGAAGAATGAAAATACATTATTAATTGATTGCCAATAAGTTGTAATTGAAGGTGTTACCTAACCATACGTGTATGGAGCTAATATATTAGTAATAAGCAAATAAATTACGTTTATACGTTTTTAGTAATGAGGCTTCCACACAGTAGTCATTCACAATGAATTTGAAATTAATTGTTCGTACATCTTTCTATCAATGTTTGAGTTGGATTGTGACTGGCAAGTAGGAATCAGGACACGCGTTTCGTCATATTTTGAGCTCATCAGCTGGATGTACCGGGATTCCACTGTTGATCTTCATACTGGAACTCGACCTCAGTTCGTTTTGCACCAAACGCCGCAGCCTTCACCAGTAGGCTACTGAGTCCAGACAGATATAGCGAAAGTTTACAAGTATTGTTTGAGCTGGAAATGCGCTTCATGGATTCCCCATGCCAGCTAGAATCCAACTCAAATAATACTTGTGAACCTTCGCTATATCGAGGCAATCCACAAAGGATGCATATATGGCCACAGTGAGTGATCAATTTCAGTCCACGTCAGACCAACAGAAGGATGCAAATACATTCTAATTAAACAAATATACTATTTACTTCACTGAAAATCATGATTTGAAAATCGAATGAAGCGCGTAAACCGTAGACAGATCGGTATCATTTGCAAATGAACTAGCTATTTCTTATTCATAGACATAATGACCAGAATAATGAATATTGTTTGAATGTTCACCTATTAATTTAAATTTAACCAAATATAATTGAATTACAACAGACTAGAGCGCTATCTTATTAAGTGAATCGGAAAAAGAATCATTTTCAAAGATTAGACTCTACTTTACAGCTTTGTACTACGAATGGTGATCATACAACAGTTAATCAATAGTGAGTTGGTTAACAGTATATTTAGTTGAGGTTTAGTTACAGCTGGCAAGAGGAACTCAGGATACACGTCTCATCCTATTCCACAACTGTTAACTTGATGTACATCTGTAGTGCATTGTTGATTTTCACCCATTGACTAGAATATTCTCCGTCCGCTTAAAATGTTTTTGAGTTATTAACAGACATTTCTACCCGTGAAATGAGGATATATAGATACAGTTTGTAATGTTCAAGACTGCAATAGATAAAACGACGAGTCACAAATAAGATAAAACGTGAATCCTACATTTCACTTATCAGCTCTAATCCAATTTTAATCACATTTATGACTTGAAACTATATTGTGCCGATCCGCTCAGGATGTACATAAGATAACAGAAACTAATCAATTCCAGTATTGAACATCGATGGGGAGAAACGAACTCTTTCAAATCATAGTGCTGATTAAAAATAATTGAACGAATAAGAAATGAGTTTGAATGTTAAAGTGAATAGACTAGCTAATCGGTCTTGTCAACACAATAAATGAGTTGTGACAGATCAATAAAAGTATTTAACGGAATTCTATTTTGTTTAGATGAGAACATGTGAAAATAGTTAATTCTGTTTAGATACGAAAACAAGACAATGGTGAATTAAAGACAGTACTGACGGAGACAAATCACTGACTACTAAATTGAAAATAATCTAACGGACGTCTCTACATAGGGGAATAACTTTATGTCAACAACTATGTAAAAGCCAAGAGGAACTGGACAAGAGTTTTGTTTTAATGTAATACGCCTTGTCAGTGCGGAATCATGATCCGACCAGGGATCAAATCCAGACAATTTATGCTTTACTGTTACCCATAGCATTTAGACCATTGCGTTGGTACACATTGACTTACACTATTAACTTCAGACTATTTGCAATATTACGCTACCAACAACTGTTTTTCATACTGGTTTGTAACAGCTGGTCGGTGTTTCTTGGTTTTCAGTAATTGTTATTGTGTTATTCTACAAAGTGAATAACCTTTCTGAATCAATAACAATATACATCATGATTTTATTTTCTATTACTTCCTTAAACATTTTACGAACAGCCAACCACGGGAGGTATGTCATTTGACTATACGTAATATTATTATATTAGTACTTACTTATCAGTGTGTATATAACACATGAAAAAAATGATGTCGATAATTCACCGCGTTTTAAAGAAATCCACATAAATAAATCATATGACTGGTAGAAATTAATCATAACAACGATTATATAATAGTAAACCACAAACCTATACTAATATCTTGATATCTATTGATGAAATTAGTGGTTATCTTAACTCAGAAGCTTTAGTTGTAACATAATGGCGTTTGAAGCGATTAGCGATGGGTCCAATTCTCAATATGAAAGTCAGCAATGGAATGCCAATGCATTCACTAAACAGTATCCTCATAAGACAAGACATATTTCCTAGATTCTACTAGTAGTTCTATACAGAATTAATCAGAAAGTTGTGATAATAATTGTTTGTCTTTCGACTAATTTTTTATGTAAATGTTATGACTGTAAATTTGAGAATCAAAACTAATGTGAGCTTAAGCAATGCCAGATAATGTCGCATTTCGGAGAGTTGTTTGAAATCTACAAATGTGAAAGTAATCGATCCGACTATTTTGAAGGCATTTTGCATTACATTCAGTCAATGAATTGAAATGGAACATTTCAAAATTTTCTACATCAATCAACCAATTATTAAATGTAGTTCCTGTGCATAGTAGTAGATAGTTTATCGTCATATTTCTTATTTACTTTCACTTTGTTAGCTAAAATATCGTTTAGTAAAACTTCCAGGAATAAATTTTCAGTTATTGTATGACGATTAAATTTCTAAACACGTTTACTTGATTATGTGGGGCAAGATGGAGGGTTAGTTATACAAATCCCTTCCCAGAAATATGCAGTCTCTTATTGTCTATTAATTTTATGATTTTAATTTTCACTGAGCTTATTTTGCTTTATACTATTCATTGGTCTCATGTATTCTTCTAACTTCTTCAATTTTATTAAATGGAAATTTAATTCTCAGATGGTAGAAAAGATTGGTATATCCTGAGGATACTTTTGGTTAAGTTCATTGAACTGGATGGTTTGATTACACTATGATATTGAACAGAAGAAGAACAAGAGAAGACCAGAGAGTTTTCAAAAGCTTGTTACACAGGTTATGCGATAATCAGTTAGCCAATTAGAAAAATAATAAATAACAATAATGCTACAAAGCAGGTCAAGAGAGGAAATGGACTAAAATAATTGTACAGATAATAATAGAACAAGTGCTATCAACAGCCAATCAGATTAATGGTCGAAAGAACAACTTAATGGTTATTGTTTGAGTTGGATTGCGACTGGCGAGCGGAATTCACGAATTGTTTTGTCCTACTTTGGGCTCACCAGCTAGGCGTACCTGTATCTGAGTATTGATGTCTGCTCGAGTTCAGCTCGTTTTGTACCAAACACCACCGCTTTCACCACTGGACAGCAGAGATTGATCAATTTTAAGCTTATATGGCTCACTTCTGTCAGGCGTTTCAACCGATAATGTCGACGGAACGAGAATAAAAGACCAACACTTAGACAAACTAATTGAGAAGAAGCAATTTAAAAAAGATGTTTTCTTTTTACATCTTTCTTTTACTGGACAAATATTCACACTTACTTTTCATATTTGTACAGTCTCATTACTTTCGTTTGTTTCAAACTTTAGGAACATTTTTATTTGAATAGAGAAAACAATCGGTTTATTGTTCATCATTCTAATAATAATTACTCAATCAATTATTTGCAACAGTTGCCTATGTCCATGGCGTAATTGTGGAAGAAAGAAATAAAAGAGCGAATGGACTTCTAACATCGTTCGCTACTTTTAAAAATACTCCCTAAGATAACTATTTTCATGGTTACATTTAACAGATTCTAAGTTGAATCAAGTGTAACAGTTTTGAATCATGCTGAAACAACTATATTGTATTACAGAAAAAAATGAAACAAAGCACAGTCAGTTGGCACGTATCGGCAAAACACACTTGCAGTCTTTAAGGAACTGATGCGTCTTAAGCACTTTGGACCTACACACCTATGTTTAGGGGTTCGTACTAACAACCGGTAGCCGCTTATCAACTGAACATACTACACGCGTCTACATAGACGAATAGTCAAATTGAAACACGATCAGAAGAAGTGAATCAATGTTAAGGAATAAACAAACATGACGCTAGTCATGACTCAAAGAAAGATCAATCTAAATCCTGCATACATAGCTATCGACAGAAGGAAAGCATGTAATAACAAAGTTTTGTTATGGAAATAATAAACAGACTGTTGATTTCTGTCCCTCGGTTTACTCCTTGCATTTTTCTTTCACAATTGATGTACTTACAGTTAAAAAAAAAGAAAACATAAAAATCTATCTGTTTGATATAATGTATTTTCCAGAAGAAGATTGTTTTGTATACAAATATGAATATTTTGTCTCTAGAATTATTCTCATTGATACATTGGACATTAAGCCAAGTGTGTTTTCATCAATGAAGGGATCTCTTCTTAATGAATTCATTTTCAATTTGTACAATCATATACATATGCGTTAAGTTATATATTTGATTAGTTGTCATGTAAAATCTTTTGACTACCTAGTGTAATAAGTAATTAATTAGTTGTCTGGTTGTCTGAATCAGATCAATTCGTGATATCACGATTGACATTTAACTATCTTCACAACCATCCAATTGTAATTAATTAGTAATTGAAGGAAGAAGATTTGAGAAACATGAGAATTGTGCAATCATTGAGGTGGAAATAGTAACTGTGATTATCATTATTATTAGATTAAATTAGAAATGTGTGAATGAAAACCAAGAGAATCTACATAGAGACAATCATTGTAATAATAAGATAATAATAAAAAGTGTTCTTTTATAACAAATATAAAAACAGTGAACGTGAATATAGATAAGAAGGAGATATAAAGAAACAGAAAAGTACATAACTGTAAATCAGAAAATGAGTGAACTCTAAACTAAGGCCATAGTAAAGAAAGTAATCGTCCAATCTTCTTTGTATGCACAACTTAAGGCTTAAAATTGTGGATAGCTAATGTTTCGACAATGTACAGTTGACTTACTTTATAGTACAAAATAAAAGTAGTCAGTTAGTGTGCATAAAATAGCTCTGACAAGAGTGATTGTCTTATATTCAATACATCAGTGATAACTTAATATGACTGGTAGTTTGTCTTGAAGAAACTAAATGGAAACTAACTCTAATTAAATTATTGTCTCGAACTATAGTACCATTAGAGGGAGTAGATTTAATGTGTGATTTTCTTATCACACTGTCACTAATCCTGTAAAATTAAATAATTTCTCCTCTGTTCATAAGGCACTACATTTAGGTGTCCTTTACAAAGATAATAAGATCTACCCTAGTTACCATCATATTCTGAACTTCTCAGAATTGATTAAAAGTTTCCATCTTCGTTATAACTGGCTTGATAATGTATTTTTAACGCTTTTTTTTCTCATGAGGTGATTTTAACCAACAAATATAGGAATCACCTGAATAATGGAATGGAATTCAGTGTAGACTAAAATCAATGTGGTGGAAATTAACAATTTAAATGATACGAAGCTAACGTTTTTAGGTGAATTACATAACTTTATATATTAATTTGATTTTGTGTGCCATAAAGTTAGCAGAAGATACATGGTGATAAACAATTTTACGTAGGTTTCAGGGTTTCATTGTAGCATAAATAAATTATTTAGTATATATGTTGTGCGGCATTCTGATAATAATAAAGAAATAAATAGTGACAAGATTAGCGTTAGAGTTTACATCTAATACTTAACCAACCCCGCTATGTGAAGACAAACATTGAGTACTAAGCTTTAATATCGAAAGACAGAACAGTAATACTTACAACTCTTGTATAACGATTTTTAAAAACAGAAGGGAGATTGTCACAATAACTACATTAATAATCTGCTTTTCAGAATAGCCCACCCATACTTCTAACTCAGTTATCATGTAGACTTCAGACACCATATTATGTTGTTTGATTTCATACTTTCCTCAAATCAGTAACATTAAAAAACAAAACTAGTAAATTACGAAGGTATTCTCTATACACTAAATAGTATACAATTGCATTCACCATACACTTATAAATTATGCAGCAATAGCAGGCTAGTTCAGAAACCAGGAACAAATACACTTCCCATAGTACGCAGGTTTTCTCACAGGGTAACTAATTCCTGATACCTACTACCGAAAGGTGTCTGTACCCTCCGTAAACTAGATTAATAGACAATTAGACGCTCAGTAAAGCTTTCTAGAAGAGGATTAATACATGTTTCTAGCCTTCTGTTCCTTTAAACACAAATATGAATCTGATAAATCTAAATAAAAGGTGAAAAGGAATGCTGATAGTCTAATAGTATATGCTTGCACTTATATTCAGTAATTTGATTTTTGGTTATTTCCCTAATGACGATCGGACCAGTATGCTGCGAGAGACGTTGGCATCTGTTTCAGTACCGATAACTGAAATTGCTTACAAATATCATCTACTCAAATATTTTAAACTACACGCCTAAATTTTTTTACTCTTATTGTTCAAATTTGGATAAAAACTCCCATAAAATGCAATTTCATGTGCTTCTGGACGTAAAGGGGAATCGAATTCAAGTCAAATAGACTAGAGGTTGCAAAAAAAAGTAGAATGTTATGTTTTACGACTTATGACGCTGAATGCGATTCTTTGTGCTGATTAGATAATATGTTAAACTTTATGACCAATGACAGCATAAGTTGAATTCACCTTAAGCCCCGTCATCATTTGTTATGTACTGTGAAAATACACAGTGCCCTTGATAGTTGCCAAACCGTGTACGGACACGTCTGCCCACAACTTTCAGTCTCCAAGCCGGAATAGAGAAAAACAACGATTGATCAGCCAAACAGACAGAATCGGATTGGATCGTAATTCAATCATGCCTTTATATATACACAAAATCGGATCACACAGCAAATCAATTAGGGATTTTACACTGATACAAAACAGAGGAGTTTGTTGTAGTGAATGGGAGTAACTTGTACACCACTAATTTACTGTAGTCCATAATAAGAGACAATATAATAACAGCAAATATACTAGACGGTAGGATAGAGTAAGAGGAACGTAATAATAATAGATATTCGACGTTTACGCTTTTCATGACCAGAATAAATGAACTAGTCCTCTAAAACACAGTTCTGGAAGTCTTTCACTCTTCTTTAGTGGTCCAACATAACAAGAAAAATATGACAATATTCTATACTTAATGATTAATCGATACTAATTACCGACCTAATTCACATTGGGACAAGTCAGTATTTAGTTTAGTTATTTGTATTCGTCGAATATTTATATCGGTTGAGTTTTACTATAAACTACGGAGAACTAGACAGCTGATTCGTCCTAACAAAGGAACCCCCTAGCAGTGCGCACCCTTGATTGTACCAGGAAGTCGAACCTAAGTCCTTCCGGTTTTTGGGTGAACGCTTAGATAACTACACCAGTGAGTAGGCACTGAGTGGTAGCATACTCGCTTCAATTGATCAACTCATTAGTGGCTAACTTTCGGGTGTTGCTGAAGTTCTAGTGGCTGGTGGAATTTAGACATGTGGGGGGGTGGAGTGATATATTTGTCACCAATGTTACTCAATGATCATCATGCTATATCACGAATTGATAAAAGTGTGAATCCTGCGACTAAACGCAGGTCAAACCAGTGGTGCAAATGGTTAAGCATTTGCCGTTAGATCCGATTGCCGTGAACTCAATCCCCTTAAAGTTGAATCGGTTTCGTACTACTGAGAAGTCCTATACTAGGATGTATCAGCTTTCTTGTACTTCCTGATTTTCAGTGGTATCCAACCAACATCAGTCTATAACGAATACACACAACTAAACATAATACCTATTTCAAGAAAACCATCTTATTTCAGTAAAATTTCTTTCAAAAATTATTTGTTGTTGATGTTAACTTTTAATTCCTTTCAGTTAGTTGTCACAATAAGTAAATTACTGGACTTTTATTTTAGGGAATCAAGTTCAAATGCCTTCATTCCTAACAAACTAAATGCATTTGCCTATACATCTGTGTGTTCGCGTACGTGTTAATTGTAATTAGTTTCTAGACATAAAATGATGTACAGACTAAACTTTTATCAGAACTAACGTAAAAAAAAATTGTAACCACCTAATTTTTTTTAGTTATCTTCATCTAATAAACTTGATCAACAACTACTAGAATAATTTCAACCAACCGGATACATAATTTACAAGGGTGTTACTAAGTTCCATTTTAACAATTGAGTTACTATGACTTCAATTTAGTTGTATTATTTATGATATGCTAGATTTATTAAGTTTTTATGATTTTTCACTGATGATTTTTTGAGTCATATTCATGCAATGAATACAACTCATTATTACTCATATACGTCTAATTTGTTCTTTGCAAGTTTCTATATTTAATTTTAAATTCCAAACTACTATTCCATTCACATACATTGAACAAGTTGACGGCTCTCTGGACTTGGTAGTCTAGTGCGAAATGCATTGTATTTGATATTTGTAGGAATAAATATTGGATTAAAGTAGGAATGCGAAAATCGTTAATTAAATAGAGGTACATTCAACTAATGAGACGTGTGTAAAACATTTATATTGTAAGTCACAATTCATGTGTACTACAGTGTGAATATAGTTTGTATTGCGTAATAACCGAACACCGAAAAAACATCTTGATGAGTTTAATCACATGGGTCCACATTTACAACTTCAGTCAATTTCCTACTTAGGATTCAACCATCTTCAATGCCATTAATAATATATCTATATCCTACTTCGATTGATACAATGTTTCTGAAATTGAATTTGAGAATTCTGCTAGAAGCCAGTCATTAGTGAGTAAACAAATAGTTGTGTGTTATAATTCAATGAGTTTTCGAATATACTAGAATTTAGAACTATTTTGGGATCCACATGTATACCATGCATACAGTTCTGTGACTAATGCATAGAAACAAGCAGTCATAGAGGAAAGAAGACACGACTATAAAAAGAACTTTGCATAACACCAGAAATGAAAAACTATATGAACAATATTATGTAAGTATGAAATAAAATGCCAATAAAAATTCGGTCTAAAATAATGATAAGTGTAATATGACAATAACAACAATCTAGTCTAAAGTTGATACTCTCGTTACCAAACGCGAACTTACTTGGTACCGTCTCTGTTAGGAGTGTGGGTGCTTACTCCTGATGAGTTTAGTACTTAGACATAGCTGTTGTTTAGTACTCCTTGATTTCCAGTAGTTGTTTAGCTATAATTAATCCCATTATAAGTCTCTCCAAATGATTCATCTTGATAAAAAAGATTTTTTAGCTGTAAACTAAAACATTTACATCGTATGATAGCAGGTTACATGAGGTTGGTAGGCATAATGTCAAAAAATAAAAGAAGCTATTCTGAAGACCGAAAAGAAACAGTGTGCAAGAAATAAACAACCATGAGTAATAGTTTTATTGGGCGACTCAGAATTACCTACTTTTGATTTTCCTGTATATGGCTTAAAGGCTCTCTTAAGGTACATACTGTAAATCATCGATCCTATGTTCTTAGTTATTTGTCAAACAGTTTCGTTTGGTTAAAAATCATCAAGTGATACTTTTTGAAGTATACGATGAAATTTTCGGTTAATTTTCCCGCCAGGACAATAGCGGTAAGTGAACTGTTGAAAACTACTGAGAACTGTATAACTAATTAATCATACAATCGGGTTAGTCAACAGTGTACATCTACGATCATACAACTGTTTCTTCTTAACTGCCGCCTACCTATTTATTGAATAAAATAAAACCTCCAGATTGTACAAGATTTTCACAAAAGTAAATAAATTAATATTATGCCTAATATTTTCAATGGATTTTTTAAGGTTCTAATAAACAGATATGACTTGTAAAATCTGTGGACTAAGCAAGTGGGACAACAATCAAATGACGCTACTGAACAGTGACCACGCTATCTCATTAACTGATTAAAATTAAGGGTGTGAATCAGTGAATTTCAAGTCAGTCTATCACTATAATGTCTATCTTTAAACCTAGGAAACTCCATGTATGAGACTTCATCCATGATTATTAAGGGAACACTGTTACAGGGTTAATGGAGGTATAATGAATATAGATTCATTCAATACTATAAGCTTTACAACATTTATAGATTTTCATTATTTGTTCGATATCCCAACAAATTTCTGTTCAGCATGTATTCAAATTAAATTGGTTTATGGATTGGTTTAATGAAAATAGGTACTGTGTTTAGTTGTCTTTATTCACCACAGAATAATGTTAGTTGGATACCAATAATCAGATGGGTAAAACTAAACTTCACTGGCTAATTTACACGACCATAAATAGCATTGAAGTGTATTTTAACCAGTGAGAACGTAGCTGTAGATGAAACTATAATTTATCGTAGTAAACAACCAAAAAAGATAACAAAGTCTTCAAATGATACGAAATTTTTACATAAACTATGGAATGTTAAAGGTTTGAAATGGGTTCATTGATTTCTGTCATAATGTGAATGATATAGGAATTCATCCATGCAACTCCAAATCATAATATTCCTGGAACCTTTATAAGGCCGACAACCTGCTAATGGAATTAAAGTATTTAGTACATACTAATTTAGTTCAAAAATGTCTGTCATTATAATATTTTCTCTTTCTAATTGGTGTTTTGTCAAATCCAGCGATTTTTCCAACCCCTCTCAATGACAAATGTAAACGTAACATCATTTCAGAACACACGATTTCGTATTATCAATACCACTGGACTCCTGTGATTTTACTTACATTCACGAGTAACGATTCCAGATTAAAAAGTAACTGCGTTATCCATAATGTTAACAATATGAAGGTTTGTTTGACTGTTAGTCTTAAAGCACTGAAGAAACTTACTGTTTTTATTGACTTCTTTAGCTAGTCGCGATAATAACACAAAATAACTCCATCATGTAAGTCGGTGGGTGGTGTTAAAGCCACAATGAGTCTTCAAAAACAAATAAACTTTGTACGAATTAATCCAACAGCTTAGAGATAACTAACAATAATATTCTCACAAAAAACTGAAATTAGATTATCGGGCGCGACCTTGAAGTCATAACCTTGACTCTTAATGGTTTTCTCAAGTTTGCCAGCAAAGTTTGATTCCACTGACAGTTGTTTTGTCCTAGTATGGGACCCGTTATCAGTGCCCACCCTCGACCTTCAGAGGTCGGACCCAGGGCCTCTAGGTTTGTGGACGCCGAACCATTCCTACTTCTGAGACGGTGTTCAGTGAAGAACTCCTGCTTCCATTAATCTGTTAATAGAGAGACGATCATCTATTTAAATTGTAACCAATCAAAATAGCACTTCCTAAATGCTTTTTTTGATGAACAATAACTCCCACTCATCTGTAATCACGAAAGTTTTGTACAAATCTAAACTACTGCAGGTGTTTCTTTTTATGAATTGTATATGAGATAGATAAATTTCATTATATTCGACTTTTGTTCTTTGATAGGACAAACAGAGAAGAAAATATGCTGATGATTATAATGTTCTTGACTGAATTTTACAGTACATATTGTCATGATAATTTATATGTCATTCATAATAACCCACATATACAAACATAAAGTTAACATTCATAATTATTTAGTTTAAAACAAATGTAAAATAGAATCCCACTGTAACCATCAACATTGGGATACAGGTACATTCAGCCAACAAGTCCCAAATAGAACAAAACGCGCATACTGGATTCCACTTACCAGTCATAATACAACTTAAATAATACTTGTGAATAATTGCTATATCGAGGCTATCCGCCCAGGATGCACATGTAGCAACAGAGACTAACCAACTTCAGTTTATAACAAATCATTGGGAATATACAAATTCATTCTAGTAAAACAGAAAGATTTGAATCACAATATTAGTACAATTGGGAGATAAATAACCTAAACATTTAAACAGGCCAATATATAAGTTGGAAATTGTCCAATGCTCTGCGTTGTTCAATGGTTCTCCGATTTCATAAATGCATATACTGTATACGTAACGTATTGAAATAAAATAAAAAGAACATACTACGGCTATATCTAAAAATAATTGAGACTATTAGCATTAATTGGTTAATTTTTTTATAAACTACTATTAATAAAAATGTTTCCTAATTAGGAACAACGTATACGAAAGTAAAACTACATAATTTTAGAATTTAACCGACTTAAAATAAAAGTATGTTTGATTTGATTTATTATACACTGTAATTGATTAGTCTGTGTTGCTATATGTGCAACTGTATAGCGGCAATCCACTCAGGAAGGAAATATGGTAACAATGAGTGATCGATTACAGTCTATTACAAACCAAGAGGAAGAAATAAATGCTCTCTGAAATTGTGTATACATACCTGTTGAATAAACTTGGCTATTGAATTCATTATCTTATTATTTAACTCAGTAGTGTTTTATACTGAGTGAACTAAGTTCCATTCCCGATTTGAACGTGAATACTGGGATGTAGATATATCCAGCTGATGGGCCTCGAATAGGAGTTAACTCTTGTTCTCGATTCCAATCATCAGGAAATTCTACTTTATACTCGATACACAACAGTATGCTTTTAATAGCATTTGTAATAAGTAATAAGTAATTTTATATAAATATAATCGAATAAAAGCACTCAACCCCAGCTGTTGCCCCGACCTGTTAATCAGCCTTGACAACCGTTACATCCCGGCCAAATTATATTAGTTAAAATCTATCTTCAATTCTGTTTGGTCTTGTCATAGCGTGCACATTGGATAGTGAGAGATTAGATTAAAAATAGTGAACCAAGGTTCATGGGAAAACTTATAAACCTGACCGTAATGATCTGTAACAGAATCAGTGTGAGTTATCCAGACACCTGTCATATACAGTCATGCAGGTTTCCCACAATGGAAAAGGGATTGTAAAGCTTAGACCTAAAGCAGTAAGGCCATAATTACACAGAGGAAATATACCGTGCTAAAGAAAGTATGAAAAATTATATGGCACCACTGGGCAGCTATTTTGTCATTAACCTAGGGTATTTCCAACAGTCTAAATATCACCACTGTACTAAATATTATCAACCCTACAAGGTTAAGGGTAGTGTATTAATCTGCACGGACCACTGCGTCGAAATTTATTAGTTTATGCCTCTAAATTCAATCAGTCGGTAATATAAGTCGATAATCATCCCAAGTCAGTGTTGATACTTGTTTCGCTTCTAATAAGGTTGATCGCTAATATATTAACACGGTGTCTTACGAAAAATTCAAGTATTTCTTTACTATGTGTAATGAATAGTGAACTAGTAATGATGAATCATTGTGAACATTTTAATTTTCCAAGGCTTTAGTTACAGCCCGAATATTTTTATGATGACGTCACAGGTTATGAAGCCTAGTGATTCCCATTACACTTCTACGGGAGGAACAATTCCCCCCCCCACCCTCATGATTCTTGGCATACCTAACTGTCAATCGCTAAGTGGAACAAAACTTCTTTTGACCAGAGTTCTTACTGACAGCTTATAACCACGTAGTATGATACTGGTAAATCTATCCAGCCCAATGCAAAGATAAAACTTGCTAGACTAGTACATTACTTTATCAATATACATTTCAAAGAGCAATCTTTAGTAAACATATTATTGAATAAGGCATCTAATATTAATACTATCATTCAGCTTGACAGTCTCAAACATTCCTGAAGTGGCCACATTTATCCTTCAACATATTAGTTTTGCTTGTTGTATATTTCTAAATTGGTACCCGTGTCTAAGGCTTGACAGAACACCTTGACTGCCAATGACTATCTTTTAACATCCGGGCTTGTTATCTTGTTTCATTGTGGGGTTTTATTCAGTTCAAATATAATTCTATCAAAATCTTCTTGATTATCTTTTTACTATACATTTACTCAATCCTACATAGTCATTCATTAAACTACTAATTGAGATTCTAGAATAGCATCTTATCTCTCATGGAATAAAGTTATTTCACCACTCATTACCTAATGGTCATATGAGTGTGGAGTAGTCTGTATTTAGGATGAGAATTATACATATACACAGACACACACCCCCTCAATGGAAGCTCATTCATGTAATGATGCTTTTCATAAAATCTACTCTTTAATATGTTAAACTCAGACGTTCAGTAATTGAAAACTAGAGATGAATTACATTTATAGTGAACATTGAAAACATTTAACTAAAAAAAAAACACAAAGTAACCCAATCATATTATGAAATTGTACATAAATCAATTAAAATCAATTAAACTGTTTCATTATTATAAAATGAATGTATCCACCGGTAACTTGTTTTAATTCTGTTTCCAATCTAAATAAAAACCTCGAATCATTACTCTATATTTACACAATGAAATACAAATTGAAATACAATCATGTGACTTTTGTTTAATATTGATTATTTTATTTTACATAAATCTGTATAAAATCCCCTACAACTACGTACTATTGTTAAGATTTCTATCATGATAATTTTGTATAAGTTGAATATTGATGTATATAATAATATTTAAGCCTAGTGATTAATTGACATATTGCTGAACCTGTACACATATGTATCTATCCGTTAGTTTATTAACAAGTGTTCAATTATTTTTCTATTTTTTGTTGTTGTTTGAAACATAAAGTACTTTATTTCTATACACAAGGAAAATAGTCAATTTTAATGAATGAAATGAAATGAAGGTTCAGGTTAGATGGTAGACTTCAAGTAATTTAACCATAATATAAGCTTTATTTGAACTAGAATTTTAGACACAATCCATTCAGTACATTTGAATATCTTAATATCATATTAAACAAAAGTAATAAAGCCAAGTAATCAGTAAGATTGATGTGGTTTTGTTGAGATTCATGAGTAACTTGTTTCTATTCTCCGCCAGAATCAATGATGTACATTTGTGAAGTGTTTCCTATATGGACTGAACAGCTGACAAGCGTTCACCGGCTCTCATTGGTAATACAAACAACATCAATCTGTGTTTAATACAAACAACTAAACTTAATACCAATCTCCACAAAAGTCCACCTTAATTCAATTATTCCTATCCCATGCAGAATGATTTTGACTGGGTACCATTTAAAAACTGTGAGTATTGAATGGATGTTATGCTCTAGTATGCAACTTACTAATAGTTTTCACATTCATTCTCACTAAAGAATGAAATCCTGGAACTTCAGTTCGCTTGGCGAACTCTTTAAAACTAGTATAACAGGGTCAGCTGTAGTTTAATGGTAGGATTCCCACTTCAATTAATTTTTGACATATATTGTTCTAATATGGGATTACCATCGCAATAAATGGCTTGTACTCCCTGGTTTTCAGCAGTACTCAACCAAACTGAGATCAAATATGTATACTTAATATATGCAATCAATGTGTATTGATTTCATTTTCATTTAAAACTCTAATCAACCTAGTAATAAAGTGACGACAACTAATGCACAATTATGAAAATACCATTGTGTTTTTCATCATGAATAAAATGCGTAATACCCACCCCCCCCTCCACTACTTACACACGTACACCAATGCAAAAACATTTCTATTATTAGTAGTGTTAATAATGAATTTAAAGAACAAATGAAAACAATGATTAGTTTAGTAAGTTTCCATTTATATTTCGGAGAAATGTGTCAACGACGATATTAAGATGTTTTAAAATTTAGCAGAATGCTTAAAGAATAAAAAACTATGCAACATACTCTAGTAATGAATGATTTCCGTTTAACTGATTTACAATTAATGCCTTTATATTGAGATCACAAGTAAATACTATAGTGGTGTCCCATATAATTTGTTCTTTTGATGAATTTTTGCAAAGAGAGGACAATGAATATTGTGAGATGAAGTGAATTCACTTTCAGATTTCTCGTGCTCTAATTCTTCCGCATACTCGTAAAATAGTATAAGTAAGCAAAATATACTTAAGTGTAATCTTGAATATAATATGAAAGTAATACTTGTTTGGTTTCAGTGGTTAATATAATAATCAAAATGATAAGTTAAATGGACAAAATGTGTAAGACTTGCTCGACACACTCAAGAGCCAACTTAGATTTTGAACGTGAGTGGTTTTAGATTATGTTACTGAACTTTTGCTCATGATTGTTTTGTTCCAAGATCACACCCGTCAGTTACTGACTGGAAACATGTGAATAATACCGAATCAGCCCAGCTTACAGATAAATAGGATAAGTGATACAGTGAGATTATGACGTAATCGGAAATGAAAAACATGTATAAATTGAGGAAAAATGATAATGGTCTATATGAATTACCAAACTTACCAATCATGATAATAATGACAGCAATAAATGTTTAAGATGTTGTGAAAGAAACTTACAATAATACATTGATAGGAGGTCAAATGTTTTCATGAATAATTTAGGAAAATAATAAGAGTAAACTAAACATTAAAGATTCTGTTATGAATATGTAATGTGTTATAACGAGAAGTAGAAGATAATTTGTAAGTGTGAAACATAAGATTAGAAAAAGAAAAGGAAGAAACTAAGGATTGAGAGATTTCATTTATCATGGTAATTCCAGGTGAAGCAAGAATTTCGTTTGTGAACATAAATTCAGGTTTATACGATGAATAAAATTTGTTTCTGTATTACGTTATTCTGTCAACTTATTATTTGGAGTGAAACACTCTGGTTCACTGAGTAACCAGTGTCAATTATGTGTTTTCCTGTTATGCTAATAGGTAACTTGGAAAAGAATCATCTATAGCTAGTCGCTTTCTGTTTCAACAAAGCGGTGAATCTACTGAAGATTGTTATGACTAGTTTTGAATGGGAGAACTAATCTACAACTTATTGGAAGACTAAACGATATCAGATAAATAATGATCGCATACACATATGCACATTATAAAAGATACTGTAAACTAAAATTACAACAATTACTATAATGAATTATACGAGTATATAATCCATGTACCCTATAAAGTTTTGTTACTAGAAGTTACTTTCAATTGATTATTTCTAATAGGAACTCTTAGTCATATTGATGCAAAATTGTTGCCGGACAGATTAACAATTATTCTAGAAACATGTAGACAGTTCTATAAAATCCAAAATACAACATGTTTATTACAGGTTAAGCTGATGAGAATTTAGAGAAGGACAGTAAGTGATTGATCAAACATCATAATCTATTTAGTTGCTAACTAACCCAAAACAATGAATCAGTATAAAAATACATTTTACAATCAAACAAAATGTTCTAAATTAAATTTTACAAAAATTATGTATAAATCATGTTTGTTTTTTTTCAACAACATTCAGCACAATTTTCAAAAAGTTAATTTCATCTCAAAAGTTTCAACAGTGTTTATCGATACATTAACAAAAATTACGTATTACCAAGTGTGTGTTAATATTCACTTTTAATACATTAAATGCTAAGTGATATAAAAGTGCAAAGAAAAAAATGACAACAATGTAAAGTATCTTTAAGATTATCTATTTGGTTATATACAGTCGTGAAATGGGTTCGAGCTAATACCCCTTGTGTATGTATTCAAAAAACATATGACCAACACCTGTGTTTATTTTATAACTATACAAAACATAATAAAAGATTTAATCGTTCCATCATATTGTTTATTGAGTATTTTGTTACACTAATTCGACTTTTTTTTTCTTCATTTCTTACTAATTTGAAGTGTTTATTTGTGTGTCGATGAGTTTTAGAGGTGTTCATCATTGAACTGGCTAAGTGTTATCATTTACAAAACTGTATCAATAATCATTGTTTTTAAATGATATAAACAATATTTCTGAAAGTAACCAGAACAGAAATACAGCATGATGATCATTAGGCTATTAGCCTCAACTAAATTTTCCATGGTGAATGATATTGTACAGTAATCTACACCATATGACATAATAATATGAAACATGGCTATCGAATACTGTAATAAAACACTTCATTGCATATGCTATAATCGTCAAATGAGAAATATTGAGATTAAACTTAAAGTAGTATGTAGATGTGTTAAATCAGTTCATGCTAGGTTGCACATTCAAAGTCATTGACCATTATGATGTCCCATACTTGTTATCAAACTAATAACGCTAAAGGAAGTCTGATGAATATTTGGTACTAGTTCATGAATTATTGGCTGCTGGGTTGTGGAAAGTGTCAAAGGATAGAGATTTCTTAGTTAAGTTTAACGAAATAATCACTAAACTTAGTTTATACTTTACCACTGGATTGCAGCTGACTTGAAGATTTAAGTACTTGCAATTTATGTATGTACATCCGTTAAGTAAATGTGACTGTCTGTGTGGTTGAGTGGACTACTCGATAAAATTTGACAAGAACCAACTGAATTCGAGTCTCTTTTAAACATCCAGCTAACAAAATAAAATGAACCTCCTTGATTCGATCTACCATGTCTATGAAGCGCAGGATAAACGAATGCTGTATATTTAGAAATTTTCTGTCATCACTGAATTTTTTGTTAAACTATAAGTCAAACAGTAATCATGTTATGCTTTTTAGTGAGGATAGTAATGACCAGCGATTAATAAATGGAGATATCTCACTTCTTTAAAAGATCAATCTCTACACAAATAGCTGAGTGTTAACGATGGACTGAGTCCTAGCACCATTATTATCAGTTCTGCAGTCTAAACTTTAGATACATCTTAAAGATGACTGACTGCTAACATGTAACTCACATTCAGCGTTTCTAGTTGGTTAAATTTAACTACTTAACATCGAACTATTCAGCATATTTCAGAATTGTTCTTACGTTGAACTCAAAGAAATTATATAATTCACTGCAGTTATGGATAATTATAGATGGTAGAAGACAGTTAGAAGTAAACCTTTCGTTGAGACTTAATTATCGTTGGCACTGATATTCATTGTGTAGCTCCTTGCTCAATGCTACAATACGGGGAGTTAATCCTTAGCTTTTCAAGTTTTATCTGACCGACTATTTACATGACTCAGTCATTCAGTGTAAAATATTTTTCATGTTGTTCTTTTTTTTGATGATCGAGTGTAATTATTGACATGATATGATAGCTTAGTTAACTTATGAATCAAAACATGAATGTTTCCGATTGAATGTTTTTGATGGAACTACTAGTTATAAAAATCTTGAACAGTCTTGTTCTTCAAACAGAGAATTACTTATGCAGCCATCCTCGTATAAAGTACAATTCATTGTGCACACTTGTTGTTGTTATTCACCATTGGAAATGTAGAACAAGCAAAGTTTGTATAGACACTTATGCCTTCCTCAACAAAATATTTAGTAAAATGACAATTCATCATATATTCAATAGGATTCAGGGTTATATTTCTTAGCAGATAGTGTAAGTGAAAGGACTACAATAAATAATAAAGCTATGCGATACATGGAACAATGAATATGCAACAACACTTCGATAGTATCGAAGATGTATGCAAATTGTGAATAGAAGATTAGATTATTTAATGAACACCAATCCTTTAAATCTACAATGATCGTTTCCAACACCATCTATAAGACAACAATTAAGGTTGAGAATAGGACAAGAATCAAGTTGTGAAGAGTATGATCGTTTCATTTTATTTACCATACTTCCCACCAGATGGTACATCCTAAAATATTACGAGACTAAACAAATTAAACAAGATTCGACATCCATATAGACGGAAATCTAGTTAAAATTCAAAATCAAATCATACCACCATGGTGTAGTAAAGATTAAAAGACAGTCTAAAAAGTGTAACAGAATGTTCAAAATGTATACAGAATGTAAAAAAATGGTTCTAGAAAACCAATCAATGGAGTGATAAAAGTTAAAAGACTAAAACTAAGTGGCTATTTAATGAAAATATGGAAGACAATCAGGCAACAACTGAACTGATATGTATTAAGCCGACGCATAAATCAAGTTTCGAGCGTCTATTAATAGTAACTTCGGCGAATTTTTTGAAATATTAGATGTCATTCGTATATTGAGCACCATAAAATATTTCAAGATATCTATCTGATGTCCGGTGTCGATGAGGTTCACGATGTCACTGTTGTAAATTCTCATTCTTTGTAAGTGATGACTTTCAAGAACATGCTTAACGCGCTTAAAATGCATCTGTCAACTCTATCAGTGTATCTGTTTTTGGAGATACACTGAAATATATACAAACAATTGACCGGCAAGTCTTCGTTTAAAGCGGGAGAAAATTTTTGACAGAACGATCTTTGGTCATAACATCAAGTAAATATGAAAATATGCTTTCTGTCAAAATTCCAATCAACCTACTACTACAATTATATTGAACATTGTTTAAATTTTGATTTTGTAATATTGTAAGTTGTATGTGGCTGATGATGAATCCACTTTGTTCTAGTTGTTCTTACCTTTTCAAATTAATAAAGATTGAACAGTTTCAACGATAAATCTTTCAATGGAATACTGTGACACGCATAATCAAGCCTTTATTCGCTTTGTTGTTAAACCTCATGTTCTTCATTTTGATAGGCTGATAAAAATTGGATAATTATTGGTTGTTTTGTGACCTTCATGTTTGTCCTTCATTAGTCATGTCTTAACTATAAACTAGGATTTCTTTGTTCACCGTTGTTTTGCATTGATGTTATTTCCTTGTGATGATGCGTGGTCTCTGAAATTTCATGTATTCTACTGGGACTGATTCAGATAGATATAAACTCAGCTGTTTGATATGACTTAGCTTCTCATGCCCTGATCATCTGATTGGGTTTATACAGTATCAGAACAAACTATTAACGTTAATGTTAACTGATCACTGTTAAAGGCCGTTTATGGTTAACTGAGGTCATAATAATTAATTGGCTAAGTGAAGCATAAAATATTGAAATTTATATTTCATTTCAATCTAACTAATAGCATAAATTATGTTTAAGTTGAATGCATTATTTTTGTAATACTTTGTTCTAATTAATATTCAAATAAGCACTGGATATCTGTTTCATCCAAGTATGAAATTCTTCATCAGACATATGGATGACTCTGAACCGTCAATACTCGAGGCGAGCACTGTGAATTCATGACGTTAAACTACAAAATCAAACAACCTCCACAGTTTACAATACTAAAGTACCATCTTGTGCTTACTGGTGATTAACTATAAGAGGTAATCCCAAAGATTTTAGTACTAAGCTGTAACCAGCAAGATTCGGATGTGTGAGGTATGAACAAAATAACATAAATGAGCATTGAATGTATTGAAATACTTCCGTCAATTGATTGAAGCTATAAATGTGTACTACTTAGTCGTCTGAGTGTACAGCGATTATCGCGCTGCGTAAAGGCTGTATTTTTTTAACTCCTTTTAAGCCTGTAGATGCTCACTGGTAAGGAGTTTAATGTAACGATAAAATAGCTGTCTAGTGATTCTTGGTTTTCAGTATTCGTCTAGCTATAGTTTGTCCACTAAATAAAACTGCATAATTCAGCAATCACTACAGCTGTCTTAACAGTAGACTAGCTATGCAATCATCATGAATGTGTAACAGCATACACTCATAATTACAAACCAAGAATTTTCTTTAGCTGGATGTACGTGCACCCAATGTTGATGTTCACAATAGGATTCGAACTCAGTCAGCCTCGTGCCAAACACCGCCGCGTTTACCACTAGGCTACTGAGTCCAGACAGTTACACTTGTATAGCGAGAATATGTGTAATTAGGATGAGTTTGTATTTTCCAGTTGAACAGTGTGAACAACAACATTGCGGTGCAGACACATCCATAGATACACGCCTCGTGGATTGCATTTACCAGTCACAACCCAACTTAAATAATCCTTGTGAATAATCACTATATCCAGGCAATCCGCTCAGGATGCAACGTATAATAACAGGGGCTGACCAGTTTCAGTTCATGACAAGTCATCGGGAAGATATATATAACCATCACGATTACAAGAATTTTTCTGTTGAAAGCAAATTCAAATATAATCAACACTTTTTTTTATTTTATAGACTGGAATATTTTATCTAATGGAATTTTTCTGAGACTTGGGTTAGTTAAAATATCTCCGGAAATCACAGAGCATAAAACAACTGTCCGTCCTCTAATACTGAGACTGTTCATTGGTATTTCTGGTAAAAAGAACTTAAGTAATATTATCTAACTCCAGTTAATTTATGAAATAGTTATCTACATTAAATGGATTGAAAAATTCAGCATGAAACTTTAGGCCAACGTTGTGTGTCAGTTAACACTTGTCAAACAAATGTACTTCGAACTGTAGAGGATCAATGTTTCCAGTAAGATTAGAACCCGAATTATCCAAATTCACAATATGTGAAGTTACCAGATTCTGTGAATTGATAAAAAGAATAGATGTCTGCCAAATTCCAGAACCTTCACATCTACATAGGATATAACAAAGAAATCAATCTTATCTTTTATATCTAAGTTGAATGTTTATGTGTATATGTATGTTTGTGTGAGTTCAAACTTAACTGATATCTAACAAAGGATTGCATCAACAAATGCTGCTTCTCATTTTGTAAGACCAACTATTCAACTCATTGAAGCATTTACAATATCAGACATGTTAACTTTGTCTCTATGAATTTTAATTATACTTGAAATTGATCGACACTGATTGTTCATTTAGTAATGACTATTGTCGTATGTGTTTAATCCTTTAGTACTGACCAAATTGCATTGATTAAGCTATAATGATATTATTATTAGTTTAAATTTGTTGACAATCCATGTACTGTACTTTGGTTTTAGTCGGTCGGAAGTACATTAGTTCAGTGGTAATGTCACTTATTGTGTGAAAGATAAAGTAGGGTGGGATATCATAAGAAAGATTCATTACCTCTAATTTATGCATACGTCTTGCTGGTAAGTGCCAAAGTGAATGAGGCCTAGCTTAAACAGAGTTCTATTCAAACTAACTTCAACAACCTCACATAAAAAAATATTGTACACGGTATTGAACCTCTTAAAACGATAACCAAAATTCAACATGTTCGACAGAATTAGATATGAAAGGAAGACTGTTAAAACATGGTTACCTAGTGATCAATTGATGGAAAAGACTACCAAATGATTATTTCTTTTTGGGTCTCTGAATCCTTCAGCAATATATGCGTGTCATGGTACCATGCACAGAATCTATAGCTCTGGTACTATTGAACACGATACCTAAAGACCATCGAGTTCAAATACACCTCAGAGAATTAAGACAGTTCATCATAGATAGGATCTATTAAGCTGAATTCTTCTTATAGGAAATTTCAAACTATCTGAAGAAAACCATGCTTTAGCAAAATATTGTTCGTATATAATGAAAATTAGAGACTAATGATATACAATCATTATCTACCGAACTACAAATTTTATTTAGTAATCATGTGATCACCAGCTACAAACTAAACATTCTATCCGTAAAGTCAGTTGTGTACAATTTTACTATGTGTAAACTGTCACAACACAACCACCCAATGAGCTCAATGTTTTAATGACTCGATGTCAGTTCACATTAAAAATATTCTTACTGATTATTGTCTGATGTCACTCATAATCTTTTCATTGTTAACTAGGTATGTCGAAGGCAACATTCTCAGCCATATTATAGTTCATCTGATGGGATAGTAAGGCATATTGTGGTGACAATTTCAATGTGACCAGTTTGTAAAGAAAGTTAATAGAACATTATATGTTAAGAAAGAATGTGGTTGAACAAAAACATTTTAATCGAAAGAACATTTCAAAGCTGTTAATACCACTAACTATAAGATGTTATCAAAATACAGAAACATAAGCGATAGCATATTAAAAATTATCAGGATCAATCCTATGAGTATGTAGTTGTCTTCAGTAATTAGTGTAGCAGAGTATAAGTTCTTATGGAAAGTAGCTAAGCTACAGTATAATTAGAGTCCCCAGTTGGTCGATGTCACACTCAAGATAACAATTTCGAAGTAATCTTCATTTCTTAGAGGACCAACATGAATTAGTTGTAAAGTAACTCATACAGTTAATATATGTAGAATGAGATTAGTATACTTTTGAAACTGATAAATGTTAGTTACAACACAATGATTATGGAAATTGAAGGAGATTAGAGGATGTCAGTGATAAATTAATTTCGTATTGTTTCTAGATTTCAATTTAGTAACTAGACGATATATTTATTATCCAGAGAATTCTTCATAAAACAACGTTATGATGGACACTTTGAACTGTACTCCCGCCACAACTACAATTACTTGTACTATTATTATTATTATTACTACTATCATTATTACAATCAATAGTAAGGATAATATTAGTGGAAGTAGTAATAACTATAATAGACTGTATCTAATACTTAATCATGAAATATTTGTATAATACTATTAACTGTGAACCACACTATTCATTTGCTGTTGGTGTTAACAATGTTAATATTATTGCTCATGTTTATGCTAGTAACGTTTTCCCTAAAAAAAATTCTTACAATATAATCAATAATAATTTATAATGATAATTGTTTCTCTGAGTAACAATGATTAAACTTCAAAGCTTTCATTGAACTTTGCATATAGTTATTGTCGATAAGATTGCACTTAACGATAATCAAAGCTGTACAACTCAATCAACTCTATCTGAGAATATAACACTGCTAAAATCATTCATAGTAACTGGAAGGTTATTACAATAATTGATTTGTGCATATATCTGTGTTCATGTATTCGTGTTCATTTAGGTAAGTACATACTTATGAAGATGTAACGAAATAAAGAAAAAAGTGAGAAACACTTGAAAAGAAGATGTAAAGTAAATAAGTGTGTTCTTATGTATATTCATGAGATATTAAATTCATTTATTAAGTTAAAATTATCAAAATGTGTTATTAGATAGTCAACTAATTATATCAATTTTTCAGTAAAGTTAATTGAAATATTGAGAAAGGGCTGAATTTTGTCTTGTTTTCATGAATGTCTAAATTACGTTGGTGTGTCATCTGAGTTGTTTTCATTCGTAGTGAGTTCTTCGAGTTTCACAGTTTATTTGTGAAGCCCTCCTCTTCCCCCCCCCTTGACACACATACACTTTATGCAGTGTTGTTTTCAGGTTTTGTTAAGATATTCGTTAAGAATTGAGAATAATTAGGTACTACTAAAAATCAGAATACACTGGATAGCTATTTTACCTCAAGTGTGTGTACACTCGAGTCCTCCTCGAAATCTAAATGAGGCTCACTAGTTTTCATAGTAAATGCTTAGATGTCAACATCAAGGGACCGGCGTTGTGTCGGAATTCCCACTTCAATTAGCTTGTGACGTAGTACGACGATCAGCCTATGTCATTATGTAAAATGTGTCTTACTCCAGACATATTTGAACTTCACATGCTTTTTGGTGATACTCAACCGAGATCAATCTGTGACGAACGCGAACACCGAACATTAAATACCGATCTTCACAAAATCACCTCAACTGAACTAATGTTTCTAAAGTGTTAAAACAATTCATTCTGATGACCTGGTTTGTAATTGGTTGTCTCCATAGGTTATTTTGTCTTCCTGTTCATACATTTCTATTGACTGTTTTGTTCGACGAATCTTTAACCACATTGTTGACTGACTTCTTTCCGTATGGACTTATGTCAGTGTTCCTATAAAAGATGACTATGGTAAAACAACTGAATAGTTAGAACTATTTCACAGGCGATTACTACCTGAAGATTAATTGTATAATTATTAAATATTATGTTTTTGTTACTTTTCATGTTCCCTTAGTTCTTACCTTTTATTTTATTTATTTACATATTTCATATATATTCATGTGACTATTTGAAAAACATAATTCTGGGTTTTGGGCTGCTTCACCATTGCCATGTCTGAGTGGTATTAGAAGTATCACAGCAGACTTACGAACGTCACAACAACCTTGTAATAACTATCTGGTTATTTTTGAAGATCGTTAAATAACTCGGTCAACTATAAGATAGTCTGATATTACCTAGCATAGATCATTATCAGTAAATGCATAAGTAAAGGACATATCAAACATACATAACATTAAGTTCCATACTAGAATAAAACAACTATCCAATGCTTCCTCGTTTTCAACGATTGTCTGGTCAGGGTCAATTCGTGATGTTAAATTCAAGTGATTATTATTATTACATATTTCACTTCGAGATGTATGGTCATGTCTAGACATTCAAGTATATTACAACTGTTTATGTTTACCCAGTGTTATGTTCTTTTCTTCGCTTTCCGTATAAATATAGAAGTCTTCAACATTCTTTCTTAAAAATAACAATAATAAAGGATATAAAGATGAAATCACATGACACGTAGATCCGAAGTTAATGAAGCTGTTACTGGATTGAGGGTAATAGGTCGAATTACTGGTTGGGTCATGAGTGTAGCGTAACGTATATAAATTCTTACTCTATCAACTTCTAGTTTCAACAGTCGAATTATTGTAGTTTCAAGCTTCTGTCACTATTTTTGGTGATCGATTACTGTGATTAATAAATACGTTAGTGGATTCGATGCGCTTGATGAGTCGTTACGTAACTATTTTCGTTCTTCTTTCATATACATTATTCAACACAGTCCCTGTGCAAATAAAGTACCTTAAAGCCTGTTGAAAAACTCTACCAACTTCTGGCTACAATGTACTACTAAAAAATACAGTAAAAAAATAAAATAACCATCCAGTGCTTTCTTGATTTCAGTCAGTACTAAATAAATCGATTTGTGATGGTGTCAACCTATGCAAACCTCCAATATTATTATCATTATTAGTTAATATATCACCTTCGTAACCTTTATGATTGAACTGCAAAATAAAAACGCTTACCTAGTATAATTAGCCTATCTGTTTATTTATTCAAGAAACAACTACTTCTATGGATAAGTAATCTTTACTATGAAATAAGTCAGTAGAAAAATTAGCTCTTTTGTTTTATATCTCCGTAATTATTTTGTATGTAGTTTCAAAACTGGTTTATCCACTACAGATAAGAAAGTACCCTACATTATTTTTATTTGATTAGTGGAATGATCGAGATATATGTGTATATACCACAAAGTTAATAAGTTTCACGTTATACCTAAAGTAACATAGTGGAATCTAGATGGAAACAGGATTTTTGTTATCCTCGTAAATTCAATGGAACTTACAGTAACACTCGATCGATAGAAAGACTAAATAATGGAAGCACAAATTGTCCTCAACATTTTCACTGCTCACTGCGATGTATACAATACTTTTGGTCGTCTTCGCATCCATTCAGTGGAAGAGTCCTGTATATTACCATATTTTTCGTTACTAAAGTTTGTATTATAATCGTTAGAAGTTAACTGTAACTATCTACTATGAATAGGTCTTATGTAGAGTAGCCCGGATACACCGAATGAAAAACACAGATCTAATAGAAGTTATGAAATGAAAATAACGACATTGATTAAAATTACACTCTAAAATACAATGCTTACATAGTCATTAGATGATGAATAAACTGTTCAAATGTACTGTGTATAACACGTATATTGAACTTTGAAAATGTGACACATAATTCCAGTTATAAGAAATCAATAACTATTGAAAATGGCGGTAATGTTTTATTTATATAAATGAATAACTATAAAAACCACGAACTAGTAGAAGATATACATCAGGGATTAACTTCAATCAGGATATCAGTGAAAATTATAGTACTGGATAGCTGTTTCCACCTGATATGCAACTAAGACTAAGGTCATATTTAAGTTGGATTGTGACTGGCAAGTGGAATCCAGGACGCGCTTTTCGTCCTATTTGAGACTCGTCGGCTGGATGTACTACTAAGACTAAGGTCATTTTCCCTCTTACAACTAAACTATTTAATGACAAGAAGATTAAGAAAACGACGTGCATGTGTACAATTCAAACGAACAACGCTTTAACCAATACAATTTCCTGCTCTTAATTACAAACATAATATACCTAATCAACAGAGAAATGATTGAAGTTAGTGTAACACATCATTCTTATTTAATATTGCAGTGACGATACAAACTAATCACGAAATATATGAATACATCAGTTAGTACTGAAATATATTTTAGGTAAGTGTAATCAGTTTAAGGAAACGAATACGTACCAATGATTTAAATGCTTGATAATAGACAACCATCAACCATCAGGAAACACTGGGCAGCTATTTCGTCCTAGTATGGAACACTCTAGTAGTGCACATCCACGACCCTTCCAAGGGACCGAACCTGCTGACTCTGAGGCAAACACTACCATTAGACTACTCAGCCAGATTTCATTAATTGATATAACCCACAATCAAGTGTAAGTCTATAAATTAATCAAGTTAAAACGTATGATTCCAAATGATTAATTTTCTTCTGCTTTAAAATGTTTCATCGTATAATGAAAAGATTGATGATAGGTTTATTAAAGATACGTAGTTCATTGGTAAATAATTATTGATTTAGGTTCGCAGTTAACTGACATTCCATAGTAAGGATTATCTACTGATGCATTCCATGGGACAGGAAAAAATCAATCAACATCAAACAACGGACAACAAGACATCAATTATAATTTACTGCAGACAAATTTAGTTGTTTAAAAAGTCAGTCGTCAATTTTACTACTCACCAGTAAACTGTATACTCTGTTTCTGAACGTAAACTGACCTAAAGCACATGTTAAGCAAGGTTTTCTGCTGACTACATTTAACTGCTTAATATGAATGGCTATATTTACAACAGCAACTTTAAGTGACATAATTTCACCTCCAACGACGAAGACTAATTCCTACAAGATTGAAGATATACCTTGGTGATTAAGACGAATCAGTCAGTTCCGGGACTACTTGTCAAATAATCTTTATCATTGTTATAACTTCTTACTTATAAAGACCTAGCGACTCTTATGGCTTAGTATTCTTAGACACTGAACACTCGACAAGACCCCAAGTCAGAACACGTTTGAACAGGAACGAAAATGTATTCCAAATAACAAGGGTAAATAGAAGTAGGAATTCACAGTTAGGGAAACGTTAATATATTCATAGTATTTACATAAGAAGCTTCTAGAGTCTTCTCCAATAATCCGCTAGAGCTGTTCGGTTTAGAAATAGCCAATCAGCGTGCGCCATCACGATCATGCATAGAATATGCTTTAGTTCGGTTTATATTCCACTAACAATCATGATTCCCAGTATCTTAGGTCAGGCCACATTGCGACAAAATTCAATCAACTCTTAGAACTAAATGATGATGATACTAATTACTACTTGTAGGTCATTCGATGTTCACATTTTAAAGAATTTAACTTAAAACAATTCACATGTTAACATTTGAAGGTCATTTTGAGTAACGAATTAGTATCATAAACATTCAGTGAATCATTTCTCTTCTACATTCCATTCGTTTGGGTGTACCTGGATTAGAGGTAGTAATAACGCACTTGTAATACATACATACTCATAAATACACCAACTTCTTTGTAAATAGAACGTAACAGAAAATAAGTCTTGATTACACAAGTTGAGAAAATACGATATGTTCCGATACGCATGAAGTTTATTCCAATTCACATAGTCTTAGATATAATACCTAACCTTCCGATAAAAGAACGTCATACCGAACTACAGTAGTTATTTTATCAACATGAAGGTATATGCAGTTACACATGTGACAAAGCGGAAACCAAGAATTCACATATAATCTGTTAGATACTTGGCTTATAAAAGTATATCTGACAACACTTCTTGATCAGTTACAGCTAACCCAGATAAAGTGTTGTGTAGATTGTGGAATGTGAATTTAATGTCACAGATTGACCTGAGTTAGACAACTATTGATAAACAGGAAGCACTGGACATCTGATTCCGACTCTTCATCAGTGCCCACTAATGTCCTTACGAAGGACTAAACCCAAAACATGGAAGCTTCTCTACGAAGGCTTAACAGTCGATTCAGAATGCGTGTAATCGGTGCCATTGGTAGATAACTGTCATACCTGGCATGTAGCATACACACACCAATGAGAGTAGATGTGGTTAAGCAAAATGTATTATAAATCGACTGAAATTTAAAGTTTCAACAATTAGATACCAGCCTAGTGATTTAAAAGTTAAGTGTTCACCGGGAAGCCTAGAGGTTTCTGGGTCGGTCCTTAATAAGACATGGAAGTGAACTACAGAGGAATTCCATATTATGACTAGATAGCCATAACTTGCTTCCGACATGAGCCCAACAGTGAACATATTCCCGATGTGATTACACAGTAGATTCGACTATTGAAGTCCAAACATTTCAGGAGTATGGCAGTTACTTATCAACAGTAATGAGTATATATCATGTGTTAAATGAAATTAAAAATACCAGCCATAAGTTGCCACTTAGTGATCTAAAAGTTAAATATTTACTGAGATGTCCAGAAGCACTAGCCTTGGAGTCCAATGCTAATATGAGTAAATATTTGTGAACAGTCTGATACTAGAACAAAAATCAAATCTCCAATATTTTCCAGTTTTCAATATATTTCAGGTTATCTGATGTCATATAACATCAAAACAGGATTAATAATGTTGAATATATCTAGGTATCCATTATTAGATATTTATGCCTACAGATAGATGAGGAAATTGTTCGATTGTAGATAAGTGCTTTTATTTCTTCTTTCCCTCTTCCTATTTTTAAAAAAAAAATGTAGATAAGAAATAATTTTTAAAAAAATTTGCATATATCACAACACTTTTGAACTATGCATTAATGATGATGATAATAAACAACTAATGAATGATGCATGTTGAAATGATTTAGAATTTAAATAAAAAACTAACTAATAAGAGAAGAATAACAAAAAGAAAACAGTATAGATGAAGATTTATTATTTTCAGCAGATAAAAATCTAAACTTTAGATTGCATCGAAGGAATATAAAATAATAATTCTAATCGTATTAAACTTGATAATCACATGATGGTATGACATGTTTTCACCTATTAGGATATTATAAAATCAGACATATAGTCCAGTGTATATAGATGAGGAATTCAACTTCGTGATAGGAAGAACTTTGACTTGTAAGTAGTAAGTTCCAAGTTCGAACCCCCCCATAATTTTACTTTGTTTTAAATAGTATGATAGTATGAATAAACCCCGTGTACAAAAAATATGGCACAATTTCTGTTATTGCTTAAAGCTGTCAAAAGACTCTAGATTTTGTCAGCATCATAAGTAAATAGGGCTATACCGTTTGCATTTTTTAAAGCAGTAGGTGAATTCTCAGAAATGAAAGTAATCCTTGAAAAGTTAGACAAATAGTGGGTATAAGCATATGCTCCAGAAGGCACGACAGTTTCCAAATGAGCCTCTTCAACAACAGTATTATGATCAATTTAAGTAGATAGGTAAGTCTATTTCAGTTTCAATTTCAGATACCGTTCTTTTTACTTTAAGTTCGTGTTAGCTAGAAATAAAAGGTCGTCTGAGCACATTTGGAGGGGATGGTGGCTACTACTTAAGAGGTCTCACTAAGGCTGTCTTATCATTAAATTCATGTGTTACAACTACTAAATCTAAGTATTTAGCCTTTTGAAAATCAGGAAGCTCTTTGCAAAGCACATACTTTCTACCCAAAAAGTTCTGTTTAAAATATAAGTAGAGAATAGTAAGAAATAACTATTGAGTAAAAAGCATGAATGCTCAAACAACATATTTCAAGTCATATCACTTAATGTAACTAGCCATTGATGACAACTAATCTGAGGGCCCTAAACAAGAAATTAACGTCTCCATGAATGACTCAAACCAAAAACCAATGACTTCATGAACAAATACAAAGTACATTTGGAAGTCTTTAGTCACCTTACAATCTACTACTAAGTTAGTCATCATTACACGTAGGAGTAGGTGATTTGTCAAGCACATCATAAATCAGAACAATTTCAATCGACAAAGTTTTGGAATGACATCAAGTTATATATAATCGAATTGAGATAGAGTGTAGAGGTTAGTATTTTTTTTTAATTGCATTCGTCACAGACTGATGTTGGCAGGGTACCATTGAAAACTAGAGAGCACTGAACAGCTGTTTCGTACTAGTATGGGACTTCTCAGCAGTGTGCACCATAGATTCCGTCCCAAGGGCTTCAGGTTGACATACACCTGAACCACTGGGCCGACATCCAATGGTAGGCTTCCCATTTCCATCAATTTGTAATATATAGTGCGACGATCATCCATTGTCATTAGTGATAATTGTCTCACTCTTGACAAGTTTGAACTCCATTAGTCACAACTTCTCACTAGAGCTTAAGGAACATTCTAGAGTAAGTCATTAGTGAGCTGATTATATAAATAATCATTGTCTAATATCGTAGTCATATGTGAACAAGACTTAGAAGACACTAAATACTAACAACATAAACATGCATCCTACCTTCGAAGTATATGATTCACAAATATACTGTAGAATAAAATGAATGCAAAAATATACACACGTTCATAGGTAGCTAGGTGAGTATATCTTGTTTATACAAAAGAAAAAAAGACTTTTCAACTAAACAGCATTAGATCGAACACCTATAAATGAAATAAATCTTACCCTCAAGATTATCTTAAAATGGTGTTGTTATAAATTATATTATTATCTGAGGATTCTATTCTCTCCCAAATACCATAAATAAGACAATAACAATACAACAAATTACATACAATGAAATTTTGTTTGTTTTCATTCACTGTGGTAACAACACTAATCAATAACATTGATTATCATAATTTCATTCAATCGTTACATTCATTGTACTTTTTTTTTAAATTTATATTTTATGATAAAAATAATGATAATAATAATAACAGTTTCAAGGATATAACGAAGTCTCTTGTTTACTTATGTAGTCAGAAATTTTCAAAATAACCGACCCATTTCACTCTGTCATTAACATTGAGAATACATTGAATTGAATAATAACTTCGAATGGTATTCATTACTCAAAATCCACCAATAAAAGAACCAGTGAAAAAGAAATAAATGTAGCTACACGAAGAAGTTAACCAATAAATTGTTTAATAATAATAATAGTAGTATTAGTAGTAGTAAAAAACAATGAATAATAAATTATGTAATAATACACAAATATAGTTGATTAAATCAAATCATGTAGTAACAACAGTGACAGTAGTAGTAGTATTTATTTCCATTATATTTGTTTTGAAAACAACAGATTAGAGGCCAGAAGATTGAATGCAAAATTTCCACTCAATAACACATTTTCTTCGATTGTAAGATTATGGATATGATGAGAAAATATTGGTGTTGTAAAGAGTTTTCACATAAGTGCTTGCCTGTGTAAGAGAAAGGGTAAATGTGCATTCATGTATCCAAAGCTGGCTGTGAACAAAGTTAGAGGGAAACAAGTTAACATTATCAATAATAGACTGTTCTTTTCACATGTAAATTAAGAACGTCAACTTAAAAAACATTTTATATTCCTTTCAGAAAACATCTAGTTTCCGTTACAAAAAAAAAACTCATCAAGTAATCAGAAGAATATAATGAAGAAATCAATAAAGAAAGAAAAATACAACCGACAACAACAACAATAATCAACAAGATTAGTAAAAAATAGTCATCAGAATAAAGAACGAATCTTTCCATTTTTATTAAGAGAAAAAAAAAAGCACAAACCATCATTCATCACTACTCTGTTAGGTGAAAACAAAAACATTTCGATAAATGTATGACTTAAACAGAAGATTTTAAGAAGAAAAATTACCTGGATACGTGTTTCTCTTTAAATGATATTTATTTATCAGTGCGTATACATCTTATTGTTGTTCTGTTTTTTGTGGAGAGATTTGATAATCTCGCCATAATTTCGTATCAGTTTATCGTGTTCTTCCTTCTTCCTACCACTGTTTGTCTCGTAATAAAGCAGAAGAATTGCTTTTAAAATTACCTGTGTAGTTAGGGTGTGTAGATGGGTGGATCAGTGCATATTATTAATATACATAAATTGCATAGATTGCAATTCCTTTCTCATTTAACCATTTGTAAGTGCATTCCTTAGAGCGAACAAAGAAGAGTAACAATCCATAAACTGGAAATTGTTTTCTAAATTAAAAAATTTTTTGTCAATGATGATAGTAAACAACTACAAATCAATGTATCGTAATATATAAATAGGTAGGAAAGCAACAAAATAACAAATATCAGATTAAAGAGGGGATTATAATTACATTGGTCATTACTGAAATAAGATGGACAGGTGCTGATGGTTGAAGACAGTGATAAAGGTTAGAGTGAAGTTTAATAACAATAGTAATAATGGTGACAATAAGGGGCGAAAGATATGGTGCGTAGTTTGTGTAACACACAAAAAACAAAACCCAAGAGGGAAGGGGAGGATAGTACAGATTAAAACGTCGTCTAATCTCTTGATTTTTTATTTAAAAAAGAAACAAACAATAATGTACGATGATAAAAAGAATCTTATTATTATCCTATAAATAAAATTGGATGAAAAAATCCTGCTAATTCCGGTCCAGTCGGTGCGTGTGTATTAGTAAGTGTACTAGTAACTGTACTACGTGAAGGTGGGAAATGATTGGAATTTTGTGTTGTCGTTGTAGTAGTTGTAGTGGTGGTTGATGATGATGAGGAGGAGGAAAATGGGGCTGAAGAAATAGGCCAATTAGATGTTGTGACTAGAAAGCGATTGAAATGTGAAGGTGATGAAGTACTACTACCACTACTAGTAGTAGTAGCAGTACTAGTAGCAGCAGTAACGGTCATAGTGGTAGTAGTGCTAGTAGTTTGATGCTCAGTTGTCTGTGTCTGATGTCGTTGTTGAATTAAATTTTGTAAACTTGTTGGTCTTCCACGTAATGATGATCTCTGTGAATCTGAGTTTCTGGTGATTGGATTACTTCGTCCAGTTAATGAAATTAAGGCTGAAGGTGGAACATATAACGAGCTTGATATAACTGAAGCGCTGGCAGGACGTAGTAGATTTGTAGAACCGTTGAAATCATTTAAACTTAAAGCATATGTTTGAACATCAGTTGTTGTTACATGACGTGTTTCATTATCATTATCTCTATGCACTATCCCGATTGCTATAGTACGATTAGGTGTAGTCGGTGTATCATGTGAGACAGGTATGATAGTTTCACTTGTTGTTGTTTGATTAATTCTTGACGTAGTATATACATCATCAGATTGTAATTGTGGTAGTAGTTGTAATATTTTGTAAAGGATCAGCAGTAGCTAATCCGCTCATATTTGTTTGACCAGATTTAAAACGATAAAATGCAACCGAACCGGTAGTTTTACATGATGATCCATCATCAGTTAAAACATGTTCCAAATATGTTAAAGCTATATCCAAAACTGGACGACAAGGTTGCTTTAAATGTACTATAGAGAAAATAAAACATAATAACACAAATGAGGTAAGATATGATTTTCAAACGTGACGATTATGATTAATAACAGTCTATTATTGAAAAATAACGACCAGGTATCTATATAAAAGTGTCGAATTGATAGTTACAGAACAAACAAGTACTGGATGAATTGGTTTCAGTAATATGTTTGTAATATCTTAATGAATTAGCAATTCGAGATTCATGACATTTCATGCCTAAATATAATTTGCTTTTATAGAAAGTGAATTAAATTAAGCGATATTTGAATAATACAACGAAATAAGTTAACAAAACAATTAACAACGAATGTCAAGGGTGATTTAATGTTACGTAACTAACTGTCTACGAAATGTTACAGTTCTACAGAACTAGATTAGATTATAACGAATAACATAGATTCTTTATTGAAAAAATGTTTCATGAAATTCTAACTCACGATGAAAAAATGGGCCCCAAAGAGCACATAAGACTTCTGCGAAAATCAAGTCAGTACATGCCATTTGCAACAACAATTATATTGATCGCTAATATGTAAAACCTAATTGAAAAAGTGTTTTCTAATTAAAGTGGATTATGTATTCTATCCAATACTAATTAATTCATAGCTAAATGAAAAAAAGGTACAATACTCCATCCAAGCTGAATGATATTACCAAGGATAGGTAAGATCTGCCTAGAATCTGGTATAAAAAGTATATCAATGGGAGTTCACACACAACATACACATACAACAGCACTGGGATCAAGCTAACAAGATTAACAAAACAACAGAAGTCGACATGGAACAATGGTGTAAAAGTATGTATGCAATAGATATACAACCTATTATCTAGAAGAAGAGAAAGAACAAATAAACCTTTACACAAAACTCACTGATAATAATTCATGTCAACAACACTCTTCAAACAACCAATCGACACTATCGAAACAACTTCAACCACAAAGCCTACAACTACAAACACTACTACAACCAACCAATCAACCACATCATTCAATCATACCACTTTCCATTTCTATACACACACACACACACACTCTACCACTCATCCTACACACCTACCATCTTACTCACAAATAACCAAACACCACAAGACCATCTAGTCAACAGTTCCCTACATACAATACATGTCATAACAAAGTCACATGACGAACATTCATAACCTCATCATCCAATTTATTCTCACTCACTACCACTCCTCAACTCCCCTCTCACCCCATCCCCTCGCCTCCCCCCAACACCAACATTCTCGTCGCTTACTCAGTCATTCCACAACACTCCACTAAGGCTTCAAAAACACCTATCATTTCAGACCTTCAAACAACTCACCTCTCTCTCCTACTTTCATACATCATCTTTCAAAGTCACATCTCAATTATATGCAGCAGTCATACACACTATACTCGTCCATTCATTGATAGATAAATATCTCACCTACACCACAATTAATGCACCAACTCAATTAATCTCTACCCACTGTCGTTTCACACTAATCCATTACAGCTCATGACATCACAAGTAAAAGTAAAGTGATCAACACACTTCACCACCTGTCATCATCAATCCCGACGATAAGAGAGACAACAACATTTCGCATTTATAAGGACAGAAATACATCTCAAACATCTTGTGTTGTTACTTGAGGAATTCAGGATAATTTGCACATTGTCACTGAATAGAACTATATTATCACCTTCTGTTGCCTCTAATTGTGTCTACTAATTCACTTGCATTTACCAATGTATATACATAAGATGAACAAAAAGGAGAATAAGTTTCCGCATTTCTATACGTATTCCATAAAAGCTGGCCGCCAGACGGGTGTCCAGGTAATGCTATCAATAGCTATCGAAATCAGTGCCCAGTCTTCATTATACACCGATCCAATAAGGCTGAAGAAATTTGTAAACTAGCTGAAGCTACCAACGTACAAAGCAACCATAATTCATTTATTTATCATATTTCATACCAATAACATATATACAGCTAGTTATGAGCTATAAATTACGATTATCTCAAAATTCTTCGATATATGCACAAACATATCGAACACTGAATTAATTTTAACCAAAAGGATGGAACACTAGAAAGATCACGTTTTTCTTGCTTATATCAAATATTTCGACTTGCTCCTGTGTACTGTTTGAAATTAAGTCAAATGCGTTCGGTTATTTATTTCTGGAAGAGAGACTAAAACTGAGAAATGTGAGGATTTACATTCACGAGAAGAGCGAAGAAATTTCGTTTCAATTAGTTTTTCATCAAAGCTCTACACTAATATATATATATATATATTAGTGCAGAGGTTTGATGAAAAACTAGAATATAATCATAAAGATACTGAACCGCAAACATGGAACCACTTCTAATGTTCACGTAATTCTTCTGAGTTAATAACGACACTTTTGTATACGTTTATACTCTGGAGCGTCAATTTCCTGTTCTCTCATATTTTATAGACGTTGTTAATGTTAATTTAGATTTCACTATGATTGTGAGAACATACAAAAAAGTGAAAAAATCAAATAACGAAAATACAACCGTGTAAATAAACAGAATCGAAGAAAGATATTCATTTATTAAGTATGCATTCGCGTACTTAGCCTTCAGTCACATTCAAAGTTTAAGGACCTGTAATATTACTCAGTTGCCAAAGCTGAAGTGGGACTACTATTTGAAGCTACAGGACAAGCTTGTTGTCGATATTTCGCGGCTCACTGAAATATAAGCTTTCCAACGGTAGTAACCATATTCACTTGTCGATTCACCTTATTAGTCCCAATCTGTTTTAATTATCTCATTATAATTCAGTTGAGTATATAAATTACTTATTTAAGTTAGAGAAAGTATTGTCTTTTATATCTTAATTATCCTCATCATCATATTTTAAACAACAAAATCTGCATCACTTACGATAACTTGATAACACGTCAGGTTAAAACAATCCTAACGTCAATCCCTTCCTATATACAAACTATTCTATTGATTATATCATTATTTTAAACAAACTGACATTACGTTTAAAGAAATTGATAATTAGCCAATATTTACTGTTTATTTACTCGAAGAAAAATAATGATCAATTAGTACAATAAAGATTTAATTGTTGACCAAAGAATAATACTAGTCAATGTTGTTTCTGTCTCGTCAATCTGTCTATATACAAAAAATAATCATAATAACAACAACAATAGATAAGAAATAGAAAAAGAAGTTGTCACATGATCTAAATATATAAGTGAACTGATAAAGATAGATTCTATCTTTTCTTACTGAAAATTCTGTGTTGTTTTTGATTCAACTCAAAATCGTGCATACGATGTTTGGTTTTCAAGTAATTGAAAGTGATTAGCAGAAAAAAATTGCTATTTAGCACTTGTCGACAAAGATTATCAGTAATCTTGAAGGAATTGATGATCCGTGTGGGCTTTAGGCCAAAATTACTCAGCTTCACAGTCCAAGATGTTAGTATCAAGCTATTCGGACTTAGATTAACATTCAGAGAAACTGAAGTCTTTCTATTGAATGATCATTGGTAATGATTACTGTAGTGTCTTGCTAGACACTAGTATTGATTAAATTCTGTTCTAAGCGAAACATTGTAAAACAGTAAGTACATTCTGACCAGCTAGTCAATAGTCTGATATAGTTATGTTATAATTAACACACAAATATATAATGGTAAAGGATTTTGCACTAAATGTCTATTTATTGTTCTTGCAAAGCATAGTAAATCAGAAAATATATTGAGATAGCAGCTTTGCCTAAAGCCATACTATCAGTAAAGAAGCAAAAGATCCACTTTAGAATTAAAGTGGCTTTGATGTTTCCGAAACTTTGCGCAAACATTACACAAGAAAAAAAATTAAGCTGATAAACCTCTTACCATGTATTATCCCTAAATAATAGTTAATCGAAGCACCATCTTTTGCTTTAAAAAAACAGTGTTTGCGTCAATAGTTAGATGACGATATCTAATTGCTTGAATGGAAATAGGTGGAGAAATATTCTACACAATCAAATGTGGTTGAAAATCGAGAACTAAACATCGGTTAACATTAACACAATTTTCTTTCGTCTAATTGGTCACTTACAAGTGATATTTGTCTAATTCTTAAACGATGGTCGGATTCCATAGATAGAGTTGTGATGCAGGTAATAATCTAAATGATACCGTGATATATGCATTATGTCTTCATGAAAGGTGATTGGAGGTCGTTAGTTACATTTATTAATACAAATGAATCACAAACGATACCCAATTTTATACCTCATATAATTTCAACTTTGTCATAGAATAAAAACTTAACTACCATTTGCCAGTCACAATCCGAATAAAAATGATACTCGTAAATATTCGCTACATCGAGGCAATCCGCTCAAGATGCACATACAGCAACAGTGACTGATCAAATTCAGTCTATAACAAATCAATGGGATTATACAAATTCATCCTACTACCGAATGTATCGATTTGAGTACTTGGCTTAAAGTTATGTGATACAATCCGGTTTCCCAGACCTAGGTAGGTGGAGGGAACTCCGAACCTCCGACTTAATAGCTTCAAGCAGAATGTCTAATTCATTGAGTTATCACTTCATTCACAATATATTACAAAGACTATCATCGAATGTCAGTGACAAATCTATTTCGTTTTCCAACATGGTCAAGGTACCTCAATCTGGTGTCGATTAGTTTTTAACGATTATTCAGATAATCTTAACCTACACCATCTATCGAAGCATTATCAATAAATAATATCTACTATTTATTTGAAATTGAAGAAAATACCTATTGACTAACACGTCACTGATTGAAATATTTATCATTCCTTTTAACTTTAGAAGAACAAAAAAAAAGAATAAACAGTTATAGATTCACTAATAGGTTAGGGTATACATACAACAGCAACAAGTACATATATTTTAAAAAAAAATGATTTAAATAAAATACAAGATAAAAATTCAAGTAAAATAATTATAAGTAAGAAAGAAAAACACAATAATGTTTACAACAAAATACAAATTATAAAAAACAAACAAACATTGATTTAGACTATACTTACCTAAAATAGCATCATTTACAGCATCGGCTAATAATTCTCGATATTTTGGATGCAATAAACTACTCAGAGGACTTTTATATGGATTTTGATATGCAACTAAACTGAATGCATTCTATAATAAAATGTTGATATAAACAAAAAGAAGATTTTCTAATCAAGGTATGAAGTGAAAGAGAAAAAAAATCACAACAAATTTACGTATATCTGCAATATTCAACTAGGCAAATCGGTTGATAACAAGGTTAGTTTTTGTCTACCGACCGTACTTAGACCATATATTGCATACACTCAGTCTACGCGTGAAACGATTGGTTAAAGTAGTTAGGAGCGACGAAACTAAAGCTTGACACCAGTCAATGAGATCACTAACAGTTATGATCAGCTAGATTGGTAGGTACAGTCTATATGGTTGAAAGGTTAGCATGAACATTGTAACCAATAATTGCAGATATCGTGTGATATATACAACGATCGATCAAAAGGGTGCGAATGTATTCGTTTTTTGTATTACCTTACACTATGTGTAACAATACTTTTTGTGAATTTACCTAAATCATCTCTATAACTAATCTATTAACTATCACTACTACTACTCTAGTATTCATCTTGGTATACGAATGTATGTCAAATTGGATCGATTCATGCGTGGTAGTTCTTACACTGAATTGGTTGCACTGAATGGTGTGGGTCTGAAATTTATATGGAGAATCATTTACTTCTAGATACATACCATGCTAACAAATGTTAACTACCACGAAACCAATTTTTAGAGTTTTCTCCCTAATCAGCTTTAAAATATGTTCATCTGACAAATATAAATACGAACAGAAGTTGTTTTCCTGGGATCGATTACAATATACAATGGAGCGATGGTTCAAGCAGTTGAGTCGTACAGGTTCGAACTTGTGGCCTATTTAGTCTGTTTTAGATAATCAAGTACTATCACTAGCCCTCACATTTAGGAATTGGTACGAAGCCAAATACATGAATCCGTATCTTGCAGATTAGGTTAAATCGCTATATAAACATTGTACGATCTAACTAATAACTTGATGTCTATACGGGAAGACGGTCAAGCAATGGAAATATATATCCTACACAATGAATGATAGAAAATTAACATCAAGAAATCTCAACTTACACTTAAAAGTAACAATTGTTCCAAACTAATCACTCCTTGATTCTGCAAATCCAATGCAGGTAGTTCGTAAATTACGTCCATATTCAATAAGATCACGGAGTTCATCATTCGGTGATTGATAATCTACACTTCCATCATCGAAGTAATTATTACAGTCATTAGAATTAATGGAATCATGACAAATTCCATTACTGTTGATTGAATGCAAACATTCACCATTTTGTTTATTTTTTATATTATTTTCATGAACTGAATTAGTTTTAGACAAATGTAAAGGGGTTGAATCATCAATGGGCGAATGCACTGAATTTCCATTTGTCATAATTTGATGATTAGCCTGTTTTTCAACATTAATGGAAGGAGGTGGATAGTGACCATAATGAGAATGTGATTTGAATTTCGATTTAAATGATACAGAATTAGAAGTTGAATATGAATGATTACAATAGGATAACATTGACGATGATGACGATAAACTGCGTAACTTATTAGAATGCATTTGATTTTGCCGACCACGAACATTACCACCACCAGAACCACGACGACGAATTACAGTTAAACATTTCAGTCCTTTATACTCATTTCCTAAACCTAGAGAGCTGACTGGATCAATTAAACCCAATTCCATTTTCAAACCTTCAAAATGTGATTCTAACTTCATTCCAGTTAGTGATAAATATTGAATACACGAATTAAATATATGCTGATCTGATCTGTACGGCCTAATAGATGTTCTATTGTCAGTGGTCTGTAGAGATTGAAAGTAGAGTACAAATATAGTTTGCAGTTATAATATGCTTTCTTTCTAACCCATATTATTATTGTTGTTGTCGTTTATGACCTAGTGTTGTAAAGGTTTGGTCTACATTTATGATAATCACTGACTATGATTCACATAACAGATACAGTTGCTTATGATTGACACTAGTGGTGACAAGAAAAATCTGCTAATTCTTTATAACTGATCATTACTATCAACAAGATACTAGACTGAAATTTACAATAAATTCACCTATCTTCAAAATTACACATAATCATAATGCACTCGTATAATTAAACCTATTTAACAACTCAACGTTGACATTAAGATTAGTTCCAGCTTGATTGATATTTTAAAAAATGAACAATCCAAACACATTGATTCCCATATCTACACAAATTCTCAAAACAAAATTAACAAGTCACTATCTTCAAATGAAGAATAAACCCGCATTAGATTCACAAATGAACGAAATTAACTTGATTTTCAAAATTAATGTCACTGATCTTTTACTATTCTAAACAAGTTCATTCACGAATAATAAGTGTCAGTTGAATAAGTCAAGACAGTAACACCGATATAGCGTAAAATGAATCCGATTATTCTGTAGCATTATAGGAAACTCATAAGTAAAGAAGACAATTAGATTTAGTGAAAGAAGAGCTAAAATTAACATCAACTAATTTACAGGGTATACATTCATGCAATTAGCTTCGAGTTACACTTTAAGTGAGAAGGCTGATTAAATCAACGAAGGTGAAGTGGCGTTTCAATAAGTAAATTATGGGAATCAGTACTCATCAATAACTCAGTGGCTAACGCCGTGGTAATGAAATCGAGAGATATTGAGCATAAATTGTAGTATGAACACAAACAATAGGATGCATATACATCTAACCGACTCATCTGAAATAGACAAAATGTACACTCAATATTCAATTAACAGTGACATTCATTCCTACCTCAGTTCAGTCAATTGGTTAGTATCATTAGAGCTCTAAATTAGAGCCACGTAAATCGTTGTATTGTGAGTTAATAAAAGATTTGATCAAAACAATTATGAAATCATTCACCCAATAATTTTTCCAATATATCTCAACTAGTAAATCAATGGTCTAAAGACCAAGAGCTCGCTAAGGGGCGTGATAATTATGGGTTTGACCTATGATAAGGTCACCCAACGTTTCCTGGTTCTCAGTGGTTGTACATCGTAGGAATTTTCAGCTAGAGTATAGTATATAGGAGAGCTTGAGTGATATTTAAGATATCTGCGATGAATAATCATTTTAGTTAGTTAGCATAAAGCTTCAAAATCTGAGTATACAAATGAGCCAAGCGGCTTCATAAATTTATGGAGAATTTTAGCAAATTGAAAGCAAATAATTATAAATGAATATTTTATCGACAAAAAAGCCATTTTGAGATGGATATACAGATTTCCCCAAATTAATGTAATTATTTAGTTTCACTATAGGCTTTTCTGCCTATAAATTAAGGAGATAACGATATCTCAACTAGTCTATATGGATCTAGAACACTCATATTCTAAAACATATTTAGGAAAGTGAATAGTCTTTTGTGTACTCGCCCTTTAAAGTTCAGGACAATAGTTATTCTAGGGTTAATGTTATGGATAGGGTTAGATGAAATTTCAAGTTTAGGTTTAGGATTAATATAGGTAAAGGAATGTAGTTTCAGAATAGTGTTTATTTGTGTTATAGTTTGTTTAGCAAGAATTCGACATTTGATACATTTATCACCATACATTTTTTTAATTAGTGATTCTATACTTTATGAGTTTAAAATATGTTACAATAAGTTATTTTGATTTGCTTCAAATTTTCTAGATCCTATCTAACTGGCCACAAAGGTTGTTCTTCGAAGAAAGTTCGAGAATCGCTCAAGCTTGCCTATTTGCTAATCAGTAGCCGAGACTTTAAATTAGACAATCCCCACATACCTAATAATAAGCAATGGATTAGTAAGAAATAACCGATAATTTGAAATGTGCTTTCTAAGTGTTATGTCTTGGTTGAAGTGAAAGATCAATACCACTAGTTTTTAGATAGTTTGACTCAACAGAGTAAACTACTACGACTTTATAGCCCTAGTCATTTCATTTGAACCAAAGCTGGAAAAATATACTATATCTTTCCTCCACTAACCAACAGTCCTATTCTTCCAAGATACACAGGTTCAAAGTTGAAGTCCTTTATCATGCATCGACGTTTGCTCAATAACATACTTTCAATTCAGCAATCAAATATTCAGACAAAAAAAAGGAAAATCAATATTTAGGCTTATCGCAAAAGCAGTGATGCAGAAACTTGAAACTTCAATATTGTCAATGATCAAGCTAAAAATGTACATCTGCTATGTGGATAACATTGTCTTATCGAAAAGAATGAGTTACAAAGTGGTTATAGTTTGATCAGCAACGTCTCTGAAGATATTAAATTTAAACTAAAAAAGGAGTCATATAGTATTCAACCATTCTCAGATATGTTGTTCACCAGAACCAACGAAAGAAAACTGATTTAAGTCTATCGGAAACCAATACATACAGACCAGTTTCTCAAATGCAATAGCAATAAGCTGACAGTCCACAACATTAGCTGCGCACAAACTTTATTCCGAAGAGTAAAAGCATAATACAGCACACAAGCCGCAAGAAAAAAGTGAGGAAGAGTAGCAGATGAATGTATTCAAAAAAAAACGGTTATCCATTCAACATCATCAAAAAATGTCTGATGTAAACACTAACAAACAGAAAATCAAACACGAAACCAACAAATAGATCATTCTACTATATATAGAAGATATATCAGAAATGACAATCAAACTATAAAAGCTATTGGGAGTAAGTGTTGCTTACAAGCCAAAAGACTAAATAACAAAAGACACGCCGAAGATCATCTAAAAAAATAAACTGCTACAATTATGAAAAACAGTACATCGCACAAAGCAACTGACGACTTGAGCTCTGTCTACATAAACATTAATGAATTGTTAAACGCCGTGATATATCTTCTCTTACATCAACAAATGAAGACAATTATGGGCACAGGTTTGCCTAGGAAAACGTGATTTTGGACTGAAGGAACACAAAAGGAGATCAGAAAATTTTTAGAAGCTTGTCATTCACGTTAATCGACAATCAATAAGCATATTAAAATAGATGTAATTTATCAACCAAACAGAAAAACAATAAACATCTACTATACTACGAGTCAGGTCAACAGAAAAGGAAATCAAAATAAATGTGCGAAAAATGACAGGACACGTGCCTACAACAACCGATCAAATTCAAAGTGGATATAACAGGTTGCTAGTCGCCATGGACGAAGTCGTCCAGAATGACGATGGAACATCCGCAATTTAATCGGCTCAGAGAAAGTAATTGAACGAAAAGTGAACTACTACGCATATCACATGAGAGAAAAGATCAATCTATCTAGAGATAAATAAGTGTTTTTCAGATTATCTCAAAATAAATTTATTTTAATGACGAAAAATATCTTACTTTAATATGATTGCTCTCTGTATAAACAGGGAATAAAGCAGGACAAATGATTTCTGATGAATTACTACTAGTATTATTACTACTACTATTACTAGTAGCAGTAGTAGTACAATCGGAGCTAGCAATAGCAGTACCATTGCTAATAGGACCATCGTTGAGTGAAGGACAATTTTTTGGAAAGACTGACGGTAAAATGTCATAGTTACATTTGTCGGTTGTTGATGTTAGTAATCCATTGTTCCATTCAGTGCCCGACAGGTCAAAACGAAACCTAATAGGTGGTTGATAATTTGAAGGAGCATGTGAATGATTATAACTGACTGTATTTGATGTTAAACAACAAGATGATGATCGATTTATTAAGGGAGAATTTGTATTAATCGTATTAGTTATTGCTACATTGCCCGAGAGCTCTGAACTCGTTGAATGATGAATATGATTAAGATTAGAATTGATTAAGTGATGGTTATAATGGCAATCATGTTCATTAGGTGTTATTGCTTCAGGTGAAGATTCGAAAGAACATGGTTTCATTCTTTTTTGACTATTTCGATGAGTGGTATCTAAACTGTTACAGTGTAATGTTTTCCTATAATTGTCTGATGAACCATTTAAAGATACAGATTCTTTGGAGGAACTGGTTGTATAGTGCTGACGTATCTATAAAAAAAAGGAAATGCAAGACTGTTGAAAAAATAGAATACCAAACAGTAGTTGTCATCACGAATTATAGTGTCAGAGCAGCTGTTTTAATCTAGTTTCAGAAAAATTCCGTAGCCTGAAATTATTGTACATCGATGAGAAACTTAAAGAATGAGTCGAATGGAAATAGTTGTTCTGAAACTTTTGAATATATAGTGTGTTGCCCAGTGATTTAAACAGAATAAGAACTAACGTAAACTAGAATTTAGACAGTCGGTTCAATACTCTTGAATAGCTAATAGCATTCCTCATAACTAAAACCTTTTGCGATTCACAAGATGAAGAGTGTATTTTCTCTTCCCTACCCACGAGGCTTCAAGTCGAGTATCTTCTGTATCAGTCAAGTCGGACACGGCGCGTAGGCGTTATTCTTTTAACTTTTTATCAGCATGAAGTCATATCACTTCAACTAACATGTTCACCTTGAGGGGCACATTATCAACCAGAACTTGATTAGTTGAAATGAACTGTTTTGATTGAATTATGTAATAATTTATTGTTTTAATCAAAATAAAATATCATATTATCAATTCACAATGGAAAGAGGTTAAAAACATGTTCGCCTTGGGAACAAGTTACGGTAAATTGTAGGTAGTAATTAAACAATGAAATACAAAGGTAATTCTGAAAGACCAGTAGGAGTATGTTTCTTCAATGATGGTGTAACAGGTAAGATCAATCTACGTATACAGAAAAATGAATCAATTAATGCCAATCTGTCATCTATGAAAATATAATGATGTTTTTCTGGATGTGGAAGGTAGGATTAACAATGCATCTGCTCTAAACTTATGTAATTTTACTCTTCTCAGGTTGATGACATTCAGTGACACTTTGTGTTCGATATCTCTGAGGGATTACTTACATTCATCTGAAACATCATGTCACTAAATGCACTCAACTAACAAAGTATGCTTTGGTACAGTGGTAATAATTTAATTAGAGTTACCATCTTGAAACACCAACGATTTTTATCATCCCAAGGACGTACATATTGGAATTCATTTGTTAATTTAGGTAACTAAATAGAAAAGGCGATGTTTGTTAGTTATTGATATGATGTCGTCGTATAAAAAAAAACATAACTACTACGTGTCAATCCACTGCGATTTCTCAGTCGAAGTCCTAGAGACTATAGAGCCCAATAATTGGAGATACCGTCAAATATGGCTCAAAATAGAAAACAACACAGCCGATGCAGTAGTTTTCGATGACATTCTTTATTGAAGTGAGAAGGAACTGGCTTACCTGAAAAAAGTGTAAGATTTTTATTGCCTGAGCAGAAACTCCTACCATATACGATCCCCAGTGCACTTATTTTTCTGGCTTTACTACCCACTTGCTCTTTTATCTCATCACAATACTATACTTTTATTTGTATGATGCATAAAATATTTGTATCGGAATAAAATGAAACGAAAATTAAATAAAACGCATGGAAAATAAACATTAGGTCTGGAACATTAAAATCAACCGTTTTGATACTATTTTGATGATAATTTTTAATTAATTACTGTGTGAATCCAAATCGAAGTAGATAGGATGGAGATCGAAACTGTTACTCATCGGTTAGAAGATAGGTGCTCTAATAAATAACCTAAAATAAGACTCAGAATCTAGGAGTAAACAGAGAATGAATGTAAATATTCTATTGTGGTTATTGTGCTTACTAAAACACGGTAGTCTGTAGCTAACAAAACGAATCCAACTAAGGCTCAAAGACTTTAAGGTTTAGCTGTCCTTAGCTTTAATTCACTCTACTCCTATCCAAGCCAACATCAACTCAATGATGGTGATATTGTAAATAATAATATTAGGTATTCTTGAAATAAAGATATAAATGTTCGAATTGTATGAAGACTTCGAATTTCATTCACGCATAAATACATAGGAATATTTGATGTAATAGGTAACCTGAGAGTCTATAAACTAAAAGGAAGCTACATCAAACTGCCTTCATACCTTTATTATTAAAAAAAAAGTAATTACAACGTAGAGACAATTATCATATATAGCAGTGCATTCTTTCTCCCTGCATGCCTTAGAAACACACAGAAAGAGAAAATATTATTACAAAAATATAAAACAGCATAAGACTTCAGGGAAGAAAAGTACTAAACTGAACAAATGTAAATATCATCACAAGATTTCCCAGTCTTATGATCTATACCATCAACTATAATATAAACATATAATACATACGCATATATAACTATACGAATCGATAAGAATAGAAGTACAAATCAATTTTTATATATTCCTTTGGTGAAAAACTATAGGTAGTGCCTATCCGTATTAATCGTATAAATATACCACGTGAATAAAGAACAAGACCTATACACATATACATACTAAACCAAAAGTTTCATTTACCGATAATAATATGTTATTTAAGTAAAAATTCAGTCATAAACAACAAGAAATTGGTTCAACGATGAGAGAGCATTTCGGAAATTACATTTTCAAAGGTGTATGATACATACATGTTCACAGATCAATGAATGTATTCTATTTAGTAAAAAAATCGGTTAGCTGTAAATAAGATAAACAATTTGTTTTTTCCTGTTTGTTGAATGAATTTTTCACTTGTTAACTAAGAAAGTGAGTAAAGAACATAAAGGAAGTTTGCAATTTACTAAAGAACGGAGTGTAACCAGGTAAAAATCGAAATCTAAGAAGTGTTGATCAGTACTACTACTTGAGTATGGAACTTCGCATCCAATGGAAGAAACCAGGACCTTCATTAAAACTTGCAGAACGCCCTTACTCTTTAGACCAACCATTAATAAAGTAGTCCATCCAGATAAGAAACTAATAAATCTGTTAAATTATTGCAAGTTATGAGACAATTCGTATATCCTAATTGAGAAATGTAAGTCAACCTAAATTGTTGATATTAATAGTATTTGATGTGAGTGTTTTACTTCATAGCTGAGAAAAGTAATTCACTTATTCTTTATTGTGCTTGGCTCCCTACTGTCACTTTGGTACCTATCCTGATATATATATATATATATATACCAATTTGTATGTTGCTTAAAAATATGACAATTAATCTATTTCTAGGACCCTATTATTAAGGTGAATCTCCAGTCAACAGACATACAGAAACAGATCTAATTTATCAATTCATACAAAGAAGCTCAATAAATCACATGTCAGATGCCAATCGAACCAAATAGTCAGTAGGAATAAAGAAGGATAATACAACCTATAAAGACAACTATTTGGAAATGACTTTATAAGGACCGATAAACTTGCAGGATAATCAGAAAGCCCGCTTAAAAATGAAACAGGACCTGGTGACATTGTCCAAAACACAATTAAAACACCTAGCTAGCAAAAATCAATCACCTGAGTTGCAAATCTTCATTATCATTCATATACAAATTTCATCAATTCGATATCAAAAAGATAAGACTAGTGGTAACACTATTCACCTTCAAGTATTATTTTAGATTTACAAACCTAAACATAAAATGTAATTATACAAAATCGATAGTTTTATGATCACACAAATACACTAACATACATCGACCGACTGAATACCGAAGACAACACAAAAATTAATCGATTATGTGACAATGTTTCATCACATTTTTTTTCTTAACAGAAGTGCAATATTTCAAACATACTAGATGTACTATATATTGAAGGTGAAACTGTAAAAAGTGATGTTATAAATGTACAACCTTGACCTGTTTCATAATTAACTATATATATATATATATATATATATATATATATATACTAGGTGTACAAGTATATACTATCCGTTAGAAATATCAGCGTGTACAACATGTTTGTCAGTTGACCCAACTTCGTTAATTTTCAGAATGAAAAATACATACGATATTGTGAATTTGTTTTGTATCAAGGTTACAAGAATTTTGTTCAAAGCACACTAACTGAAGGACATGATTAAGGAAGTTTAGGTAAAAGTGCAACAATGGTTCGATGATTTAATTTTAAAAAAAATAAGAACTAGACACATTGAAACAAATACACGTAATCAAATCAGAAATACTGGATTTTATAGGCTGTTAACTATCTAAGTAAATAAATCTGAGATTATCTGCAACATTTCTAATGTCGAAATGAAGGATTTCTGGTCATTTTTCTGTCTATGAAGTAGGAAGGTGCTGAATATTAAAGATTATTTTCATCAAAGATAGCAAATGGCATACCGAGTTGTCGTACATTAAGTTGTTTGCAGAAGACAAAACTAATCTTTAATGGAAGCTACACATTAATGTACAGCAATTACGCGCAGAAATAAGAATGACTGAATATATTCGGTAGAATAAACATAAAGCGGATGAAGATATACAATGAGAACGTTGTGGATTACTTCAATTGCAAATATAAGCATGATGGTCAAACAATAATAGGATATAATTATGGCTGAGATAGTTGAAAGAACACAAAGCACTGAAACTCGACGGTGGTGAATAAGACTATTCCGAAAAAATACAAATGAAAAACAATGTGAAGAGACGAAATTCTTGATTGCATTAAACAAATCGCCTCCTGAAAGGTTAAAGAAGTCCTAGTCAAATATGGTAAATCGGGTGACGAAGTTACAGAATGTTGGAATGTGTACTACATATGTTCAACCCCACTTACCCCGACGGAAGGGGTTGGCTGTTACTGATTGATTAATTAGAATACTAAGTAAAAACTTTATGATATCAGATTTAGCCACATTTTAGTTGAGTGGCGGCTAAAACTATAACCTGGCTGCACAAAACTAAGTAGCTGCAGAGGGACTTGTACCTGGAACCATTCGTCATTAAGACACTTCAGTGTTTATCTAATTTACTGGGTAGATTGAGTGAAAGATACAATGACATATCAAGCAAGAATGAAGCTTGATAATCACGTGTGAATTTTATCGACACTTAGATGACTCCAGAAATTTGAGTCTTTCAATAGTTCGTCTTTCGATTAGCTTATAATCATCTTTATTCGTACTTTCAACAGTTGCTCATTTTATTAGATATTTGTTGAATTTTAGGATGATTTTGTTAGTAATGTAGTTTCATAAAAAAGGCAATATTTCATCACATTGTATAATTCATTGATTATCAATGATCTCTAAGCATAAAATTCTGAAATATATCTATATCACAGGTAAGAACGTTTTATTCAATAACAATATTACTCCTAGATGGTAGGTATAGAGAAGTATGTGTTTTAAATCACGCTGAAAGTATTAATTACAAAATATATTACTTCAAGTGATTGAATACCACTTATTAATAAAAATTTCTATACAGGGACATTCATATAAATTGCCTAACAAAACAAATAAATAAATATATATGTATGAATTAAGAATAGTTATAATTATAGTGTCATTAAAACGATGAACGAAAAAAAAACCACAGTAGAGAAAACCAAATAGGAACGTATCCAATAGTTTCTGTTTTCAGAGAGAGATTAGAAAAAGATAAGAGAGATAAAGAGAACGTGAAAATCCACCTTAAAATTTATAATACATATGCTATATTCTTTTATTCACTCAGCTGATAAAACAACAGCAACACATCATAACCAAATAAATATACCAACATGTTAACTGTTGCATATAAGTGATTTTTGTTTCGCGAATCTATGCATACATATATGAACGGTAAAGGTAATATTGGATAGGTATATAAGAGATCAATAATGAAACAAGAGTAATACAGAGAGGGATAGAGGAATTAATAAACTTAATCGAAAAAACAAATATTATCGTTTTGTTCATGGTATATATATTTAGAGGTCAAAAACTCCAGTAGATATATTTATCTGTTAAAATTCTCTATAATGACAGACAAGTAATTTAATAAAATTATTCAGTCATTAAAACATAGAACCTGGCACAAATATCAGTTACTTAAAATTCCTAAACTAGATCAGTACGATAAAATTAAAAGGTATGTATGCAAGAGTAATAAAACTTACTATCTAAGAAGAAGAGAAAGAACAAATAAACCTCTACACAAAACTCACTGATAATAATTAATGTCAACAACACTCTTCAAACAACCAATCGACACTATCGAAACAACTTCAACCACAAAGCCTACAACTACAAACACTACTACAACCAACCAATCAACCACATCATTCAATCATACCACTTTCCATTTCTATACACACACACTACCACTCATCCCAAACACCTACCATCTTACTCACAAATAACCAAACACCACAAGACCATCTAGTCAACAATTCCCTACATACAATACATGTCATAACAAAGTCACATGACGAACATTCATAACCTCATCATCCAATTTATTCTCACTCACTACCACTCCTCAACTCCCCTTCGCTCCCCCCCCACACCAACATTCTCATCGCTTACTCAGTCATTCCACAACACTCCATTAATGCTTCAAAAACACCTATCATTTCAGACCTTCAAACAACCCACCTCTCTCTCCTACTCTCATACATCATCTTTCACAGTCACATCTCAATTATACGCAGCAGTCATACACACTATACTCGACCATTCATTGATGAATAAATATCCCACTTACACCACAATTAATGCACCTTCTCAATTAATCTCTACCCACTTTCGTTTCACACTAACCAATTACAGCTCATGACATTACAAGTAAAAGTAAAGTGGTCAACACACCTCACCACCTATCATCAATCCTGACAATAAGAGAGACAACAACATTTCGCATTTATAATGACAGAAACACATCTCAAACATCTTGTGTTGTTACTAATGCAATTCAGGATAATTTGCATATTGTCACTGAATAGAACTAACTATATTATCACCTTCTGCTGTTTCTAATTGTGTCTACTAATTTACTTGCATTTACCAGTGTATATACATAGGATGAACATAAAGTAGAATAAGTTTGGGCTTTTCAAGGTGCATTCCTCAATATCTGGGATAAACGATGAACGGACTTTAAAAAATCTAAGTGCTAGATGCTTTATTGATAGTGAACATGAAGTTGATGTAGAAAAATGTATTTTCTCTGTGATTCTTGTCTGATCTTCTCTAGTTATTTGCGTTGAATGTATTCCTTTTTTAGAATATTTTTGAAAATAAATCTCACATTATCGTTTTTGTTGTCAATTAAAGCATACATTCTACTTATTTTCTGTATATTTTTCTTATAAACATTTCTATTTTAATGCATCGATACAACTAGCCTATTCTACATTCGGTTTCTCATATTTGCAATTTTAAATTTACTGTGTAATAATTTGTGAATTATATATATATATATATATATATATATATATATATATATATATATATATATATATATATGCTAACTGTATATTATGTTACATTCTTAAGTGCACTGAACTTGCTTCAGAGTATTTCGATGCTTCATGATACTACTGTAACAACTACTTTTATTTAAGTAATCAATAAACGAATGATTTCCATTTTGCTACGTTTCGCATAAGCCATTGTAAGTAAAAGGTATAAACCAATTTCATGTAATTAGTCTTAGTTTGTTACGTGATTGCCTTTTTTCTTTCTATGACCCTGAGATTTCTTAAATTTAATTTCTTACCTGAACTTTAATCAGCTAGTCAATTTTTTTTCAAATGTATGACATAACTATGACATTTTTTCTGTTTTTTTTTAGAAAAAAATTTCGTATCTGTGGCACTCTCAATTTCCTTTTGTAAAGCATTTGTATATTCCAATTATAAATAAGCAAAAGTCTGGAAGATTTTTTTTATTCTTTCACCGTTATTATCTTTTATCTAAACTCTCAAACTCTCCTCATATAAAGTATGCATAATTGTCTTTAAATGATCAATATAACTGTTTCTAGATTGTAAAGTAGCTGAAGAGATTTTGTTAAATAAATGAATTCATCATATTCTGCTTCTATTATTGTGTCTTACTTATTCAAAGATATAAACGGGAAACGTTGTATAGAAAGCATTTCTAGTCACGGTATAGAGACATTTTCATTACTGTAAACAGTAGAGACAAAATTTAGAATTAGAAAATGCTAATTTTTTTTTCCAATCTTGATCTCATTTAACTTCATCTTTTCAATGTTAGAGCAGGTTGTTCTGCCGTCAAAATAGGTAGCATAAACCAGATTGTAAGACATTTAAGTAGATCATTCGGCATCGATAAAGAACGTTGGTCTGATATTGATAAAGTTAGGTCAATCGTAGCTACTGATATTAATCAGCTTACTAAACTAAAGCACGTAGAGTGGTTTAGGCACAACTGACATATTACTTAGGAGATAATGGCTTCAATCATTAGAACACTATGCTACGGTATGAACAACGATCTTAACTGATGAAGAACAGGAAAATTATATAGTGTGGCTTTAAATCAATATATGTACAGTAAATGTATTTGCTCTTTACCAGAGGTAAAGTCGTTGCGGGCGATGGACAAGAAATCTTGACACCTGTATTTCGAGTTATTCGGTACCCATTCAATAAAGGAGAATTCGGAATATTTGCGGAATAGAAATCCACAGTGCGATTCAAACCAGCGGTATCGTCAGAGACTTTGATACTCGATTGTTCGGGTTCAAACTGACTTCATGTATCACTAGGATGTTTACGTAATGACTGATCAGCCCGTAGAAAACACTAGTCATATTGTCTCGTGCTTAGTGCTGATCGAACTTAAGAAAACATTATATTGGTTAATACAAACATTCAATTTGTTGAAATTTCGAAAATTCACTTAAATGTAGATCAATATTTATTGGTTATCATTAACGCAGAGTCTGGGGAAAATGTAAATCGCTCCAAGTTGCCATATCACATCAGTACAACGAGATTTATACCAAAGTAGTATTAGTATGAATGATAGATTTACAGATGATTCGAGAAGAAAATATTAAGTAAAATAAGAGATAAAATAGTTCTGAAACGCAAAATCTGAAAGGAAAAAAGTGGGTGCATCTCAGCAAATGATATTAATTCCGGATTGTTACCTAGTCTTCAACCATCGGTCATGTGGATCGCAATTATTCAGTACATACCGATATGATTCAGACCAACAGTCAACGACATCATTTATTTTACTGACCCCCTCCCGTATGTTCGTGTCCCAGCTCCTAGCATTATTTTTAATCTATCAATAAATATTCTCAAAATAATTTAAATATTTCAATAAACCAAGTAGACAACAAGAACTTACTAAGTCAATAAAATGATGACATTTTAATACAAATGTAATAGATGGGTCATTTTCCCATAATGTTTTGAAATGTGTCTTCAATTGTTCTAATGCAGATAAATAATCACCATTACGAATAGTCTCTCTTAAATGTCTTCTTCGCAACAATATATCTACAGCTTCAGGCCAACGAAACAGATCATTTAAAATAGTATCTTTGGATGATTTCATTTCATTTGTTGTTGTTGCTGACATAAGATGTTGATTGGTTATTGGTGGGGGTGTTGGCAACTTGGATTGTTGTTTTTGTTGTTGATGAGGTTCACAATTCAGTCCTTCAAAAGTACTACTGGTATTATTGTCTGTAGTATAGTGGTTACTATTAATATTATGGCTATTATCGGAATGAGAAATACCATTCATAGAGTTTGTTGGACATATATGCTTATTTATTGAAGGCAAACAATTATTTGGTGTTTCAAATTGAGATGATTTTAAAGATGATATACTATTTGTTTCGCAATCGTTATTACCGTTAACATTATAACTTTGATTTTTAACGTTATCGAAAACAAGATTATTTTCTTCGATTACAGAAGAGGAAGAATCAGTAGAGGCCTTTGTAACCCATTCGCCTAAAGCTTGAGCAGACTCAAGAAAGCCATTATGTAGCAGATAGGTAGCAACCAAACTGCAAAACAAGAGTAAAATTAAATGAAAATAAAATAGAAGCTATAATATACACAGTCGATTATATAATCAATAAATTGATATAATATATGCCATGAATCAACTACTACAAATGAATACCACTCTTCTTCTAGTGCACAGCCAATCAAAATTTGTGTGGCATTCGTCTTTTAATCATTAAGTTGCAAAATCAAACATCGCAGCAAATACTTCGACATGAGCAACCAAAGAGTGTCACTAGACTTTGTATAACTTTGTTTTCATCATTTTTGCTGACATCTGTACATCCTGGGCGGAATGCCTCGGAATAGACATTTTATTACAAAATAAGAGATTTATTAATACAAATTAGTTGATCAATCAATCAATGCCTGTTATCCCATGTGGAGCATAGGCCGCCGACCAGTATTCCTCCAATAAATCAGTTGATAAACAGTCAGAATTATACGTGAGTAGTACTATGTGACTTTTAGTAATGATTACACAACTATCTTACTAGTATATATAATTATTTCAATTTACAAAAGTTGAAAAGGTAACTTGGACAGTATAACACTTTAAATTATAATAATCATTTAAAGAATATATAGTCATGTGTCAAGTTATGTTTTCATTAAACTGGGAGTTCAAATACATGACAACACAAATCATGGAAACAGATCACATAGTGAACATTGTTCGATCATACTATAGACGAAGTCTACTTAAACATAGAAAATCACGAAAAATTGAAACAAACTTATATAGCAACACGCAAAAATAAGCATATTATTCTGAAAGTTAAAAAAAATACTAGTTTGCATGAATTTAAATCATTTGGTTGTGGATCTTCAGGACTGCAAGTGATCTGTCCCGTTTTGATGTGTATGTATCCAGAATGGATTGTTTTGATATGGAGTTAATTTAAAAACTTCCATATAACTCAGATTGTAATTGGAAGATCTCAGTGTGAACATTGATATATAAGAATTATATGAAGTCAATGAGTTTCATAAGTTTGACTAAACTGCTACAGTAACTAGTAATTTACGCAGAGTACAAATACAAGATGGCGAAAAGGATCTTCAGTGATGAAGAGACCTATTAAATCGCAGGTTAAAACATTAGTTTTCAACTAAGATGATCAGCAACACATTTAATGATAACTAAATGTGTCCTTGTTATATCGGACCACTAAAGAAGAGCGAAAAACTTCCAGAACTGTGTTCCAGAGAACTAAATCATTTATTCTGATCGCTTGTAGTGCAAACATTACATTTCTATTATTGTTACGTTCCTCTTACTCTATCCTACCGTTTAGTATATGTGCTATTATTATATTGTCTCTTATTATGGGCTACAGTTAACTAGTTGTGTACAAGTTGTCCCTATTCACTACCACTATTTCCTTAGTTCTGTATTAATGTTAGTTTCTTAATTGGTTCGCTGTGTGGTCTGATTATGAGTATATATAAAGGCATGATTGAAATACGATTCGATCCGATTCTGTCTGTTTGGCTGATCAATCGTTGTTTTTCCCCTATTCCGGCTTGGGGACTGGTAGTTTCGGAGCAGACGTGTCCGTACACCGGTTAGGCAATTATCAAGGGCACTGTGTATCTTCACAATACATAACAATTAGGCGACGAGGCTTAAAGTGGATCCAACTTAAGCAGTCATTGGTCATAAGTCGTAAAACATAACAGTCCTGTTTTGCACTCTCGATCATTTATACGTTTATTAAGTGGACGAGTGTTGTAGAGTGTAACTTACTGTTAGGACATTTGAAAGGGGTGCTGATATGATCGATTCGCATGACCAAGTGGATGATGCGACCTTGTGCGCAGAAAGACAATAACGAGCGCCAATGAGTTTCTAGCTGGTCATTGCACTTTTCCCCGATGTCTACTTAGTCCCAAGCCAGAAAAGAGAAAAGATTGATGAACTAACCAGACAGAATCATACAGTATTTCATACAATCCTTTATATATACATAGAATCAGACCACACCGTCAACCAATTGGGAAACTAACATTTATACAAAATAGGAGTAACAGTGAATGTGAACTGGAGTAACGTATACACAATCAATTAGTTATAGTTCATAATGAGAAATGATATACTAACAGTTTATGCGTTAAACGGGAGGATAGGTAGGGCGAAAGAAAAATGCATAATAATAAGAATAAAATGTTTACCATGTATACAACCAAAAATAATGAAATAGTCTACAGATAAATAGCTCTCGAAGATAATCAAACTCCTTTAGGTGCCCGGCATATCATTTACATCAAAAATTACGCTTCAAGCTCTAATTTTAGCAACACTTGTTTCTTATCCGGTTTTTTTGAGTTGCACTAAACTTGACAGTTGCAGATAACTAATTTTCAGCACTTTAAGCGAAATCTTTAAAGAAAATTGCATTCTAATATGTAGCAATCGCTTATGAATGAAAAGAAAAAAGATCAGAGATGTTAAAGGCAATAAACTTGATGAACATTGAAGACGATGAGGATAATCTCAGTATTCAAACTAAGAAATTGCAAGCACTCAAAATAATACCCCAACTACTATTACACATCATACAAAAAAGGAAAAGAATCTTAACATCGGATATCTATCAATTAAATTCTATTCATCCAAGTCGCAGTGATTTGTGGAAATTGTTTCTAAATCGTTGTTTGTTATCTGTCAAGTTATTGAGTCCAGATAAACAGTCGCATAATCAACGGGTATGAAGTTTGATACATACTGTAAGAGTTTAAACATCTACATTGAGATGCAAATATAATGAGATAAAAATGACAAAATAAAACGCAATCCGTGACCTGGGTTGTAATGCTGGCCCCAATTCAAGTTAACTAAAAAAATATTTCCTTCAAAGATTGCTTTAATTGTAGACTAAACTCAGACAGAGAAATAATCTTCACAAAACACTTATGAAAGTACTCATTCACATGAAAAGTATTATCGGTTACTCTTCCCCCCCCCCTCACTCTTTCACCAAAGCCAGAGAAAAATAACCTAAAGACACTAAATCCTAAAATTTCATTTAATAACAAGACAAAACAAGCAGATTTTATATGCAATTAGCATTTGTCACAGAATAATAGCGGTTAGGTACCAGTGAAAACTAGGGACCATTGAACAGCTGTTTCGTCTTCGTATGGTACTCCTCAGTGGTGATGGGTATCCTCGGTTCCATAAAAAAAGCGGACCAAAAACCTCCAGGGTTTTATAGAGAACATTTAATTATCAAAAGCACTTGGTTGGCACAGTGGTAACATTACCACTTCAATCAATTTGTGATGAAATATGTGGCGATTTTATAATGCCGTGACGACAGGTGTCCCAAGTTATGCTTATCCGAACTCTACCAGTTATGACTTCTCATTAGAACTTGGTATTATAGAGATAGGTAACTAGTGAGGAGTCCCATACTAAAACGAAACCGCTGTCCACTGCTTCATGGTTTTTAAAAGAGAACTTAGCCAACACCAGTCTCTGATAAACAACAAACTTCATGAATATTCAATAAGTAGATTAATTGCTGGATCGAAAAATTTTTATTTATTCTATTTCTAGATTTATCATCATTCTCGTAGATAATTAAACTATCAAAATTTGCATAAAATAAGAAACGAAAAATGATGACTACAAGAGAAAGACAAAAGTCCCGATTTCGATCGCATTTTTAGATCTATCAATTATGCATGAATTAAAATAACAAAAATGTAATACAATCGATCAGTTTATCACAAGCGAATTAAATTGGTAACAAAATTACTTAATAGTACTGTTTGTTTGTTTTTTTCATAAATAAGTATATGTAATGCGTCATATATGTAAATATAAACATAGTCTATTATTATTGAGTTAAAAACTATACACCTTAACCAACCAATACTATGACTGCATGCGAATGTTGCAATATGACATATTCATCAACAGTTGTGTACCGATCAATATGCAGTGCACTGAAAAGCTCCTAATTTATATCTATCAAATGAAATTCAGATATTCTAAAAAAAAAATTGATGTAACATCTTGTGATGGACTTCAATTATACTGACACCATTACTAACATTCAAACCAATTTTACTAATATTATTAAATTTGTGGTAGTTGGAATACTACGATAGGACATAGGCCGACCCAGGTAGGCCAGGACGGTTAAGTATGAGACTTGAAGGGCCTGATTTCAATCCCCTGGTGGGGATTGAGAGCGCGCACTACTGAGGGATCTTATAATAGTATTGAGAAGCAGTCCAGCGATCCCTGGTTTTCAACCGTACCTAGCCAACATCAATCTATGACGAACACAAACAACTAAACTGAATACTGATCAACATAAAACAACTTACACTCGATAACAATAATAATAATAATAACAAATTATCTCGGAAGACTAACGAGGATTCTAGCACTAGCATATCATTTGCAGGCCGAAGGATATAACTAACAGCGAAGAAATACAAAAGTAATATCACTTAAAAAATGAAAGGATACTGTCTTCTATAAGCATTTCACTGGATAGACACAAACCCCAATCACCTACATATATATAAACACAAATTAGCAATCAGACGATATGATATGTTATCATTTAGAGAAATGAATATGAACACGGATAGACACGAATTTTTTTGAAAAAACGTGAAAATTCTAGATCGAGGAGACTAAATATCGCAGAAAATGTCTACAAAGTATAGGGATTCAGATTAATTGGTAATCAATAAATACATCAACAAACACCCAAGAGCTCATACTGGAGAGGTCAACTGAACGATAGTCAACAGGGATGCAAGAATAAATAAAGACAATAAATCCTAAAAAGTTAACCAATTACAAACAAGGTTATCAGAACAGACTAATATAGCACTTGTGGAACAAATGAAAAGTTCACTTCTATATGAAGTTCGGCTAAAAAAGCATTGAAAGCTTTGCAACTATTTAGGCCATATAACAGAATACAATAAAAGGCATCCACTGAAGCTCCAAGTCATTTTTCAAAAGAATAAATGTAATTTACTCACCTATACCACTATTTTCTAAGACAATAATTTAGATGATATCAGACTTATGGTACAACAATAAAAATTCTATCTCCGCTATCTCATACGAAATTATCAACATAATATCCCCCTTCCTCCCTTCGAAAAAACAAAGAACCAATGAAACAAAAACGAGTTACTGTTAACTGAAATACATTAACCCCAAAACTGCATAGATTATTCAATTAGCAATTGAGTCAATGTAAGTTTATAGCTTTATCAATTAAATGATCATTTTCAGATAAGACCCGACACATAACTACAGTAACTTCTACATGTCGTCTACCTTTGTACTCCGTTTAAACTATTGACGCTTCTAGGGTTTATTAAATAAATGGGATGGTCAAGATATCCAACTACTTTACTATTTATGATCACATTAGGTACTCATGAAGATCAGTACAAAGGCAATATATAGTTGCAAGTAAGAACTTTACACTGTGGAATCCAGAATAGAGCAGTTGTAAAATATGTGGCTTAGAGCTGGTTTAAATGAACCTGTGATTGTATTTACGGTTACTAGGCCTGACACAAAATATATGTCTAAGTATAATAATAATAATAATAATAATAATAATAATAATAATAATAATAATAATAATAATAATAATAAGAAGAAGAAGAAGAAGAAGAAGAAGAAGAAAACCATCAATATACAGAAAACGTATTGATAAAAAAAGATCTCAAGAAATTACATTAAATGAATTACTGAAAAGTAGCAAAGTACTATACTATTTTAAAGTTTACATTGAGAATATTCTTAAAGTTTTAAGAATCCCTAATGACAATAATGATGAAAGTAACCAAATAGAAAATGAAGTGAAACTTATCATTATTCCTTAAAAAATTGTTCTCCCTAGCCTATTATTGTAAAAAATAAGTGAGATTTTAAATGTGACAATAATAATCACTTTAATCAAATTATCATATCGGGAATGACTTTAAAACAAACAAACAAACAAACATTGCATATGTAACAGAATACGTAAACTATTTCACGCATCAATGAATAAAACTGTTTATTTCAATGATTACTATGCATACAGTGCTAGTGCACAATATATACACAAATAAAACTTCAATAGAATCAATATATGAAGACAAATTACTTAGATAAAAGATATTATATGCAGAAAAATTGTATGAGTCATTTAACAAAAAGAAAAAAGAAAGTCGATTTTGTATAATTATGTAACCATAGTAGTTCATATTTATCAGAATAATGACGAACTAAGTCTGACAAATGCACTCGACTAGGATCCGACTAATACAGAAATATCCCTATGGTAGATTTTGATTTTCATTGGAATGTGATTAAAACAATATTACTTGGTAACTTGTCCTATTGTTGGACCAATCAGTAAAAACTATCCAATCATTCCTACACTGTGACTTAAAGCAGGTTAGAAAGTACAGGGAGTAATAATTGTGATAAGAACAACAGTAATTCAAAATTACAGGCTACGCGTAATGATTTTAAACTTTAGGAGACTAGTAAGATAATAAGGAAGGGGTCAGCAAGTGTAGTTGATGTCTATTCGACTGTTGTCACAAAACACCTACAACTAATGAAATATATGTATCCTGAGAGGAAAGCTCCTTTAGTACATTTAGTCTCAGGGAATATGAAAGTTGGAATGCAGTTAACAGTAAAACTCAGCACGCCCGTTTTTGGCTTATTACGTTCTCGTCAGCATAAAATAACTTCATCCAGATGTTAATGTTTCTACTGGAACTCGAATTCAGTATATCTGGCTACAAACGCCAACCCTCAGCCACTAAGCCAAGAAAAACAGTCAATTGTTCAACCGGTAAGAATTATCGCCTGTTACCTTGACGATTTCTAAAAAGATGATCTTATGATACACTTTCAGTCAACACGATGAGACTGATGAACGAGAATATTTAAATAACAATGTAACTGGTCTCCAACCACCATTCCGTTAACGATTATCATCATCTCTGATCAGTTGGTGTTTTACATTGAAACTTCAGCATTGATTACTAACATCACTTGGCGTTTGCCAACTGACATCACTTGTGGCGTAGACGGGATATCCGTCTCTCAACTAAACACTGAGTGTGCTGAACAACAATTCACTCAATATTAACCGAGGAGAGTGGTACATGAGTCATGAAAATAAGAGATATGTGTCGGCCTAAGACAATTAATTATACAAGTCTTCAAAGTATCGCCCATATATCACGGAATGACCATGTAACCAATATTGTTGTTAGACACAGAGTACTATGAAAAATACCAAATCAGTAGATAAAGTTATAAGTCCTCATCGCCTGAGGTGGTTAGGACATGCATCATATATACCTAACCACCGTCTACTACATTTCACGATGTTGACTAGTGTACGGGTAAGACAGAAAGAAGCAATAGGTGACCAAACCAAAACATGGCATCAGTCAATGAAGTCTTTGACCATTGATCTGAGACATGCTGGTAGATGCAAACTAGCTGATTGAGGTTCGTGTGATAATTGCAATCAGTGGCTAGAAACATATGGTGATAGATCTCAGAATGGGTGACAGTGGTTCAAGTGTATTTGCTCTTTGTTATCTTCTAAATCTTAAGTTGTACTATCCTTTCGCACGCAGTTTCGCTTTATTTACCCACCTTCCACATGTTGTGTTGTCGTGTTATTCTTGTAAGTTTGATCTCACCGTGGTAATATGAGGTGGCAACTTGAACCTATGGACGAATTCGCCAGGTTCTACGTTGTTAATAACTGACTAACTGGATTAATCATTCACTCAACAGAGAATAATGTATAACATATACAAACAGATTATAAACAATATTCACAAAACATTGCAAATCAAATATATTTTATCACTGAAAAAAGGTCACGAAAAACAAACAATCATAAAATAAAATCTAAAGGTGAATGTATATATAAAAGTATAATATAGAATCAACACTCACTTTCGCATTGTAACATAAGCTAATTGATCATTACATTTACGATCAACCGCTGTACTTATGGCTACAGCACGTTCACGAGCAATATATTGACCAATATTGTAGGCAAACTTATGATGACCGAAATTAATGCTCACATGACAATTAGGACATGCGAAAGCAATACAAGGATAGACTGGATGTGGCTAAGTAAAAAGAGAAAAGAGAAATATATACTAAAGGTAAGGTACAAGTGATATGGTGCATCTTAAAGGTTAATAAAACATTTAGCCATTTTCATATACATGAGTAGATACATGAGGCAGATGATCAGTGATTATCTAACGACCTTCATCTCCAGTAATCATTGACCTATCTTCTGCCTTGGTGGTGATCGACCTTGTCTGCTGTGATGAATCAAATGAGCTATATGATTGAAACGTTCGGTCCATGTGATTTCTATCTCCAGTTATAACATTTTCAAAAATATAGAGTCCTTTGTGACCAGCTTCAAGCAGTTGTTGATTGAGCTTTGTGTTCACCCTTTCTGATCGTAAAGACTATTTCTAACACAGTTCTCTTTAGAGATACCTTAAGAAGAATAATGAGACGTTGTGCGAAACTGGGAATGAAAAAATGTCCCCCTCATACGTATAATTATTATGATGATAATGTAATTTATTTATAAAGCACAGATGAGTGCACCTAGCTTTGAACAACACTCTAGGTGTGAGGTTTAAATGACACTACCCGGTGGCCTAAACCGAATCAGTTAGAATGCGACTTGAACATGAGACCTAATAGATGAAATTCAGGACGTTTTAATGATTAATCCACAGTTCCGATGTACAATAAGTGACATTATGAATAAAAAAGATAATTCTTACATAAGTAGACACCAATGTTTGCGTTGTAAAACATACTTTACCGTAAGATAGTAAGAAATAGCTAGACTATTAACTACGTCATTCACTGGGGTATTAAATAATAATGAATCGGCTTTAAACAATGTTTTGATTTGGATTTTACGCACGATTTACGCAATATCAGGTTGATCAATAGTAATTTAGATCATGATAGATTACGAATTAAGTGTATATTAGAAGAACGAAGAAACAGAATGGAAAAACAAATAGTATGCCTTCGAAACTGTTGTCTCTTATTTAAAGCAGATTATATTCACTAAGTCATTTAGTGAGGATGCTAGGTTCGATTATCTTTTAAGTTGCTTATGTTCACTACGGAAAAATCATTCTACACTAAGACAGACAATAGCTGTCTGAATTTCAATGGCTTTTCGAACGAACGTTAGCTGCAATACAATATTAACGGGTTTAGAAAAATGTTAGGTAGTTAGAAAATCAACGTTATTCCGCTCCCTTTTACTTAATATTATTTCAATGACAGGCAGGTAGGAAGATAAATATAACCACATAAAATAATCAATAAAAGTGTATGGGTCCAAGTTTTTTCACCTTTTAATAGCTTAGCGACAAGACACTATCGATATGATGGAAAGACATTAATTAAGATGAACAAGAATAGACATAAAATACTTGTATGCTTAAGAATTAGATGAAGATAGAGTAGGCATTACTTTTTATTGTAATGGTTTAGTTAATTTTTTAAAAAGATACGTTAACTGCAACTTAGATTAATTCAGACGAAATGAGTCCCGTAAGAATGACTTGAACTATGGACCTTACAAAGGCAATGTACTTTTGCAAGGTTGTCAAGAAACCGGACCTGCTCTTACATTAAAAGAAGTCGAAAAGTTCCTGTACTAGTTAGCTCTACGAGTGCTGGTGGTGGTATGATAGATGAGATCAGTATACGCATAATGAAAGCCAGATAAGCTTACGCCAATTCGGGTCATTTTTGGAGTCATCGTGATATTATTCTGGTTGCAAAGTTCCCCTTTAATACGATTCTATGATATTAGTTCTGATTTGTGCGTGTAAAACTTGATCTCTCTGAGATGAGGATGTCTGAAAACTCTATGTTCGACCATCGTTATGTCGTAGTATCTTTGATATTTGGTTGTAGCATCATGTTAGCAACAATGAAGTTCGACTAATTAAATCAGTTCTAATCCCACTACACCTACTTCGGAGTGAGCAGATAGGGTAAAATAACTTATTCTTACATGTAAAGTGTAGCGTCAAGCTAAGAACGCGAGTCTTCGTTTGGTAAATAAATAATCACCGAAACACAAGGGTTTATATCGTGTAAATTACGAAATTCTTAGGTTTAATCTCATTAACAGAAGACTATCTTTGAAAATTATAGTAGGGTGTTAAATTCAGATTTTCGTAAAAACAAGACATTGAGAACTTACCAATTTTTTACCTGCACTAATTGGTCCAATGAATACACCATTTTTGGTGAAAAACACAGAATTATTGACAAAATTGACACCGCAGCCAATTATATCAGATTCACCGAAACTAGGCGCAGAAATGGGTAGTTCTTTGGAATTATGGATAAATTGTTCCACTATTACTATGATACCCATATGATGTAAATTCCATGCCTATGATGTTGTTTGATTAATGTTGAATTCGCATAAAAAGATAAAATATGAAAATTAAAATCAGAGAGAAAGCTACTTAACACCCCCCCATACTTCCACAACCTCCAATCAAAGTAGGAATAACTGAGATGCCCATACAATGTTCTGAATGTGTCTATCGAAAAGACACAAACAATTAGATAAAAACCATATTAATAAAATAAACATACTTTTATTGCCGTTCTGGACAACATCATGAATGCCTACTACACGAAGTCAAACAAGTGTATTTGTTAGCGATTTCTAATAACTACAGTCAGACACATACTAACAATCAGCTTACTGATGGAACGGAAATGAACTGAGCCATTTAGAAGATACATTGAAGCTGATGGTGGATAAACAACTAATATCGAATAAAGAAATACTAATACGACATCGATATGCAAAAAAAGAAACTGAAATATAAGTTAGATCCAAAACACATATCAGCTGCTGAACAATATAATCAACATAGCAACTGAACGGTACACTGGAGAAGCTTTCTTAAAGAAAAGCTAGTCTGAATATAAAAAGTACGCTATACTACGGTTTAGGAGGGCCTGCTTGCATTCAGAAATGTGCAAGGCAATGTGTATTTCAAAGAATTCGTACTAACTGTTTACAAGTAATAATAGTGCACTAGAAAAGTGAGAGATTGTAAGTAGACATATGATGGATTAACTTCGTTAAAAGATACGGGTTTATATACAAGATATTAAGTAACGGACGGTATACAAACTTGATTTAGTCACCAAATCCCACAGGCAGGCTTGATAGGTGGTTCTCAACGAAATCTAACAGCCCCAGTTTCACGCAAATCATGACAATTCAGTACAAGAAATCTCATGCTCATAAACTACAAGTACATTTAATAGGCACAAGAGTATCTATCTGCTATTATCATTTAATTTGTATTGTGACTGGCAAGTGGAATCCAGGACGCGCGTTTCGTCCTATTTGGGACTCATCGGCTGGATGTACCTGCATCCCAATGTTGATGTTCACAGTGGTATTCGAGCTCAGTCCGGTTCGTGTCATACGCCACCGCGTACTCCACTAGACTACTGAGTCCAGACAGTCACGTTTGTGCGATGGGCGAATTGGTAGTAGAATGAATTTGTATATTCCCATTGATTTGTTATAGACTGAAGCTGGTCAGTCACTGTTGCTATATGTGCATCCTGTGCGGATCGCCTCGATATAGCGATTATTCAGAAATGTCATTTAATTTGTATTGTGACTGGCAAGTGGAATCCAGGACGCGCGTTTCGTCCTATTTGGGACTCATCGGCTGGATGTACCTGCATCCCAATGTTGATACCACTGTGAACATCAACATTGGGATGCAGGTACATCCAGCCGATGAGTCCCAAATAGGACGAAACGCGCGTCCTGGATTCCACTTGCCAGTCACAATACAAATTAAATGACATTTCTGAATAATCGCTATATCGAGGCGATCCGCACAGGATGCACATATAGCAACAGTGACTGACCAGCTTCAGTCTATAACAAATCAATGGGAATATACAAATTCATTCTACTATCTGCTATTATATTTTAACATGGTTTATCAATAACCTTACCTAGATTATAATCTTAACTTTACATATTATCGTGTCATTATTGGAAGTTCAATACTATCCAAATTCATTAATGGAACGAACTGCATGAAATATTTAAACAGTCTTAGGTGATTATTTTCAAGGAGTTATCAATCACCAGTGATATCTTATTCACCCATTGGAAAATAAAATATGACATATAAACTTCTCTACCTTTAACAATCGCATACTGAAGCTAGTTAAAAAACTAGGTAGGTCTCCCTATGACTCAACACGTGTTAGCCATTAACTTTTGTCAGCTCAAAGACTAACATTGAATATTTCAGTGACTTAAAATGAATTTGTTACCCATTTGGGAAAGGATGCTAAATGTATATTTATCGCGAGACCCAGTATTTTCAAGATCTACTCTCAATAACGCCGCTGAGGCACTTAGCCCTAACGCCACGGTTCACCTAGGTACTCTCCCAATTATAATACACTAAAAAGTCGGATAGGAGTATAAATGATTGGAAACATCAGTAGACTAAATCTTAGCCAATAACTAAGAAGCTAGTGTCTAATGATTATAAATTCAACTACAAAACTTGAATGGTTGTTGTTCATGTAACAGAAACACTTTACACAATATACCACAGTTGGAGTGACTCAGATTCAAGTGGATCAAAAATACAACGCTCTTTACAAACACCAGTATACTTCCGTCTCAACATGAAACTTTCTGAAAGTGTAAAACAATTGTTTCATTAGTCTACAAATATCAACTACACAATATTATTTTCTCCACCTCAATCTTCATCCATTCCTCTAGTCATTGCGAACGACTAGTATATATCATCATATAGGATTAGAACTTATTTAGCCTCAATACAATATATAAAATTAGACATTGTATTCTTATTACTTGCTCCATATTGCAGAGAAAATGAGTCGATCAACTCGTAAATTAATAGACTGACTCTACTACAGGATGATGATATTGTTAATTTTTCTATACCGTTGCTACTATCACCATCTTCACAACAACTAAAAATAAAGTAAAAATCAATCAATATACATACATACTAAAAAGGAAATAAATTGATGAGAGAAAAAATAAAAAGATTATGAGAAAAAAGAGATCGATGAATCAATTTACCTGGCCACTCATTTGTAGATGAACGTGATGAACATACACCTAAGGCAAGTAACCTGAGAAGGAAGACAAAAGAGAAGAGTATGAAGGATAAAAATGGAGTAATGATGACAATAATAACAGTAGATGGAGTATATATACGTAAACATTTCATACAAGTATATGTACTGTGGTGTAGTTTAACGAAAAGATAATATAATTATTTAAATACAAACGTAACACTGAATGACTGAGATTATTTGTAACATTTTTAGTTTTTAATAAGTACGCTGCATTAACATTTTCAATCATTCAGTGGGTGAGCGAGTACTGCATATAAGTGTCACTTTTGTCAAAAATGTCATATTATGTCCAGATATTTACGGCTTTTATTTACCACGCCAAACTGGGCAACAGTGACATATTTAACAGCATCTAATTTCTACTAACTTTAGATATTTTAAAAAAATTTATCCACCAGATGAACGGAGAAATCCCTGTGATTAAGGTGTTCGACTTTCAACTACGAAGTAGCAGGTTCGAACACTGCTACGCTTACTTTTATTTAGGAAACTGGGTAACATCACTAGCCCTCGTATTCAGAGAACGGTTCAAAGAAAAGTACACAAATCTGTACCTTGTAAATGAGCTATAAATAATAATAAAAAAGAGGGAAAAATTATAGTACCAAATACATAACACATTGAGTGCTGGAAATGTTCTTGATATCTTTAACATATTCAGATGATTTAGACTGGAAGTTGACGAACATTAGAAAATGTGGTGACTAATTATTAGAAAGAATGTGATAAAAATAACTTAACGTAGTCATGAATAATTATAGTCATAAATTATACACATACACTGATTTACTGTTGTGAATATATTCTAGAAACCCTATCAACTATAATTAAAGGATACGTAATTCAAGGTAGTCAAGTTTAAATACTATATGCCTCAGTGTTTAAAATTAGCGTGTCATGCGTAAACAGTTGCCCAAGTATAATTATTGTACCAACGCTTTTAGAATGAAATCACTAATACTTCTGAAAACCTTCTTACCTAACTTGCCCTATCTACATAGGCGTTACAATCCACCCCCCTCCCAGCTACAATGAGTGTATAATCTAGATTCTCTATGATAGAGAAACTATTGGGAGTTAGTAAGGAACCTGCATATACGAAAAAAAGGAATTGTGTTACTTTTCACACTGATTACGTGAGGTCATGTAAGAGACGCAGTAATGTATTGAACAAGAGTTAAGTCTGGTTGGCACTTTAGTAACCCGCAAAATCCATATATTATAATCACCCATTTTTCAAACGACTTTCAATCATGGTAAAACTTGAGCTCATTAGTGTGCATACACACATTATATTATGACGTTAAAATCGAATTCTTCTGGAGTAGAGAGCCTGCGTCGATAATTCGGCCTTGTGGGTAATTATCACTGGACTACATTGAATCATTACACAATATCAATCAATAATCTTTAAACACCTTTCACTGTAAGTCAGAAAATTCTCTTCAAAATACCCGGATATTATTTATGCAGAACAATCAAAAAACATATAACCTGAAATATTGACTTTTCACGTAAAGATAATTTATGTTTTAAGATACGATCAATAAAATGCATGGTAGATAACAAAAATTCACTAAGCAGTTACAATGCACTATTACATCGAAACCATATGATATGAAATAAAAAAGAAAAACACACGCATTAATAAAGTGTCACAGGAGAAATGCATGTGCTATATCCCATAAATCAGATCTATGAAGCATAATTATTGGTCAAATACTCGATATAATTGTTCGAGTGTAAACAATCTAATGCATATATGCATATGATATCTAGACTGGAAATCTACAAATTTGAGAACTTATTGTTACTGGAGTAGATAGTTTAACCACATACATTTTATCGCAAGACAAACAATAGTAACTTCAAAAACGTATTCTGTGTGAATGTACTTACACGATCTGTTACATAACTAGGCTAAGTGTGCTGACTGAATTTTAGGCAGTATTTTATAAACACTTAGTATAAGGATAATAACTAAATCAGTAAAATATTGTCCACACTCAATTCGACATTTTTATAAATGAATATATCCGAAGTGGTGTATATTAAAATTATTTCATGGAAAAATCTGTTCAATAACTGTGCACCCAACCTAGATCCGTACGAAAAACATCTGCAAAAAATAATACTTTGAAACCGGTCTGCATCAACACCTGTACTAACCACAGGGAGGGAAGCTGCTGACTGAATTAACCACCTCAGTTGACTTTCATCATCCCAGATGGATTAGTGACAGACGAATTCTAGGTAAGAATTTAAAAAGATTGAATGGTTATCTATCAATCAAGGGACGAGTATGTTTAGCATTTTTCTCTTTATTACTTTATGACTTCGAAACAACCTACAAAAGTAGAAGACACCCATAGGCTGCAAGTATTTGATCAACATATCTTAGAAGGAAAAGTGACCTATCGTTGAATAACAAAGTGACTGATGCTGAAGTTAGACCCACAATACTAAAAAACTATGGTAAATCGGTTGATAAAAGTATGAATCTTCATCGACTAGAGTAGCTGAGTTGTGTTGCGTATGTCAAACCACCACCTACTTCGATGCTCCATGTTGGCTGAGATAAGACTAGAGACGATCAAACTGACACATAACACCAATCAATAGAATCATCGCTATTCTTTTGATTGATTTGATCTATCTTAATAACATTTGTAACTAATGGTTGGAGACTACGAAAAATATTTGTAATTTAAGAAATAGACTAAACCGATAATGGAAAAATATTACACTCACCCAGATCGACTCTTAACATTAACAGTTATCTCGAAATAATAAACACTGCATGAAACTGGAATTGGATGATCAGCTTTTATAACCACTGGTAAAACAGTTTGATGAACATGTGATCTCATGTCTAAATATGAAGAGATATGAAAGATGCAATGAGTGCACATGTAATTAGGAAAGAAAATTATACATCTAACTGATAATATGGTTACATAAATTTTTTATCCATAGAAGTAAACAGGTATTGACTATATCCCAGAAAACTGTCGCATCATCATCAGATTATTTTCATCATTACTAGAGATCATTTTAAAGTAATGCCAACCACGTATGATGATAAATTGCAACAATATAATCATAATGATAATTCCATAACCATCAATCAAGTTTTAAGAACAACTTTCCCAAATATACCTTATATATGTTAATAAGTGGCCTGTAAGTGATCGACAGAAAGCCCTCAACCACAAGTTTGTGCTAGTTGTGATTTCTCACAACTTGTGGAAAATTGTGTTCCTTTTAGAATTCTCATTGCCATACTTATACCTAACAAAAGACATTCGTTCTTCGCTTATTTTTATGTCCTTTTGTATACGAAACAACTAATAAATCAATTCGCAACAACCGGGAACTGTAAAACAACATATATGGAATTAGACTGAATCTACTAATTCAAATGAACGTTTCGTTAAGTGCCTGGTGAGAAAACAAGAGCTAAAAATTGTGCTTAGTATAACAGGATAGATTATATGACCTTTAAAAAATCTGTAATATGCTAAAATGTTACTAATCAATCAGAGTAAAGGTTCAATGAAGTTTGAAGATTGCTTTCTCGACGGTTGGACTTTTGAAATAAAATCTTTTCACAAACTCACAATTAACAATCATTAAAAACAAAGTATAATGCGATTCAAGGGAAAATCACGAGAACAAATGACAGGAACTAGCAATGACAATAATTATTCACACGTGGAAAAGGTAAAACCTGTCACATGCGAACAAGTCCGAATCGCCCCTCCATATTACCACGGTGAGATCAAATTTACAAGAATAACACGACAATACAACATGTGGAAGGTGGGGGAATAAAGCGAAAGTGTGTGCGAAAGAATAGTACAACTTAAGATCTAGAAGATAACAAAGAGCAAATACACTTGAACCACTGTCACCCATTCTGAGATATATCACCATATGTTTCTAGCCACTGATTGCGATTATCACACGAACCTCAACCAGCTAGTTTGCACCTACCAACACGTCTCAGATCAATAGTCAAATACTTCATTGACTGATGCCATGTTTTGGTTTGGTCACCTCTTGCTTTTTTCTATCTTACCCCTACACTAGTCAACATCGTGAAATGTAGTAGACGGTGGTTAGGTATATATGATGCATGTCCTAACCACCTCAGGCGATGAGGACTCATAAATTTATCTACTGATTTGGTATTTTTTTCATAGTAATCTGTGTCTAATAACAATATTGGTTACATGATCATTCCATGATATATGGATGATACTTTGAAGACTTGTATAATTAATTGTCTTAGGCCGACACATATCTCTCATTTTCATGACTCATGTACCACTCTCCTAGGTTAGTATTGAGTGAATTGTTGTTCAGCACATTCGGTGTTTAGTTGAGAGACGGATATCCTGTCTACGCCACAAGTGATGTCAGTTGGCAAACGCCAAGTGATGTTAGTAATCGGTGCTGAGGTTTCAATGTAAAACACCAACTCATCAGAGATGATGATAATCGTTAACGGAATGGTGGTTGGAGACCAGTTACATTGTTATTTAAATTTTCTCGTTCATTAGTCTCATCGTTTCGACTAAAAGTGTATCATAAGATCATCTTTCTCAGAAATTAGGGTCAAGTAATACCACTACTGTCGGACGTTTGTAAGTGTGTCAGTGTTCTAAAAGCTGACGCAGATCGAACATTCGATCAATGCATCCTCGCCCAAGATTGCAACCAACCTATTTTTCTCGAGATTGATGTTCCTTAGTGTCAGGTAAGCGTCGGATAATCATACAAACCGACATTTCAGACACTATGATAGTGGTTAGCAGCGCTCACAAATCACGTAATAAACCTACAAAAGTAATATAAACAATTTTGTCCACATGACAATACAGTGATAATCCAATTAGAGCAGGTTATAAATACGTTACAGACCAACTTTCTTTACCACACAAGAACAACAAGATGATAATTAATAAGATAAGTAGAAAAAGGTCGAAGTAAAAGTACTAATAATGAAAGTGAGAATGATTAAAGGATGACAATATAGTTCGAAGAAAAAAAAAACAAAAAGACATGTTAAGGAATACCAGAGAGCTCAATACCTAAGGGAAGATAGTGAATGCATTTACTCCACTATAAGTTATCTTTAACCATGTCATTCAATGTCCCCAACTACTGATCGCGTACACCAACTATGTAGTGTGAATCTATTAACATGCCTAAGTCCGAGTCGATGGATTCATGAATAAACATCATGTCTTAGTGTGACTGATCTGAACTTCCTTCGCAATGAAATTATAGAAAGTTTGTCATCATTGAATAGCATTATCTCAAATACCGATTTGTTCTCTAACTTAACATTTTTAGGATGAATATACAGAAACTCCCACCCTATCAATATAAACAACATAATTGACATGACAGTATGAAATCAATAACAGTAGCACATACTAGCAACAATGTATGAGAGATCAACTGCTTTCTACGATGTTTCTGTCTGCCTATTTATTTCGTTTATTGGATCGTAACTCAGCTTTTAACCACCAGATCGCAAGATCGAACTCACATAAATCATGGCACAAAACTGAAGTCGATATGAGGAGTGTGCAACATAGCCTACTAATGGAAACTAAACAAACTTATTGTGTTATTATGAGAGAAAACTAAGAACACACAACAAAGAAAAATTTTCTTCCGATGATATCATTTGATAAAGCTGTATAATCGTAATATATAGTTAGTTTTCACATCAAGTAGTGTGTCATAAAGTACAGGTATGTTGCGTCGTTAAACAAATCGGTCAAAAATTAATCAAAAAGTTATCACTGATTACTACGGCACATGCAACAGGCGAAAACGAAGTAATATTGAGTCTCAAGAATTGTTTGAAAATACTGATTGTGATGTTAGGTAACGAACGGATTAACGATAAAAATGATAACGCATAACTGGATACAAGGAACAGAATAATCTTGTTAATAATAATAATGGCGGTAAAGAGGAGAACGGTGTAACAATAATCAATCACAGAGAAAATTAAGTGCTAAGACTATAGTAGAATTAGAGATAGGACGTAATGCTTTTGTACACAGAGATTACGCTCAGAACTATGAACTACTACAGACTATGAGGTACATAGCCTTTTAATTTGAAATCCATTTGGACTACTATACGGATGACTATGAAAAAAGATTTCGGTGGAACAACATGATCAGAATTAACAAGGTGCTCTATTATTGAGCAGCTGACAGACTTGTATAATTATTCAGATGGCTAAACAGGATAATGCCTGAAAATGTGTTTAGAAAGATTTGGTCTTGTGACGCTAATATATCCAGCTCCGAAAATTCAGAGTGATTTGATCCAGAACGGAAGCATATCTTCTATACACTCCGAGTCATAGGTCGACTGGGAAAGATGATGTAAAGTTTGGCTGAGCATGTTTTCTTTAAATATCTGGAGAATCTGTTTTCTTAGATATTTGCAACAGTATCTCCTATAAATTGAATTCTACTTATCTTTATATTTGTATCCTGTTATTTCATATGAACTTGTTCATCGTAGTGATGAAGCATGTTTGCGCACTAAGCTACAACTCATGTGTCGGTTGACAGAATTAGTCACCTGTTCAAATCATCAAAAATACAGAAGAATTATAGCTTGTAACCCAGTGGTAGAAAACGGCTACCTTAAGTAATAAACTAAAGCTTTATTGGCGTGAATGCATCATTTTTCGAGAGGCTTACACTAGTAATGAGTGTAAATTTTTAATACTTTCATATTAATAAAGCTTTGTTTTAAATTTAATTACTGTTACTAATGTTTCTTTGACGTAGAAGAAAATGATAACCAGTGAGAAACCTCAAAAAGCTTACAATTAATGTAATAATATAGGTTTATCATGTTAAATTTAAAGATAACCAATACGTTAAGGAGCTGACTTTTTGTTATACGTAAGCTTTGTGTAAAAAGGTCCAAGCTTAATTTGTTTGTCCGTTTGCAAGATAACTGTAGTCAACTTTAAATTGTACTGGCGGCTTGCTTTTAGTAATGATACTGAAATAAACCTGTAATTCAGCTGTTCAGCGCCTATAACTTATGACTTCACTTTCGTCATTTACTGTGAGTTCCGTTTAATTTGACCGCCAAGTTAGAACAAGTTTATTGACTTTTTATCATAGGTTAACATAGTCATGATAACTGTGATCAGTAGTTGGAGAGATTGGGCATTATGGTGCAAGTATATCCACGTTTGCCACCTTCCAGATCTTATGTTATATCATTTTTTCACCCATGCATTTTCAGTCCTTATTGTTGAACTATATTCTAGCACTAATCTCCTTAATGTGACCTCTTCGTGCTAACGTGGCATGATAACTTGTGCTAACATGAACAAATGCTCCCGATCGCATTCTGTTTATCAACAGTTCAGTCGACTTATCAAGTTTCACAAAATATTTGTTTTTACCAGCTCCAGAACTTTTAGGAATATTAATTTACCTATACAAAAGGTTGTTAGTCTTACGAACGATCTTAACAGGCTTCTCTATATTTGGCTCCTACTAAAGAATACTTGTGACTAATTGTAATCGATACTTTCCTAATAACTCGATGAAAGCATACTTTACCTAATACTCATTGTAATTAGTCAAGGTTAAAAGCAAACGAAGACAATCCATCGAATAAATAAATTTTAACTAATCTGGCCCATTTATACATGCCACTTAAAAGTCTGTAAAATTCCAAAGCACCTATTCTTGCACAAATGGTTGATTACTACGGTATTTTTATATAAAAATGGAGGAAAAACGACTTTTTAGATATTATCATAAAGGGAAGCCAATTGTGAAAATTGAAATTTATGAATAACTGTACAATGATTCCTAAAAAGAAACACAATTAATAAGGCAGCATAGAAACCAACATTGCCAATCGGACAGCGACATCTCTATCTTAGGACGTGAAATATAGACTTTTATTTCTACGAGATATGGATAATTTCAAACATGTGGTTTCGAAACTAAAATACTTATTCTTAAATAAGAGCATTGTGCATAACTTTAAAAACAATATAAATATTGAATGTGGTAAATAAAAGCTATAAATTCTGTCACCGGACGAAATGAGTCTATGTTAGAATCTTCATGTATACATTTGCAAAGACTAATCACAACTGTTACGCACCTTCGTTGCATCTCTCTATCAAAAATCGGTGAATTGCACTTGACAAATAATTTCATGCACCAACTAGCTGACTGTTCTGTAGCCAAATAGCAACTAGATTAGTCAATCCAGCCCCCCCCCCCCAACATCACAAGTATGCGACAAACATGTCTACGTAACATGAAGTCACACAACTCAGGGCATCTAATAGGTATTGTTTAGTAAAGTGGTACTACTAACTACATCAGACTCTACCAAAAACATCGAAGCACACAGGGAAGAAATCGATTAGTTAATGCTACCCCGCCATAAAAGTGAAAAACTCGTTGGTATGGCACGTGAGGAAAAGTGGATTGGTTTCACGATCCGCAAAGAAAATGTTAGTTAACAGTCAAATGGGAATCTAAGCATAACCAAATAACAAATAGAAACTACCATAAATATGATAACTCACCAACTGCAGTGCGTCCATCTCCGCGAACTTGGACCTTGCTACATTTTGAGTTTGTAACAAGGCATGTTGGAAGCCTGCTTCCTTGCATATAAGCCACAAGGTACAACTGTTTAATGATATCCTCATTAAGTTGACATCTTTTGTCATCATCCAAAGCAAACGCCATTTCTAATGAACAGCTGATATACAACCTTGAGGCAAATCAAACAAACTTAGGAGATAAATATAAACAAACTGCGGCGACTCAAAATATTTTTCACTGCAAAATACGAAGATAATTTTATCCGCTCACTTTAATTTAGACAGTTCGAAAGTCTGTTGTATCTGTAAGAGACCGTGTAATAAATTTACATCTTTGAAGAGTATACCGAGGACCCTTATTAATATTTAATCCTCTAAAATGTAAAAGTAGACAAAAATTCGTTCATTCGATTAAACTTTAGGTTGGGAATCTTGGACACTAAAGGTATTTCGTACATTCTCCAATCATAGGTAGTAGGTGTTACAAATCGGTAGTTAATCCTTCAAATAGGTTGCATGAAAAGGTTCCCATTTCCACGAGAAAGTTTATCTACTGAATTACTGCCACTTTTGGGTAGTGTTTTCTGCATGTTGATCAGACTCTGTATAAAACAGAGTTTATTCAATCACAATTTCAGAATTTTTGAGGTCTTCGGAGGTCATTAGTATTAAATTGAAGAAGTGAATCATCATTACCCACGTTGCGAAATGGTGGCATAACATCAGTTCACATTTACGACAGGGGTGGAAAAACAGTTTACTTTTATTTGATATTTTTTTGCTGAATTATAAATAACCTGACTTCAGAATTGTTTAGAGCTGTTTTCAGTATATATTATGGACCCATGATTGAAAGATCCTCTGCATCACTTTATTCCTCCCATCTTGGAATGTGTTCAAAAAACAAACAACCTGTTTAGGCCGAAATTCATATCCTACTTTGCATGTCTACATACTGTATCCACGCATCTATTGTAGTGCTGGGGTATAAAGTGTATACAACTGTAGGGGTTAATAATTCCCTAAATAAATAGTTGCATAGGTTCTAAGCATTCATGCTGATCATGCTTGTTTTAGTGGACATAACTGGTTGAAGGCGCTGTGTCAAGTTTCACAACCAGATCACAACACGACTTGATATGTGAAGTTAGTTGCCCTGTAGTTAACCAGCCTACCGTTGCTATCCCACTAAAACTTCTTTTCCATCCCTCACTGCCTTCTGATTTATTCTTATTCGTATGTGAGTGTTTTATTCATTAGAATCTGTTCTGGTTATACGACTGACGTTACTTGGATCTATATACTGGGTGCACTACACCTGTAACCCTCAGTACGCTTAATATTTCAATTGTGCCGTCCAAAGCAGAACCCTAATGAAAGGATATGACGAAATCGGTAGTAAGATAAACTGCTGGAACCTGTTATCGGCAAAATTTTACACATCATGTAATAGTGATAGCATTTAAAAAAATTAAAATTAACCTGGCAGCCGATCATTGAATATGCCACAGTATATCATCATTTTAATGACATAGAAACGGTCTGCATAAAAAGAAAACCTCTGAATAGATCTCACATGTGCTAGGTATAAAATTTAATACATATTTTAATTCAAAATTCTTGAGACCTTTTGAAATTGCCACAGTATCCTAAAGGCTTTGATAGCTGCTACTCTGTGGTATGCACTGGCTTTCTGGACATCACTTACAGTTACTTGCAGGTTATTTTATTTTTCTATTTGTAATAGCGATATAATGATGAATAACTGATATCTTGGTAGAATAAGCGAACTATCTTTCTTTGAGACCTGCGTCTAGTTAGTAAGGATGTTCTAGGTTTCGGGGAGTACATCACTGGTTACATTGCTTCTAAAAATGAGCAGTGAAGGGTTGAATTAAGAGTTATTAAGGTTTAGAGGGTTATGGAGTATATCATGGTCATATCCTCTTCTGATCCCATTACACTGTGCATAATGCAGATTTAATGCTTTAAGTCGAGCTAAGAAAGGTCTATTTTTTAGTCCTACTGCCTTTCTGGTTACTATTCTTTTGGACTCGTTCTAAAATACCAACATCCTTCTTAAGGTTGCATTCGTTAGTATCACGAAGAAGCGAGTTACTGGAAAATCACTCATGTCTTATTCAAGTCTCCCTGAAGAATTTCAACGTCACAGGGACCTTGAGTCTTCCTTCACATTCTAAGACCATACGCAAATAAGAGGGTTCATGGCTTTAAGAAGATAAGTGGTACAAAGATAGGATCTTGTGACACTTCTCTAATCATTGCAAACCACTTAGAATAAGTAGAGCTAAGCTTAATCGCTAAAGGTCTATTTCTTAATCAATCACAAGCCATTCTGGCAGACATCCATTAATGTTCATTGATTGCAATCTTGTACAAAGAATTTATTGATGCACTATTCCTAAGGCGCTGGGGAAGTCTAAGTGGTCAAAATGCACGGAACAGATGTTTTCTGCTGATGAAATTCAATTATACCACGCTGTAAGAAGATTAGTGTTGCGAGACCTGTCTTGAAGGAAGTCCTGCTAAGAAACATAAAAAGTAGTAACGAAGACAACCGTTGACAGTCATTTCTATGACCTTGAATGCTGCTCAGAGCAAGGACGCTAGACGATAGTTAATGACTCCCTCACATCGTTACCCTGTTTGTGTAGGGGTATGTCCACATCGTTCTTCCACTCGGAGAGTAGTCTACCGGCAGACAGATAGAGATTTAAAAAATAGCAAGGGAGAAACATCGTAGATCGGTACACTCTCTAATAACCATGGAAAGAATTCCAGTTGAGCCGCTTGACTAACGTGTATTCAGGCGCCCCAGCATCCTCATAATTATATAAGGCACAAACTTCACAATAACTGGGTCGACTAAGAGCGATTTGGGAGTAGACCTTTGGTATCAAAATCTAAGCTAGAAATCGGGTCGAAATTCCTTCGCTAGTAGATAAGAAACCTCGAGATGATAGATATGCATCATTATTTAGCCCTTATTCAACAGACTAAAGTTCAGATTACTCTTCTCATGTGGTTATACAATAGCCTATTACCGCATTTATTAGGCTCCGCCATAACAGTCTGATAGTTATTTTCGTCATACTTTTTTGAGGGGCATTTGTTGCATTGAACTCTAAGATATCCAGTCCGAGTCATTGAAAAGCCACCAAACATTCCAAACAGCGCTCCTACTTATGATGATTTCGCGAGTTCTTGACTTTAGTCTGGGGTGAATCTAGGTTTATTACGAAGTTAACTAAGAGGATGTGACGACAACATCATATTTTGTTCACGTCGACGAGGCTTTGTTAGCTCAACCGGAGCACGAATTCCACCTTAATTCCATCATAGTTCGTTTTGTAGTAGTCCTTACATACTGTAAGTTTCCACAGCATATAAAAGAAGATTAGTTCAAACAATAGGATAGCATGGTTGCTATTATCCAGTAGACATGGAATTTTCATACGTCAGACTGTTGAAAATACAGTCTAATCAAGAGACACTGCGATTGGGCTCTCAATTAGTACACTGAGTTGCGTTGTAGCGAAGCTCATGGCTAGCGAGTAAAAGCCAAAAGTTAAGTGACAATTCAAAATCACAATTAAATGAGATGAGTGGGTGGGGACACTATCACCATCCATTATTAGTATTGGGTTAAAATCTGAGTAGAACCGGATTGCTTACCTGAAAAAATGGTGTTTAACGGCTTACCTTCTCGAGTAAATATTTATATTCTAAATTCGGAACTTAGAAGTAACTTACTCAAATTAGTTAGATGATCAAGCAGAATAGCGTCTTTATGATTTCACATTCCTTAAATTATCAAAAATGCAAGTGTCTGTCACACAGATATCCATTAGGATATAGTTGAGAAAAACTTTACATAAGATAATGACTTGCAGCCTATCACTTGGCACAAGCTTTTATTTCAGTAATGTCATACGACACAGGTAGTGCTCCATAGTGCTCATCAAATGAGATTTTAATAGCCGTTTAGATACAAAATCTCTCATTTAAAAGTTGCCAGGACCTAGTGAACAGTGGTAGAAATATTCTAGAATTCCTAACTTCTATTCTAGAACCTGCGGTTGTTGCTAGGTTGCGTATAGCCATGAGATTTCGGAATTGATCCACAAAAGCTACTAGATCATTAGGATTTTAAACCAATTGCACCGTTAGTAAAGCAGGATAAGCGGTCTACTGACCACATATAAGCTAACAATAAATACTGAACAACAGAAACAACGATTAATAAAATCGTCCATGTGACTAACACACTGTTTGACTTAGTATGTATTAATACCCACCCATCTTTCTTTCACACTTTTCCCGTAGCATATGCGTAACTTTTTTATCAAGCATTCGTCTATTTCAACAATTCCAAACAATAATTCCAGACAATTTACATGAATGCATACACCACGTCAATAACTATGTCACTACAAGGTGGTAACTTTAGAAACATTTGTTAAAACTGCCGATTCGGATACTGAATGGCTCAAAAGCTAGCAAACAAGCAACACCATAATTTGTCACGAACCGAGTTTGGAACCATGAAGAAAAAATCTATTTTTATTGTCATCCTACAGCATCAAGTGTATTATCTTAAAAAATATAAAAATGTAGATATTTTAGAGTTACTATCGTTTTAAAGTTGCTTTTATAAATCCTGACTTTCGACGTACTGGACAGATACTTAATTATTCACTCAATGGATTAACTATTACCTGTCAAACATACGACTTACTAATGAGATAGATGATTTGTATTTCAAAAGAATAACTCACTGATCTTTGCGTCATACTAATAATTCAATGTTACACACCAAATTACATAAGCCAATTAGTTCCAAACATGATACTGTTGGAGCTACAGATTGCAATGTAGGTCCTGTTTTAGGCTTTGCCAATTTGTTGCGACTGAGCAACTACTGAAGTTTTGAAATACAGCTACAATTCTGCGATCTAACGGATTGTTTTCTTGATCCAGTATCAACCTTTATGACTATAAAACGTTGTCACGAAAAACTATTTTACCACCATCAAGAAGGATACATGAAGTCACTGACACAGGGTGAACCATAAATCACGATTTAATTTAATTGTATTATCCCCAATCAGCAGTTTGGAACGAAAAACACCCTAGCACAATACCATTTACAATTTCCCAACTGTCTAAGGACTATTCAAAATCTTAAATAATACTGAAAATAGGACAGTGACTCCCAGTAGTAACACAAATGCTTCTCTGAGAATATTCTGGAAACAATTTTGTCCGATAACAGAATTCATTCCAACCAAAAAAGATATAACACTATCCTAGATCTTATATTTTGCCACAGTATGATACCCATTACGACGCAAGTCGATAAAGAATGGTCTTTGCGACCACAGAATTACTTTTTATTTTTTTCCGATTCCCTTATCGAAAACGGCTCACAAACAGTACCGATGTGACACAGATACTCGGAGCTTTAGGAATAAAGACTGAAATCTTTTGGTGAGACTCATAAAATGCTGTAATTGGGACAGCTTCTTTACCAGTGACTCACTTCAAGACTTTTAAACTATTCTATCAGGCTTAGATACCGTAGCTCCCAAAAACAATATGAATGCTCTCTAGGAATAAGTCATCATTTCCCTCACGTAAACACCGAGATAAGCTCGGAAAACTTCAAAATTGTTATTTATCTTCTTATAATTTGTCATAACTTGTTTAGTAACTTTGAGGTCAGTCTACCTACAAACTATATGTGCATGGCACCTGTAGACAGTACATTATCCAAAGTACCTATCAGTGCTAAATGCATAGCTGAAGCTATCGGAAACCTTAGATCTACAAAAGGTCCAGGGACTGATGGGCTCTCATCAATCTTCCTTTAAGGATGTGGCCAGGACATGTCACTTCTACTCCTCAAATTGTTCGCCTTGTCGCTAGACACAGGAGAATACCTAAACATTTAGAAAAATAGCCACATCACCTCCCAAATACAAGGCCGGTGATAAAGCATGTGAAAATAATTATGGGCCTATAAATATTACTCTCGTTCTTTAACGAATCATGAAGAGGGGGGCATCTCATAGTACTTGTTAGCACAAAGCCAAATATCTAAATCACCACACAGTTTTTAAAGCGTCGATCGTACTTAACATATCAATTTAACTTTTTTAATCACATTACATCTTGCTGCGACTTACGCAAAATAGTCTTAGTCCTATAACTCGATATATCCAACGCATTTGACATAGTATCACACAGCATACTCCATGAGAAATTATACTTTATAGGGATTAGAAACTCTATGCTGAACTGGCTTAAGTCACTCTAAATTAATAGATATCACATAACCATAGTAAATTCAGCACAGTCATCTCATAAGAGAGTAACCAGTGGGATTATACAAAGGAGCGTAATAGGGTCTTTCTTGTCTACAATATATATTAACAGTATCAGTAGATGTTTTAACACCAGGAAAACCTTCTTATACTCAAATGACTTGAAGGTTGTCTACTCATGCGACAAGAGCGAGCTACACAACACTGTTGAAATCGTACAGTAAGAGTCAGACGAAGTCACTGTAAAATCTATTTTTGCTTGTATAAAAATCCCTCCATGTTTCTTTTGTATTGAACAGTTCCTTAACTTGAATTTATCTCTTTGTTGTGCTCTGTCTCCGTAACAATTCATGTTTCTATCTGTTCGCTCCTTATTTTTTATAACAGTTATGGAATTTTACCCACAATTAGGTTATTACATGTCCTTTTGGTAGTATATATTACATCCCGCTGACCTTCAGTTTGTTTTGTTGGGGTTCAAGGTTTTGTTATACGCCATATTGGCTTAGTATTTCCTGTCTGTCTGAGCGAATCGGCTCAGTTGGTTGATTTCCCACGTTTGGTTCCTTTATTTGTTAAGAACACCTTCTTTGGACAAATTAATTGTAAAATTGCTTGAATCCTTTGGGCTGTATAGGGAAAGGGAACTGTTGAGTACCACGTTTTGCACCAATAAATTGTGTTATTGGCTTTCTTATGGCGGATTCGTGCGTTATTCAACTACCGACAGGCCCTATACTGAACGACGTTAATCTTCAACGTTATCAGTAGCTTGGTCCATACAGTACTCAACATTCCATTTGGTGGATTCTTCGGATTCGTTATTATTCTGGAACCTAGTTGGAATGCCAATCACAAGATCGATGTCTTTGAGTATCAATATGCTAAGCGGGAAAGAAGACAATGTTGTGGATGAACCTCCTGTACCACGTCAAATACCCCTTGACTCTGATCTGTACCATGGTTCTATGTTTAATGAGGTTAACCTTCTTAGTAATTTGTCTAGTTCTGACTTAACCAATGTAATAATGACCATGTCACTGTTAATAGAGAAGACGTTAGACGATTGTTAGAATACCCGATGAAACGAGTATAGGAGTTAAAGCAAGAGTTGTTTAAACTGAAGGAAGGGTCAAATTTAGTTTCAGGAGAAAATAAGGTGGATTATGTTGGTCAAAAGAGTCCTACTTCCTTCCCACATGGTGTTATTTTACAACAACTAAACCAGCTATCTAATGAAGATGCTTCTGTCGGTGTGGTTCCGCATAGTTCATTAATGCCTGTTGTGTTGGAGCCTCAGCTCCCAAAGGTGGAGCTAGGTTATTTTGATGGCCAGCCCTCGTCATATTGAAAGTTTCTTCGACAGTTTGAGGTTTACGTAGAGTCTAAGGTAACCGATGACGGTCAGCGCCTCTTATATTTATTGCGTTATTGTAAAGGGAAGGCCAAGGTGGCCATTGAGGAATGTGTTATGCTGCCACCACCCGTGGGATACAAAAGAGCTAAGAAGATACTACGTAGGTTGTTTGGTCAGCCGCATGTGGTTGCGCGTGGGTTGTTGGACAGCTTAGTCGATGGGACACATGTTGACTATAGTAGTCCAGATGGACTGGAATATCTTGCTATACGGATGGAGAACTGTCCCATAACTCTAGAGCAAATGAACTACACTTCAGATTTGAATTCCTTAGGAACGTTAGAGAGAATAGTGAGACTCCTTCCGCAGTCGTTGCAATTGAAGTGGGCAGAGCCAGTTGATAAAATAACGGAAAGTAACCGAGAGCCAACTTTCGCCGAACTTACAGAATTTATTTTCTCTAGGTCGAGAATAGCCAACAGTCGGTTTGGTCAGCTAGCAACGCGCAGTAAACGGTCAATAACTGCCAAAGTTAATTTTGCAATAAGGGAGGAATCTAAGGGAATAAACGATGCTAAACTACTATGCGCAATATGTTTAGAAAATCATCCAGTGTTCCAATGCCCAATCCTTTTAGCCCTATCCGTTGAAGATAGATGGTCTAAGGCAAGGAAGAAAGGGTTGTGTTTCGTCTGTTTAGGAGGAGCTCATCAGGCTAGTCGATGTGTACTAAAAAAACAGTTGTCAATACGAAGGTTGTAAAGGACGTCATCACTCATTACTGCATAGTACATTCTCGGCGAAGTCGGTCAATGCTCACCATCTTGATAGTCGCTGCGTTTCTTAGAGGATGCCACATAGTAATGTTTGCTTAGGCATAGTACCCATCCGCGTGAGATTGGGGCATAATGAGGTTACGGGTTATGCCTTCTTAGACAATGGATCGGATGTTACCTTGATAAGAGCTTACTGTGTGAAACTTCTGGGGTTGCAGAACGAACGGTCTCAGACGATGATCCAAACTCTGGGTGGTAATAAATTAGCAGCTTCAGTCAGTAGAATGTTCGAAGTATGCTCGTTAGATAGGAATGAGTCGCCGCGTATCGAGCGTGCCTTGGTGGTAGACAGGTTACCGGTTGACAAGTCTAGAATACAGATGGGCGATAGCTTTAAGAACTGGCCTCATTTATCTGACTTGCCGTTGGACTACGTCGTTAACGGTGAAGTTCTATTGTTGATTGGTTGCGACGTCCCGGAAGCTCATTGGATATTAGATCAAAGGCTAGGTGGTCGGAAGCATCCATGTGCTGTAAAAACTTTATTGGGATGGACTGTCTTAGGACCGACGTCACCCGTAAAATGTGATGTTAGCAGTGTAGACTTCATGCGCTGTTCTGAATCTACAGAAACGCAGCTAAGGAGAATGTATGACCTTAAGTTCGCCGATGTGCATTCCGTTAATAAGATGATATCACCTAATGATCTTGCAGCCATACAGGTAGTGCAGAAGAAGACTTATTTCTCAGATGGCCACTTCGTAGTACCACTGCCACGGCGGAAGGGTGCTGACCCGGACCCGGGGAATTATGAGTTGGCTAGGATGAAATGGAAGAGTCTCAAGTATAGGCTAATACGAAATGATGGTTTGAGAGAAAGATACATCAGAGGCATCGAAGATATTATTAGTAGAGGATATGCCCAGTTAGTCCTGGAGGTGCACAGCAGATTAGATTATCGACCTCGTTGGTATCTGTCCCATCACCTAGTAACTAACCCGAAAAAACCTGAGAAGCTTCGAATAGTTCTCGACTGTGCCGCTAAACATAATGGAGTGTCTCTCAACGATTTGTTGTATCTAGGCATGGACACCACTGCAAATTTGGTCATGATAACTTTACGTTTACGCAGAGAGTCGATAGCTGTCTCTGCCGATATTGAGGAAATGTTTATGCAGGTAAAGGTACCTGACTTCGATAGAGGTGCATTACGATTCTTGTGGTGGCCAGATAATATGTCAAAGGAGCCAAGTGAATATCAGATGACCTCTCACCCATTCGGAGCTACATCTTCCCCGTTCTGTGCGAACTCTGCACAAGTCAAAACACTCCAGATGTTTTCCGACCAATACGATATCTTTGTTCGAAATGCTGTCCATGATAATTTTTATGTGGACGATTGCTTGGTGTCATTTGCGTCAGTTGAGCAAGCTCAGAGCTTTGTCAAGCAGATAAACGAGTTGTTGTCACGCGGAGGTTTCAGGCTAAAGAAGTGGGTTTCGAATTCGGAGATGGTTGCATCTATATTCCCAAGAATGAGTGGAGGATTGTCAACAGTAGACAGGCCTCCAGGCTATGGTGTTACTCAGAGAACTCTCGGTCTAGAGTGTGACACGAAGGCAAATGTTTTTAAATTTCGTTTTGATCCCGTTGAAAGACCGCTAACTAGAAAGGGTATAATGTCTGTAGTTTCATCTTTATTTGACCCGTTGGGTCTAATATCGCCAACCTGTCTTCCGGCTAAACAACTATTACAGAAGCTATGTAGAGCCAAGTTAGGGTGGGACCAACCCCTCTGCGAATCAGATATTGCTGCCTGGGAAGTATGGATGAATTTTATGCGCCGTCTCGGCAGTGTCACAGTTAACAGAAGTCTTAAGGAAGAAGTGTCTGGCGACGAATCCAAGATGGAACTGCATGTGTCCAGTGATGCATTCGAGTCGGGTTATGGAACAGTGACATATGCTCGAATCGTGTCTCAGAAACGTGCTCCACACTGTGTGCCGCTGTTTAGCGAATTGAGAGTAGCATTCATAAAACATGTAACCATACGTAGACTGTAATTAGCTGTTCTGAGTGTGCGCGTAAGCGAGTTACTGAGAGGGAGTCTTCCTAATTTGCTTTGTCAGACGGGCTTCTGGACCGACCCAACGATAGTTCTTTGCTACATTAAAAACTGTGATAGACGCCATGCTACATTTGTGGACAATCGCCCCTCCGTAATACATCAGTATTCCCAATTTAAGCAGTGGCTATACGTGAAGTCTGAGTGGAATCTATCTGACTGGGCTTCGCGAGGTATAACGAAGAAAAAAGATCTTGAAGACTGTCTCGACGACCCAACTTTTTTACGAGGTCGTGGACAAGGTTCCACTATGGATTGTGTAGAAGTATTTCTGGGGGATATTGAATTCAAAAGACCACTCGCCCAAGTCAACAAGACTGTTACTAGAACTACCCACTTCCCTCTTCTATCTTATTTTTCCGATTGGACAAGGCCTGTTCGGACTGCATCATGGCTCAGAAGATATATTGACTACATGATTGTTCTGCATTCCCGTCATAAGGAAAGAGTAGAGTATGTCAGGCGTACTGGTGTAAGTCCGGAATATGCTCGGACCTTATGTAGACTAATAGGCAGAACCATGACAGAGTCTTGGAGGTATCTTTTGTGTTATATAGAGGGATTTTGGCGGGCAGTGTAAAATCTATTTTTGCTTGTATAAAAATCCCTCCATGTTTCTTTTGTATTGAACAGTTCCTTAACTTGAATTTATCTCTTTGTTGTGCTCTGTCTCCGTAACAATTCATGTTTCTATCTGTTCGCTCCTTATTTTTTATAACAGTTATGGAATTTTACCCACAATTAGGTTATTACATGTCCTTTTGGTAGTATATATTACATCCCGCTGACCTTCAGTTTGTTTTGTTGGGGTTCAAGGTTTTGTTATACGCCATATTGGCTTAGTATTTCCTGTCTGTCTGAGCGAATCGGCTCAGTTGGTTGATTTCCCACGTTTGGTTCCTTTATTTGTTAAGAACACCTTCTTTGGACAAATTAATTGTAAAATTGCTTGAATCCTTTGGGCTGTATAGGGAAAGGGAACTGTTGAGTACCACGTTTTGCACCAATAAATTGTGTTATTGGCTTTCTTATGGCGGATTCGTGCGTTATTCAACTACCGACAGGCCCTATACTGAACGACGTTAATCTTCAACGTTATCAGTAGCTTGGTCCATACAGTCACTGCCTGGTGTAAAGAACACTAACTTCACTTTAACACCAAGAAATGTGGCTGGATTAGCATTGTGTTTCAAAACCTCAGCCTTTACTTTGAGGTAATTGGGAAAGAAATCTCAAAATGTGAAGCGATTTTGAACCTAGGCTTATGACACGCTGCGAACCTTACATTCACGAAACAAACAACATCTGTCACCTCAAAGGCACGCAGACTTATGGGTTGTATAATCCACAATTACTACCAACTTAAGTCTAGATTGGTACTACATAAAGCCTGTGTACACCCACTACTTGAATACTGTCCACTCATACTCACCAACCTCCGAATAAGTGATAAGTTGAAAATTGAAATAATACAGGTATACTTCACAAAAAGACATTAGGGATGGACTGTGGACTAAACTACACTACATAGTGCAATACATTAGGTTTAAAACCACTTTCGGAAAAGACGAGCAAAGCTCAGTGTGACATTTTATTTCAAAGTTGCACACCATCTAGCATATTCCTTCGACCCTGTATTAAAATTTATCGATGCATCTAATTACAGCCTCGAAAATCATACAGGTACAGTGTGGGTTGGACACTGTTAGACTATAATGCGATCTAATTTCTTCACGCACAAATTCACTACCATTTGGAATAGTTTATTGGCAGGAATCCGTACGTTAGATAGCATTGATCACTTTATACGAGCAATAAACCAATTAATTTAGTGACTCAAAGGCACTGAATAAACTATCGATTTGTTCAAACTCTAGCATAACATGAGATGTACTCGGCCTGCTCATTGTGTAACACGAGTATGTAAACTGTATACTGCTGAACCATACTTGGAACAATATATCTAAAGATCTGCACCGAATCCTCCACGACTTGCCCCTTAACCCCAATCAATAATGACTCTGTTAGGGATTCATAATCCCTAAAAATACAGTTAACAGTATTTGATTGTATTAATTGAATGTTATTGATTTTACTTAATGAATAATCATTGTAAATTGATTAATATAAAAAATCGATGTATTTGAAAATACAAATTCACTGGTTTGCTAGTTGACTATTCTCTTGCCTCACTTTTGCTCCACAATATAATCTTCCTACTAGCTTAGTCTTTTGTAATAGCTGCTGGCTGGGAAGGGAACAAGTCGCGGTATACGACCGAAGTACAAGTATCAGTAATAGCGTTCGCTCACGCAACACCTCAAAAATCTAGCGACACAACAGACTCACTAGGGTTCTAAACCTTCAAAACTGCAAGCATGGACGTTGTTGTAGGAAAAATAACAGAAAATAACAGAAAAAAGATTATTCTGGTTTGTAACAATTTGTTTTACAACTACTAGCTAACTTTATTGTTTTTCCGTTTTGCATATTCTTCTATCATCTTCTCCCCGAGCTTATGAACAGCTCTCATAAGGAATAGGTCTCCTTTGCAGCAACTTATTCCTAACGCTGGTTAACAATGTACTTAATGCACCAATAACTCAACGTTAAAAATCAACCTACATAGATTCCAACTCCACGGAAGTGTACCCCCATATATGTGCTCGGTTAAAGCCTTTATTCAAATTTCGAATATTGTTAGCCTTATCTCGTATCTTGATATGCTGTATGGTCCTGTTTACTTCCAGCAGTCTCTTGGAATCATAGCACCAGGAACAAAAAGTGCGCGGTTGTTTGACAAAAAGGCATATACTACAATACGTAACTCTGGCACTCTAGTACTGTCATCGTTGCCGTCACTTTTAATTAATACCTTCATATAATGTGAATCCCTTATCAATTACTCTATAAAAATTCTTGTGTGTAAATAAACCTATATCGTGTTGATCAAGCCTGTAAACTAGTATGCTGTCATGTACAAGAAACTACTTGTGAATAAATCTGTTATTATTATTATGTTAACATTCCAGTATTTTTGGCAATATATAGTAAAAGTGGCATTGCCATAATTTTTTTTATGTAAAATGAGACCGCTGGAGTTGTGAACTAGGATATTCCAACTGGAAAAATCTGATTAATAAATGAAAACTATTAAAACTAAGTTGACAAAATCTCATTTTGTTACTATCAAGTCTGTAAGGAGTGGTGATCCACGTGTCAAATATAGCTATATATTATTTCAATACACCTCCGCAGGAATATACACTGCGTGTACACACGATTTAAAAATAAAGACATATGTCCTGTACATGACAGAATATTTTGCATTGAAGTTTCTAGGGTAATGAATGCAAATGTCGGTTTAATGTCAAATATGCTTCTGGGAAGTCTGAGTTTGTTGAAATTATCTCATATGTAACCATAAATATACAAAGGACATTCTAGTTAACCATCAAATGATGTCAACACTAAGGATTGCGGAATACAAGGAAACATGGGTGATGATGGGGAGGATAAAAGCAAACTACGAAGAAGTGTCGTACGTACATAAACATTTCTGAGAGACCACACAAAAAAACGAGCAAATGTGGTATTTAAACTGTTGTGAATAAAATTCTCAATTAATCAATTTGGGGTGCATAATTAGTATCATAGTTTCCTGTAAGTAAGGCTGACATTGAGTCTCATCAAACTCCTGCTGGTATCCACAAGTATACACAGATACAGTATAGTGATACCCCATCTCTGGACTATATTGATTTTATATGCATTATTTTATTGTGTAATGATTCCAAGTAGCCTAAAAGTAGCCATATAAAATTAAAATTAAATAAGAAGGATTTTCATTAAAGAGATATTGTAACCAGTCTTCACTTCAAATTATTTGAAAAAATTACATGACAGTTTTTAATCACACAGATAAATATCATTATCAACGTTTCTATGACTTAACAGCTGTAGCGACGCAATAATACTACAATGCATCTACTCACCATAAAAATATCGATATCCCCAGTAGTGTAATTTCATATTTTCGACAAACTACTCAGTCATAAATACTGTATTCTTATTGGCTCAATTTGGTTAATTAATATGACTAGAAACGTCGCATGAACAAAAGTGTTCTGTAGCTAGAGTACTGATAATCTGTAGAAGACCAAACCAAGAAGATAAATAAAAATACTTAAGGAAACAAAAGATATCTGTCGCTGATAAGTATAGTAGTGTAATGATGTGTTAATCATTGTGTTATTCACAACGTAGGAAACGTGACATAGATTTATATTTTCATAGCGGTTGCAGCATGCAGATCAGGATGTTAGGAAAGCAGTAAGTTAGTGTACCGTTTTATTATTGATACATTTAAACAAATATTGACAAAGCATGTATCAATATCCATTCTGTTAACGATTTAGTATATACACAATATTAACATGGTTTTATAAAGATTTTACAACTGATTAATTCTTTCAAGTTCGCTTCATCACGTATACCTTAACAAGTTATTAAATGAATACATGAAATTTGTACTGATTGTTCACTCTAACTAATCAGTATAATGCCACTTCAGTCCTTGTTGCTGATTCCCTCTAACAATTTGGTAGATAATTTATATAAAAGGATTTTATCAATTAATGTCAACTTATATATATATATATATATATATATATATATATATATATATATATATGCATGCATGCAAATGCTTGCACTAAATGAAGTTTATTACCAGAAATATATGATACTATTAACAAGACAAAAGTTAATACAGTTATATGGAATCCACTGGAAGTTAATAAGCTAGTTTACTTTGTATACAATACATTAAATGTATTTGTATTGATCAGAATTTTAGCTACACTTATCGAATCAAACTCGCGTCCAGAATGAGAAGAAACAAGCCGATGATGCACCAACTACAAAAGAACAAATAAATAATGGTTTCATTGAGTTTAACCGTGGTGATCTGCAATATCTATTTCAGGTGAATCCAGAAAACCTATGACTCTGAATACTTTTATTCATGATGTGTTTGTAAATGCGTTACTATGTGTTATAATACATGTATTCCCCTCCCCCACCTGTGTATGTCTGCTTGCTCATTCCTATGTTATATTGTTTTAGTGATATATGTAAGTCTAACCTACTCATTCTTTACTTATCTTGGCTGTTCAGTTCTTACGCCTTTGTGATTATCTATATTCAGGACATTGCTTATTCTTGTGTGTGAATATATATTCCTAGTTAGATTCCATATGGACAGGTATTATTGCATTACTGGATTGCGTGATTGCTTGTCCCTGGATTGCTTGTGATTCCTATTACTAGTGATTACAATACAATTCTACTACTACTATTACTACTTCTGAGTTCTCACTGTGTTATTAAGTGACTGCGATTCGTAATTCTAAGTGCTAATAAGAACATCATGCTAACTGTAATGGATAGGTGACAAAGAAGCTATGAGAACTAGTAATGAAGTGGTAATATTTATTTAGTGGCTGCGGAATACTGGCAAAAACATCAAAATGATTTGAAGAAAAATGTCAGAATACGAGGACATTATTTTCATAGTTTTAAGTAAATTGATCAAATATACATTAAAAAGGCCTACTAAAAATTTAGTAAGTAAATTAAGTTAATAACTTTTCTGCCAAAATTAACATTTCTATATGATATCAATCTTCACAACAGCTAGTGACAATAAATGTAAACTGACTAGTGACTAACTTCTGGAAGTAATTCCTGGAGTACCAGTAAGAAGACATGACCAGTAGAGTTCAGTTATGTGGTGGATAAGCAGCTACCCACTGACGTAATTGGATGAGGTCTAACATACATATATCGACCTGACTAAGTTGAGAATATCAACCGTTGGAGGCCGGGTCAGTAGCCAAACAGTTAAGCGTTTGTCACGAGGCTCCAGGATTCTGGGCTTGATTCTCTGGTTTGGTAGTGGGTCCGCAATGATAAAGATTCACTTACTAAAACGAAGGAGCTATCCTGCGAACCCTGATTTTCAGTAGCTGTCTAACTCCAGTTAATTCCCAATATCAAAGTAAAATTCAGCGATCCTAACAACACCCGATTACAATTTCTATATTGTTTTGCACAACATTATCTTTCATAATTTTTTATACAAAAGATTCATTTATTTCAATTACCTAAACATAGAGACTTTACGGCACGTCACAAAATATATATATATATATATATATATATATATATATATATATAGAGAGAGAGAGAGAGAGAGAGAGAGGAGAGAGTTGTCATTGATGCATTTTAACAAACGCTGATAAAACGGTACTTCAGAAAACATACCGGAAAAATCTGGTTCATTCATTTTCTTAATAAATGCTTGCAAAATTTAAGTGTTTCTACATCACCTCACTGCAGTCTCAACTGGTAAACCAGCTGGTGAAATATGCAAGCTGACAAAATTTCAGCTAAAATACACAGCATTCGCTAACCATTTGCTAAATTTCACAATCCACCATATGGTCATAAGAAAAATCTACATACCAAGTGGTTTTTATACTGCTCATATCTTTATTTGTGAAATATATTTTTTGAAGATGGAATACATGTGTATCTTGGTAGTATTTGGTCATTTATATCCCTGGAGTATCACTACTGTAAGTTAAAATGATTTACTGAATAACGCTAATGTTAGGTGTACTCAAAATTTACATATAGTAAATCAATCGGTTAGATTTAATCAACTGAAAATGGTTGGAATAATCGTTAGATATGCACAGTTAGTACCTACTTCCTATGTGGCATTGTCAACCAATTTATATGTAGGTTGAAAAAGTGAACTTCTAGAATAAGATATGGCGTCAATTCGTAAAGCTACTGGTTATTGAAATTTCATCCCTAGGAAACTACTAGTTTTCTTCGTGGGGGTCCTCGTAATCATCATAATCTATGAACAGAGATTTAGAGTAGCAGTTGAGTACTTGTCTTCAATTCTTTATTTCCCCACCACTAGCACACACACACCAGCTACTATTAAATCTTAGTTCTGTTATTTCTTAATCGTTTCATTGTTAAATAGACTTTATTTTATGTTAGTTAAATCACACAACTTATTTATTTTATTATCATTAGTGCTAATTACTGTCATTCCTTTATGTTCTATATTTTTGATCTACTTCTATTGTGTTGATATGATGAAATATTTTAACGGCGTTTTATTCATTCATCTAGATGGTTTAAATAAGTGTCAAGAACAACAAATTAAGTAGAATAAGTTGAATTTACTTTATTTCAATTGATATTTATTTACTGTTTATAACCTGTAATATGTCAAAATCAAATTTTTAAATAAACATACTTATAGAAGTAAAGTTGGTTGGAATTTAGAACACGTCAGTATGGTGTACTAAACGTTCAAATAAGCTTTGAAAACAAAGATTGAATAGAATGCTGTAAATACATATCAAATGTAAAAGAAGATTCAAGAGTATCAAGTAGAGTAATGACAAGCTTGTTAAATGATTAAATCTTGAAATAATTGAATGTAAGATTCACGTCAAGTGATCATGAAATGTGAATAATCTAAGACATTTGCAATAAAATTATGAATTGGAAATGATATAATGGTGATGATGATATGTAATAAAATGAGTTAGATTCGGAATACAATGACATAAGTGAGATTATGCTTAACATACTAGTTTAGAATAGTATTGTTGCTAAGCTTTCATTCTCCTTCTTGACAATATTATTAGTAACTAGTTTATGCAGAAGTGAACCTTACAGTTATTCCATAAGTGTTAATTTCAATATTTTTAGATGGCTTAGTTTGTGACCACTTTATTTCCGGTGTTTTATTGTCTTTATTTATTTTACTTTTAATTCTGATATGCCAGGCACCTAAAGAGGATTGATTATCTTCGAGAACTACTTTTCTTTAGACTATTTCATTATTTCTGGTTGTATACGAAGTGAACATTTTATTCTTATTATCTATTTAGTTTCCCTAGTCCTATCCTCCCATTTAAAACATTAACTGATGGAGTGTCATTTCTCATTTATGAACTACGGTCAAGTGATTGTGTATACGTCGCTCCAGTTCACAGTCACTGTTACCCTTATTTTGTATTAATGTTAGTTTTCTAATTGGATTGACTGAGTGATCAGGTTTTATGTATTTAAAGGAATGTATGAGATATAACATGATCCTAGTCTGGCATGTCCATCAATCTTGTGTTCTCTTATTTCCTGCTTAGGACTAAGTAAAGATCGGGCAGACGTGCAGTGACTAGCTAGAAACTCATATTTGCTCTTGCTATTGTAACTTCGGGCGTACAAGGTTACACCAACTACTTGGTCATTCACATCAGTCATAACAGCCATGATAGATTCTATTTTGTTTATTTCTTAAAATTCTCCATGCAACCTCTTCCATCTTATATCAATCTCTCTCCCTCACACATACACTGGTGAAAATATTGTTACGCTGGTTTCCATTAAAATCTCAGACAGTGTTTCACTGTTTTAATTCATCTTATTACATAATGCAATCCTTAAAAGTATTACTCATGATCTACTTATCTTTATCCTCCTTATTTATTCTAAAATCTCTGCGTTCTCGTTTGTTTACCCTAATTCCAAAGATTCTTCTTTTCACTAGAGCAGTCTAAATAAGAATAATATTACATATTTCTTTATTTTTGTTATAATGTTCGATTGTTTGTAATCATCAATTTGACTAGCACTTAACTCCTTTTGTTGCTATGTTAAGCCAGTTATTATTATTATTTCAGAAAGCTTGCATGTTTTTCAATACTGCCCTACATTTATTTATGTCTACGATAAAAAAAATTCTTTTCACTGATAAGTAATTTGCAAATATAGTTTTCACTGTACTCCATCATTTGGCTGTGTAGATTTCGTTATCTTTCTGGACATCACTAACATATATCTTAAGATTACATGACTTTGTAAACTCGGAGATTATGCCAGATGAGAACACAAATAAAATAAACATCCGAATAACAACATGATAGCTATGGACAACGACCGATAGACTTATATGTCAACAGAACAAACTTTTAGTGGTCTGTGAAGAAATTTCAACAAATTACTTTTGTCCAGTCATTGTACTGACGGAAAATGAAAATTGTATTATGCAGTCTTTTAGCTGAGGCAACATAAAATTCCAAAATCCTCCTCCTAAGTTATAAATCCTCATCATCATTTCAGGCTGAATTATTTATCGAATATTTTATAATTTATGGATATTCTATGATTAGTGTAACGCGAAACTGCAATCTCCGAATAGCTAAAGTTGTGTTTTCATTGATGTTCATTTGGATAACCAACATCATAGTATAGAAGAATTGAATTAGATTTTATGCAAACTGATCATTCAAGACATTTTATATAATGAATTTAAGTGTCAGAAATTACTTTGGCAAGCTAATTTAGCTAATCATATGCTAGTGGAGATTACTGACTGCTAATTCGATATCACGAATTGATCTGAATCCGACAACCATTGATCAAGTGGAAGAACTGAACAGCTGATCCGTCCTAGTATGGGACTCTTCATCAGTGCGCATCCACGACATCACCGCAGGATTGAACCCAGGACCCTCTGGCACAGCGACGAACGCTATACCATTGAACCACTGAGTCGGCTTCCAAAGGTTGATATTTGTAATCCAATCAAATCGTGATAGGTTTGTGCAACCTCATCTATTGCCACCGGTGGGTTACTGCCTCACACCCAACACAGTTGGACTCCACTGGTCAAGTCTTCTTACTAAAACCCTAGAAATTACCTTGAGGATTTAGTCAATATTGACCTGATATTAGTTGTAATTGGGTATCTCGAATTGTACTGAATTAGAAATATCAACCATTGAGAACAAACTCAGTAGTCTAATGGTGGAGCGTTCATTGCTGAGTCAGAAGTTCCTGGGCTCGATCCCCGATGAGGTCATGGATGCGAAATACCGAAGACTCGTCTCATACTAGGATGGAACAGCTGTCAAGTGGTTCCAATCGATAAATGGTTGTCTAATTCAGATGAATTCGTGATATGGAATTTATTTAACCAGGTTGAATAATGTAACTGTTTGGCATTGAATCGAATAAATATATTTTACTTCTTTCACCTACACATTAGTAATGGAATGATGGTTTCGATGGTTTGCTGCACCTGTATTACGTCTACTATACTATACGAAACTTTTACTGTGCGTATCAAGATGTTTCTATAGTAAAGTTAAACTACAGTTTTATCACTGGAAAAATTTAGTGGAACTATTGAACTGCACTACAACCCAAACGATATTTAACGTTATTTCAGGAATATGTGTAAAAATAAAACTGATCGATTATCTTAGAAAACTGTTTTCTTAAATGTAACTAATTCACTTCACACACGTTTGTGATAGGTTGTTAGAGGTAGTCAGTGGAAAATTTTACTTAACCTAGCTGTCGTGTTATGTGGCACTTACCTGTCAGAGGTTCCTTCAATTTTGAGATGACTGAAAATTTATGTAGGGTTCGAACTCAACCCCAAAGTCTGAGATGTTACCACTAAGCTATTCAAACTATAAATGACAGTGGCTAAACAAAACAATGATCAACATGAATATAAAGACAGATAAAGAAAACCAATTAAGAACGCAGTTATCAGAATGAAATTATTTAACCATCACGAAATAACTACATTGCTCATTTTTACACTAAGAATGCGATTGTGGTGTTATCCAGAATGATAAAGAATGATTTCCAATTAACGAATCTAACTTAGAGAATACATCACCATCAACAAACATGACACTGAGTTCAGCTTTACCAACTCATCAAACTGTGTTAATAAAAGTGCATGAAATGCATACGCATAATAATTTGATTATTGTCCATCTCGATGTCGGTATGCTTATCCAAGGTGTGAGCGAACTTCAGTACCATGATATATGAGCTTCTAACATCAGTTCTAATATACTTCTATTAAATCATAGTTATTGATTGTTTCATCATACACGTATGATATTATCCTCAAATGTATTTTAAATGATAATACGAAAATTCATTAACCTAATTGAACGTAAGGAAAAAGTAGACAGTATCAGAACGGTACTAAACTTCACTGATTAAAATTGTATTGTACTATCTTCTGTTGTTTTTATGCATCCAGTGAATTGAAATTCGATTATTTTACTTTACATCTGAATTATTATATACTGAATTGAATTTACTTAGAGAAAGTATTTATATTTTATAAGTGAGCATATTAATTACTCTGTTTATTATACGGAGTATGATGCATCATTCATTCATTCATTCAATAAGGCAAGCTACAGTTTATTACACTTTAATTCATTCATTACAATCATTAAGTATTTTAGAAATGTCAATTTGTAAATTGCGTTCGTTTTAATGCAAAAGAAAAAAATGTCAATATTTATTGATGAGTTGCACCTCAATCTCCTGTTGTTATGTAAATAAGTAAATTTCTTTTTTTTGTTTGAAATGTTTTATTTTACTCAGTTCAGTTCTGCATATTTTTTTAAAATGTTTGATCAGGGATAATGTTAGGATGATAGATCGAGTGATTGGAGAAGATTGACTAACTTTCAGAATTGTATATCAGAAGAGTGTCTCATATTCCGAACGCTTTAACCACCAATGGGATCCATTATCTGTTGCGATATATCGTTTTTCACTCCTGAACTTGATATGTTATAAACAGCGCAAATCACAATATGCGGTAAACAGTAACGTACCTAGGAACGAATACCACAACTAGACACAATGACTAATTTTTCTATGCTAGTAAATCTGCTTAGATATTGTTGGTTTGTAAGCCGGAATAAGAAATTTAAGATTATTGAGCCATCAACTGGAGACAAATTAAATTTCACTCATCCGTTTAGATATATATAAAGCCGAATCACACAGTTGACCAATTAGGAAAACAGCATTCATACAAAAACGAGAATAATAATGTTTGGAAACTGGGAGGGGGATAGATATACAGTTAATTAGTTGTAGTTTCTGAATAGAATGATGTAACAGCGGTTCATGAGTCGACTGAAAGGTAGGGTAAGGGGAATATAATAATAATAGAAGCATTATGCTCGATTTACATACACCTAAAATGAATGAAACAGTCCACTGCACAAACGATTATAAAGTTAGTTGTTTTTATTGAGTCGTTCAGTATGTCAGAACTATAAGAAATTAGTTGTATCCGTTCACCCCCCCCTCCTCACAGTTTTCTAACATTATTGTCCTTATTTTATATTAATGTTGATTTTTATATTGATCAGTTGTATGTAAATAAGCGGACCCGTGAAATTCAAACTAACTCTGGTTTATCTCATTTACCTTGTGTTCTATCCGGCTTGGTACTGGAAGGATCAAAGCAAACTTAAGGGTATCGATCAATCATTTTCCCTACTAGCGGTCACCTTGTTGGTCCCTGTAGAGTTGTATCAATGATTCTGTCAACCGTTTATCCTTGTTGGTTAGACGTTATGTCATCACCAAAGGGATAAAATTAGATTTACTGCTTTGATGGAATATGAAGTAATTGCCTCGTAGATCCTTCACTATAGAACTTGAAAATGATCGATTCAAGGACTGTTTGGGAACTCAAATTTTCTTTTGAATGGATTTGTTAGTTATTAAGGTTATTTAGTTCCACACTTTTAGTAACTTCTAAAAGTGACTGAGAAAGATTAACCGTTGTGAGGGAAGAAATATCCAAGTGATACATAGTAGTTGTGTACTTTGTATTTTCTTTGCCACGAGTATTTGTTTCAACGGTTTCATTGAATGGTTACAATATATCTTAGGTTACAATAAATCATGTAATCAATATCTTTTAACCAAATACTTTAATGTTATATCTGATAGTTGTTAGAGCTACATCATAATTACTAAGGTGGATTGCTTTGATATATTTAAAAGCTTCTTTTTGTTTTTTATTTGATCACCCATTTCGGAGGGGAGAGCTGGAGTGATTGTTAAAGTAACTGTCATACTACAAAGTCATTATTATGAATGTTAAGATATAGTGGTATGCTGCACTCACTACGCTCACTTTTCTCTACACAATAATTTATATCATAATTAAATTAATCTGAAATGACTTATCAATATATAGCTGATTGGTTCTTCGTACACTTTCTGATCAATCAGACCTACTTAGGGGTATATGTTCCGAGTAAACAAAAAGAGTAGTTGACAACAGCAGCTTCTCAACTGACTATGTAGTATTAACTTAATTTTACATACAATTCAGTGTTTGAATATGGTTACGCTCGTTGTGAGGCTTTGTTTAAAAGCTTTTCATGTATTGAATTCCACTTTTTTTTATCAACCAAATCACTTAACCTCTCGAAATGGTTCATAGTCGGACAACTTCTTCATTATAATTTCTGGACTCCTTACAAATGTATATCCACAGAACTAATCTAGAAACATCAGGCCATGTAGCTAGTATATTACCCTCAAACAAATGAATTAGCATTTATTTGTTCATATTTCCAATAAGTTACTTTTTAATAAAGATTTTTAACAACCGATTGTCAACAATATGTTGAACACAATATATAGAAGAGAGAGGGGAGCAGTTAATTACGAATACTGCATTAATGTTTGAATTAATGATTGTCTAATGACTTAATAATTTTAATAAGATCACTAATATCAAATGCAATTCAACTACATTTATGTAATTGATGGTTCTTAATTAAGAAGAAACGTTTACTGTTGATTGTAATGAAATTCTAAAGTTATATCAATTTATTAATGCATGACGTTCACAATGTAAAGTAAGATTATAACAAGATCAAGTAACTAGTCAACTATATAAACTTACTGATACATCAAATAAACAGTTTACCATCGATTTGTAAGGCTTTCATATGAAACCATTTCTATGAAAAAGAAAATCTAAATCTCAACATACATGAAATGAATCAGTCATCAGCAACACAATAAACCATGCATTCTTAATCACATTTTAAATACACTTGTCATCTATGACCTAACTGTACAAGAATGCTTAGTTTCTATGACTATAATCTAATTTGTTTTATCTTAATGAATTAATTATTATTATTATTATTATTATTATTATTATTATTATTACGTCATAACGTGTGCAAACTTGTACATTATTTAAGATGCTGATTTCTTGAAATTATAGAATGTTGGTACCTTTTACTCAGTTTAAACTAGATGAAAGTTTTATTTATGTCTTGAAAACTATTTGTTCAATATTACGTTTTGTTATACGTAAATTTCGGGGTGAAACATTTAAAAATATCTGTTTTTTTTGATGAATTTTCTTGTTTAAAGTTGAACTGTACATTGATAAGTTGAATCTAGAACGAGCATTTACGTCCTATTTTGGATCCACTAGATAGATGTATCTGTACTCCAATATTGATATCCACATCCGAACTAGAAGTCACTTCATTTGTTCGACCTCTACAAAGCAATCAAATTTGATTTTAGCATGTAAAAACCAGAAAGTATGTTAAAAAGTGTATAATCAATCCGTAAACAAACTCATTCAAATTAAAGACGTACAGCAATGTATTGAGTAGGTTGCAATAATATTCTCTATTTGACGAAATCATTCTCAAACGCTGTATAATCATAAATGTGTACCGTTTTATTACGTAATGATAGTTAATTATATGACGACAACTTACTGAGCTTATTAACAAACAAAAGTGAAAAAAATGATTTATTCTTACAAAGAAACTGAAAATTTAATTTCAGTTGATTTTATTACGTCAGAGAATTGATGTGAGTTGGGCACCGACTAAATATCAAAGAGCACTGGGACTCCATAGCTGTGCGCACTCTTGATTTCGCCCCAAGGAAATCGAACCAAGGGCATTCAAGTTGATGAACGCCGAACCCTCCTTAACAGTGAGTAGGCTGAAGTCTAATGGTAGAATCCCCACTTCTGATATAGTGCGACAATCAGTCAATGCTATTGATTATAACTGTCTCACTCCCTCACATGCCTGAACCTGCGTCAGTGACTTCTCATTATAAGCATACTGAAGTTAAACACTAGTGGATTTACTATTGTAGTTGAATTGAGGTAGTTTTGTAGAGATCAGGCATTAAGTTTTGTTGGTTGCATTCGTTACAGATTGATGTCGGTATTACTGAAAATCACGAAGTAGACATTCATCACGGACATCATAACGGTAGAGAGAAAGGAATAATTCTGGAAAACAGGTAACAAAATATATGATAATAGAAAATGTTTGAACTGAAATAAAATTTAATCAGGAATGGACATAGATAAAGTTAGACGACAAGAGACTTAACATGACACCAGTTTTGCGCAACTTGGCACTTTCCAGCTAGGAATACGTACAATTTTGATGCCACATGGTTAACTTGGACCAATATCCCCAGATTCTCGACCTGTGATACGGATTTAGACAAACCCTTCCTGAGAAGGATTAAGATATTGAGATTGATTTATCACCAAATAGTGACCAGCGTCACTTCTGTTCAAGTATGTTTTAGTGAAAACTGAATACAGTGTAGCCGCTATTATAAGTGACTTGATACCCCGTAATGGAGAGTGGTTATGAGGGCAGTTGTCAGTAATAGGAGAAGAGCTTTACAAATTTTTTATCGAATATAGAGTTCTGGCTTTTCTAAATGCATTGGAAGAGGATTCAGAAATGCCGAGGAAGCAGAAATTCCACTGTCAATTAGGCAAGTTTATATCTACCTTATAGATAACTTAGAATGGTGAGTCTTTTTTATTGAAACGACCCAATGTTCACAAGACTGTTTGATTGTAGAACTTTTATAGTACAGTTACTTCATGTTTCCAGCTATACTCAGTATTATTCTTGAATCCTCTTGGACAGAAATTACTATTCTAATATAACTTTAGAATCTGTCTATATTGATAATAACAGTAGAATGTTCTGACTGTGTAGTGATCTTCAGGACTGATTAATTATTTAAGCGCTAGAGATAATATTTAGCTGTCTTTGTTTGTTCCATTTACGAATAACAATTGTTAAAATTCCATGTAAATTGTCATTGTTTTCTGTCTTCAATGTTGTAGGTTGTGTTTGTATTAGCTTCGTCAGCCAGTACAGTTAACTAAATCTAATCTTAATTTAGAAGTCAAATTAACAGACACTCTACCAAAACATGCATACGTCATCATGACAAGTGAACGAATAAAATACCTTTGCGTACTGAGGCTACCCCCCCCCCTACTGTGTTACTCTTAAGTCTATAAATCTTCTAAATTCTGTTACACATACAAAATTGAACAAATCATTAGTGAAAGAAAATAAGGCAGTGAATATAATCATGTTTTACCCACTTGTTCGAAATGTTGATTATTTTTAATGTGATCATATTTATTTTTTAAGCCAATTTATAGTTTGCTTAATTTTCAATCGGCTGTATTTCGAGGTTTTCTATTGCTCAGATATAATTGTCATCGATAAATGATATCAGTTCGAAAAATTAGTGAGAATTTACCAATTATTCCTTATTTTCAGTTTAGTTAGGTCCATGATGCATATACATCATCAGTTATTTCCAATTACTATAAAGCAGAACGATACGTTAATTTCATTGGTTTCAACTGTGAAGTGTTGAATTTAACAAGAGACTACTAAGTGTATTATAACATGAATATAGAAAAAAGGTTAGTTAAATAAATTCAATTAATAATAAATTAATCATCTAGAATTGTAAAGAGACTTGTTACGATAGAATCTGATAACAAGCTACTCTAAACAGTGTACTCAGATGATACGAATAAACTCGATAGATTGTTGGTAACGAAGAAATATTACCAGAGAGAGAGTAATATATTTGGAAGTGTGAATAGATGAAGCTGCTTGGCTAGATGTAATTGAGAGAATAGGTGGAGTGTCTAAGAGAAATGACGAAGTGGTAAGAAACACGGTAGATATTTGATGGAAGTTAAGTCCATTAAAGTTAACAAGGTCAAAATCGATGTTAAGTATTTATTCATTTCTCTGAAGAAGCGACTTACACTAAGCCGCGAAACGTCAGAAATTTTAATTTCTACTCATTGGAATTTTACAAATATATATAACTCATTTTATAAACAACCTATCCAATGATCAATTTATTTGAAATTATCAAAATTAACCTTGGTAGTGATGTATATTTATAGAAGCATTTATATTAGAGAAGAATTTACTTATAAGCTATCGTCTATATCTTCTTAAGCTTTTTGACAAATCTTACCCATATAACACTTTTTTACTAAAGATGATACATGAATTACAGTGTCGACTTATTGGTTTACTTTTGAATTAAGGGGCATTGAAGTAGGCTGAAGAGTAATGATAAATCAGCGCTAGTACGCTATCAAACATAAATGGTTAATTAATTAATTTAAATGTAAAGTGAGAACACTTACTTTAATATCTACATAGTCGTCTAAGTGAAATGGTGGCTTAGTTGCTTAGCAGTTCGACTAGTACGTTACATCATTCTCGGTTTGAACAACCAGGTAGTACCAGTAGTTCTCACACTTAATGTGGCAAGTACACTAAACTGAGTTTCGTGAGTGGATAATAATTGTACTATTCTTCTAAACTTGACCTACCCTTAGTCAGACAGTTTATTCATGTCTATATTGATCTTTCAAATATCATTGCATTTTTTTTAGTAATGGTGGCTCCCATTTAAAACAATTTAATCATATTCAATAAAAAGTATCTTATTCATGACTTTTTAATAACCTTTATCCGATACTTCGAAGCTTAGGTTTAATAATATCGGTATATTTTTAAAATTTCAAGGACTTCATAAATATCGTTGAATCTGTATTCAGGAAATGAGCTGATGATGTACATTTAGAAAAATATTATTGTGGCAGGATTAGAGCAGACCATTACGGATAGCTAGCTACTGTCCAATATAATGAGAAAATCACCAAATAGAATCAACATTATTCTATACTAAATGTTGAATAGTAATAATAATGACCACGCAAATAAAAGTACTTAGTACATTCCTTCTAACTTTTCTTATAATGTTTCTTGAAATTTAAGAAATAACATTAAAAGATTTAATTAATTAATTAATCAGAGCACATTTCATAATTAACTAACTATACACAAGGTAGCTATCTATTTTTACTAACAAACCTCACGTATATACGCATGTACGTTTATATGATTCAAAGAAATAATTCATTTAATAAAGAATAGTTGGACTAGTGAAATTTAATCTTTGTATAACATAAATTAATTGACATCCCTGAATGAATATCAAAAGTTATCTTCATGATAAATATAAGGAATGTAATAACAATTTCTGGAAATTGTCATAAACCATAAATGATGAATTATGTAACACACTACAAGATGTCAATTAAATCGCTTTAAAGAATTCCCTAAAAAATTTCTCTTCTTTTTAAGCAAAATAAGAAGTGAAGACACATTTATCAAACTAAGTAGTATACGATCGAACATTCCATTCCTGAATAAGGACAGAGTAATTACCTTGAATTACTTATCAAATGGTATTTGTATTCACATAAACACCCCCTGGGTTCGATTACCTGGAGTAATCAAGGGTGTGTACTGCTGAAGAGTTACATGCCAGGACGAGACAGCGGTCAAGTACTCCCTAGTTTTGAGTGGTACCCAACCAACATCATTCTATAACGGATGAAAACAAATAAGTTCAACACTTGTCTCCGCAAAACCACTTCGATTCAAACCTCAGAAGTTTGAAAACCGATTTCAAACAATTCGTTTTATTTTACCTGTTGTGATTTCAGAGCTTTGGCCTTAAGAAAGTAAACCTGAGATACTGAATTGATTTAAATCGTGAAAAAATGTTTAGAAACTTAGGTTTTCATGCCTGTAAAGTAAATTGTTGCTTAAGCAGAAGCTCATTGATCCTTCTCTTCATAGATTGGGGTTTAAAGTATGCCCCACTGGATGCAAAACCAGCTATTTAAGTATCAAGAAGTCTCGTGAAACGGCTGTATAGCCCTCCTTAGTCTTTAATACTGCTAAGACCAGAATCATCTTGTAACGAACACAACTTAACAATCTCCCCTACATTCACTATAGCTTCACATAACACTCAAATATCAAAATACTGAGTCATCATTGATTCTTGTGAAACAAGTGAAACCATTCGACCGTATGGTTAGTGGTATTAAAATGAATTTCTCGAATAAGTGTCAGAATACCTATTAACTGCTTTGTTGTCTACAGTGAGAAACAAGATGTTGACATTGGGATTGCAAAGCAGCAGAAGTTAGGATATTGTCTTAAATTAGCTTCATCGAAGTAAGACCACGTGGTCAGACTAAAATCTGAGACAATATCAAACGACTTTGGAATGAAACCAGTCGGTCGGAATTCAAAAACTGATAGCGATGCAAACAACCTCCTAGTCGGAGTACAACATCACTAAAGGTTTTCGCATTGCTAAATAAATAACTACGTTACTAACAGAAACAACCTGTGAAGGACTAAACAAATCTTAACTTACTCCACACACATATTCCCATTAATTCTCCGTTGGGGTAAAGGATGTAACCCCATAAACAACCACTTGCCACACAATTACGAGTCTTGATCCCCATACTATATATATATGCAGCCACGAATGACGGATTCCTGAGTACTTATCCTAGGCACCAACTGCTAGGGATTTACGAATCAAGAAGACACCTCGGTACCTGCTAACGAACATATGACCAGCGACACAATAACAGGTGAGCTAAGCTATTTCACAGCACCCCAGCCCATTTAACTAGAGAAGGAACTCCAACGTCTGCAGAAGCTTTTAATCCTACAGGCAGCCCGGCAGGCGGAATTATAAGCACTTAACACATGCTCATACATACAAAATATTCGTATATCTATAGTGATTATTCATCAAACTGGATTTACCAACATTTTTAATAATACAATTAAACGTTGTCAAGTGTGCTCGGGATTATGATTCACATCAACTCACAAATAAGATGACAATTTGCAATCAAGCTTACGAAAACATTAATACAAGTTGATTAAATGAACAATTGAATTTTTAGGGATTTTGAATCCCTAACATCAATAGGCCTCTCGACTTTGAATTTTACTATTTATTGGGGAACATTCCTCTAAGCATTTTTATAAAGTACATCGTTTGTCTTGTGACACTTCCAATCCCATACAGGTGACAGTCGGTGAAGAAATGACTGCAAATAATCGACACAACCCTCACGCTATTTAGACATATATAATCAGTTTCATAGCAGATAACTTGCAGAGACTGAAATAATACTCCCATGACATTCACTTAGATATTATGTGCTACTAACCCGTCCCTGCTATTTTCGAGAAATCTGCGTGGCTCGACTCATTATTTACCCTTATTCCATTTAACATCTGATGAACACTGAACATGTCACCGAATAACTACAGCAATCATGGTAAACCGTTACACCACTACCGATATTACTATCTTCTATTTCTTAATACATTCGTTAACAAACCTCTAAGAATCAACGCTTGTACTAATAAAAACATACTGATGTAGCAACACTACTCCTAGGTTACTGTGCGATTTAGGCCATACATGATTAAGACAGTATTATTAGTTTAGACCTATCGTCCCCAAAAGACACTGCAAGTATGACGTTATTTAAGTCAGATACCAAAGGGCAACAAGGTAAGACAACACAAGACTACTTATAGCTGTTGCCGAACATTAGCGGTAGTTTCCCAATCCGATACAAACTAAAGTCGAATACTCATTACTAAACACACATGCCGCTAAGCCTAAATGATAGCAAATATCAGAGGGATTTTATTTTGAAACTACTAACCACAATGTATTTGACGCTTCTAACCCTTGTGACTATGTAGACGCTGGCAACAAAACCTAGATAGTTTAATGTAACCCTGAAATCCTATACGCCACATGACACGGAATCCGCGCCCACAGGCGTTTTCAATAGGCCACCCCCCGTCGAACTGTCTACACACTAGCCGTGTCAGCCAGGAACTTATTTTGACGGCATACCCTCCCATCAATAACCTCTGACTTAGCACTTCAACTAAACGCATTTCCATGACCCAAGTACAAACACTCGCAACTCATGTAGCTCTTCGTTACGTCTAAGTACTATTGCAACTCCAAAAGATAATTATGATCATAATACAGGTAACTATTACTAATTACAATTTATCTGACTCTAGACTAATTCGGAACAAGACAATTCGCTGGCTTCAGATACAAAGCTCGAATATACAATAATTAAAAGAACGTACATGTCCACGGACTGAACGCTAACGGATGACGCTTTGGTTACGATATCCATTTTTTGAAGTAGGAAGCATATCATTAGCTACATAATGCCATTCAGATAAAACTTGTGAATCATGAAAGTAAGGAGTTCTCAAACACTTATCAGAACTAATATTTAGAACAACCTAAAAAGTGAAGCGTGCAATTTTTCTGGACTTGGCAAATGTAACCCTTCATATGTACGTATCTTAATTTTTGCAAACATAAACTCAATATCTTCAAAGGTTATTTAATTCCACTATTCAGCCTTACACCAATATATCATTCCTGCGCGAAATTCGATTTTAACACACGAATTCTCAATACAACTATGAGTTTCCAAGCCTATGATTACAGGATAATACCTCCATACGCCCATACAGAATGAAGACAGAATGAATTAACACTCAAATGCAACATTAAAAAATGTATAGGATAATATATATGAACACGTTTAATACATTAATGTTAGCTTTCTTAACCACTTCGGTCACCTGGAAGGAAGGAAAATATTTTGAAATCAGTAAAATAACAATAAATCATACTTGGTGGGCTAAAACTAAATAAATACAATTTGCTGAGATCTCACAGACAGAGAGACAGATACAAAGTAGGACCAGGCACATAAGTGCATCGGTCCAAGTTGCCACACCTCAACAGCATAGCAAGATGATCACCGAATTCATAGAATCAGTTACTTTAATGGTAGTAATATATAAAAGGAAGATTGCATATAGGGATCTGAGATCTCACATATCACTTAGGTTCTAGGCATAATCTGACTTAAAGGCTTTGATCATTTACATGGGCTAATAAGATAACTCGACAGCTTTATTTTGGATGACTGAAGTAAATGATTACAACGAACACTTATTTTAGGACGACTAGAACTATGTAGCCTCAGATGACTAACTGATGTTGCTAGTTATTTTTGCTGACCGGATTAGATTGATGTATTTCGTTGAAAATATTACAAAATGAGATTTGATAAGTTTCATCATCTTCTATGAAGCCCAGTTAATTCACTAAGTTGGTTCGTGAAGTCTACGAATCAGTCTCAACAATAAGTAAGGGTCATTTCAGAAATTAGCATCGATTCAAAGTAGTCACACTCTGTGATCTCATCGTTTTAAGTTAGACTGAGTGACAACTACTATTTTCTGCTGGCTTGCCAACAGAAACGTAATACTGGTGATTAGGATATGATTTCACATAATTAAGCTCAAATTTCTCGTCAAAAACGTTTGATTACTATTTCTGACGAGCTAGTAATCCGTTTACATAAACACGGAACAAGTATTGAAGTATCATAAATGGCATTTAGCAACAAATACTTGACCCTCGTTTCAAAAATAATCTTTGAGCTGACTTCTTCCGTTTGTACAGAGTTGGCATATAGAACAAACTTATCTGTCACTTGATTCTTGAAATGAACTTTAAAGCATCTGACTGAAGAGATCTTACGGTGCGGATTGTATCATCTCATCTTTAATTAAAAAGTGGGGTTTGACTTTGATGTGTTAATTTGGTGGAGCAGATATGAATTTTTAAGCAAACAGAATAATTAACGAACAGCAACGAAAATGTGAAGCATTGCTGGCAAGGTGCTGGCTGCATGCAGAAGACAATTAGGCACAGCTTAACTATCTAAAACTAGAGAAAATGCAACATCCTTATTTTAGAGGTCCCGAATCCTTGGGGTTGTCTTAGATTGAATGCACTTAGAGAAGTATGAATATTAGTGCATTTTGAATTAGATAGTCAGATTCAAACACAGCGAGCATGTGACATAATTAGTAAAAAGCGTCAGAATTAAATGAACTAATTATTAATTATGTTAGTAGCTTACCGATTTTGCTGTCTGATGAATGTTCCCGTCGGGCACTTTCTTCACGATAATCAGACGGGGAACGAGATCTGTAGCGGTGGTTGCTTTGTTGTGACCTGGAGCGTGAACGAGATACAGAACGGGAATCATGATTGCGCGCACCACCGTCGTTACGACTTTCATTGTGACTATCATCAATTGGACTTCTAGAGTCTTCGTGGCTATGTCTTCGCTCAACATCTGGTGATCGGGAGCGAGAACGATCATAATCCGATACTGAACGGCGGTCCGGAGTGGGGCTGTGACGTCCGTTGTTCTTGTGGGAGTGTCGAGATTGGGAGCGAGAATGCCGATTGCTGTCATGATGCGAAGATTGACGTGATGGGGTTCTGGAGCGAGGTCTAGTAGCCTTGTATTTGCCGGACCTTTTGTTAGAAGACTGGGATCTTGCACGATAACGTTCTTCATGACTAGACCTGTTTCGTTCGTAGCCGGGAGGTGAGTGACGTCTTGTATCCCTAAAATCACTTGGAAATCCGTAAGAGGGTAGGGAACGGACCTACCTTCGACGTCCTGATGATGAGCGACGTGCAGGTGTGCGGCGGCGTGGAGGTGAATCTCTTCGACGCCTGCTGTAAGAGCGAGAACGCGAACGATCATGACGCCGGCTAAAAGGCACAAAAGTATGCTCACAACATGAGTAAACACAGAAGCAAAGCCCCTAAAACGACAAGCTGTGGTTCAAAAGAACTATGATTAACGCTGGAAACCTTTGTATCAATGACCATGCTTCATTATGTGGATGAATGACAAACAGGAGTTGACGGCGAACAAACTATGCTTATACGTAAGTGGACTACCACCACACTTCATACAGTATAACAATGTGATGCTTAATGAGTTTTAGTTCGAAGTTGGAGATGAACAAATATAGTGGAAACGGGATTTAAGGATAATAGCAGTAGCTTAACTTGGGAGCATTCCAATTTTCTGACTTAGCCTCCAAACTACGTTAACCTGGTTTACAACTAAGACTTAATCAGATAGCCGCATTACAATTATATCTTTGCAAATGTACCACATAAACGTCAGGAGTACGCTTAAATTAGAATAGATGGTTCTAAAAACACTGTAGAATTATGAACGAGAAATGTATGGTTCTATGGATTAAAAGAATGGATAAAACAATCGCACTATGACAGACAAGACGGAACGATTTGATGAAAACCCCAGCTTCTACTAGTTTTGTAATAAATACAACTAAGTGTTGTAAATGCCTGACTAATTGAGATTTGAAATCGTAATAAAATAACGTTTCCGCAAACTAGTAAACACCTAGTAACTGAATCCTACACCGCTGTTAATGCCTACTGTACGTAGCGACATATCATACTTATTGTTTACCTAGCTGGTCTTGATATTATAAAAATACTGCCTGAACGCGCGCAATATTCTATTATTTACATTGCCCATGTTAGTGCAGGGGATTCACAGATATCTACCACATCTTGAAACATTTATTTTTTAAACAAATAGGAACACCTGATACTAAATCAGGGGTGTCTATGTAAAAGCCTAAAGTGCGCTTGGCTAAGCAACTTACTGTGACAAAACACGGGCTTATTGACATGATCTGTTTAACACGGAGGCAAGCGTTAGGGCATTCGAAGATGTATACGGAGAGATTTGAGTTAGCCATAAGCTGAAGATCATCTGTGATCAGACGACGGAAGCGTAGATTGGATGATCAAGCTGAGGGTTTGTGGATGAAACCGGAGCTAATGGATGTGCTAGGTGGACGTGGGCGGCTTCTGGCGAGATGTTGCGACACCTGCCACCAGGCAGTCTTGGATGTAAGAAGAAGTGCAGTAATTTAGTAAATCTTTATATCTCACAAGTTAACGATAACCTAGTTTTGTACCACTTACCTGTTGACCCAGAGGTAGCACTTTCAGTCATAGTACATGTCTACTAACATTTTAAGCAACCTATAGACTGACTAACAATGAATAGACTGAGTACCCAGAGTAGGGATGGGTCAACCGCTTCATTAAATTGAATGCATCTTATGAATCCGCTCAAGGCCAAAGTGTCCTCAATTATTTGCCCCTTATAAGACAAATGGACTCAAAGACTAGTAAAATAGAGGTATCCTGATAAACTTACACACTACCTACCATGTTACTTAAAAGCATGTTGTCATACCTACCTGTTTGCAGTTTTATTATTAACGGCATGTTCTACTCTTAGACGAGATCCAAAAGGACGACTACAGAAAAGTTAATTGAACGAACATTACTACCTTCCATCCATTCGTCTAACTGCTCGATCTGCATCTTCAGCGTACTTGAATACGATAAAAGCAAATCCTGGTGGATTTCGGGCAACCCAAACATCTGCTATCGGGCCAAAACGTTCGAATTCTTGCTCTATGTCAACTTTTCCAACTCGGGGGTCTACACCTCCAACGAATACTCTGTACCCATTAGCTTGACGATCGTACTTAGGCATGCTAACCAACAAAGCACTGACTTTCGTGCGCCTTTTAATATGTCCGACTGGGGTGAAGCAATGCGTCAAACAATTGTCAGCGGTTCAATTGCCAATGTGAGCCGGTGTACACTTGTTAACAGATTAAAAGAAACTTCTGCTTTAAAGACTTCCATGTCTAGTAGGGATAGATGACTGATACCTCCAGGTTCGAGTCACTCAAGGGACTACAGAACCAACACGATGAGGACAAGGAAAAGTAGTCTTCAGCATCCTAATGAATGGTCCATGAAACCTAAGACGGTGGGAACGCATAAATGGCACAAAATTCTAATTAATGACGATTAAATCCGAAAATTGAAATATTCAACTATCGTTGCTCAAATCAGTGAACCATTAGCTGTTCATAGTATGTCGGAATCATTCATAGTAAGGTTTAGCATCAATTTCACCGTGTATTCTTATTCGAGAGCGTCTTTATAACAAAGTTGATCAACGTTAAAGTTGTCTTACTCCTAGTTCTATGAATCTCATGTTTTTGGCTTGACAAATATGAGACTCCCCCAGTGTTTATCTAACAGTTAATTAGAACGTCTGGTAGGTGAAGTAATGACAAGTGGTGAACATCATTTCTCTAATACAATCTGTTAGTCAAGTTTTCTAAAGCTAACGGATGATTCTAAATGATATTTGGATGATAAAATAAAGGCGATTGGTTAATGACCGATGAATAATCCTCAACGAAGTTACACTATATGTACCAGCTAGTGAATGCTGAATGTATTATCTCTACTCATCAGGGTCAATGATCACCTGTTTGTTCAATCCATATGCGAATTGAGCGCAGCGTGTGCAGCAGAGTGAGCTACCAGTTTTACATGTAACCTTCTTACTATCTTGCTTAGTGAGATTGTCTCTTATATAGCTAGCCGTAAAAAGAGGAAAGTACGTTCATGACCCAAGAATCTAATTTGAATTTAAATGTAGCAAGTTCTTTGATTAGTTAATAATATGTAGACTATCTAACGTCTAATGTTTTGCATTTACTTACTGTTAACCTGCTTTTAATACAAAAAATGTCTTAAAAATGTTAAATTAAAGCACAAGGACTGGATAGTCTCAACGGCGACAAGCAATTAAGAGACTGGAGGAATGTAGGTCTTGATGTACACTCTGGTATATGACCAAGTTATGCTTGTCGTACAACCAGAGCCACTTCTATCGACTGGACCCACTCTTACGAATGAGAAGAAATCAGAAGGCACTGAAGGATGGGAGAGACAATATATTTGATCGTAAACAGAGCTTCAATGGGATAGCGACGTCTAGGCTGGCAAACTAGAGAGGGATGCTACCCACGGTGGTTCGGGTCGTGATCTAGTGGTGATGCGTGACCGCGCGTCTTCAACTAATTGTGTCCGTTAAAACAAACACGGTCAGCATCAATGTCGAGAGCTTCTGCAACTATTTATTTTGGGGATTATTTACCGCTACAGTATTATTCCCAATCAGCCACTTAAAATAAAAGACACCGTTTTGATACAGTCTTTGATTTCACCTCTGACAAAAGGATCTTATTAAATCTCAGGCTGTACAGTTAATTACATAAACAATAGATAAGGTTGTGCTTTTAAATTCTATTGACTCCCAGTAGCAACGCAAATGATTCTCTCAGTTATTTTGCGGAACCAGTGTTGGACAATAATTGAATGCAGTTCGGTTAAACAACCTTCAGTAGTACCAACATCCCATGTTCCTTTACAGTTATAATTTCAATCTGTTCAACATGACATCGGTGTGATATTACCTGTATATAAATAATCATGGAAATACCATAGCTGCAACTAATTTAATTTCATTATTTCAAATGAGCAGTTAGATTCACTTATATAATTAATGTAAAGATTGGTAAAGTAAACTTGGTCTGCAAAATAGATTTTCATATTACTGGAATATTATTTAATCTTTTAGTTTCCTATTTAATGACTGTAAAACAGTTTGTTTTAATTGTGACATTAAGAAAAAAATAAAGAGTACTCAGTAAAAAGACTAATTCATTTTGACAATATCATTCACTCCAAAGTTATGTTGTTGTAACCAACTTATACCACTGGATTTGTAACCTGGTCAGATCCAGTAACTATATATCCTGTCAGCAACTTCGCCTTCGTTAATAGTAAGACTTATACACACACAACAATCGCAACTTAAGCGTATCATCAGGAAGTCTGAAACGAAGATGCAATAAATAGATATTTGAACCCAGAGAATCCTGTGTAACAAATTGTACAATGCGCTAACGTTAAGTTGAACACTGTAATCTGACTTCACGGTACAAATATCAATAAACAAATATACAGTACAAATATCATAGTGTTAGGGGTAACAGTGGCCTCTACAATGTAATCATAATGTACAGTGACATCCTACATAGAATAATCCATTGTAAGATAGTGATGTGTAGTGGGAAGGATGGCTGATTTTCCAGATGGTTACCAATCACATACAGTGCATTAATTATGGTTTCCAAGCGAATCAAGCTAATTGTATGAAAAAAGCTTATTACACAAGTAACACTAATATGGTTTTTACGAAATATGACGTCTTTAGATCAGTCTGCACATTCCGCTCCTATTTCAGGACACAATGTATTTTTTTCTGTGCAGATTTAGCATAATCATCCTTTGTCACCACTAAGGTACCTATATATGTTGTAACTAACTATATGTTCTATGGAAGAAAATTTCCTGAAAATACATGCTTTTACTGATTCATTATCGCAACTTTATAGATTAAGACAATTTGAAGTACACTGCAACTACCATCCAGAGGTAATTTGATATTTCATTGTGAATGCTTGAAGAGTTCCCCGCATATAGGACCAAGTTGCGCTTGTCGTATAACCAAAGAATCTTCTATTGAATGGACCCCACTCTTACGAATGAGAAATCAGAAGGCAATAAAGGATGGAAGCGAAATTGTATTTGAGCGTATACAGAACTTTAATGGGATAGCAACGTCTAGGCTGGCAAACTAGAGAGAGATGCTACGCACGGTGGTTCGAGTCGTGATCTGGTGAAGATGCGTGACCGCGCGCCTTCAACTAGTAGTGTCCGCTAAAACAAACATGGTCAGCATCAATGTCGAGTGCTTATGCAACTATTTATTTTGGGGATTATTTACCGCTACATGCTCAATATTTCCCCGTGGGATCGATTTCTTGCCACATACTGAATCATTTTAGAGTAATTTTAAAAATTCAGGGCTCTACATCTCCATTATGTTACCTGATAGCTGATGGATATGCACGATATTGATACAACCTCCATGAGGTCGTTATGTTTTTACTGTAACAGCGTGATACATAATCATACTGACACAATAAAAATAGCTATAGATTTTATTACAGTAAATCTCAACAACGGTTGAGCAACATTTCATAAAATTTTCAATTAATAGGTAATTAGATCGTTACTGTTAATAACCTCCTCCTTTTTTTTGATAGTGATACATTTTTCACCAGTTTACCGGTTGCAACAATGTTCCCATCCGTTCCAATATGTTAATCACTTTTCTTTTTCTATGAATTACTCGAGGATGAAAACATGTCAGTAACCACATTATTTTCACATGAATTCTCCAGTATTTATCGTCCTGGTAGCTTGTATTTCATTTGGAGTCCATATAAATCCAGACTACCTTATGACTCATACGCTCTTTGATTAGATTTGAATATTTATCCAAGACAGCAGTGTTTACATACATGGTGGCATATTCCTGGTTTGACTGAGTATCATCTTCAGTTTCTATCTTACAATCTTACAATTACTGATACAGGAGTTCTTACTACGTTATTACTTGACTGTAATTCAAAATACCAAATCTTAAGATCGCTACACATTCATAATCAGTTCGTCAAGATTTATTTAAAATTCCCATAATGTAAGTTAGAAACATGTTATAAGTAAACAATATTTCTAATTAGATCTTCATCAAGATTTACTGTTCAATATACACTGATATTTCTATGCAAGCACAAAAAAGGCAATAAATCAATCAAGCCAATTTATGAATCATATTGACGACGATCCAATAAGTGGACTACATAAGTAATCATAATAAGTGATAGTAAGAGTACTGATTCATGATAAACCAAATGAAAACAATAGAATAAGTATTTCAGTGTACTAAGTAGTTGTTATGACAGGACCAATTAACTGATATGACTGTATGCATCAAATTACAGCGACTAGTAACAAATATGACAGTCCAGTCGAAACTTAATGTCTGCTATAACTCTTACTCACCCAAAACCAAAAATGGAAGAGCACAAGCCAATGAAATAACCAGACAAATCGGGTTATATTTCAAGCACTTCTTTATATATAAGTGAAACCTGGCCAAATAGTCAACAAAGAATTTTGTATCGATACATCATAAGGACAACAATAATAGAAATTAGAGCAACGTATACACAATTAACTGTGGTTCATAAATAGAAAATGATCCACCAACAGTCAATAGGTCAAACGGGAGGATAAAACAATGAGGACGTAACAATAACAGAAACAAAATGCTTACCCTAAGTGCAACAAAATATAATTGAAGTAGTCTCCCTAATCGCCCAATGTAATAAAAGTTAAAATTCGAGAAAATAAACTTATTCAAACAATGATCATAGTAGAAAGCGTGAAAATAGACCAAATTATATAGGTAGTGAAGATAATATAAGAAATGGTTGAAAAAGGAAATCCAAAAACAAAAGGTGTGGAGAGCTAATGGAATCATTTATTAATTCATATTTATCCAAGAAACAGAGAGTGCTGTTATCGATTTCTTCTGAATACACTGACTAGCGTTGTTGGTTCGAATCCCTATAGGTTCTGTTATAGAGACATATAAATTGCCTTGAATGATTTAACATGTTTGTATATTTGCATACAAATATAATCGTATAATAGAGAAAAACCTTATATATATCTAACTGTAAACAATATTGTTCGCTTATATGTTGTTCTAAAACAGTAAAGTTAATAGCAATAAATTCAGAGTTGGTAAATAGTGACCAAAATGTTTGAGAAGCTTTTCAATAAATGACTATTGGCAATACATCATACATTGAGTTTTCTTCAAATTGTATGTTTAACGTCAGTATACAAATCTATATTCTTCTGACTAAACACTTTTGCAAAGGAATTTTTATCCGACTTTCTTAACTTATGATGAAGTTTACAAATAAAAAAATAGAAACAAGAATAGGTCACAAAAGTTGAATATTTACCTAATGTTCTTTTATAAGGATTAAATTTTATGTTCGCCTGTTTAGTAGTTCATCATTAACAGGATGATTAGCAATCGATTGGAAAGTCAATAATACTGGCCGGGTTTATACATAAGTGTCTATGATTAAAGTGTTCAGTATAGTGCAGTTTGATATGCCTCTAGCAAATCACAAGTATAATGAGATTTAAGACTTGGAACAAAATCATTAATGTGAATTACACTAATATTACAACATTCATGCATTATATAAACGGAAAATTATGAATTATGCACGACACAACATATTTTTTGTAAAATCTTGAAAAATCGGTTAACCATAGTGTGTGGAGAATAGTGACCTCAGTAGTACCAATCAATAAGCGCACACGTTTGTCCTGTGACTATAAGTCGCGCAAGCCGGAATGAAAAACACAATGCAACTGAGCCAACTACCAGACAGTCTTCTGAAAAACGGTTCGAAAGTTATTTACTCTTCTTGAATTGCCCGATATAACACTTCGCGAACAACGGAAACATTGGTTGCAACCTCAGCTAAAATAGTAAACCGTGAAAATTTAACCACATTTTAGTACTTCATAGGCTTTTGATATGTTTCTAGGTAGTCGAAATACATTTCGAGTTCTGAGATGGTAGAGATTTGTAGCCCACAAGGAGGGTTTTAGTTTTATAGAGATCTCTGAGCTGAATGGAAGTTTACGTAACTCACTTCTATCAGAAGTTTGCGCAGATGAAGTCACCCAAAATGACGATGAAAGGTGTAGTAAAACCATCCAGCTCACAGATAACAGTCAAACCAAAAGTATCTAAAATTTAATCGAACTAGAATACTAACAAATACAATTCAACAAAATTAAATATCTTAGCAATATGCCAGATATCCAAAACCGGTTTCATATCGAATTACATACAATCATAGTCATATCATTTACGTCAACTGCATGAATTATACTTTTAAGGTGTGTGTATAATATACAATTGTTTGATTTAACTGGGGTAATTTGAATATTGTTACCCTGCCTTGTTTGAATAGCTTAGTGGCAAAGGCCTCAGATATTTTAGGACGAGTTGTGAATTTTTATAGGCTGGAATGTTTGGGACATCATCGGTATTCCAAATCACTGCCTCCCCGCTTCCGATGCATGATGCACACTAGCCTAGTTAGTTGGAAGGAAGCTCATGACTGTCAAACGAAAGCATGGTATAAGTCCACAATATCATCAACTGTTAGTCAGCATGATAACTACGATAAGTGGTTGGAAACTGAACGAAATGGTTGGTTTCACAGGAGCAGATATTTACTGCTTATTTTCCTGTTGATAACGATTTGCAATATTCCTTCATAAATAATATTTCGTTCCTTCCCTCAAACTCATTGTTTAATCGTCTTCATTATGATCATTTAGTCTATTTTTCTAATCATCTTATCGATCTTGTCTCCTGTGTTCACGTGATTACTCATCTTGGTCTGACGTACATTTGTACAAAGCAATACAGTCATCACAATTAACTATGTATGTCCTAGATTTGTACATATCGTGACATACTTACAAGATAACAAGCAAGTCAAAAAGAATGACTGGACTTTTAGGACTTATTTCTTAAATACTATTTTGTATATTTCGATTGTCTATTCTTTAAATATTTTGCTCCTGTTATCCACATATTCTCCCCACCATACCCTCCCGTTTGACCCATTGACTGTTATTATATCATTATCCTATCGTGAACTATAGCCTATTAGCTGTGTACCTACCATTCTTGTTTTTTTTTTCATTCAAGTCCTTGCTTTGTATTGATTTTATTATTATTATCGTTCTGCTGTACGGTTTAGGTATGCATGTATACATATAAATGATCGCATGGAACATGGAGTTTGAGTATTCCACATTATTATAATATTCGACCCCATTATGTCTTCTTTCTCTAGCTCGGCTCTAAGGGTATCGGCGGCAGACTGACAATACGCTAGGAAAACCTGGTCTTTATTAAAAGTCGTATATTACTATATCCTGACGAAAGCAAAGTGTCTATTGGATAGTTGGGATTTCACCATCGCCAAACTCAAAACACTAATTTATAATGAAGTACCCCTATCTTTAAAGCATATAACTGGTATATACGCAAAGAGTTAGCATATTCATTGTTAGTAGAGGAACGAAAAAAAGAATTACATTTACTTCGTATTAAACATTCACACCTTTATGCTCAGTGTCGAATTCAAAATCTTCAGGTCGTAAAGTAAACTTGATGTGCAGCCCAATGATGGGTAATACTAACCTCAGCTAATTAGTAGTGGCACAGTAGAATTCTCATATGCAATTAATATTGAATTAATATTGAATTTTAAAGTATGTTCATAAATTAATACACAACCAATTCATTTTATGAATATCAGTGAGTAGTAACTAGTGTATATTAATATACCAGTCCTACACCACGTCAATTAAAACCCAAATGGCTCGTCGGATGATCTTCAGAATGAAGAATGGAATGGTATGCATGTAAATCTAGAAAATGAAAACTACGTATTGAACCTAAATAGAACAAAACTTCTTACTGACTACTTCCAACTACTTATATGTTACATTTCATGTTCAAGATTTTTCAATAATCTTTTACATTTCTTTCACTATTCGATAGACTAACTGTTCAGTAGAAACAATGTCAGATGTGAGTGAGTGTATATTTATTTAACTAACAGTGTTTGAATTAGACAAGCATTGGAAACCAGGAGACACTGGACAATTTTCTCGATCAAATATTCAATTCCTCAGCACTACACTTCCACGGTCCCACCAGGAAACCGTGACCAAGACATTTACATTTAACGGTGAACGCTCAATTATTGAATCACTGAGCTGGTATTCAACAGCTGATATTTTTAATTTCATCATTCCTCACAATATGTGGTTGCTAACAATGTCTAATTTAAAATTAATGAACAGTTGGTTCACTGTGTAGTTGAAAATCTTTATTTGTGCAAAACTATGTATATAATATAATGATACGTAAAATCTAATAAATCAAACCAGAATAAAGTTACGAAGTAGAGATAAACAAAATTTTCATGTATTTACGCGAATAGTGCCATAGTCAATAAAATGATGGAGAGATAAGAGAATCAACGTTACATAATGACATATAAACTCATGTATATATTTTCATAATTATGTTTTTGAATAACTTCAAATTATTTAGTTTTATAATTCGAAAGTGTATCTTCTTGTTGATGTTGTTACAAAATGAAATTGATCAGTCCTAAAACGATTACCTCGATACAGTGATAGGTCATAAGTGAGATTAAATGTAGGGTGTGGTTAGCAAATACAATTCAGGATGCACGTTTCATTTCTTTTAAGACTTACCAACTGTATGTGCCATTGTCAATGTTTACCTTGGGATTGGAATTCAGTCCATCAGTGCCAAAAAAAACAACGCATTCCCTATTAAGTCTTAAGTTGAACATTAAAACTGCAATCCAGGTACACCTAAGTTACAAATAGAACAAAATATACGTCTTATATTCCACAAATCAATCACAACTTAACATTATTTTTTATTCATGTTTGTACTTAAATGAATTAATTATCATGCTTCACTCAATGATGCTGTTGTTATTTTCTTCTGTCAAAAAAATCATGTTGGTAATAGCTGAGACTTTTTTATTTTTTTTTTTAAAAAAATAAGTAAATCATTTAATAAACCAATAAATCAATTTTTTTTCATTACGTCATTCGCGAAATTTCAATTTCAAATTTTGATTATCTGATGATTATTGTTCTACTTTTGTATCATTCTTTAGTTTAATTGATTGCTTCCATTGTCAACTGTAGTAATACTTAATTTGCTTACTAAGTTGTCGGTTCACTCTCTTACTAATTACTCTTCTCTGTTTCTTACATTCATATGCTTGTGATTCCCAAAATATAAATTACCTTCTGTCTAAATGCGAAACGTTACAAATATTAATGACGGTAATAAGAATTCTTAATATTAGGTGTGTTGTGACTTTAGAATACGGCCAACCACAATGTATAGGAAAACAGTAATCTAGATAGAAACAATTCTGATATGCACACATTTACCCTGTGATTGTTAACCTCCAAAGCCGAAATGAATAATACGTGACAACTGAGCCAACCACTAGACAGTTAGATAATATTGTACTTATCCATTTACATACAGACAAAGCCTGACCACGCTGAGCACCAATAGGAAGAATAACATTTATACAAAACGCGGTCAATAATGACAAGGAGTTGAGGTGTAGATATATAATTAATTGATTATAGTTTCTAAATTACAATTGATACAAAACAGGTCATGAGTCTAGTTGGAGGTTAACACGATAGGAACATGACAACAAAAGAAATAAAATAATCAATTCACATATGCTCAAATTAAATGAAATAGTCATCTGAAAAACAGTCCAGAAAGTCAGTTATTCATCTTCAGTCGCCCAATCTAACAATATTTAAATGAATGTGTGGAGATGTTTTAAATGAATGATTAGGAATGAATTGAATGAAAAAAGGTGAAGATGTGGTATAAGATAGTTTTATTTTTTAAAATTGTGCAAATCACTTTTATATTCACAGATAACTTGTAATCATCGGTTAGGATTAAACAAAGTGAAAGTCATATAAACAATAGACTTTGTTCTAGTTATAGTTTGAAACTTATAAAACATCGATCATTTTGATTATTAGAGTGTTTGAATTTCGATTTTGAGCTTTGCCACCCGATGCATTTAACCACTGATAAAAATTAGTGTGAGGACATAAAACAAGTTAGTCTACACTAGCCAATATAGCTCATACCGAGAGCCAATGACATCATGGATTGATCGCACGTTTTGGCTTGACCGATATAATTTCTATTCTATCACAAGTCATGCGAATCTGAGCATAGATTTCGTCAAACACCAACCCACTAAGACTCAATAGACTTCCAAGGTGAATGGAATGGTTGGCTCACTCAACTACTTTATTCATTTATGATCTATTTAGGCAATAATTGAAGCAAGTCCTCGAGTAACATTTTGAACCTAGAGAGAGAGAAAGATATCACAAACAAAATTAAAGTTAGATTGTAGGTGACAATTTGAATTCAGTAGTTGTATAAGTGAATAACCATTGTGTCGAGGTAACCGGCTAAGAATGCACATACGTCAGCAGAGACTGATTACTTTCAGTTCAACAACAATGGGAAGATATAAGCATGCACAAATTATGCACCACAAACACGCTTTTACTATTATTCAACGTGTCCAAGAGACAATATTTTCCACATCACCAAACACGACCTTAACGTTTACATATTTTAGATCGATAAGTGAGCCACCTGGTAGGAGATCACTTCCTCAAAAGTTAAATGGAAGTGTGACTTATAGGAGGACATGTATGATGAAATTAAATAAAAGAATATAAAGCGCAGATCTGCCAAAAATCAGTTGAGGGTAACAATTCTGATGATAGTTCATTATTAGCTCTGAACACATTGGTAGTTTCCGACCAGAAGGTTGTTTACTCATTCATTTTCTCTTTTTCTGTATTCCATATTGTCAAACGTATACTGTTCTACATGTTCCCCACCACACAACATACCTACGCGATAAACAGAAATCTAAATTGAATCTTGCCATCAATAGTTGAAATGCTGTTAAAACTTGTAACAATGAAGGTGTTCGATGAATTCCTAAAGTATAAAGTAAAGATTATAAAAACTTTCTTTATAATATCTAAAAAGCTATATGGAATCAGATTACTGAATAAAATTATTCTATACATTAGCTACGCTATAACGGAGTTTACTTAAATAGAAAAAAATATTGAAATCGTATGCACTTAACTGATTCATTAGTTGAGACTTATTAGTGCAGAACCTGACTAGAATTTATTGAAAAGCAAACATCCGTATTTTAATATTATTCTAGCTGTAACATTCAACTCAGTGTATTACGTTTCCGATTGGTACGCTTATGTACACTGGTTCCATTATGGTCGTATATAAAAATCTATCCGTCAAAGTTGTAGTACATAGAAATGATTTTTAAACTTTGTATGCAGAGTGAGCCATTGAACTACTTTTGATGGAACGCTACACTGAAGCAATTCATTCTGGTTGCACTATATACTAGACAAAAATGGTCAGTCTCAGTCCTGAATATCAACAACGGGAAGATATAAGTTTTACAGTATAAAGGCATAGCTTTTGAGTATATGATCAACTGCTTATAAACAATCAATAACATGATGCCATATAAACATTAACTCTAACATACAAGTACATTTAGTTGATGAGACCGAAGTAAGGTGAAGTGTGTGCTCTGAATTCCACTTGATACCCAAAACTAACTTTAGTAAAAATCTAGCATAATTCTGTATGAAGACTACAGAGACTGGTCAACTGTAATTCTTAACATCAGTGACAGTTAGATTAAGCACCCATAAAAAATTCACAAGTGTCCCCAGTATGTATCTTTGACATTGTCCTATACGCTTATATCTGTCTGTATTTATGATTGACTAACTAACTATTATAGAATAACATTTATGTTATTTCTTCATGTCTATTCCTGTCATCTTCATGTTCTTTTTTTGAAGATGATCCTGCTCACTATTCTTGTATTTACCTATTACTAACTGTTTGCATAATCACATACTTATATACATGAATCTATTTTTGACTTATCAGTAGAATAGTGAACGATACACAAATAAACATGCATAAATGTGCACGTGAAAACCTGCTCTTCTGGTATTTCTCAGTACAAATCTGTAGAAAACCACAAGAGATAATAATAATATTGAAAAAAAGTATAATCTATAGTCATGTCAATAAGATTAGAAGTACACAGCAAAACCACGTTACTAATCATTTATACAGTACATTATATCGATTACAATTTTCAATATTGATGTTTTCCATCACTACACTGGTTAAAGCACAAATCTATTGACGAATGAATAGAATAGACGACTATATGCGCATGAATACAGACTAAGAATTCTTGATTAAAAAAAATTACACGTTGATATGTATCATTTTCAAGTCTGTAATGAATACAGATATATTGAATAATACAAGAAACAATATAGTGGGGATTCTACTATTGGATGCTAGTTACAGTGTTAGAGGCGATTAGGAGTTTGCCATGAAACCTGAAGATTCTGATCTTGACTCCTTGGCGGATTCAAGAGTGAGCACTGCTGAGGAGTTCCAAACACATTTCCAATGCACCCTGGTTTTCGGTGATACGCTATAGACAACAATCTATGACAAATACAAATACATCAACTATGTTTAGTTTATGTTATAGACATTATAAAATAACAATACACAGATTAAACTGGACTTGAAATAATTAACACGTACTTGAAGTGGATTATAATTATAAACTGATATCAATTAAAGAAACTAGTGTAAACCAGGGAGTATTATACAAATATTACGTCCAGGCATGAGATTACTCAGAAGTTTGTATTCATGATCCATCCTAAGGATCTAACATAAAACGTTAAGACTATATTTAGATGGTATCCGTTAGTTCATATTATCAACTTTAAGTTGACTCGTTATGTTGCATCAAAAATTAATCGTTAATCACAACTGATGACTAATCAGCTTACTCTATCAAGTTTTAGTCTACTTCATTGAGTTGAAATATTTGTTCAAATTGTTTTTATTACTCTTGTCACTAATACTGGTACACCTGTCCTCTTTATATCAATTTATATTTTCCAGTGATCACGATCAACAGTTATGTAATCTGACTTTTTGATTATCACAAGTCGATACACAAACTGACTCGATTATTTAAAATTTTTCATAATTGCACATAAAAACTATTGCATGTTGAAGTAAAGTCTGATGAAGAGTAAACAATATTAGGATGAATTCGTATCTTCCCGTTGATTTGTCATGGACTGAAACCGGTCAACCTCTGTTGATATATGTGCAACCTGAGCAGATCGCCTCGATTTAGCTATTAATCACAAGTAATATTTGAGTTAGATTGTGACTGGCAAGTGGAATCGAGGAGGCGTGTTTCGTCCTATTCGGGACTCGTCGGTTGACCAGTTTCAGTCCATGACAAATCCACGAGCAGATACACATTCATCCCAATTACACATACTCGTTGCATAAGTGTGGCTGTCTGGACTCAGTAGTCTGATGGTGAACGCGATGGAGTTTGGTACGAAGCGGGTTGAGTTCGAATCTCAGTGTGGACATCTACATTGGGATGCAGGTACATACAGCCTGTGAGTGCCAAATAGGATAGGAACGTACGTCCTGGATTACACTTGCCAATCACAATCCAACTTAAACATTTAGTTAACTGTTTGGAAAATTGAGAAATATATTTTTTACTGCATAGGATTGTCTTCGCTGATAACAATGAAGAGATTTCACAGATGTATGTAAGTGATTTTATTGCTAGGTGAATCAAAATGACAAAATCAACTATTTTATTCGAACATTATTTGTATCGCACTATACTTCATATTGTCAAAAAATAACTTCTAATGTCAGCATGTTTCTATTGAACTTTATAATTTGTCTTAAAGCGCCATTTTTACGTAATGCTTACAAATTCAAGTAAGTTCATTAAAATTGGATGAATAAATTAGATGTAATCCAAGATTCAAGATTAAGAGCATAAACTATCCGAGCTATCGATAGACTATACTAGTGATGTATGCTAAACAACACAATGTAATTTTGACTGATCGTGCGCATATCATGCAGTCATTATTAGTTTAATTAACAGCTTATAGATTTCGATTGTTTAGGCGAGGGTATCTATCACTTGTACCCGGAACTAATTATGCAGATCAAAATAGTGAACACCGTGACTTCAACTGAATTGGTACAACCATTTATGACTCAACACAGCCTCCAACTATTGAGATGACAAGAACACCAAACGTGCACCGCTTATTACAACTGGTGATAACACGTAGGGAAATACATAGGTTTTTCATGCTTTTTATAGTGACCTTTGTGATAAACCATTCAATATATAGGTATCGCGGGATCTAGTTTGACGACAAGCGACCGGTTTAGGAATTCAAAATATCTTTTCCTAACTGATCTATATTAATTTAATTTGTATTGTGACTGGAAAGTGGAATCCAGGACGCGCGTTTCGTCCTATTTGGGACTCATCAGCTGGATGTACCTGCATCCCAATAACAAATCAATGGGAATATACAAATTCATTCCACTGATCTATATTAAGTTTTTGCAAAATAATGTTTCAGATTTTTCTACAAAGTTTTATTAATTAACCTCATATTTTCTTTTAATTGAGGATTAATCCTATCTTAAGGTTATAATGAATTAATGTTCGAGTCTAGACCTTAAACTACAGAAATAATGTGTATTAACTATGCATTGTACATATGCTACTTTACATAGTCTAATTCAGTACTATAATTTAGTGATATTCTATGCTAGTGATAAAATGTTGACCATCTTTTGCCAGTGTTTTATTATCAACAATAACATTCAAATTAGTCAAACTCATTATTTACATCATTGCTATTAGTAACTGTTCATATTAAAACCATTTGACCAAGATTCATAGTGTATAGTCTAACATTGTTTTTTTTTCTAATGGCTTACTGACTACCAGAAATCTAGTGTTATTTCTTATGCTTTATTATTCAATTAGTCGTTCTTAATATACATCAATCACCCGTATGAAATTACTTGAAAAATAAGTCAGTATTATGATAAATTAACCTCTATGACAGTCAATCCTAGTATTTAATTTATATTGTATCTCTGTCATTCAGCGATGGATTGAAATGGAATGTTCATTATACTTGAGAAGAAAGGATCTATGCCTAATTACAAAACTGAGTGATGAAGTCAAATTCTACTGTGATTATAAATTTACATGAAGTGTATAGATATTGTATAGGATTTTGTCTACTGCTTCCAATCTCATTATAACTCTATCCTAGTCCTAATAATTTAAAAGAAAAATATGAATTTAGTAACTTTAATGTCTCCAACCGATAATGAAACATTGTAGAAGAATTCGAGATATTTTAGTAAATCAACCACTAAAAAGGATATCATCATTATAATGTCGATATTAGAAGAAACTTTTTTTCCCGATTGATTCCAGTCAGGTTGTTCCTCAGAACCATAAGATTGGAGTAATTATGAAAGCGTTAAAAATTCTCATAATGTAAATTACAACGACATGTACAAACAAACAATATTGCATTTTGAGGATTATGATTGGCAAGTGGAATCCAGGACTGTACGTTCCATCCTATTTGGCACTCACAGGCTGTATGTACCTGCATCCCAATGTAGATGTCCACACTGAAATTCGAACTCAACCTGCTTCGTACCAAACTACATCGCGTTCACCATCAGACTACTGAGTCCAGACAGCCACACTTATGCAACGAGTATGTGTAATTGGGATGAATGTGTATCTGCTCGTGGATTTGTCATGGACTGAAACTGGTCAACCGACGAGTCCCGAATAGGACGAAACACGCCTCCTCGATTCCACTTGCCAGTCACAATCTAACTCAAATATTACTTGTGATTAATAGCTAAATCGAGGCGATCTGCTCAGGTTGCACATATATCAACAGAGGTTGACCGGTTTCAGTCCATGACAAATTAACGGGAAGATACGAATTCATCCTAGGTTAACAAATAGTGTTTTAATTACTGTAACCTACTTGGGAAAACACAAGTGTTATGTACTCTGAGTTGCACTTTGTGTGATATAACTGTATAGATTACTGAGGTAATAAAAAATCAATTTGCACTGTCAATACACAAAATTAAAATGCTCAATATCACATGCCCATCAGAGCTGCAGAACTACCAGGCGTCTAGCCTTGCGAAACAATTATTCTTTAGCTAAAAATGTAATTAAACCGTATATAATCTAAAATTTCTACAGAAAAATAGTTGAAATTTGTCCTGAATAGTCTAATTGAAAGACAAACTATGCGCTAGCACTATTTAGAACGATATAAATCAGAATTTATGATAGAAAAATCTCTATTTTATTGATCGTAAGCCTAAAACGCCAACTTCATTCCACCTACGTGATACTATCAGGGTCAAGTCAGGTGTTTCGTAGCTCAAACCTATTATCCAATAGATGACAGTTAAGCTTTAATCATTATTTCAGTTGAAGCTACTTACAACCGACAACAAACTTCTAATCATGATCACTTATCTGCCTATTCGAGCATAAGTTCGATGGATTCATATGTGAATAACCTGACTACTTTATCATAAATTATTCTCCATAAAAATATGTTTTTGGTATAAACGACCAACCACTACCTACTTCGACACACAATAATGACCGCTGTTGGTTGGATCGTTAGGGGCGGGCAATCCAAAATGTGGCACCAGTCCATGAAATCATTGTTTAACAGACTAAACTGGCGTAGACCAATGGTTGGAGTTCGTATGATTCCTAACGATTGAATACTTTAAGTAGTATCTCAGAATTGACCAAGATGGTGTAGGCACACCTAATTTTTGCATATCCTGAGCTTTGAAATTACCTTTATCTTCCATTCTTATGGCATCATCACTATGTCTAGCTTTGTTCGCTATCATCAATACTATCAATCTTACTATTATTTCAATATTAATCCTCCTTTGCTGATATAGTGTAGTAACTCGAACAAATGCATACTATATACATACGTTATGTTCTACACTGCTTATAACCGAAATGATATATAGAAATAAGTACAGTTGCCTTGTTAGAATGTAGTACAATAACTCAGTATATATGTGTAATTTCATAGGATTAACTGTAAATTATACCAATAATTTGATTTAATTATGACAAATAATTATCCTAACACTTTCTTGTGCATATCGTAGTCAATCAGAATACACTTAATAATTTAATAAAATTCACTTACAATGTACATTTTTATGCAGTCATCTGTGAATTATGCTGATTATGCATTTCGACACATCTAGATCAAGAGGAAGTAATAAGAGCAGAGTTTTTGAACCTATGAACTACTGGCTGGAAGCTAAATTCTTTAAACATATTTATTAACCTCCCCCCCCGCTTATTTCCAGTATAAAATTGAACAGACATTTAACCGAATAACATAAATTTATGAATGAGAAATAAGCTGTTAGATGTATACACATCAGCAACAAAGAAAAGAAATAGAGAAAGACAAAAAGATCACCACATTTAACAGATATTTATATACGTAGAATATTTTATATAAGTCAGGTTTTTCATATTAAACCATGTTTGAACAGTGAAAAGAAGGATGAAATAATGTTCAACAGTAAACAAACACAAACAAAAAAGAGATAGGGACAAAGACACCAAAAGTAAAGTATAAATCCATTATTATTATTATTAATACAACAAATAAGGAACACGATGGACATTTCTTTTGAATAATTGTCATTTTACTGAACCTAGTGATTTATTGTGTCATAAGAAAGAGTGATCACTGAAATAGGAGATATTTTCCACCTATTGAATTTCCAGTACATTTGTATATTCAGGATGATCGTATACATGTATTATGAAAAAAGATTGAAACAAACGAAACAGGAATGGAAAATGTATGCAGATTAATCGAGTGTATCAAACAGACTATCTAGAGTTTTTAGAATTATTCTTCCAATAGATGTAACGTTTAGTGAATTTTAAACAAAAATGAAACAAAAAGTGTACTGGTCATTTCAGTGATCTGGCATAATGAACAATGATTGAAATTATTGAGATATCATGATATATGTATGCATGGTTGGGATAAAGGGCAGATGATGGAGAAACATTAACAACATTAGTTGACATGAAGAGAATTACGGAAGAAAATTAGTGAATGCCAACAAAAAAAGAGAGACGGAAAGTGAATACACAGAAAACAAGACACTAGGACTTTGTGTTTTTTTTTCAAGTGAGAATATGGGTAAGCAAAACGGGAATCAGTTACCACGTTGCACATATATCACATGGATTACGGGACTTACTCCAATGTAAGAAAGATAACAAGTGCAAACTGACAAAAGAACACGACAATCATTTTAATGTTATTTTTCAAAAAAATTACTTCACTTTAACAAGTTTCGAACTTTAACAATGAGAAAAGAAAAGGACACATGAAAGGTTATAAGTGTGCCATTCATCGGTGATCAGCAACAACCAGCACCAGAAGTACGATTCGTCATGTTATTATTATTATATACCCCACCCACCGGGTTATGATGAGGTCCAAGTTTAATGCCATTCGCCTTGTAAAGAACAAATACGAAATAAATGTTATTGGTGGAAAGTGGAAACTGACAAAAGAATAGACTACTTTAACGTTATCAATACACATAAAGGATAAGTGAAAGTTCAAAGATAACCTGGATCGAGGTACAGTTTGAAATTGTGACATTTTCATTACTGTTTTCAGAGACAGTTATGGAACAATCAAGTAGGAGTCTGTAAACTGTCTATCCGAGTCTAGTTACTTGACGTTTTGTAGTACTCATAATATAATGCATATAATTATTGATCCAGAGTGAACTAAGTGTATCTAGTTAATAAGCAAGTGAAATACCACGGAGCATTGAAGTACATTCCCGATGACTAAGAAGCACCTAAAAAGCTCTCGGTTTTCGACCAAAAGACTACAGGGCTGAATTTCGATTCACCTATTTAGATTTGAGGAGTAGGGTGATATCATTAGCACCTGCACGAAGAGCGGTTCAAAGATGAGTATATAAATCAGTACTCGGTAGAGTTTACAACAACTAATTGTTCAGAGGAGGTTCGAGTACTTCAATTTTAATCACTAAGTCAGACGTTTTCAATACTATTAGTGACTGGGTAGAATAGTTGACACATCTAAAACAAAAGTGGAAAACGGGTTAAATATGATGGGCCAGGTAGGAACATGTATACCTGGTTAGGTTCCGTGAGATAACGGTTACTTACGATAAGACTAGATAGATAGACTGATTATACTGCAAAATTGTGCATGAAGGGCAGCTCACGAATTCATTCGAAGTTAAGGCCGGTGTCTGACAGGGCTGTATACTCTGGCCCTTCCTCTTCCTGATGGTGGTTGACTGAATCATGAAAACTGCAGCATCTCAAGGCAAGTACAGAATACAGTAGACAACATGGATGCAACTAGACGACTTGGACATTACAGACGACCCAGCCCTTCTATCTCACATATAGCAATAAATGCAGGCGAAGATGGAAAGTGTAGCAGCATCCTCTGCAGCAGTAAACCTCAACATACACAAACGAAAAAGCAAGATCTTCAGATATAAAACAATAAGTACCAATCCAATTATACTTGACGGAGAAACTCTGGAAGATGTGGAAACTTTACATACTTGGGCAGCGTCTTCGACAAACAAGGAGGATCTGATGCAGATGTGGAGGCACGGATTGGAAAGACAAGAGCAACATTTCTACAACTGAAAAACATCTGGAACTCAGAGCAGCTGTCAGCTAACATTAAAATCAGGATTTTCACAACAAACGTCAAAAGGGTTCTATTGTATGGAGCTAAAACTTGCACAGTAAACACTATACAGTGTATAAGTATCAAGTAGAGGGACGATATAGTGAGTAGTGTAGCAGTGACTTTCAAGACGTAATATAGTATTAAACTACTAATTGGTATTTATATTGCAATAATATAATAAGGGTGAACATTCGATGAGATTTATTGATTGGTAGTTTAATATCTTAGTAGTAGAAAGTGCTTCTAGTTAGCAATCAAAAACTTCAGAGAATATGCGAATTTAGAACAGTTAAAAAATGTTGTAGCTGCAATACAGAGCTCTCCGTTTATTAGCAGAAAAAGTACACAAAAATGACTATGCATGATGAAGAATGCTCATTCAATCACAGTCATTAGATAATCGACCATTCGAATTTCCCGTAAAGTGGTTATCAACAGTCTATTTAATTGGCTGTTCAACCGAATTAATTTGGATAGTGATATATGAAGTTAGTTGTACGCCTGTTGATAATATTGCCACTGAACTGATTGACATTAGGGTTTCGTGAAAAGGTCGGAATAGCCCTGAGGCATACCTTAATTTGGTCGCAATTCTGATCTGAAGATGTTCGTTATGTACAAATGGCATCAGAATATTACAATCGTAGACTAGAATTAAATAGTTTTTCGACCAAAAGTACCGACGTTTTAGTGGGTATAATAAATTCGTGGAGTTTTAGAGGGTGGCGATTGCCGTGGTACAGTATCTGAAGCGTAAAACAGTTATAAGTACGAAAACATCAATTTGTACTTAGGAATTACATTCCTTTAGCATATGTAAATCGAACCATAAAGTGGAACTAATGTTTTCTACTTAATTAAACTTGGTTCAATATTACTTACAACAAAGGATGAATTATACTGAATTATCTAAACACGAGAGAAATGGACATAATGATTAGCATCAGACTTAGGTAAACTCAAAAACGGTATATAGAACGCCATGTAGTTCTTGAGAAATGTTACGTATATGCCGTCAACAGTAGTAGATACGGAAATAATAGCAATTAAGTCAGAAGGGTTAAATTACCTCATTGTTCACATCGAGAGCGCCCTCTTGGATTTTATCATGTATACACTTGGCCGTATTAATAAAAGCGTCTTCAACATTAGCAGCAGTTTTAGCCGATGTTTCCATAAAAACTAAACCGTGTTCCCTGGCAAATGCTTCACCTTCTTCTTTTTGAACGTCACGTCGACTTTCCAGGTCACTCTTATTTCCTATTAGCATAATAACCATGTTGGAACTTGAATGCTGTCGAGCATCCTCTAGCCAGGTAGTTAAATGTGTAAATGTGTCTCTCCTGCAAAAACAAATTATAAAAATGAAGCAATAAACTACCTAGTGATGTCATATACTAGTAGTGCACCCGCTGCGCCACGATAATAAGATCGAGTGATAGATCGAAATGATTCTTGTCCAGCCTTGAAACAAAGTTAAAATTAGCAAATATCACCAACCGTATCCCATATCTGTAATTTGACTTGTTTCCCATCTATATTTATCAATCGAGCACCGAATTCAACACCGATAGTTAAATCATGAACCGGCTGAAATCGTTTATCGGTAAATTGCAATAACAAACATGACTTTCCAACTCCTGTAAAAAATATTTAATACGAACAATCGTAGATTCAATTTGTTATAAAATTGTTCCAGCCTAGGATAACGTTTAAATATATATTACACAAATTTAAAAAAACACGATGCTAACTAGACAACAGTATAGTCAAAGTACTAGTAATAGAAAATATCGACAAGTTAAAAAATTACCATTTACAGAGACAGTAGGACTGTTTAAAGTTTTGCTGCTAGTCTATTAAAAACAGTAATAAGTTTTAAGATTTTCACTAAAAAAAAGAAGTTAGAAATTATATTGAAACTATACTGACTTAATGAACTAGGCCGATGCAATCGTGGTGTGTATGTGTGTGTGTGGGGGGTTTCCGATGTATGCACTATATTCACGTTTATTTATATCGAATGCGACAAAATATCTTAGAGTAGATTTTCCTACCACTATCCTTTAATAACCTTTCAAAGTTACAAGTGACAAATTTTTCATACAATCAGACTCATACTCGATGTAAAACTTCATTATTTTAATGTATATCACCGTCTTATTCACTCAATTTAATTAGATATGTCTTATTTCAGTCACTGTAGAGCCCCATGATGAAAAAACTGGAAACAACTACTCATCTGACTATTCCGCGTAGAGTTCAGGAACATCATCTACTAATTTGAGTAAAAAATTATGAATTAAATAGTCGTGTATGTAAAACTCCAGTGACCTACTGAAACTGAAAAGACTGAGAATAGGTATTACTATAAAATAAATAATTCACATTGTGATAACGGTTTCATACAGAATTAATGTTGCTGACCATACGGAAATCTGACAGTGACATTACTACTCTCACTCGCTGTAGTGCTGTAAAGTATAACAACATGCCAGCTCCTGGTTTAAGTTAAGATCGGCAAACTTTACATAAGGCGAAATTCGATTAATAGTATGAGCCTCACCAATATAGGAGTCAGTCAGTAACAACCTAGAACTTGGTACGTACGTACATCAGTTCGAGTTGCCATGCCCCAATTAATAGATAGAGATTAAATTGTCGGATCAAATCCCAGAGTAGGGGAGGTAGTAACAGAGTTAGTACTAATGGAAAGGTATAGAGATTAGAAATACGACTTGAGAAAATCTGATTCACTAAAAAGAAAATTATGATAAGCTCAGAAACTTAGAGTTGGAAGGAAGACAAGGAGTGGATGCACCTGCGCCATTGCCAACGATTTTGAGCCATATCACCCAAAATCTCCCAGTCCTCAGTTCTACGTTGTAACTGACTGACTGACTGAAAATCTCTAACCATTTTTTACGATCATCACGTGGGCCCCAACCATGTAGTCTGCACCTATTAACATTGTTCAGTCCAATTGTCAATGACTATATGGACTGGTGTCATGTTTTCGTTTGGCCATCCTTAGCTTTCTTCCAGCCTACTCCCGCAACAGACAACATTTCTCGTCAAGGTAGGCGGTGGTTGGGCATACGTAACACATGTCCTAACCGCCTCAGCTGATGAAGATTTATTACTTCATCAATAGACTTACTGTATTTACCTAGTACTCTATTCCTAACCCACGCATCGATTACTCGGTGGTCCCAGCAGACAGACAGACAGACAGATACAACGCAGAACTTCGTACGTACGTACATCAGTTCAGGTCGCCATACCACATCAGCACAGAGACGCAACTGTCAGTTCAAATCCAAGAGTGATAACGATAATAGGAGTATTAGCAGTAATGCAGAAAATTAGGGAGCGAAGATATAATTCGAAAAGTATAATTCAGTGAGATAAATTTGAAAGGAGAAAGATAGAGAATTCGGAAGGTTAGATTTTGAGAGAACACAAAGAGTGGATGCACCTGCGCCATTGCGAACGATTCTGAGCCATGTCGTTCAAGGTCTCTAACAATTGGTGACTTTCGTCTCGCGGACCCCAACCACGCAGCCTACATCTACCAACATGACTTAGTCTGCTTGTCAGTGACTTCATCGATTTCTGCCATGTTTTGGTTTGGCCGCCCCTAGCTTTCTTCCAACCTATTCCTATGCCGCAAAACATAGCTCGTCGAGGCAGACGGTAGTTAGACATGCGTAACACATGTCCCAACCACCTCAACTGATGAAGTTTCAATACTTCATCTATTGATTTGACATCCTTTCCTAGAACCCGTTTCCTAACGACAGCATTGCTCACTCGGTTGTCCCATGATACACGAGCAATGCTTCGGAGACACCTATGATCGAAGACCAGTAACCTACGAATGTCCTCTACTCTTAACGGCCATGTTTCGCTACCGTATAGTAGGACAGAGCGAACTGCTGCACGGTACACTCGTCCTTTGGTTAGCAAGCGGATATCTCGCCTGCGCCATAAGTGACGCAACTTGGCAAAAGCCAATCGAGCTTTCTGTATCCGTGCTGAGATTTCGTCAGTCACCAGGCCATCATCACTGATGAGACTCCCCAGATACGTGAAGCGGTCTACATGCCCGACTACTTCACTCCCTATCACTAGTTCAGGTGCCAATGCAACCCAATCCTGAAGCAACATTTTGCATTTCGAGGGGGAAAACCGCATCCCGAACATGCTTGCATTGTTGCTCAGGGTAGTCAGAAGACTCTGCATTTTGTCAGCGTCTTCACCAAATAGGACTATGTCATCAGCATACTCTAAGTCAGTAAGTGAGGCTCCTGGTAGTAAGTCAACTCCTGAAAAGTCAGACGAAGACATGGTTATATCTAGGAGCATGTCTATGACAAAATTAAACAAAAATGGGGAAAGTGGACATCCCTGACGGACACCACTTGAAGTGAGGAATTCCGATGACAGTTCGCCATAAGCTCTCACTCGACCTGTAGTTTTAGAGTAGAGAGCTTGTACAAGGTTAATGTACTTCTTTGGTACACCTTCCAATGACAGACACTGCCACAGAACCTCACGATCAACAGAGTCGAATGCCGCCTTTAGGTCCAGGAAGACAACTATTGTAGGACGCCTAAATGTGTGTCTGTGTTCCAGGACCTGTCGCAGTGTGAAGATGTGGTCTATACAGCCACGTCCAGGTCTGAATCCAACCTGGTTTTCTCTAGTCTGCTCTTCACAAGCTCTAGTTAAGCGTCTAAGTATAATCGATGCTAATAATTTAGAAACTATATTAGTCAGACTGATTCCCCTGTGATTGTCACAAGAAGACTTTTGTCCTTTCTTATAAATTGGGACAATCAGGGATTGAGACCAGTCAGATGGTATTACGCCCAGTTCCCAGATTCTACCTAAGATTTCAGTCAATCTAGCTGCTAGAACTGGACCACCATCCTTGAAAATTTCAGGGGTAAGCCTATCAGGACTTGCTGCTCTACCTCGCTTCAGATTTCCTATAGCCTTCTCAACTTCATAAAGACTAGGAGGAGTTAAGTCGATTTGCCATTCAGGATGACTGGGGATCGTGGGCAACCGAAGTGTGGCTGAAGGCCAGTTGAACTGATCCCTAAAATGTTCCGCCCATCGGTCCAATCTCCCGGACTGAGAATGAATTATGATCCCATCCCTTTCCGAGATAGTCTCACTCACATTCGGATCCCTAGTACCAGTTTCCTTGATAAGTCGAAAAAGTTGCCTACTGTTGCCTATCGCCGCTGCTTTTTCCATCGTTTTTGCTTTCGCCACCCACCACTGTTCACGGTCGTTGCGTAGGTTTTTTATCAGCCTGCGCCTAAGCTCACTTCGCTCTTCATCATGTTCAGAGCCAGGTGGGATGAGTTTACGAGCATCCATCAGTTCGGTGGATGCTACCGAAATCCACGGCTTCATCCTAACCTTATGATTTACCTTACTAGCAGATATCATTGCTGTTTCCACAGCATTTTTGATATCATTCCAACCTGCTTCCGGATGGCAATCGCTTACACGGTCGCCTAACTGTTTTTCTAGTTGTTCCTGAAATATATTCTTAGCTTTATTATCATTAAGTAAATCCCTAAGAGGCTTCGTTGCAATGTCTTTCCTACGTCCAGTAAGCCTCAAACAATTACGCGCTCGCACTAAAGCATGGTCTGAATCTAAACATGTGCCCCAGAACGAGCGACAGTCCTCTATAGAACCCCTCCATCGGTGGCTGATGGCGATGTGATCTAGTTGGGTCCAACGTTGAGACGATTTTGGGGGTCGCCAGGTCAAAAGATGCTTTTCCTTATGCCTAAAGTTAGTATTCGCTAGAAACAGGTGGTCATCTGAGCATAGTTGCAACAGACGATCGCCATTATCTGTTCTTTGAGCCGTGACACCATAACATCCACCCAAGTGTCTCTCATTTTCACTTAGTCTACCTACTTGAGCATTAAGGTCACCAGCCATTATAACTATATCATAGCGCCTAGCTTTTCGGAGGAGGTCCGTAAGCTTGCTGTAAAACTCATCTTTCACCTCGTCTGAACTGCAGTCAGTGGGGGCATAGGCAGATACGACAAAGAGGCAACGACGAGTGTCCCTATCTTTCCGAGTCCTAACTGTCCCGTTCAGTCGGACAGCGCACAACCGACTATCTACAGGGATCCAGTCTAGGAGAGCTAGTTCGGCCCTACGACTCAATGCTATACCTACACCAGCGAGACCCCGGGAAGCAGCATCCGGGCTACCGGATACACGAAGAGTAAATTGGGCTGCTTCTTTGTTTTGATACGGTGAAATCAGGTTTATGATTTTACTAGGATCCTGTATGCGCGTTTCCGAGACGCAGCATACATCGATTGAGTGAGATTCTAAAGTCTTAGCTAAGGAAGCCTGTTGCCCTATTTGACTTAATGTCCGTACATTAAAAGCTCCAACATATAGTCTAGAACGGGGTTTCAAGAGACCAGGAATGATTTTTCGTGAGCTCGCATCGTTTGCATTAGCGGTGCAGTGAGATGAAGGAATGTGAGTAGAGTTAGTCGTAGAGATAAGAGAGATATTATGGGGTGTAGAAAGGATTTGATTTCGACCAATTTAGACTCTCGTGCTTTTGCGGGTATGAGGGCGGTTGTCACTTCCCGGCTGCCCACACCGTGGAAGGTTGTTTCTTGAGGAACCTGAAAAAGAAGGCAGATTAGTGTCGGTCTCAGAGACCTGAGAGCGTGACCGCAGAGCCCAAGGGACAACTGCTTGAGGCCTGTCACGCACGGCCTTTTTATGAAAAGTTTTTTGAGTATTAGCTCCGCACTTAAAAGCCCTTAGTGGGCACCCATACCGCCGGAGACGGAAATCCGTGAGGTAGGGTGAGGTGTGACATTTTTAGGGTCGACCTTTTCTAACCCCTCCTTCCTTGTGAGAAGGCAGCATCGCTGCAGATGCTGGTTGTCCGAGGGAAACACCTTACTGCTGTCACACCCCTCTGCAGTCAGCAGTACGACTTCGCCCTCAGACCTTGAGTAGCTGCTTTTAGTCTCATCGTTCTCCAATCGACCTACCTAGCATGGTAGAACCTACAGGAACATATGTTCCAGCCAGTATAGCTCGGTTGGGTCATCACGATAGGCAAGCCCGACCACCACGACAAGGTAGCAGCTACGGTCGGGTCCCAGCAAACATGAGCAATGCTTCGAAGACATCTATGATCGAATACTAGAAGCCTACGAATATCATCTATCCTCAATGGCCATGTTTCACATTCATAAAGCAAAATGGATCGAACTGCTGCGCAGTAAATGAGTCCTTTCGTCAGTAAACGCATGTCTCGCCTACTCCACAAGTGACGCAAATTGGCAAAAGCCAATCGGGCCTTATGTATACTAGCCGATATTTCAGCAGACAATAGACCGACAGGGGGGGTGACTACTAAGATCGAAACAGTAATACGCTTTTGTGTGTAGTTCTCGAATTAGCTGATGAGTACTTGTTCCATTATATCTCCAGCATCAGAAACACATGAGACGAAGTGGTACGTTATTTTTAAGCCTGGGATTTCCTAATCTTTTCTTCCATAATGGAAAGTTTTAGCTGAAAACCCTGATTACTAGTGAAGAAGACCTTACTACCTTAACACCACAGTGCAACTGGCATTACTACCCTACCTCTGCCCCAATAACTTAAATTTGTGACTTCCGAACAACTATTCATGTTTAATGTCACTATATTGAATCCTCATTAACATCACTTATTCACAAACAACGTAGGATCTGGAGCAACAGCTCATCAGTATAAGCTGATTAATCAGTAAGAGAGAAAAAATTAATGAGACTAAAAGGGAAGATGTCAAAATGATACAAACAAAGATAACGAAGTATAATAAGATGTGTTAGGAAAAAAACAAGTAAAAGGTATGAAACGGCGTCGTAATTAATATTTGGAAGAATTAAAAGGACTAATGTGGATATGAATAATTTAGTGCTGTCATCTAATAGAATACGATTATCCTGCAAATTTGAAAGACGGAATTTGCATCTACTAACACCAATTTACGGACAGATAATATATCCCGGTTTCTACTGTGGTTGCGTAGTCCAGATACTACAAACTAGAAAAATGCATATTCTTATAACTCGATCTTCATATTTTTCTGGCAGCATATACCCAACTATAATGTCATTCACTGTAAATTTCTACCGATGATCATTGCATTTGTTCTTTTATAAGCCGTATTACAGCTACAAAATGAAGTGCTGAATAGTATGCTCACTTGTAAACAAGTTGGAATCACATCTATAACGCGAATGGTGTAAGTTAGTACGAGTTAAGTCGGTGTTATAGTACTTGATATGTCAAATAAAACTTTTAGGATTGACAGGGTGGACAGTAAACTAGACTACTTCACTTCGCAGTTGGACGAGGTCGTGATGCGAGCCAATCTCAAAGCAAGATTTCGTATTTAGAGAGTTAAAAACTCATGCTAATCTAGACCCCATCTTATGATAAAACAACTAGAGCTCTGAAGTTATGAGGAGTGTATACTGTTAGCTCTGTAATAGATCATACCTACTGTCTTTAAGAGAGCACAAAACAACCACAGAACTGCAATACAGTAGTCCATTTACATATCATCTGGAATATTACACATAACATCAATATTGTTTTTTAACTATTCTAACACTCAAGTGAATTGGAAAAAATTTCTATAACCTAACGAGGTTTGATCCTTGATATGATAGACAAGAATTAGGCCTGAAAGACAAGTCTCTACTGACTAGGGACTAAGTAGTTGACAAAACTGATTTTCTTCGAACACCTGGCATTTAACCTTATTTATTTTTCTACTAACATTTTGTGCGAAGGCATGCTACCGTATTGAAAAAAACAGTTAAGTGCCTGTTGCATTTATGATATCAGTTCACTAGCAGACTTGTATCGATAATTTAGTTTGATGAGTAATTAATATCAGTGCATATCATCTATCAATCAACATTCCAATCTTCACTTTGGTAATTCGAAATTCGGCCATATTATTAAATCATAATACATAACATTCGTGCATATGCTTTAAAGTAAACATTATCATTCAAGCTAAAACAAGATAGCTGTATGATGCTCCCTAGTTCTGAGCAGTTTTGCAGAAATTTGCTGTATACTAGGCGTTTTGTAAGACAATATCAATAACCGAGTTTCTCAAAATTGATTCGTTACAACTTATTAACTTATGCTGGATACAAAGTCATTTTCACGTCATTACCAATAAATGTGCTACAATAAAGCGATCTTACGAAAAATACAAAACATATTCTATAAATGCGTAGTCTGCTTAGTTTTTGATCTACGAAAACCGAATTTTCAATTATATTTGATAAAACTACAGATCGTCGAGTCACAAGATTCCATAGGTTCTACAAAAATTGTCGAGATTCAACAGATTTCAGTATAAGATATTTACCATTAAACCAGTGAAGTATTCAGGGATAAGGATAGGAGGTTGATGACTTTTGTCAATCCTCGTGAACTATAGTACTGTAAAGACTTGACTACTTTAAAACCCATAAGTCGCAGATTTTCTTCATTATTTTGCTGATGTGTCACTAGTTTAACCAGAGCTTTTCTTTTAATCCCGTCTTCTAGCGGTATGTCAGATCTTATTTGAACATCCGTATCATCATACATTCGAGTCTTAGATAATAGATTTCTTTGTTTCTCTGAACCCAGGGTCACCTTGAGGAATGCATGCAAGGCGTTGGTAAAACTAGAAAGTCATACGGGAATCAATTAGTCCATGACTCCCTGAGTAGTTCGAAAAGACTGTTCTCTTATATCAAGGTACGAACCTAGAGAAGCAAAGTCACTACCTCTCCAAGTTCTAATTCGGGAAGACCAAATTTACATGACAAATCATAATGACGACACAGCTGAGTTTTTGTCAAAGCACTTTTCTAACGAATAACCGTAAGATGGCTGCTATGAAAGGCTTTCGAATCTTACGGGCTATTCGAAAGGCATTTCTGAATATGGAGAAGTGTTCTGAACATTATAATCTACATATTTGAGGTCTCATTTAAAATATGGAATTCAAGCAACGAATAGCTGTCTCATGTATGAAGCGAATATATTGAAATGGGTTCAGTGCAAAGGGATCAACATGCTAAAAGGTCTTTTTGAGCTGTCATATGAGGAAACCATTGTCTTGACGTCTTTTAATTTTTCTTAAATTTCTTCTTTGTTCGTTGTAACAAAAGCACCATTTTAGCTTAAAAATTATACTCTGAACTTACTTTCGGTAGATCTTTTTTTATTTTGGTATTTGTTTTGAAAAGAAGTGTAGTTAGCTGAAGTAAAACTTCACCTGTCTACTAGTGCCATTGTTTTACGTGAAGACTTTTGTTTAATAGAGGGAAACCTTTTTGTATTTTTTACGTTAGAACATTTTTATCTGTTTTGGTTATAATTGATATGGCTAGTAGTAAACCTACTGCTTGGCATTTCTATCCTAGTTGGATACACTTTTAAGTCAAGCGATAGCCTTATCTGTTGATTTAACTCGATATTTTAAATGTATTCTATTTTTACTCCTACGGATATCTATCTTTGTAATTATAGTCCGGAAAAACATGTGCCAAAAATCAGAATACAGATTCCCTGTCACCTGTGGCATGCAATGTGACCAATATAAAGGATGTTACCATGAAGCTCGCAGTGATCTAACTGTAGGTACCTAAGACAAAGTAATTTAGATTGCCTGCGGGTTTGTAGATTATACATTACTAGTGTGGATGACAAGCTGAGTAACATCGTCAATCGATTTACAGAACTAAAGAGACATCTAGCTGCCACTCCGTCGACAAATTGCCAAGCTATCAAACAGTCAAAAAGACGTGACAGGAATACTGGACCTGGATCAAAATTGCTCCAAGGGAACACCACTCGGGAAGTACTATGGCTCAGCTTGGCTATTGGAGAGACCATCATGGACTCATATAGTAATGCCTCTTCAAGTATGGTATCCCCAAGCACTGAGAGAGCCCAGTGAAAGAATTATATGGACTCTTGCCACGGATCCCAAGAAGTTAGGAAAATCATTGCTAAAGACTCTCAACAGTTCAGTCAGTCAGTCAGTTACAACATAGAACTTTGTACATGCGTACATCAGTTCAAGTTGCCATGCCTCAATTAGCAGATAAAGATTAAATTGTCGGACCAAATCCCAAAGTAGGGGAGGTAGTAACAGAGTAAGTACTAACGGGAAGGCATAGAGATCATAGATAAGATTTGAGATAAAAAGTGATTCAGTAAAGAGAAAATTATAATAAGCTCAAAAATTAGAATTTGGAGGAAGACAAGGAGTGGATGCACCTGCGCCATTGCAATCGATTTTGAGCCATATCACCTAAAGTCTCTAACCATTTGTTACGATCATCGTGTGGGCCCCAATCAGGTAGTCTACATCTATTAACATGGCTCAGTCCAATCGTCAATGACTTCATGGATTGGTGCCATGTTTTCGTTTGGCCAACCCTAGCTTTCTTCCAGCCTACTCCTACACCAGACAACATTGTTCGTCGAGGTAGACGGTGGTCAGGCATACGCAACACATGTCCTAACCACCTCAGCCGGTGAAGATTCACTACTTCATCAATAGACTTACCGTATTTCCCTAGTACTCTATTCCTAACCCATGCATTGCTTACTCGGTTGTCCCAGCAAACACGAGCAATGTTTCGGAGACATCTATGATCGAATACTAGGATCCTACGAATATCCTCTACTCTTAAAGGCCATGTTTCACATCCATAAAGTAAAACGGATCTGACTGCTGCACAATAAACGCGTCCTTTTGTCATTAAACGAATGTCTCGCCTACGCCACAAGTGACGCAGGTTGGCAAAAGCCGATCGGGCCTTATGTATACGGGCCGAGATTTCATCGGACACCAGACCGTTAGGACTGATGAGGCTCCCTAGATAAGTAAAGCGGTTAACGCATTCAATAGTTTCACGCCCTATCACTAACTTTGGTGCCGAATTAAGCCAGTCCTGAAGTAACATTTTACATTTGGATGGGGAGAATCGCATCCCAAACATGCTTACATTCATGTTTAAGGTGGTCAAAAAATCCTGCATTTTATCAGCATCTTCACTCAGTTCAGTTCCCAAGCTCCCTAAAATTGCTCTCGTCAACCACTTAACTCGTAAAGCTGACGTACGCGCTACTAGAATGACTGAGAATGACTCACTGAGACGAAAAAAGCTCAAAGGAAGTCGTCAATCTCCAGGAGCCTTGAAGGATTCATCTAAACGACAACCAAAGTCATTTAAAACTCGGAGTAATCATTTGCTGGGAAAGCATACAAACGTTCGGGATGACTCGCTCATAATTATAAACCTCAAGAACTGCCCAGATCTACCTTAAAGCCTCCAGGACAGACAAGATAGATTATTATGGGAGAAAATCAATTGCGAACTCAAGCTCTCGAGAATTGAACCGTTGACATCAACGAAGCTCATCTGCAGCAAGAACTTCATTAATGTAAGTCAACCACGACTCTTTAGAGCCACATTTGCCAGTTCTGAGGAAGTAAAAGACATCCTGGTAATAAGCCACATGCTGAAGTGAATGCGTAAATACTGCCGAATATCCCATATTTACAACGCAACCTAATAACGAACCTTCCGAAAGAAACAAGTGGGTCATTTTTCAGAGAAAAGAAAGTGATTATCCAAAAGGTACTCGAAAACTTGAAAACAGAGGATGGGTTGTACGACATTCGAGAATGGAAGTTCTAGCGATGGTCGTTAGAGCTGACAGGCGCCTTAACGCAGCAGGTTGTTAGGCTGTCTAGAAAGGATGGAGATGTAAGACCCCGGGCTACCGAAGATTCGGTCAGTCATTAACAACGTAGTACTTGGTACGTGGCGCACATCACCTTAAGTTGCCCAATCGGACCAAATCTGAGAGTAGTCGAAGTAGTAATAGAGTAAGTATCAATGGAGAGGATTAGAAATCGAAGATTTTAAAAAATGTAATTCAGTGAAAAGAAAATTATGATGAATTCAGAAGCCTAGAATTTGGAGATTACATTCCCGTCGTCACAGTTGGTAGCAGCCGCCCATGCGGCATTTCGCCTTAATAAACGCCAACTCCTAACTGGAGTCAAATTACATCAGAATAGATCTCATGAAAACCACCAAAAAGATTAACCGGAACCAGTTGTCACACTAGTTGCTTGTGCTGGATTAAGAAACGAGGAAGGGACGGGAACCACCAAACTAGAAATTCTTGTATAAGGTCTCTTGTCCGACCCCATCGGGGTCTTTTAAATTAGGATTACACTGACACTCATGTTTATCGGATAGAAAGTATCAACTCCCTATACACTAATGCATCAAGTCTGTTGAACAGGATGGATGAACTATATGAATTAAGTGAAGAAAGTGTTGGCACAAAACAAGCCTGATTAAAGCACGCTCAAAACATGCTCACGAAGCTGTGCTGTGATTGGTCCATTTTTAGCCAACTAGAGTCAACGACCAATCGGGAAGCTTCTAGAATACTCGATACCATTATTTATATAAACCCTAGTGTAAATCATTTGCTTGACTTTGCCTTTTGCCTCTTGCCGTTAATTTCTCAATACATCTTGCTACCTGCTCTCTCTTGTTCTGATTTGGGATCCAGTCGCGGTCGTTGTCGAATCGTAGAAAACTAAGCGTGTAGGACAATATATAACAGAAAGTAATGCCCATCTGATTGGGACAACAAAATTATAATACCAAAAATACGACTGTTTTGCAACGATAGGAACACCAGTGCAAATGATGGAGCTGCAACAAACATAAGTTTCTGCTTAGTGGTACATTCAGTTGGCATACCTAAATTCTCCAGTCCCGAAGGACTTATTTGGTGTTCTGTGGAATTGTCGAGTCCTGCAAAAGGTCTACTTATTTACAGGAAACCTGTTGCTGATACCCAGTATGATAACCGGAAACAATAAGTCACTCTCGCAAATTAGAATATATTCATATTTTAATCCTAGGAGACTTCAATCTCACTAAGACTTGGGGGATCAATATTAATTTGCCATTTAGATTGCTTAAGGATGGTGGGCAACTGGGATGACGCTGAGGGCCAATTGAACTGTTCCCTAAAGTGTTCTGCCCATCGGTCTAATCTTCTAGATTGACAGTGAATAACAGTCCCATCATTTTCCGAGATAGTTTTACTTACAGTCAGGTTTCTGATACCCATTTCCTTGATAAGTCTCAACAGTTGCCTACTACTACTTATTGCCGCTGCCTGTTCCATCTCTTTAGCTTTCGCCACCCACCACTGCTCACTAACATTACGTAAGCTTTTAACCAGCTCATGTTTAAGTTGCCTCCGCTCCTCATCGTGTTTCAGAACCAGACGGGATGTGTCGCCGAGCATCTATCAGTTCAGTAGATGCAGTTGAAATCCACTGATTTCTCTTAACCTTTTGGTTTAGTTTACAAGTGGATATTACTTCTGTTTTAACAGTTTTTTGCATATCGTTTCGAGCTAACTCAGGATGGGTACAGTTTACGCAGTTGACTAATTGGTCTTCCACTTGTTCCTGAAATGTATTCTTGACTCTCATCATTAAGTTGAATTCTAAGTGGAATCTTTGTCGTGGATCTTTCACGTCCAGTAAGATGCAGACTAATACACGCTCGTACTAAGGCATGATCTGAGTCTAAACATGTACTCCAAAATGAGCGGCAGTCTTTTATTGAGCCTCTCCAACGGTGGCTGATAGCAATGTGGTCTATTTGAGTCCCAGCGTTGAGTTGATTGAAGAGGTCGCCATGTCAACTGATGTCTTTCCTTATGCTTAAAGTTAGCGCTTGCTAGAAATAGACGGTTATCTGAACATAGTTGTAGTAAATGATCGCCATTATCTGTTCGTTGAGCCTCAACACCGTAGGATCCACCTAGATGCCTTTCGGTTTTGTTTAATGCCTACTTGAGCATTAGAATGTTCAGCCACTATCACTATGTCAGTGAATTTAACTTTACGGAGGTCGGAAAGCTTTACGTAAAATTCATCTTTTACTTCATCTGAGCTGCAATCAGTGGGAGCGTAGGCAGAAATAACAAAGAGGCAATGGCGTGTCCATATAATTCCGATCTCTTACCGTTCCGTTTAGACGAACAGCGCACAAGCGACTCTCTATTGGAATCCAGTCAAGGAGAGCCTGTTTAGCTTTTGGACTTAGTGCTATAATTACACCAGCAAGGCCTCGAGTGGTGGTGGTGGGGTCTCCAGAAACACGAAGGATAAACCAGACCGGCTCTTTATTTTGACAAGGTCCAGCAAATGATTGTACTTGGATCCTGTATACGCGTTTCAGAGACGCAGCAGACATCGATGAAGCGGAAATCCAGAGTCATAGCTAGGGAAGCCTGTTGTTCTATTTTGCATAACGTTCGAACTTTAAGCTCCGATATATAGTTTAGTGCGAAGTTTCAGGAGACCAGGAATAACGTTTCGTAAACTCAAACTACTAACATTAGAGGTGGGAGGTGATAAAGTGATGCTAGAAGGACTAGGCATGGGGATAAGAGAGTTATTAGGAGTTGCTGGTGGGATTCAATCTCGAACAACATGACCTTGTGTACTGCTAGAGGTATGAGGGCAATTTTCACTTCCTGGCTGCCACATCATAGAAGAATATTACTTCTTGAGGTACTTGAAAAGAAAACTGGGTTAGTATTGGTTATAGTGACCTGGGAGCGCGATCGTAGAGCCCAAGGGACAACTGCTTGAAGCCGATCACGAACGACCTTGTTGTGGGAAGATTTCGAGGTGTTAGCTCCATTCTTTAGAAAAGCTTGCCGCCGGAGAAGAAGATCAGTTGAGTAAGGTGAGGTGTGACATTTGGGTCGGCCGTTTCTAACCTCTTCCTTTTTTTGTGAGAAGGCAGCATCGCTACAGATGCTGGTTAACATAAGGAAACACCTTACTGAAGTCACTCCCCGCAGCAGTCAGTAGTATGAGTTTATCCTCAGACCTTAGGTAGCTGTCTTTAGTCTTATCGCTCTCCAACAGACCTGCGTGGCATGGTAGAACCTAGTGGAACATACGTTCCAACCAATATAGCTCAGTTGGGTTATCACGATAGGCAAGCCATATGGTCTAGGTTGAAAAACTATCTTCATAAGTATGAAAGAACTCTAGAAAAAATGCTCTACAGCCACACGGACGAGTATTTATATAGAATTCACTTTAAATTTAAATGTTTGTAACCCCTAGATAATCTCGAAAGATTTATTATTCATGTGAAATTATTGTACGCATTTGATTATTACTTTATTTTGAAATATTTTTCTAATAATAGTATCATTCCATTCCTAAGCCACCTAGCCAATGTCAAGGTCAGCTCCTGTTCTATGTTCCTGCCCCTATAAGAAAAAAATCTCAATGTATTCTTAAGGACTCAGACCAAACTCCCTTGTCCAACAATTCTTTTATCCCATACAGTTTCTATAAAACTGTCTATACCTGATGGGGTTGGTGATCCACTGCTACTAGACATGAAAGCCCATGAAGCGAAAGCTTTATCTGTTTAGGCTACAACTGTATGAAACAATTTGAAGACAGGTTGAGATGACTCAACCTATTTTTGCTATCGTGCCGTAGATTAAGAGGTGACCTGATACTAGCATGCTTTATATGAACTCCTTGTTGGATAGAAACGAAACAGGACACCAAGAACAATAAGGTCCCACATGCTAGTGTTAGTGAACTTGTCTTAAGGATTATAATAACGTATATGCTTTATGGAATTAACTGAGGTGATAACTTCCATTGATTCGGACAACCTAGAAATATCAGAACATACCAAAAAAACAATAAGGCAACCAAGTAATTCAGGAGCAGAGGTGCATTTATCAGATTATTAAATTCCTTCATAAGTCTGATCAAAACAACTGACTTTCAGAAAACAAATCATGGGATGAAAACGCCATCGCAGCTACTTCAATTTCCGTAATCCGAGTTATAGATAATATCAAAGCCAATTACACAAACAGATCGACTTAGTAATGGGGCAAAAGGATATGCTTAAACATCTAACACGTAAACTTGATCAAAGAAACTAAGATTGTAGACAATTAGTTAAGTGCATTCATGTAATGATTCAGTATACTAAATGGGAACACTGGTGTACACGTGCATACAAACAAGTGAATACTGAATTATTGCAATTAAAATTTAGACAGTTAAAATGAATAAGCAAATAATACTTACCTGTATCACCTATAATTATATACTTAAAAAGATACGCGTATGACATTCCCCTTCACAGTGATCAATAGGTTTGAATTAGCGCTAAATGGTAAATATAACTTTCTTATTTTTATTTGAGTGAACTTAATTTATTACTGCAATTACCAAGTAGAATATGCATTTATAAATTAATGATATTTTGTTTTAATCAGTTAATTCAATATTTGTTCGACACGTAGTACTGACGTCCTTCAATACGTCAGTCGAAACATGTATTTGATGTCTGTGTATTTCGCGTTTTGTTTTCTGCTTCTCTTCAGCATTTGCGGTAAGTCTTTAGTATGTTAGTATAGAGTAATTAGTAGTTACCTTCTCGAATAATAATAACTATATAAGTAACCTTTATGTTATTGTCGTCAGAACGATAATACAGTTAAGAATCTTGATGTTTCATCAAGAGTTTAATAATTACCTAATAACAAGATACATTTTGGAATCTCGGTTAACAGTGTTTGCCCTTCATAATTCAGCAGGTCAGAGGTGTCTAGTATCTGAAGTTCATCACTTCACTTCTTACATTTAATTTTCATGTGTTAGGATAGGAGGCGATTTAACCTTCGTTAATCCTACAGGATTGTAGCACTGTAATGGTCCAGTCTTACTTTGCATTTACAGATATAGGGCTTGGACATAACGAGTTCTATTAAAAAATCTTATTGGTGCAAGACTCAATGCTTTGAACGTAACTGAAGGTGTAAACTATTTGTTTCTGAAATGATTGTAAGAGTCGTGGTTACCCCAGACATAATGATCTTTGTACTGTATATTTCTTTGTTGGTATGCGTGCTAAAGTGTTATACTGTTCTGTACTACTGAACTTTGACGCATAATATGATTTGTAACGTTGAATTCCTTGGGTTCAAATGTGTCTGCCGCATCTTCGTTCTGGACTTCCTAATCCTGAAGGTGCCCTACTTCTGATGCCACTTTTTTGAGTTCTAGTTATGTTACTGAGTCGGTAACCGCGTTATGATGAACACTTATATGTATACTAGTAAGAATTCCACACTCGACAGTCGCATAGTACATGTACGATCAATGAGGTCCAAAACAAAGATGCGACAGTACATATTTGACCCCAAAGAATTCAGCGTTGCAAATCATATCACTTCGTAACCAGCATAATATTGTAAACTAATTGAATCGTCTCATTCTTTATATGGCAGATCAAAAAGACCTTCCACTCTTCCTGTCTCTAGCACATCAATATAATATTCCAGATGGGAATTCGCTACCTAAACCTTATAATATAAATCACTTGTGTCAGTTGGCTTTTCTAACATTTTCTTTCGCAGTTAGTTATTCGTTTAGTTTTTACTGTTGCGTTTATTGAGCCGAATTCTTAAAATGAAATCCAGTCAGCTAATTAGTGTTTAGTGAAATCGGTTAAAGAAGTGAGGACTATTTATAAATAATTCGTTCCACCATCTAAGGGTGACTAGGTAATTTTAATATGGGAGATTTCTTGTACAGTCTATCAACTCTTAGAAACGCTGACATTGTAGCTGAACGAACCAGTAAGTCCACATTGATTAAGCAAACACGGGATGTCTTAAAACTCTTCATCTGAAATGTGTATGATTGTGATTAGGATACGTAAATCTTTGTTGTTTAAATATTCGATTATCTGTGTAGTGATATATTGACTTCTTACATCTCAGTATCTAGTTCTCTAGCTGATGATGCAACTGTCCTGTCCGAAGAAGATTCTTCGCTTTTACCTACTGTTACAAATGAACATGATGTGTACAAAGGGTCTCCTGCTGTTAGTGTTCTGGTCGCTTTTAGCAAACCTGCATATGGTCTTTACTCTGCACGCCGTGAAATGAATTTTCCTGCTGGAGAAGTTTCATCTCTTGTAGCTTCTCTGGCTAACACTAATCCTCCAGATAAGGAACAATTTAGACTAGATTTTATTGAAGGAGCACTTCATTATCCTTCGTATTATGATTATCGTATGCAAAACTTTACAAGGCAACGACTGCAGGGAACTCTGGAGCCTGGTCAAGAAGTTTGTTTGATTGTGTTTAGTTAAGTGTCCAGATTTCACTTTATTACAGATTCAAACCTTCTCCGGAATTAGCTGGTCGGTCTTTTGACCTATCTATTGTCGTTTACTATCACGATAATAATAACATTTATTATTCTCATAAGTTATTCAATCAAACTGTAAACGTAAGTAGTATTTGATTTGCAATTAGTGTGTAATTGTTTTCTACAGTTATTTGAGACTGAAGAAGGCGTGGACACTGAGTTGATCTTCCTAGTCATCTTGGTAATCGCCTTAAGTATAGCTATTCTAATCGGTATCTGGCATTGGTTCACTTCGATTGCTCACAAGCGACAGCCGACCAAAAAGTCTTCAAAAGTTATGGAAGATGATGGTGACAGTGTGGTTGAAAATGAATATCTGGCACTAATCAACAGTAAACCTGAAATAAAAAAAGGTAAAATATCTTTTCAAATACACTTTTCACATAATATTTAATTTATTAGACAGGACGTTGCATTTTTTGAGCATTACTTTGCTTTACATATTTGCACCCGCTTTTGTTGATTGCACTCCCATAGCACGTCTATTATGTTTAAAGCAAAGCAGTTATCAAATTGTCTCTTTGACTGATTTTTTTAGAAGTTAGCCTTCGATACAGTCTAAACAGTTATCTTTCTCCAACCTAGACTACTTAGTTTATGAGGTAGTAACTCAGTGTTTAGAACACCCGACTATTAAGCTGCAGGTTTGGACCCTGTTCTACCTACTTCAATTAAGACAGTCGGTCAATATTACTAGCCTATATGTAAAATATATGCTTCGAAATGAATCAGTAGTTGGTAAATGAGTCACTTGTTTTGCTGTCAATGGACATTTAAAAAAACTCCTATGCCTTACCTTCGGACTTTTGAAACTCGTGTAAAATGATTATGATTCTTGTGCATTTCAAAAGTGCACTAAAGTAGAGATTAGATTTGTATGATACAAACTAGAGAAATCTTGTACTTTTTTTTGGAGGGGGGTTGATATGAACAGAACACTGTACATTCGTCTTCACTACTCAAGCTATCTGTCTCGCTTCGCCAACCACGATCCATTACTAAAGCGCCTAAATTCATCATTGTTGACGTAGTAGCTCCTAGCACAAGTCGATGGTATGACCGTTTCAGCAACTTGAATTCCTTTATCTTCGCATGTCTCGTAAATTATTAGTTGGTCAGCAGAATAAGTAGCCTGTTCACCGATTGCATTGTTTATATTATATCAAACTCTTTCCGAAATCTTAAATAATCCGCAGTTAATTTACAGCTTGCTACTTTTATTTTGTAGGCCGTTCTGAGCAAACAATTCGTCGACACCAGGGTAGGCGCTGAATGCCAGAAGAGAGCACATACTTGGGTTCACTAACTTTTAATTTTTTCATTTGTGTACACATGCGATTTGTAAAATTTGTATACAAGCAGTTTATTAATTTTGGACTGTTTCCATTGTGAAACCAATACTTAGCGCTTAAAAGACTATTTTTCTTTGTTCCTGTATTATTTATAAAGTTTGTAGTTGTCTATGTTTTTGTAGAAAAAAATGTGTTGAAGTAAATCTCGAGGGTAAGTTAACTCTGTCGCGTTTCTTCTTATATGTCAGACTATTGTTGCTTATTCTCAGGGAGCAGTGTTTAGTACTAGATACCTGTGTCGCTTTGTACGGCGTAAATCCCATTCAGTCTTAATACAGCTTTTAGTTGCTTCGGAAACGTCTTCGGACTTTATGATACCCTAAGCCTTGCCCGTAGTGAAAGCAGTTATAATCTAAAATATTTTTGGACACAGATACACCAAGCACTTTTATTTGAGATTTACAAATCACTGAACATAATCAGTAAATTCTAAAGTGATTTACAAAGAGGATATTTTAGAAGGAAGCAGTGTTTCTAAATCGGCACGAAAATCATCAGTGATGTTTCTCATTATGGCTTTTTGACAGGCGGAGGATCCGGCTGGAAAACGGTAGTCGTAGTTGAAACTTTAAAAAGGACCAGAAAAGACTTATGGGGTACCAGAAGGCGTAGGCAGTGACCTGTGATAAGAAAAGTTAGATTGCTTAGTTAGTGCTTTTAACATGAACAATTGAGGAAGTGAATTAAGCTATATTTTTAAGTCCTGACAATATCCTAAGCGGTGAGGAAAGTGGTGCTACAAGGCCTTACATAGGCTTCAAACTATAGATTTTTGAGCTATTTATTTCTAGATCTTATCCGTTTCCGTGGTAACAGAAAAATCTCGATGCAACTAGGCATCAGGAGTAATTATAAATAATTTTCTAAGGATACACTACAATGTTTGTCAGAATCTCTAAAATCCAGAGGTCCCGTCAAAGGACGTTAAGCATTCAACACTAAGAGTGTACTTTTAGTAGGAATATCCTAGCGGTTGGCTGATATTGCATTATACTGAATGTTTACCACTACTGTCCTACCTTGTACATGACTGTCACCTTTGAAGTAGTGATTTCTTATAGATGACTACACCCGTGTGATAGACAGAAATCCCCAACGCTAAATATAAAAAAACTGATAAATCAGCTTGCATTAGTAGGCAATGCAACTAATGTATGGTTCTGGATGACTGAGCAGCTAAAGCGCTTTCAAACAATTGATTCCAAACCCAGGTCCCATCGCTCGTGCTTCGACAACCGCACTTAGACGCCAGTACATAAACCCGTGGTTAGTGAATTGCATGATCATTTAAGTAGCACCGACGCCTATCAAGTGCTATCAATAGCGTGTATACTTCACTAGGTTGAAGTTAATCATGTCAGCCGACACATTTATGTAGCATGGTCGAACTGCACACGTAGTGTCCATTTGATAGCTGCCTTCATCTCACTACACAACCAGAGCACTAAGTAAATGGGTTTTTGTCGGAGATTTGTACTTTATTACGTAAAAGCTGTTGGTACTTTTCTTTCTTACGGATTACAATAATTTAGGCTACCATGTGTGGTTTACAGGTCTATAATTATCACTATGTATGGACTTAAGCCCTAAGCCTTCCTTTTCTGAAAATGGAGCAACGCTGAGTAAGATCTTACCGTAAGAACTCCTTTAGGATGCAACTTTGGTGTAATAAAGCAAACAAGTATTAAAAGATAAATCAAACACAAGTCGCTAATGTGCAATTCCAATAAATCCAATTATGCACAAGAGGGATGAACTAGTTAGGAAGTGCAGAGTTGCATTCCGATGTCGGACTGTGTTTATAAAGATAAAGAAGTTGATCAGTGCATGACGTATGTGGACAAGACGTCTACAGAAATTCCAATAACACCAATTATCTTCATAACTTGGAGGTTTACTGAACATTCTGTTGTACAAGCGATTATTTCACAAGAAAAATCTTACCTTGACATAACCAAAGGTCCGAAATAATCCGCTAGGCTTAGAAACAATCCTGCACAGCCCACAACTAACAAAACTGGTGGTTCATATACTCGAACTAACAGGAACAAAATGGTAATTGTAAGAATTACAAGTAATGATGACCGAGGATTTTTCCAGTTCAGTATATTCTCAAACTTTACTATTACACTAAACCAGTCTTCGAGATCTGACATTAAATTTTTGGTTTCTGGTTCTTCAACTATCTGTCTCTCGATTTTGAAGACGTCATGTGTCCTCCTAGGAGTTCCCATTGAGATAGAGTACACCAGGATATTGTTATGATTTTTAATTCACAGCATCTTACCTTGGAAGGTTTAAATTACAAAAATTAATATGTGATACGATCGTACTTCTAAAAACTTTCATTATCAAACCACAAAAACAATTTATGAGCCGTCTGGGTTTTACATTGTAACGGATACGTTTGACACTTCATATATATATATATATATATATATATATATATATATATATATATATATATATATATATATATAGGGTTATTCACTTACTATAATGGTTAATCCAACCTAATCCAGCTTTTTTTTTTATTTTAATTAACCTACTTTTATAATTGCTAAGAATAGATAAGTTCGACTGGAGATAAATACTTTTATCGATTAGCAGAAAGGTCGATCAACCTTGGTCACCAGTCAGGCTGACTTGGTGTTATGATATGCTGTTACCTAATTATTTATTTATTTGTTTTAGGAGTTAAACAGTATTATGGAGAGCTGAATTTGGTGTACTTTCCAACAAAGTATTGATACGTGTTCTCGAAGGACCACGACAGTATAATCAGTGAACATGGCGATCTCAACATAACCTATACGACAGAACATAATACATCGAAAACTGGCAACAGTAAACGTCTTTTGCAGTACCCTAGAATCGACTATTAGGGAAGGCATCTGGATACTTCTGGTTAGTATAAACAATTATTGAAAAACGGCATATAAGACCTTTTAGAGTAAGTCGAGCGTAGGCCCCCTGCTTTCAAACATAAATCCAGAAAAGTTGTCTGTTTGAGTACATACTATCCAGTGAACCTAGGTAAATAAAGTCATAAAATGGGAGGATATATGCTAGTGGGTAACATCTCATCATTTTCGCATTAATAAATTTCACTGAAAAATGTGTTGACGAAAATAGGTGATAAAATTTTACTAGGTGTGCTATTAATTTCACCCAAAATAATTAAGTAATTTAGGCAACAATGTTTGCAATTAAAAGGAAGTCCATGGGCCATACCAAAGCAACTATTACTTGAACAAAGTCAAAATCGCGCCAAATTTATATGTAGGTCCCTATTGGTTGATTATTTTTGATGTTTGGAGGCAAATTTAAGCAGTTCGTCACCCTCGTATGATAGTTATTCGGTGGTAAGTCATACAAATGAATTAGGACACTTAGAAATGTTCAAGATGTAGTTTTTCTATAACCCTAGACTAGTAAATATGTACTACCGTACTTGGACAATTTAATATATCGTTTTCATGTAACTGGCTACAGGTAGGCAGCAAATATGTATAATGAAATTTAGATACATTTGGATGGTTCGAGATGTTTTCATGCTAATGTCAACTGACGATAATACGCTTTTGTACAATATATTTTTTAATAATGAGATTTGGCGTCCGTATGATTATAATCAGATGATATATCAGGGCTAAAGAATTGTAACGAACCTATGAGAAAGCGATTTTTTTCTTTTAAGTTGATGGGATATAGTTTACTTAATCATGTCGAAGATTTGTCGCATGTTAGCTAACTTTTAAGAGAAAATCATCGTTAGTTATTTGCAGTTGAAAGCTCTGCTTCGAAGAAAATGCTTGTATGACTGTGGTGAATTCGTTCCTTTTCATTGCTTGCGACAGAGTTTTTCTGTACAATAATTTTTTCACGTATTTTACACTGTACTCTTGCATTCACATATATTGGTGCTTTCAACGATGACTGAGCAGACTCCTGATCTTATTAGTATTAAAATCTCTCACACACATCCAAACTTTCGGCTCATCCTTTTTGTGACAAACAATATAGAAGCTTGGTTCTTATACGCAGAAGCTAAGTTTTGAGACCACAGCATGACAGATCCATGAGTTTAATTCCTTTCCCTCGTAAGATCACTTCCCTATGAATTAAAAGTTACGTCATCCCTTTCATTTTCAGCCCCGACCGCCCTAGACACAAACCACCGTTGACGCGTCGGGAAACTATTACACCGGCACGCGTTAGCGATAACCGCAAACTGTGGAAATAGCCACCTTTCATTTATCACTAATGTGACACTGAAAGTTCTCTACCTTGTGGATATTGGCACAGGAATCAGCGTCTTGCCTGCAACTTCGTCCGATTGTCAACATGAAGTTGCATCAAATCTATAGTCTGCCAACGTGGAGGAAATAGCCACATATGACAAAGATATGTCTACTTGAACATGGGTTTACGAAAACCCATACACCAGATGTTTACCATCGTCGATGTAAAATTATTTCTCAGAGAGATAGATTTACTGAGCCACCACGACTAACTTGTGGACCCTGGTAATAAGAAGCTAATAGATAGCAACACAAGTCTATCCGTTCTAGGAACCACTGCTCCAGGTTATAGCCTATGCCATCTTCGTTTTAAACATTTAATTAACCCTCGTTTTCAGTCAACACTCGACAGGTATTCTGATTTAAACAAGACAACGTCGAAATTACCATGTGTAACCAGCAATGTTGCACATCACATCACAACTCCTGGTAAATTTGTATTCTCAACAGCATGCCGATATGCACTCGAAAAATAGAGGACTGTGAAGAATGAAATCCGTCATATGATGGACCTGGAAATAATCCACCCATCCAATAGCCTATGATTATCTCCATTACATATAGTCCTGAAAATAGATAGCGATGATTGGCGTTCTAACGACATCTCTAAAACTGCTACCATAACTCCATTCGGCCTTTAGGAATTCCTTCGAATGCCATCTGGTTCGAGAAATCCAACACAGACTTCCCAGCATTTCATTGATGACGTGTTCCATAGGCTTGACTGTGCCCATGTAGACATCGATGACTGCTTGATAGCAAGCCCAGATTGAGAAATACATATGGAACACTTAGACATAGCTTTTGAAAGATTGCAACAATACGGGATTACAGTAAGTGTCAAATTAGAGCAACTTCGTCGGCGTTTCTGGGGCATATCATTGATGCTAATGGCAAACAACCTCAAAAACACAACGTGGCGGCTATTCTGGAGTATCCGAAACCAACCATCATTAAGAAGCTGTGAGTTTTCGATTAATTGGTAAACTTTTACAGACGATTCATACCCAACTGTGCATTTATCATGAAACCAATAACAAATCAACTTCGTGAGAATGAAGAGGTGGTCACAATGTATGCAGAGTCAAGTCAAGCCTTCGCCGCAACAAAAGAAGCAATAGCCAATACGACTATGCAGGTACGTAACAATACTGAATCTCCCGCCGGCATCGCTGTTAACGTATCAGACTCGGTCATTGGCGCAGTCCTGCAACAATGGATAAACTAAGCTTGGCAACATTAGGTATTCTGCTCTAGACAGTTATAGGGTACAGAGTCGAGATACAGCACTTCTGGACGTACACTGTTAGCCATGTACTGTGCTGTAGGACATTTGTAGTACTCCATAGAAGGTCGAATATTTACTATATTCGCTGACCATAATCCGCTGACGATTTCTACGAAGTCATCTTCAGACGAATACTCTCCACGTGGGTCTCGCCATTTAGATTAAATTTCCCAGTTCTCTGGAGTTAACAAAGTAGTTCCCGGCACCTTATCGCGAATACATTCCTTGAATTGTATCCAAGCAATCGACCTTTTCTGGACTAGCTCGACTTCAAAATGAAGATAACGACCTCCTTCATCAGTTAACCACGATAGCACCCAATCTCTAAACACAAAGCTTTCGAAAAGAACAATAACATTTTGTAATTCTCCTACAGGTACAGACCGTTCAATCGTCCCCAAGAGTTATAGACGCATCATCTTCAACACATTTTATAATCTCCCTCATCCTGGAGTTCGTGCGACGACTAAGCTTATTACCTAGAGATTCTACTGGCCGAAGAAGCTTAAAGAGTTCCATATCTCCAAAACCACGATCTTGCAGAAATGTTCGATTTCCAGAATACTTGAACAAATATTTCACCTATTGACTTTCATTTAATTTTTTGCCTTTGACTTATTGAAAAGTTATATTTTACAAAAAAGTAAAATAAAAAACACATTTTTTAATATAAGGTAGGCATTTAATATGTTTATGTATGCTTAGTAAAATAATAATAAACGTTTTATTCATTTGGGTGTTGTCATCATTTTGCACGTTTTTGTAGCTACATTTAACTGCCAAAATCATTTCCTTTTATAGAAAATACACATGTTTAAAATATTTTTTGGGTTTTTCGAGCCATATGGAAACCAAAGGAAGAATGCAGAAAAAGAATATACTTTGTACACTGTTTACTATGCAACGACATCATAGTGTGAGCACAGACGTCTAGACGCTGCAAAACATTGCAAGCTATCAATGGAACGTTTGCCAATGTCTGACTCATTTCGGTTATATCCTTTGGCTGGTACGTCTTAGGGTCCTCACAAACACGTTAAGAGGGGAGTGGGGTGTAGTGGTAGACTAATATCCTAGATAAATAGTTACGCATGCTGCCGCTACTGATGCTTATCATGTTTGTTCAGGCGGATACCACTATTCGAGGGTGCCTGGCCACGCATCACCATCAGATCACTATACGATGTGGGAATCTACTCGCTCTCTAGTAAGCCATTCTAAATGCTGCTATCCCACTGACGCTCTATTCACGATCAAAATATAACTTCTCCTATCTCCTACTGTCATCTGGTTTGTTCTTGTTCATACGTGTGGGTTTGACTTATTAGAAGTTAATATGTTTGAACGATCAAACGTTACTTGGTCATATACCTGTTACATTTCATGGTAATTGGCGATACTTGTAATTACAGCTTCACCTATACCAGATGTCATTGAAGTTACCTCTGTTAAGTGGTATCTGTACTGAAGAGATGTCCGCTAGGAGATACTGAGAAAAACACCAATGTCTGTGAGCGATGTAGGTATAGTTGTTAAGATTAAGTCAACTTTGAAGATCGTAGCTTCTATTGACGTGGTTTGTTTTTGAATCTTTGTTTACGTTTCCTTGCTTTAGATCAACTCCATATTGCTGACAGATATAGTTTTGTCTTGAGTGTATCTTTGTTCAAATGTAGGTATAGTTAATTGCAACCTATTTTGGACTTAGCGCTTACTCTATATAAAGCCATGACACAATACTCTAAAAAAGGGCAGACATCACAAAATCCACTAAAAGATTTAAATCTCTTACGTCCCAACATACTAAGTGTGCGTGCTGTTTGGTTAAAACCAACACCTCTTTCTCTACGCTCTTAGCACTACCAATATCACAAATCATTTCCACTCCTTCCATTACTAATGTCATACTTGTTGTCAAGTTTGTTGATATAAACCTAGTAACCCCTAATCCTGTCAACACGTCAGTATTTTGTACTCACAGTTTAGACTCCACTAGACCAACTAGCTTCCATCAAGTTACAGTGCTCAACATTCCAATGATATTCGTAGTGATACAGAACGAAACTATGATAACATAAAGCTAATTCAAAATTCACTCACTGATACTTATTACAAACTTAACCAACTGTCACCCCTTATGTGTCTGTGGAATAGAAAGATTGATAAAAATCTAGATAACATTATGAAATCCAATTATCCATTAGAATTTATAACTGAAGAGGATAACGGGAACAGTGGTGTCCTTTTCCAGTGTTTATAGTGTACAGTGTATCTGACCATACACACCCTTTCCAGACAAGGGATGTGTGCTTTCAAACATGTGATGTGAATGACACAAATTACTTAGTCATCCGTCTTAGAAAACGATCAAATAAGGTTACTTGCCCGCTACTATAAAAGTTTAGTAGTTCTCAAGATGCCAAGATATTCCTTATATCAAGCAAAAATATTAGCTCACTTATTCCTTATAAGACCATAAAAATCACTCCGGGCCTAACACCGTATCAACATTGTTTCACGAGATATTTAGTGACTTCAGTACAAAGTTACATCAACCCTGCGATAACGGGGAAGAGAAAGCCGAAAATGATATTCCGTTGATTATTTTATAGATGAATATTAAGTTATGTCGTAGTCGGCGACAACACAGGGAATCTTAAGAGAGTATTTTGCATCTAGTCGTGTAGTTCATTTTACCGCTATTTTTCAGAATTCCACGTGTGAAACTTCTTCGTACACTTTCTACATGTATCCTATCTATGTTATTTATTCTCGAAAAAATAAGTGACATGTATCTGATAAACTACTGTCTCTACGAACATCAAATGTGCTAGAAATTTCTACAGGCAAGTCAACAATTACTACTCTGGAATGGAAACAACCCCTTAACTCCGTAACTGAAGATTAACACTGTTTTTCCCGGAATTGAACTCTACCTATTCTTCTCTTGATATAGACAGGCATATTCTCACTCTGGTTTAACCATCATCAATTCCTCTTCCATATAAGAAAAAAAAGTATCTCTGATTTAACTTGACCATACCTAAATTTCTCATAGTGGTCCTCAGAGTTGGTCAACCAATAAAAAAAATGACCGTTAGGTACAAGCGCTGACACACTTTATTCATTAGAATTAAAACAGCTACATGATATTGAATCATCTAAGCTCCATCGTCCTGCTGCTAGATTTTTTTTATTTATCTATTTTTAGCAAACCTCACTTGCAGTGCACTGAATGTAACGTCGGAAATTCACGCCCACTTAGCGAAAAATATAATTGCCGTCGGAATACAACACTAATAGGCTGCTAAAAACTATATTTTGTACCACTATTCAGCTGATCGACAGCTACCACCAAAAAGTCGTATTTTGTACCATGCGCCGTATGTCACAATTTTCAAATATTACTGTTGTTACCATCTGAACTCCAGGTGAGTAAAACTTGTATATCGTAAACTTGCTTTTACTTTTACATATTATTCGTATACTCAAATTGTGAGTTTGCTTTTTTAAATACTTCCTCTTATTTATCATCGTGACCATGCCTGTAAACTGTCAGTGAAATCTGCACAGTTTTACGATATATTTGTCTATATAGTCTTATATTTCTTTGTTGGTATGTGTGCTAAACGTTAGACTGTACTGTACCACTAAACTTTGGCACATGATATGAATTACAGCGTTAGATTCTTCAAGCTCAAATATTTGTCTGTTCCATTTTCGTTTTGGACTTCTTGACCTGATCACCCCACTTACTTGGCCTACCCTTACCTGAGGTGGTCAAGTATTCTTTGTCACTACTTGCTTATCTATAAAATAGATTTTTGTTTTAGATGACAGTAACATGAGAAAAAGACTTAAGATACACAACTATTACAGATCTTGTCTTGTGACAGACTAATTACTGAGTTGTCATCTTCCTTGTCCTCATTCATCATCTTCAAACAACGTGACGTTTATCAAGTATTCAGAGTGGAACACAGTAAGTCTGATAATAATATATATTCTATAGGCGCCAAAGTACCTAGGTTCCAAACGTTTTGTTTATTTTAATGTCAAGTTCTTGCTCTACTTTGGGGTTATACTTTAGCTTCGTCTGTCCGTGTTGCATGAGTGAAAAATGATATTAAATTAGTCAGAGATTGATAACATCTGACACGTAAGAAAGACTAATGAACTCAGAAACTTATTAATGCCAAAACATAGGTATCGAACTTAGAAATATCTGTTAAATCCCGTAGGTTCCTACCTATGCTCTCTCGAATCTAGAACTTAAACTAAAATCTTTGATACTACCCAGCGCCAAGAAATGTAATTTACATTCGCCAATAGCTAGAGAAAAGCAAGGGCTCCCCCTCCCCAACTGCGAGTAATGTGTAGACACAAAAGTGCTGATCAAGGTTATTCCAAGTCACTCCTCTTTCTAAGAGTCTTAGAGGAACAAAAAGATGTAAGCATGTACTACTCAGGGCTTGACGTACACAAAAATACACGGCTTTATCACCTAACCAACCTGAATCCATAAAATACCTCACTATCCAGAGCACTTCCTACACGAAGATTCTCCCTCAAAGAAGATACAATAAACCACGAGGTAATCCTAGAAGAATTGTCTGTTGAAAGATCAATCTCATAAATGTGGACATATTTTTATACAACGAGACTGTGCTTTATTTGGGATACCTTACCAACATCTGTAATAAAAGTAACAATTGTAATCATAAAACCCTACTGGGTATATTGGATGTTGGATATAGGCGGCCGATTTAAATGACTACGTCGGGTGGGTTTAAGTTTCCCTACTAACCTAGGTATATGACATAATGCATACGTTGATAGGTATTTTCTTTTAAAATGTAACTTACTTGTAAATACATATACCTATAATAAATTAGATATCCAATGATCTAACTAGGTAGATCAAACTACTAAATTTGGGACAATCATGGGAAAAATGTGGCATTTACTACCTTTTCTCCAAGGCCTTATTTAAAAAGTGACTAAGTACGTATCTTGGACTGCATGCCTCTATACCGAACTGCATATGGTACTTCATAGAGTTCTGTGGATAACCTCGTGATTCTCGAATAGGTACCAAACCGGTTGATACATCTGTAAATCTTCATCGACCAAGGTTGCACACTTTACTGTCACTCACCTTGACATTAGTCCACAAAATCATTAACTTATTACGAGCCTTGATGGTAGGGGCAGACTAATTGGTTGGTATCCGCATGACTGTCGTAACCACGCGTTGGAGACTGATTGACTTGATTCGCAATTGGTCATGATGGCTCGTAGTTTATACTAATTACGGATTAGGTTTGATTTGTAATCAATAAATAAGGCTCTAGAAGATCAAACTACCAAAAAATACGTGAATTATAGGTGGTATTTATTAAATTAATTGAAGTGTGGAGGGGGGTGGGTAGAAAATTCGTTTCTGTTTGCTAAGATATATGTCAGCTGTACTAGCTGATAAGGTCTTTATCGTAAGCGTAATATGATATTTCAGTCCTGGTGTTTATTGATATTGGAATGATTAGTAGAGTGGATTTATAAGTCCCTGTTGTTTTGTGCTTACTTTTCGTGACAAATCTTTGAAAAAGGATACAAATTTAGCATGGGTACCTAGGTGTGTTCAAAGTGTACAATAATAACATTAAGTGTCGAATCGGGTCTGCGCTATTTCTGTATCCAAGTTGGTGAAACAATCTATTTACGAACCTGTAAATTTCAGTTCGTGAAAACTTATCATACCATCTACTTATCGATTAGTTTTTAGATTTATGGTGCATCAAAACCGTATTTTACAGCTCTTCCTGTTTATTTGCACGTCATTTGTTTCGTCATCATCCATACCATGGCCACCAAAGAAAACTATTTTGATCAGACTTTAGATCATTTTAGTTTTCAAGCAAGAAACTTAACTTTTAAACAGCGCTATCTTTATGAAGGTAAGTTATTTCTGTATTTTGATTTGATCTTTTCAATCATAGATAAATGGTTTAAGCCAAATGGACCCATCTTCTTTTATTGTGGAAATGAAGGGGAAATTGGTGGGTTTTGGAACAACACTGGATTGGTATTCGAGTTAGCACCTAGTTTTAATGCTTTTATTCTGTTCGCTGAACATGTATGTACTAAATATACTCAGTAACTCGACACTAATCAGAGATACTATGGGAAAAGTCTTCCCTTTGATAAAAGCTTCCAACAGCCATATATTCAGTACCTTTCAATTGGTCAAGCACTAGCGGACTATGCTTATTTAATTGAGGGTATCAAAAGTAAATTTAACATGACTAGATCTCCAGTTGTTGCATTTGGTGGAAGGTAAAGTCCTATATTTTATAAATTTATTTTTCTGCTACAGTTATGGGGGCATGCTTGCAGCATATATGAGAGCTAAATACCCCCATATAGTTAAAGGTGCTTTAGCAGCAAGTGCACCAGTAAGGTGGGTTGCAGGTGAGGGAAATTTTCATGATTTTTTCGAAGCTGTTACTAAGGTGAGTATTCGTGTTATTAGTAGACTAGTTTTATTATTCAGGACTATCATGATGCAGATCCAAAATGTTCTGAAAAAATCAAAAATGCCTTTACTGTTGCTGTCCAGTTATCTCAAAAACCTGATGTTGGTAATTTACATGAGTTTTATGGGTTGTCAGATTATTAGCATTAAGTTTACACAAACATTTTGATCACTAGAATGCTTTCGGGTTAAATTATTTTCCACTTTTTGCATCACTCAAAGTTATCACTTACCTGATCTTAAACTGCTTACAAATAAAGTATTCTTTTCATATTTTGATCTATAGTTTCGCAAGACGTCACATTCGGTTTTTACATTCTCCTCAGCATACTTTAAGTTGTATTCAACTTTTAAACATCCTAAACATCGTATGCAGTGCCATTTTTTTAATATCTTGAAGTACATTCGAATACATACAAATTGTAAATGAATCTAGTAACTCCCACTCATATATATGTTAGAGCGATCACATTTCTCAACGAGTAAAGTGTTTTATTAAGAATGAATAAATTTGAAAAATAGTAAATCGCAACACTTCACTTCGTAACTATCCAGTTACTATTACAATTTGAAACAAGAACATTCGAAGTTGTAAATTACATTGATACACAATCGTGTCAGTAACCCAAGGTAGATTTAAAGAAAACTAAGACGTGATGAATTTACGCTAAATACTACAGTCAGGTTTGATTATCCATCATCCTACGAAGTTTTAATGAAATTCTCAACAGATAAATATCTTTTTTGCAGTGATCACTAATTTTATATGGAAAATCTCTATTCAACATAAATTACATGTGTATGATTAGGGCTTATTCCGACCCAATTCTTTGTTCTGTGAAAGCGATAGTTTCTAGAAATACTGTAATTACTAGCAATTTCCATCATTTGTCTGTGTGCACAGTCTACTAATAAGGTGATGAAGCATTTTGATAACTTTCTATTTAAGGTATAAAACTAACCACGTGTACAGCACTAGTTGGGATGTCGCTATACTTTTGCTATCTCGCTTTAATATCTTCTTCATGTCAGTCAGTCAGTCATCAATCATGGAAAACGTAGGATCCGGCACATATACAATGAAGTCCGAGTTTCTACACCACATTAGCACGACGTGGTCAAATTTACTGTCAGTCAGTCAGTTACAACGTAGAACTTAGTACATGTATACATCGATTCAAGTTGTCCATGCCTCAATTGGCAGATAGAGATTAAAATTATCGAACGAAATTCCAAAGTAGTGAAGGTAGTAACAGAGTTGTTAATGGAGACGATTAGGGATCGAAGACTAAGATTTGAGAAAATATAATTCGGTAAAAACAAAATTATGATGAATTCATAGGCTTAGAATTCGGGTACAAACAAGATCAACTCGACAATATAGTTCAACGAGAAGGAGTGAAGCAAACACGTGTTAGATTATAACGATATAGGTAAAGTTGTAACTGTCAGCTGACCAAATTGTAAACTTTGTTTTTAGATAACTTATTATTTTTGTATGTCCGGTTGTTAACAGCTCCGGCATGTCATGTCGATTGAAATAAAAGTAACATGATCAAGCATTTGGTATACTACGAACCTTGGTGACTACAGGCGTTTGTTACGTAGTGACAACGTATCTCGACACTATTACTTTACTTCAGATTATCTGGTTTTTTTATTTTACGCTTAATTTTTCCTCTTGTATTTATATACATCTGATGGTTTACTTTGATATTACACTCTTTCCTGTTAACATTCTTAATGCTGTTTCAAAGTACGAGATTATCACGCTGCCTTTCGAGTGTTATCTGTCTGACTTCACTGTCGAATTTCCCATAGATATTATAATTGTTCGGTTGACCAAATAGTGTTACTTTGCGAGTTAATAGCATACTACTATAAATCCAGTGTTTTTTGAGATATACATCCGTGATTAATTCTTATTTGAAATGTTTTTAAAAATTCCGCAGGTTATAAACAACTCTCTGAGCAACTACGGTTGTGTCAACCTATCGAGAATGATTTTGAATTTTACTGGATACTGAAATGGGCTCGCAATGCATTTGTTATGATGGCTATGCTTGATTATCCGTATAAAGCATCATTTATGGCAAGTCTACCTCCTAATCCTGTAAATGTCTCGTGCAAGAACGCTTTATCAGCGATTGACCCCATTCCAACTCTTCGTGAGGCTGTTGGAGTTTTTTACAACAGTTCGCAATGTATGTTTACCATATTGTGCGGCTCTCTCTGTGCTTTTAGTATATTCCACATGAAAACAGTTTCGCCCAACTATCTTAAGGTTGATTCTTCCAGCACACAAAATTTCCGGTCTTTCTGACTAAGACATTGTACATTCACCTATCAGTGTCTACGAAGTTACAGTCGACCAAATTATGTATATATAGTACTAAATACGGTAGATCCTCAGTTTAGACTTTACTATCTACATGTGTTTATTATAAAAAAAAACACGGTGGTCTGTGAAGTAGTGCAAGATGAAAAATTGCGTTAGGTTCTTTAGTTACTAGTACATGATTTAGTTCATCTTAATGATAAATAGAAATATTTTTCATTGTTTTTAAAAAAATTAATTTTTAGCTCTCATGTGTTTCGATTACAAAACACAGTTTATTGAATGTGCTGATATAACTGGCTGTGGTCTAGGCAATGATTCACTTGCTTGGGATTTTCAAGTTAGTAATTATTTCTTTTTAAAGTTTAATGCTATGAAATATTTACGAGTTGGCTTTAGGTGACTTACTATTGTTGAAAGCATTTGAACAACTTACCGTTTGATTAAGTAAAGGACTGTTCCAGTATGAAACAAGCCGTTTAGCATATTTTAAAGCATTAGGTTGTGGGGGGGGGGTTTAGATAATATTAAATTTCCCAACTATTTGTTAAGAATCAAATCAGTCGTCTGAACTAACCCAAGGGTTAGTTATATTGGTGGTTTTCAGTCTTTTTAATCTTCGTAAAGTATATCATTCCCAACACTTAGTCATTTTTCTGTTCATTAAGTGGGTGGAGCGTGACTTTTGTCTCATTTCAATCGATTAAAAATATCCTCAACTTGATGCTACAATAATACCAGTGTATCACTGCCTTATGTGCAGCATAAAAAATCATGCAGTGGAGCTAGGGCTGAAAGTAAGTTCTTTTTATAAAATTACATTCTACTGTACAGTACTCACTCACTAAATGAACAGAAAAATAACCAGTATAATCCACTTATTTCACACTGAAAATATTACGAATAACATGAGTCACCAAAGCTGGCTGGAACTGAAGCTATCACAGTTTTACTTGTTGTTGAATACATAACTATGGTTCCCATAAGCGTATTTCGGTTACGTGGCGATTAGTATTTAACAATACATCGACTAAAATTTCAGTTTTCTCTTTAAAGGAGAGCTTTATTCGATTTTCACAACTATAATCCGACTTTACTCTTTATCAAGTAGTCCTTGCTCTAGCTAATTATTGCTATCCTGTATAGTCACAACTAGACCGATTGAATGTTCATTCTATCTAGAGTAAAATCATTGACAATAATCTTCTGAAAAAGAATCAGTGATCGTTACTTTATTCATAGGTATTAATCACTACAAAGGATGATTTCAGCATATATGTTGAAAAAACGTATACCAATAACCAGTGATAAATTACCATTATATCAAATTTTCCATAAGTATATTTAAATATTCTTTTCAATTAATTCAGCTAAACACTAACTTGTTGGGAAATAATAAAATAATCAACATATTCTTATGCATTAGCCATGATTTCATTTTGATGACAAAGGTATCGTATTTGTGCTCTAGAAATTGTAATTGTATGTTATTCGCTTTCCCATATTCAGCATTGTTCTAATCCTGGAACAAAGCCTTTTACAAGATTATATCTAAAGAACAGAACACAAGCCAGTCCTAGTAAAAAATCAATCGAATTCTCAAGTCATATTTCTTCAGTTACCTGTATGATCGTATTGTAGCTTTGTTCATGATTATTCTTTTGTAACTATTTTTTTAGAGTTGTACAGAGATGAATTTACACGATGATTCGGATAGCACTACGAGTGATATGTTCACATCTTTACCTTTAACAAAGCAACAAGTAACAAGTTACTGTCAACAAAAATGGGGTGTTACACCTGCTTTTAATCAATTGTCAACATTTTTTGGTGATTATAGTAAGTAATTGTGATTGCCATTGGATCTTTGTTATTTTCTATTTTTATATCCTTAGAACTTAAGTATTGGATAGAAGTTTAATTATTTGATGTAGTGAAGATTGTTAAATTTGAAGTTCAACGCCACAAATTAACTTTAGCCAGACAACCATTAAAGGCCGCGAAATACTGGAGAGCTGTTTCTTCCTAGTTTGGGAGTCAGTTATGTGAAGCAGTTATCTACCGATGATATTGGATGAGGCTGCGTAGTGTATCACAAACTGATTAAAGTTAGATATAAGAGCCATCGAATGTCAATTTCGTTTTTAGTGATTAAACTCTCATCACGAAAGGTATCGGATTGTTTTCATAGTGGGGCTGTGAATGCACACTTTTGAATTATCCCGTACTAAAACAGAACAACTACCCGATATTTCCTTATTTTCAATTCTTATCTAAATAAGATCAGTTCATGGTGTTCAAATTTTGTTGATTTTATGTATGCATTTATCGGATAAATGTGACTCCCATCTAATCGATAGTCAGTAGTATATAAACTTTTGTTGCATCTCTGGATAAACTCGCGTCTGCATAATCCCAATAATAGTAATTTACAGTATTTTTAGTACATATGTTACAATAAGAATAATAGAACCTGTCACATACCGTATAAATTAATAGAAGTTGAGAAAATATGGATCAGTAAATTTCTCTAGTTAGATAGTTATCCTGACCAACCTGCGATTTAAAAACCCTGTGTATGGTCCGGTGTTAGGCAATTGTAGCTGCGTAGAGTTTTAAGTTGTAATATACGATAAAACAGCCTAAAAAAATCTACTTGTTTTATTTATCTAAACAAATTATATTTTCATAGTTTGGAAAACTGCAAGTAACATAATATTTTCGAATGGGAATTTAGATCCATGGATGGGTGGTGGAGTAAGTTTCTCTTCATAATTATAATTAATGATAATTTTATTATCAGCTATATATTTGATATCTCCGAAGCCTTCAATAATTTAAGCTTTCTTTCGAATTCATTAATCAACGCCTTTATTATCTTTACTAAAATCACTGAATAAAACACCGTTATTTCGATCAGTATTATTAGAAAAGAAACGTTTCTTCCACGTGTACTATTCTGGCTATTTATTAACGTTTATCTAACTGTGGTTTTAGCACAATGCTTATCAGAAACATTCGTTTCAATAGTTGATAAAATAAGTTAATCATCTCAATTCAGAAAACCAACTTATATATATATATATATATAAACAAGCAAACAATGTGGGTATATAGTCCATATGATAATACCTCAAGAAACTGATTTTTTTAACAGAAGTACGTAAAAGACTATGGTATGTAAAACCAATAACTAATAGTTGATTTAAGTTTATATGGATTAAGATAATTGACATGTTGACGTTTTGAGATTTAAACGTTTTACAATGCTTAATTGAAACAGTATCACTAACGATTATGAGTAAAATTGGGTGAGTAATAGTTTAGGAGAAATGGTGTACAGTGATAAAGTGAATAGTAAATAATAGCTTAAAACTAAGGTAGAGATACTAATAAGACACACTTCTTTTAAACACAGAGTTGTGACTCCATTTCATAAATAGTCAAATTTTCAGTTTTAAAGAGTTGAATACGAAGATATCTTGGTAAATTACGGCAGATTCTATAAGCATCCTTAGAATCAACGTGTATTTTGAATGAATGATTATAGTCAATTACAGTATTAAGGGATGGAACTTCTAATTGCTTTCCCCTCACCCTTGTAGATCCATGCAGGGATATGTTCTTATATCCGTGTTGTAAGTGAATGCTGGCCACATCTTTACTTGAAAAAAGTAGGTGATATACATACAAGAGACTAGACGTAAGAGCTTATCCTTTGCTAATACGGTGAGACAGTTTCCTTCTGGTGAAATCTAGTCGCAGTTTTTAGCAGCATAAAACGTTCTCTTAATTGCTATTTTTTATTTAACAAACACTACATTTAGTATAGAACAATTGTCTCATTTTAGCGAGTGATTTAGTGTACTATTATTGTGTCGTGACGAATGCAAAAGTTCAGCTTATTAATTGATATTAAATAATAAATTAACAACATAGTAAATTAATGCGTTGGATATGGAATACAATTTTAATGAATAATCATTACTAGACTGTGTACAATTTTTGCTGCGGTCAATAGGTCAATTTATTTGTGTTTGTTGTCTAAAATGTTCCTGTTTTAATAATGTCAGTTTGTTCATTTACTTCATGGTTAAACAAGATTATTCTCAGAATTTTATTGAGGACATAGCGTTTTCTTTACACTACAATCTCGTCAATTTAATCACTTAAAAAAACTATGTTGAAACTTGATAATCCTTCATAATTTATAAAATTCGACCTAATTCACTGCATTTATCTATCAAAGATAGACTAGTCGATATCTGGTTTTTTTATTATTTATAGATTTTAACCGATCAATCAGAGAAGGTTATCTCGTTGATGTTAGATGGTGGAGCTCACCATCTTGACCTACGGTAATATTTTTATGTTTTAAAAGATGTTACTTTTTATTGTTTTGCTTTTGTAACCAATGTGATCTTTCTATCAACACCTGGCAAAAGAAATTGACGAAGATAAAGAGTAATGCAGTAATAAATTTCGAAGTAATGACATCAGTATGTATAGACGCTAATCATGATTTCAAGCCACTGACTTCTATTTCCTCATAGATTTCATTTAAAAAAAACATTATAGTCTCTCATTATTGATTTCATGTTACACAAAACACGCGTAGATGAGTATGAGATTATATTCTAAGCTATAAAACCTTGTTGAATGAATTTGTTTGGTAAGTTAGTCAGACTGACCACTAAACATTAGGGTGCACTAGACAGCTGTTTTGTTTAGCAGTAAGTGGCTATGTCAAAACTGGCGACCAAATTCAAGACCTTTGGACTTGACAATCATTACTTAACTCCTAGACCACTTAGCCAGCATCCAATTGTTTACGGTGAAATTCAAATTATACTAGTCTAACTAGCGTGAATTAGTAGGATCAAATTCAGCTACCTTTACATCAATCGATCAAGCAATCACAAATGGACCTTAGAAAAGACGAAATGAGTAAAAAAATATTTCTTTACAATTACATTTTCATCAATGCTCCTCTTTACTATATATGCATAATTTACTATAGTGATAAAATCACTACCAAAAAAGTAGTAATGTGTTAGGTGATATTGTTACAAATTAAAGTGTCCGTGTAGGCAGTCACAAATGATTAACAAATCATCTAAAACATATGAGTGGATGAAGTAATTATATCGTTCGATAGTGTAAAAATAATAAGTGAATCCATTACTACATGGCAGATTACGTAATATGTAATGAAAGGATTGATTGTATTATGACAAAAGCTCTAATGATGAAGGCTGTTAGTTACGATTTAAGCGAATGTCGTCGTTATGTAAGTATAAAAGGCAACACAAACATAGAAGTTATAGAATGATAATCAGAACTGTAATATTAATAATGAGAGAAGTGAGTCTAATAAGTCATTGGTAAACCATCAACAAATTGACTATCATAATGACAAAGGAAAGCGGTTGTACAAATTCTTTTTGTACGCCCAGATCCGATTTGAAAAGATAGATACCAATGCCTTCCAATTTCTGAGATATGTAGGCATAAATCATAAGGCAAATATGATAGGATTTGGTAAATGGTTTTAAAGGCTATTCTCACATCTACTTGATGTTCTGTGTCAATTAAATGTGCAAGTTTAGAGCTTTTTACTAGCCTTAGTTGTTCTTTATTTAACCATGATAATGCACTTATGAAGTTATTTAGTAATAACCACCTCCTGGACATTTGTTGCATTCCCGTGCTTGTGGCAGAGATGGTTATTTATATCCCATACTATAAATATTATTAAATCTGTCATCTTTTGTACACTTTTCCTTCATCTTAACTTGCAGATCCCCAGATCCCAATGATCCTCCATCCGCACGTCAAATTCGTCAAATTGAAGTACAAACAATTCGTTCGTGGCTTGATTCGTAAACCTCAGAAAATTGTTTTCTTTCCTCCTATCCAGACAAATCATATCTTTCATACTGTTCACTACCTTTCTTTTGTTTAGGATTATGATTATGATCACCATTTACTTGATTTGTGTCTAGTACTCCAGATTTCTCCATAAATTATTTTATTATTGTGACGTTGCTAATCTTTTCAGCCGTGTATGTGGCGGTCAGTCAGTCGGTCAGTAATAACGTAGAACTTGGTACGTGCGTATATCAGTTCAAGCTGCCATGTCTCAGTTAGCAGATAGAGATTAAGTTGTTGGACCAAATTCCAGAGTAGGGGAGGTAGTAACAGAGTTAATACTAATGGAAAGGTATAGAGATTGGAAATAAGATTTAAGAAAATTTGATTCACTAAAAAGAAAATTATGATAAGCTCAGAAACTTAGAGTTTGGAGGAAGACAAGGAATGGATGCACCTGAGCCATTGCCAACGATTTTGAGCCATATCACCTAAAATATCTAACCATTTGTTACGATCATCAAGTGGGCCCCAACCATGTAGTCTGCATCTATGAACATGGCTCAGTCCAGTTGTCAATAACTTCATGAACTGGTGCCATGTTTTTGTTTGACTGTCCCTAGTTTTCTTCCAGCATTACCCGTCGAGGTAGGTGGTGGTTGGGCATACGTAACACATGTCCTAACCACCTCAGCTGATGAAGATTTATTACTTCATCAATAGACTTACCGTATTTACTTAGTACTCTACCCCTAACCCATGTGCTGCTTTCTCGGTGGTCCCAGAAAACATGAATAATACTTCGAAGGCATCTATAATCGAATACTAGGAGCGTACGAACGTTCTCTATTTGTAATGGCCATGTTTCACATCCATAAAGTAAAACGGATCGAACTGCTGCTCAGTAAACGCGTCGTTTGGTCGGAAGACGGATGTCTCGCCTACGCCACAAGTGACGCAAATTGGCAAAAGCCAATCGGGTCTTATGTATACGAGCCGAGATTTCAGCAGACACCAGACTGTTGGGGCTTATGATGCTCCCAAGATAAGTGAAGGGGTCAACACATTCAAATACTTCACTCCCTATCACTAACTTCGGTGCCGAAGTGAGCCAATCCTGAAGGAATATTTTGCATTTGGGTGGGTAGAATCGCATCCCAAACATGCTTACATCAATGCCTAAGGTAGTCAGAAGATTGCATTTTATCAGCATCTTCACCCAACAGAACTATATCATCTGCATATTCTAAGTCAACAAGTGTATCTCTTGGAAGAAGGTCGACCCCGGAGAAGTGAGATGATGACAGTGTTAACTCTAAAAGTATGTCGATGATAAAATTAAAATTAAGGGGTAAAGCAGACAACCTTGATGAACACCACTTGAAGTAATCAATTTCGACGACGATCCACCATAAGCTCAGACTTGACATGCAGTGTTTTAATAGAAAGCTTGTATAAGACTAATGTCCTTCGCTGGCACACCTTTCAATGACGGACATTGCCACATAACCTCACGATCGATACAGTTAAGTGGCACCCTAAGATCAAGGAATACAGCTATCGTTGGGCTTCTAAATGTATGCCTATGTTCTAGGACCTGTCGAAGTGTGAATATTTGGTCTATACGACCACGTCCAGGTCTGAAACCACCTTGGTTTTCTCGAGTTTGCTCTTCACGAACTTTAGTCAGACGTCGAAGTATTATTGAAGCTAATATTTTAGATACTATATTCGTCAAGCTAATTCCTCGGTAATTGTCACAAGAGGATTCTTTCGTTTCTTATAGATTGGTACAATTAGTGTTTGAGACCAGCCAAATGGGATTACGTCCAGTTCCCAAATTCTAGCCAAGATCTCACTTAATCTCGCTGTTATAACTGGACCACCGTCCTTAACTATCTCAGGGGTTAATTCATCAGGTCCTGCTGACCTGCCTCGTTTAACATTTTCTATGGCCTTCTCAACCTCACTAAGACTTGGGGGATCAATATTAATTTGCCATTTAGATTGCTTGGGGATGGTGGGCAACTGGGATGACGCTGAGGGCCAATTGAACTGTTCCCTAAAGTGTTCTGCCCATCGGTCTAATCTTCTAGATTGACAGTGAATAACAGTCCCATCATTTTCCGAGATAGTTTTACTTACAGTCAGGTTTCTGATACCCATTTCCTTGATAAGTCTCAACAGTTGCCTACTACTACTTATTGCCGCTGCCTGTTCCATCTCTTTAGCTTTCGCCACCCACCACTGCTCACTAACATTACGTAAGCTTTTAACCAGCTCATGTTTAAGTTGCCTCCGCTCCTCATCGTGTTTCAGAACCAGACGGGATGTGTCGCCGAGCATCTATCAGTTCAGTAGATGCAGTTGAAATCCACTGATTTCTCTTAACCTTTTGGTTTAGTTTACAAGTGGATATTACTTCTGTTTTAACAGTTTTTTGCATATCGTTTCGAGCTAACTCAGGATGGGTACAGTTTACGCAGTTGACTAATTGGTCTTCCACTTGTTCCTGAAATGTATTCTTGACTCTCATCATTAAGTTGAATTCTAAGTGGAATCTTTGTCGTGGATCTTTCACGTCCAGTAAGATGCAGACTAATACACGCTCGTACTAAGGCATGATCTGAGTCTAAACATGTACTCCAAAATGAGCGGCAGTCTTTTATTGAGCCTCTCCAACGGTGGCTGATAGCAATGTGGTCTATTTGAGTCCCAGCGTTGAGTTGATTGAAGAGGTCGCCATGTCAACTGATGTCTTTCCTTATGCTTAAAGTTAGCGCTTGCTAGAAATAGACGGTTATCTGAACATAGTTGTAGTAAATGATCGCCATTATCTGTTCGTTGAGCCTCAACACCGTAGGATCCACCTAGATGCCTTTCGGTTTTGTTTAATGCCTACTTGAGCATTAGAATGTTCAGCCACTATCACTATGTCAGTGAATTTAACTTTACGGAGGTCGGAAAGCTTTACGTAAAATTCATCTTTTACTTCATCTGAGCTGCAATCAGTGGGAGCGTAGGCAGAAATAACAAAGAGGCAATGGCGTGTCCATATAATTCCGATCTCTTACCGTTCCGTTTAGACGAACAGCGCACAAGCGACTCTCTATTGGAATCCAGTCAAGGAGAGCCTGTTTAGCTTTTGGACTTAGTGCTATAATTACACCAGCAAGGCCTCGAGTGGTTGTGGTGGGGTCTCCGGAAACATGAAGGATGAACAAGACCAGATCTTTATTTTGACAAGGTGAGGTCCAGCAAATGATTGTACTTGGATTTTGTATACACTTTGATGTTAACTCCGTTCTTTCAAAAGGCCTTACCGCTGGAGACTGAAATCCGTTAAGTAAGGTGAGGTGTGATATTCTTATGGTCGACCGTTTCTAACCCCTTTCTTACTTTGTGAGAATGAAGTATTGCTACAGATGCTGATTATCCGAAAGATACGCCTTTATTCTGTCATACTCCACTGTAGTCAGCAGTACGATTTCGTCCTTTGACCTTATGTTGCTTCCTTTATTCTTATCGCTCCCCAACAGACCTACTTGGCATGGTATGACCTAGAGGAACATTCGTTCTAACTAATGTATCTCAGTTGTGTCATCGCAATAGGCAAACCCGACCACCACTTCAAGGTAGTATCTACTCCCTTGGCAAGGGAAATACACCTCAGAATCCACACATATGTCATTATTACTAATTATTTTACTAAAATTCTGTTGACATGAACTCCTCACCACTTGGAAATCATAACATTAAGAAACTTCTCTGGTGAATGTGTGTGCTGATGTCGCCAATATTGCTTAATTCACCTAAAGCTATATTTACCCAACATGTCATGTGCTTCGAGCTGAGTTAGTATTAGTTGCTTTTTTCCTGCGAATACTTCATCTTTCAAAAAAGATGTTGTTTTTAATGCGCCTTGTTTATGTTTAAGTGTTAGACTTATTTGTATTCTTGGTTATGTCAATCATAAATTATGATCACTTTAGGTTATAATATCTACACATAGTATCTGTTGAGGAAAAATGGACGAAGTAATTACAAGAAATCTGATGGTCTGGACTGTTACGTAAGAATTAAGAGGCAACACATTTCAAAGTTATATATATATATTAGGGCTTTGATGAAAAACTAATTGGAAAGAAATATTTCTTCGCTCTCTTCCTTCTTTCTCAGTATATGAAATGTTAGATCTGTAAACACTAGAATCAAATTTGTCTAGAATGAAAATGCGAAATTGCGAGGTTTTGCAATATAATGAGTAGGAAACAGTCACCAACCTATTTTACGAAATGATTAAAGTTAGAAATTCTAGCTGTGAGACCAAAAGGTTATAGATTTAGTCCATAGCAGATTTTAGGTGTTCACTATTGGGAATTCTCAAACTAAGACAAGCTACTGTCAAGGTACCATCTGTTTTCTTAAGGTATCCTAACTAAGTAAATTCGCAACGAATACCATCAAAGGGTAAAACAAACACCAACAGACCAATTATTTTAAAAATAGCAAATCTTATTTATTTGTCACTAAACTTTTATGGATCAACTACTAGTAGGAGTTCACATGAGGAACTAAATCATTCTAGGTGTCAGTTGTATTCTACCACCTTGGAGGTAATGTTTCATAATCGCACACTTCATTTTTCATCTACAAACACCCAAAGTAGATTGTTAAGTTACTTTGAGTAGTAGATAACATTTCAATTTGATTGACAGAATTAAGTTATCACTAAGGCCTAATTAAATAAGACGTCCATTATTGCTGAGTAACCAGTCAATGTAAATACCACAGTTCTAAAAAAAAGACCAGTTTCCATCTGAATAAGCTCCTAGTTATATCACTGACGATGATACTTTCTGACATGAACTGAAATTTCACAAGAAGTATCATTCAATTATCTAATGTTGTTTAAAATAAGTAATACTCAGCTATCTAAAATGATACAAATAAATCAGATTTCAAGTCAGTGATCTAATAGCTGAAATTCAACTGATTTCATTAATAGATAAACTCCTCATCATAATTAGTGAGTTATTTAAGTAAATTAATTACTTCGAGAGAAAAAAAAAAACGAAATCGACTTTATAAACAAACATTATTCAATTACTCATAAGTAATATATTGGATATATAAACATTGAATAGACAAAAAACAAAGTTCAATACAAGAATTTGTTTGTAATAAAAACTACCTTAAATAGTCTATACGTTTTTAAAAAAAAATCAAATCAAACTCTTAAAACAATAACAATAATACATATTCGGTATTATTTATGAAATGTATTGTTTCAGACTACTGAAAATGAATACAAAAGTAATGATTTATGAACCCGAAAAAAAAAAGTACATACTACTTAGAAACCTTTGTGCATAATTTTCATGTTGAATATGTACGCATAATATTTGAATGCATAACATGTACATTAGTAACAGTATAATAATTGGAAAATTTTCAAGAAAAAAAAAGATACATAGTTTGAAATAATCGACTTATTAAATTAATTCTATTTAGTGAAAAAAAAAAGTGATTATGAAATTATTTCTATAATTTGAGAATATAAATTCTCATTACATATGAACTTTGAAATGGATAATAATAGTTACATGAAATTTATATTTTGTTAGTACCCATCATATAGTGATATCAGTTGGGTACTACTGAAAACCAGGAAACACTAGATAGCTGTTTCGTCTTTTTGTGAGACTCTTTCGTGGTGTATCCCCTTCTCAACCTCGATAAAGTCCCCAACCAGAATCAGTCTATGGAGAAAACAAACAACGAATTGAATACTAATCTCCATAAAACTGTATAAAATCTATGTTTGTTGTATGTATTTTTGGCAACTTCGATCTGTTATCGTATAATCGAGATATGTATCCACATAGAATAATCAGAGAGTAAATTACTAACGTTTAACCGAATGAATTTTGTTTTCAGGCTCGATATAGTTAAAAATCTAACAATATTGCATTAAGACATATAGTGTATTAAAGATTGTGATTAATTGAATCAGTGTTATTGTTAAGACGGTCGGTTGGCAATAACATAATATGATCCTTCAATTACTTGATCAGCAACTCACTGACATTATGAGTATCATATAACGGCTTTTCTCTGTCAGCCTGAACACTTTCTCAGTAGTAGGTGAGAAATCACGACACTATTGTAAAGAGATTCACAAAAAATTGTTGTCATTCAAATTTTTGTGACCATGTATAACTGAAGAATTCTCATGTTATGCAATACTACTAAATTAGAGTACTGTTATGATGCAAGAAATTTTTGGTTGGTTGATTGAATGCTAATTAGGTGTGCCTAGCGATAATTGCGCTTCTGCCCTATGCCCACTTAGTACCAAGCAGAAATAAGAACACAAGCCGATGGACCAACCAGACAGAATCGAATTATATTCCATACATTCCTTTATATATACACACAAAATCAGACCACACAGCGAACCAATTAGGAAATTAACATGAATAGAAAACTAAAGAAATAGTGGTAGTGAATAGGGACATCTTGTACACAACTAATTAACTGTAGTCCATAATAAGAGACAATATAATAACAGCAAATATGTACGTAACAATAATATAAATGCAACTTTTACGCTACTCACGACCAGAATAAATTAATTAGTTCTTTAAAACACAGTTCTGGAAGATTTTCACTCATCTTTAGTGGTCCGACATTACAAGTACAGAGACTGAATAACTAATATAAGACAAATCAACACTAACTGAAAGAAAAGAATACAAGGTACAACAGAAAGTCAATAGAAAGCCCTTATTCAGGAGATAATAAATATTAAACAACAGTGCTGAATAGTTTCAAGACAAATTTATAAGAAGTATTTCACTGAAAATATGATATCTAAAGTTATTCATTTTCTCCTTAATGCTTTGTCCTTAATAGCTTTGCATTAAAAATAGTGGGTTCCACGTCCATTAATTTCTAATTATTTTCACATAACTTTGTTGTTTGTATTTGTCACAGAATGGTCCTATTTAGCGACACTATTCATCTGCTTCGTTTTGGTATGGGGCTCTTCAGTAGTGCATACTCTTAACTGAATTGAACCTAGGACCTAAAGATCACATTATAAATGCTTAAACACCGCACGATTGGGCCAGCGTGTAGTGGTGAAATTCTTATTTCAATCAATTTGTAAAATAGAACGACGATCAGCCGATGATAATAACTATTTCACTCCCGACATATCTGAACTGAACCACTTGCGACTGATCATTATGCTATATCATGAATTGTTGGAAGTGAAAATCCTATCTGTGAACATCAGACTAGTCGTGTTGTTGATTAAATGCCTACCTCTAGACATGGATGACCCGGATTCGACTACTTAGTAGAATTGAATGTCTACACTTTCGAGGAATCCAATACTAGGATGAAACAGTTATCCAGCTTTTCCTAGTGTCCAGCCTAGACCAATCTATCTCAAATACGACAAGTACATTAAACCTCAATTTTTAATTCCATTTTAGAATCTTTTTACAGAGAATAGTGAAAGCCTTAGAAATTCATTAAGAAGAGTTGAACAACCTCGGTTCAATACCAGTCGTTCACATAGACCTAAGGATCCTTCAGCAATGAATCTACTTTGGTACCAAGCTGATATGAGATAAATCAATCGTTTTGTGGATTTAACTTTTAAGACAAAATTCAACTCAGTTGATTGTTGGTCTAGGAATTATTTGGACTTATTATTAGGATGATGAGTACTTCAGTTCGTTACAATTGATGTTATCTCATAAATACACAGCTATAATTTATACTTTTTCAGTCACCGGCTTTACAACTGAACTATCTGTGTCAAAACCTATCTGTCATCAGGTCTACTTTAATGCCTTAATGATATTTTATTAATTACATTTTCAATATATAATAGTAGATTTGAAGTTAGTATACATTACTAATACAAGTTTGCTTGTTTCTATAGATAAGTATATTGGTGAGTTCATTCACCATTCTGAAAATATAATAAATACAATTCAGTTATCATAGAGAATTAAATACATATAGGAATCGTAAAAGCATCAATTCAATGTTAACAATTCGTGATAGATCCCAGCAAAGGATCCTCATTTAAACCTCATGAAGAATTGTGAATTTAAATTATTATGTCAATAATTAGTAGTTAATGTCAAGTTGTCCAGCCAACACAAGTAACCAAATCTTATCTGTCAAGCTGAAAAGTTGTTACGAATCTAAGTGATTTGATTTCATACATTTTGTTTGATTTTGAGTGATTATGGGAAGGGGGGGGATATTTAGTTACCTCAACTTTCTGCAATATCGCAACTTAATAAATAGAAAATTTGACAGAATAACGAACGAAAAAATATAACACTGCTGACTGATCAATTTGTGTAAACATCTTGACCTTGTTGGAGGTCAGATACTGCTAAATGACTCAGTGGTAACATCTACGAATATAACACTACTTGACTCAGATTCAGTTCTTACATACAGCGGACTAGTATCACATCTCTCAAAACCTAGTTCATAGCTTCACACTGATAACCACTTAACAGAATCATCAAAGTTTTGCCAAATAATATTGAGATAAGAATGTATCCAGTATTTACTAATATTGAACTTCATGATTATGAGTAATTTTTCACTGAAACTAATCATATGCCATGTTGATGACTTCACACTACGAAAAAGCAATATTTTGAAGGTAACAACCAAATATTTTCAACCTATTCGATTGTTCTGGATAAAGTGAAAGTTAAGACATATACAGTTCAGCAGTTCACTAGTTTATCAGGAAAAACAGCTAGTGATTTCAGAATTTCATTTTCATAAATACCGAGACGTTTTAACAGTGACAGATTGATTAGTTAACAAAAAACCCTAAATTAGTATTTCGTATCATAAAAAACTAAGGTGACAAACAGGATCTCTGTATATCCAACTGATTTATTGTGGACGTCAAGCAACATTTAGTTGCAACTTTAACTCGTGTACTGATAACTCTTGCACAATATCTCGTGACTTCATCTACCTGTCGTACTTAATTTACCGTACATATGACAATAAATCTTAAAAATGTTTGTCTGTTGATTTGATAATGAAATAGTACGTTTTTGTCTTTAGACTCCGTATCAGTTCTAATATACCAATTCACAAATCTCATTCAGCTCTTGGTTTATTATGATCTGAAAAATGACACATCAACAATGATGCTGTCATTATTCATTCTAAAAACTTATCAAGAAAAAATACAGAAATATTTGCATTTAATTAATTGAATATGTCACAGATTCATGTTGGAAGGGTACCGTTGAAATATTGATGGAAGAATTCTGCCATTGAATGGCGAGCGAGTGGTGTAGAAGGTTAAGTGTTCACCAACCCAAGGCCCCTGGTGCAAAATCTGGGGTGCCCACTACTAAGGAGTTTCACACTAGAACGAAACAGCTGTCCAGAGCTCCCTAGTTTTCAATGGTACCCTGACAACATCAATCTGCGACATATTCAATGAATACTAATCCACAATAAATAGCCATCTCAATTGAACTATTTGTATTTAGTTTAACAAACAGTCAGTCGCAATAAAACTGATAAGTCATTTATGTTGATAACTATTGTTAACCATATCCTGGGTTTTTCTTTTCAGTTCTTCTAAGTGAAATTCATTCATTTCGTGAGTTAGAGATAGATGTGTAAAAAATGAATAGCACTTAAGAAAAACTGAAATAAAGCCCAGGATAGAGTTAGCTGGAGAATTCTGGTCGGCGGGCCTATTATACACCAGGGGTAACAGGCATTAATTAATTGATCCGTAAGATAGTAAACACGTCTTGCTAACAAGTACTAGTAGTCATAAAACCCAAGTTAACTACAGTTTTCTGACGGCTACAACAAAACATTCAGTCATCAAAACATGTTAAAACATTCTTGACTGGATAAAATTTCACTTGACAAAGTAAAATGTGCGCAAAATGTGATAATGAAGAACGTAACAACCATATAAAAATGTTTTCTATGATAAATGCTTAAATGTTCTTAGTAAGAAAACAATATTGTTTTTGAGTAGTATCATACAAGTTAATAATAACAGAGATTGTGTATAGAAAAATACAATCAATACAATTTGACGGTTGCACAATAAACATAAACATACACCATTTATTCATCTTTGTGCATATAAACAAACGGTGTAGACAAGGAAAGACTAAAGTTAACCATAACATTTTCAATCTTTATTAATTGTGTCATATTCAGTACTTTTAGTCATTACTTCATTTATTTAATTGAAGTGCACTTTTTTTTGTATGTACAAGTGAAATTTAAAACAAATAATTCATGTTAAGCTTCAATTCTCAATTTGGTTTGTTTTCGATGGTGCATATCATGTTGTATTACATTGACATTTTCACAGAAGCCAAATGTAGATAACTCCAAAGGTTTATAAAAAGAAAGTTATAGGATGAGTATTACACTCTAATATACTGCAACTATTCATTATATGAATGGAAAAAAAAACCAACATTGAATACAAGCAGTTGAACACAATACACTTGGTGAATAATGGAAATAATGTGAATGACCTCATTTCTAGGGAGTTAATTACAATAAATTTTGCATGTCCTATTTCACATTTGTATTAAACATCTGAACATAAATGATTTGGCCACATATTCATATGATACAATCTACGATTATTTACTGTTTTCTTAGTAAGCTGCTGTTGATGATGCAGAGGATGGTGGGAAGATTGTCGTTGTTGCTGTTGTTGTTGGGATGATGGTGATGTTGTACGAACTTGTGAAAACGTGCTCTGATACTGACAGTCAGTGTTTGTAATAAAATTGTTTATAAGTTTGTTGGATGTAGTATTCATGGTAGATTTTGTTTTGTTGCGTATATTGTACATGATTGTGATTGAATTAGCCAAAGATAATAAGCCATCAGCAGTTTGAGGATTTACAACTGATTCAGTTGAGAATAGGCATTCCTGTTTTAACATATATTCAAAGGAAAGTAATTAAATTTGTCGATTATTTACATCTTTGAGAATAAATACTAGTGGAATATTTTACTAATAATGCATTCCCTAAGCTGGATGGTTTAATTGCAAGGCTCTCATCGTCATTTTGAACGATTTCATGACCGTAAACTCCTGATTTCTATAAGGAGTTTATGCCTATGAAGTTCCCCAGAATGACGATAAGAGCCCTGCAATTAAACCATTCAACTTAGAGAACGCAGTATAATTAAAACAATTTTCCTGAGCTACAAGCCTTCTCTACCATTACTAATGAAATATAAATAAACGTATGTAAGGTAAAGATTACTGTACACTTCGGAATTTCTTACTTTACTGTACTCCATAGAGAAAATCATAGTATGTACTATGAGTTAAAAATGTCTTTAATAATTTCAGAAAGTAACATTCTCTAGGAGAATTACAGATTGTTACAATCGTTTTCTTTTGTTTTTTAAATGTTTAGTCTCAGGCAAGCTAAATCATTAGTGGTCAGATGGATTGCTTATAAACTTACAGTAAACAAACCCTAAATCACTTCGATGGTTGTTTCAGATCACCCTTCCTTTGATCTAATAAAAATAGTACATACAATCAACACGGCAGTTATATAAAGCCGTTTACATGAGTATTTACTTTCCTACAAACAAATCAGGAGTAATATAGATATACATTAATCCGGGTGAGTTACTATATTGAATATATCCCTATTTCAAGGTTAAAAACCCACTATGTTCTTTAACATATTTATGAAAAACATAAAAACATTGAAGTTTCATTGCTATCTAAGAAACTGTTGTGAAAGCTTAATGGTTGTGTATGTAGCATTAATTGAAATGATCAAAACAGTTTCTACATTACGAGGATGATTTTATTTGTGTTGTATTGTAAATAAAGTTAAGACTGACAATGCTGTCCAAAACAAGGTAGAATACTTTGTTAAACTATTCAGTTCAACGAACTCAATACAACAGTAATAGTTACAATGTAATATTCTAAGATGTTGAAAGCTATCAAAAATTATCATTGTGTAGATTTCTCATTTATACAAGAAATCTATTACAACAGATACATTCTTCCAAAAATCTTACTCTAGGTACACCAAAACGATGAATCCATTCACGACAGCGTCTCAAATTTCGACGATAGGATTTGATTACTTCATTTAGCAGATTATTACGCTGATCATTTCTAGGTACATATACCTAAACAAAGATTTTTACATTAAATGAATATATGTGTATATTGAAAAACTATATATTATAATATAAATGATACCAGTTATAACAGATACTCAGGATGAATACAGATCATGATGATATTAGAATAAATAAGCAAATAAGCTAGCTAACATAGAATACATGGGATTGAGTGTGTTCAATTGAGTAGAGAAAACTAATGAGGTGAGAAGTCAGTCAATAATAAGTAACCATAAACTTGTTACAATTTTATGTTAGCTAAAGTTATTACACAACAGAAAACCAAAGGATCAAATTAATCGTACTCGAAATGATAGTTATAATGATTAAACACTGATAATACGGTTCAAGAATAAGAAATGAGAAGGTATATTTGAAAAAGTACTGTAACTCAAGATCTATAGGATGATAATAAGTGAATTTACATGCTAGATTATGACGAATTGTCACAGATGTCACTCAGTAGTTTAGACAATTGATAACAGTTAAACTATTAATTATTCAAATATTCAAGTATTGACTATCAGTATCATTACTACTACAGTGATTAACTATTCTCAACTAATTATATTACTGGACTGAAGTGATTTTGTGGAGATAAGTATTAGGTTGTTTATATTCGTCACAGATTAGTTTTGGTTGGGTACCAGTGGAGTTCTAGTATGAAGCCGTGACTGATGCAGTCCTAATAACACGACAAAAAAACACAATAGAAAAAATAAAGTAAATGTGTGCATGAAAAAAATAAAGAACCTAAGATCTAGATGACGAAAAAGAGTGAATATACATATGCCAATGTGACCTATTCTAAAGTATGTCACTCAGTTTCTTCAACCACTGATTACGACTATCATGTGGATCTCAACGAGGTGGTCTGCAGCTGCCTACATGAATTAGACCAGAAGTCAAGGAATTCACAGACTGATGCCTTGTTTTGGTTTGTCTAACCCCCCTACCTCTCTCCCTATTCTATTTCTACCCCGATCAGCATAGCGCGATGTGGTAAACGGTGGTTGGGCATATGTAATACATGTTCCAACTATTTTCATCGGAGGGGTGTTCATGACCTCTTTAAGTGACTTACTGCGTTTTCCTAATACTCTGTGTCTAACTTTAATATTGCTTACTATGATGACACTTGGAAAACTTCTACGGTAAAATACTTGTAACGTAGGTATATTTTAATTTGCGTAGCCTATGTTTCTGGTCTATAAATTACAGCAGAGCGGATTACTGTAAAGTACACTTGGTCTCGGTCTTACATAAATATTACTGACATCCAACTTATCATCATGAATATCTTGCTAATTATCTTACTATACATTATATAACATGTTAGTTATTCAACAGTTTCAAGTGTTTTGCGACTAATCTTTTTAAATTTAAGTCATTTACTGTTGTAGCCGAAAAATTGAGTGACTAGTGAGTCATTCAAATTGATAATATCATAGCTATTATCATAGATAAGTCAAAATTAAAGATTCTAAGTGATAGGAGTTTATACATATGGTAAAAACAGATATTACTTATTTCTATAAAGTACTATGTTAATAATGAAAGGTTAGGTTTTCAGTTCTTTAAATAATTACGATTCATCGATTCATTAATGTTTAATTCATAATAAAAGGTGATCTTACAGTTCTTCTCTATGAAGATAATTTCAATAATTGAATGAATAAAATGAGCATTGATGACAGTTGAAAAACATTCAAACAAAAGGAACTTTAGCATCAAATATATCTAAGCTAAGTAATAAAAAACCAAGTGTTCTAGGGGATTTAAAGGAGTTAGCAACAATTGAGTTATTTGAATGAAGAATATTCTTTTTGATAAATGCTATTCAGGTTCTACATTTATTTAGAATAATATTTTGTATAAACAGTTATCTGCCAAGATCGGTTAGACTCAAAGTCCTTAAAACGACAGAGGCGATTGCTATACGGGTCAAGAAGCCAGACCTGTGCATACAGAAGAAGTACGTTCAACCTCTTCTCCCGCCATAGCCGACGCAAAACCCACTAAACCAATCACCACCTTAATCATGCGACGATTTAATGTGATTAATGCATATGTATTCTCCCTCTGAATGTGCATTTCCATATTATTATTATTATTATTATTATTATTATTATTATTATTATTATTATTATTATTATGATTGTTATTATTATTCTTATTATTAATCAAAGTACACAGAATAAATATCACATTTTAAGATCAAACAATTGAACTGATTGTAATTATGTCTATTATTGTTACTATTTGACGAATTTTGATTATCGTTCACTCCATTCTACAAACTCTTAACCATCCGGTTTCATTTTAAGTAGGATTTGACCTTAGTCTACGAACACTTGATCTAATCGTATTTTGCTACCACCCCATCTCCTATGTCACCCATATACAGGAATACCTATGTACTTATTTGATTAATAATGCTGTTGTATTTCAATTGTCGTTTACGTTAAACAAGTTACATATGATGGTTATTTCAACATTAACATCCATATTTTATAAAGAACTCGATGAGAAAACTTCCAATTATCCAAATATTCTTGATATCTAAATAATGTTTTATTTGACTCAGAACTGGCTATTCTTGTGACTAATAATTTTGAACTAAGAAATGTAGAACCTGATGAGCATTTATCGAAAAGAATATTCTTCGTTTAAAACATCTTTGTTTTTGATAAACATGTGGATTTTTAAACAACTGAGTTGGTATTATGAAATGGTTAATTGACTTGTACATTTACATCCGATCAGTTGTAAATTTGAAAAGATCACTACAGAGAAGTTTCTAATCGCTTTCTTAAATGATCATACAAATTTACAAATCACTTACTTAGAATGTATTCATCCCATGGTCGACGTTAAACTTTGCAAATTTAACGTATATTCTTGTTTAGCTTACTCACAGACAACCATACAATATAGGCTAGAGCATAAAGATGAACAGCTACAGTTTAAGTTAGGAAAGAAGAATTGCGGTGCTTAAACCACCGAGAAAAATGCCCTACCGGTATGAAGTTTGACGCGAACATGGACTTAAAATACTTGATATAAATAAACTTTCTTCATGTTTGGTGGAAAATATTGTTCAACTTTATCGAAGGAAAATGCAAAATTGTCCAAAGAGATGAAAGTCTAATAAAAATAATCATGATATATACAGCCGAGTTAATCAAAAGTAAGACAGCAACTAATGATTTTGAACAGGATTCAAATGGTAACACCTAAAAGCTACATATCTGGGAATGATATTTAAGCAAAAGATTAAGAATTCTAGTTAGAAATAGGATTTAGTGTAAGGAATATGATCTAGGGTCAGAATTTATGTTAAGAATAGGTTTGTGCAACGTCAGTAGAAAAACAAAACTCATAATAGTATGCTCTCTTCACGGAAAAATTCAGTAGAACGAGATTTATTGTCAGGTCCGCATATATATCCATACCTGTATATCCATCTACGTATAAACCTTTGCCTCATGCAAAGAATTTTTGTCCAGAGGAGGCATTTTGTAATGTGTCCTAACTAAAAATTTCTTCAAAAATTGACCTCCCCACCTCCATCAAAATCGGAGTTATTTATGAACATTGTGCAATATTTATATCCATTGTAATGGTAATGTTTTCTTCAAAGCAAACTTAAATACCGTTATATCATTGAGTAACAGAGATTGGTGAATTCAAACGTTAATTGATTGATTCAGAAACCCCGTGGGGACAGTTTAAGTTTTACCAGATGGGCTTGGCATTCCAGGATAAGTAACTATTTTAGGCAATTAACAAAGCGTTTGAAAATCTGTGAGTGCAGAAGAGCCAATCAACCTCATAAATGTGCAGTTTATTATAACCAACTGCAGTTATAAACAGATACTTTACTCTCCACCCCCCCCCCCTCAAATAAAAGGATAATATTGTCAATCGTTTACAGAATTTTCAGAACTGATGTAATTATTCAAGTGTTTTTCGAACGGATTGGTAACAATGGTTATACAACATTGACAACAATTTAGGTAACCTTCATGTTCACTTCTATATTTTAGCATCCCTTGTTATTAAGATAGAAGGGAGGTGGGAAATATAATTACATTTCATGTAATCTACAAATAACACAAGTACAACAAATGAATTATGTGTTCTAGATGAACTTACTCTGATATTTTTTGATGTTGTTCCAATAAATTTATTAACTAAATGAATTAAAATGACACCAGTACTTAACTCAATAGCCAGTTGTTTAGGATTAATTGGAAGACGAATGTTCAATTCTTTATCGATTATCTATGAAAATCATGATCAGTAGAAGGAAAAAGTGAACAAGTAAAAAATGAAGAAAACTTATAAGTAATTAATCTATTCAAAATGACGGTAATCATATCACTTTCCATATGGTTCAATTTTATTGGTCATAACTTTACAAAAAATTACCTGATGATCACCAAAATCTCCCTCCCATTCACCCATATATTAAATAGTATGATTCTTGAGACTATGGGAAACCAAATAAATCGTAACATGAATCCATCAAATTTTGTTGTCCTTGAGTCTTTTCTAGTGGTGTGGAATTTCTGATTAATGTCCGCCTGATAATTATCATTGTTGGTTATTGATCTTAAAACAGATATAAAATCTGCTACGGTAATGAAATAGGTTTTGACTACTCTCTAGTTCTTGAATTATATTATTGCCTATTAGTTTAAACTATTAGATCCCTAGATGTTATCCACTAATTCGGGTTTTCCTTAACAGTAGAATCCAGTACACACGTTTCGTCCTAATTAGAGCTCACCAGATAAAATCAGTCAATGATTAACAGAGCAAATCTTGCTATATGTGCCAGTAGATTCAAGTTGCTGTACAACATTAACATAACCAGATCAAATTTACCTTAATAACACCACGATAAAACACATTGGGAAAGAATACAGTAAATGTGTATGAAAAAAACGAAGTTAGGATCTAGAAGAAGAAAAGTCGTGAATATACTTGTGTAACTATGTCCTGTCCTGAAACATGTCACCCAGTGTCTCCAGCCACTGACCGCAATCATCATACAATCCTCAACCAGGTAGTTTGCAACTACCAACATGGCTTATACTAACAGTCAAAAAATTCAAAGACTGGTGCTAAGTTTGAATATAACCACTCCTTACCATCGTCCTTCCTAATTCTACTTCAGCCAACATTCCATGGTGACGGAGGCCGTGGTCAGACATACTCAACACATGTCTCAACCATTTCGGAAAATAAAAGTTTACGATCTCTTCAACTGATTTATTGTGTTTTCCTGGTACTGTGTGCCTGATGTCAATAATACTTATTCGGTTGTTCTATGATATACTGGCGATTCTGTGAAGATATCTGTAATCAGAAACGTGGAGCCTAACTATATCTTCTATTTCAACGGCTCATGTTTGGCAGCCATAGTTCAAACAGAAATGGCCGAAGCGTAGTTCGCTAAGCCTTTTATTGAAAAACTGATATCTGGCCTGTGACATAAGTGACGTTGTATAGATGTTAATAACGACAAACCAAACTCTGAAATATATAACTTCGTACCTGTTGAACAAATTAATATCTGTCTGTATTCGTTTACTGATTGGATAAGTTTTTGGGGTATGGAGCAATAGACGATAAGTTCGAGTCTTAAAATGAACATCAAAACATGGATGCAAACACAAAGCTGACGCGTCGCAGACACAATTGAATACTGCATCCTAAACCTCACACTTAACCATAATCCAGGTTCATTAAAACTTGTAACTTGAGACTATATTAAAATAGTTGTACACATATCAATGAACCCCGATCCAATCCTAATCCTTAATATCAACAATGAGTCGGTCAACTCAAATTTATACATATACAACTAGATTCAGCTTGCCTATATGTTCATCAGTTATTGGTTATGTCTAGTGTTCTATTATTATATCTTATGTTTTTCTACTAGTTCAACTCTTTGGTTGACATTAAATTAATTTCCTATTGTCATTTAGTATCGTTGTTCATTAGAAAGATCTATTAGAAATAAAGAATAAAATTCTCTATACAAGAGAATAAGTTAAATACATACACAGTTAATAAAAGTGTTAACATAATCAGTATAAACGAGCTTTGAACAGACAAAGGATCCATAACTTCTAACTTACTCTTCTTAGTTGATTAATTTTACTCAACTCATTAGAATTTAATTCCTCCCATTTAACTGGATTGTTAACTGAATTTATTTTTCTAGACTCTGATGTATTTATATCATAAGTGTCATTACTTCTCTTGATATTATTACTTAAATAACCAGTAGTATATGATACATTACGATTTTGACAATTTGTATTCGTTTGTAGTTGATGATTATATGAAGATTGAACATGTAGGAGGTTTTTTAAAAGTACATTCTGAAGGCATATATAAAGCAATACCAATACATGTTTTGTTGGAAACATCTTCATTACATAAATCATTTTTATTTAGATTACATAATACTTGAGTAGAATTCATTGAATTATCTGATTGCTCATTTGTATGACACTGACTTACACTTCTACAACGATAAACATTCATTTGAGGTGTACTATAACTTTCTGATAGATGTGAATTGGGTGTTACGTAACCAGAACTCGAATGAAGATTTCTGTCATGTATTATCTAAAATTGAATTACAATTTTTTTGCAGGACAATAATATAGTATACATCGTTTCATAATAAAAAACCATTCAGTCATTGAATAAAACGATATATTTTTTTAGTAAGTGTTGTAGAGAATAGCTATGTCGCCAAAATGTTATTATGGAACGCACGACTTAATTGCTTAACATAGCCTTGTACCCACCAGATTGCAGCGACTAATAACAGATACAACAGTCTAATCAGTGTCTAATGTCTGTCTGATGGCTACTTAGTCTTAATCAGAAAATGGTCGAGGAACCAACCAGACAAATCCATTTATAGTTTAGACACTCCTTTCTGCATACATAACCCTGATCGCGCCGTCAATCAAGTAAGGAAGTTAACATCAGTACAAAATAAGAGAGACAGTGGTAGTGAACTGGAGTAACACAATTAAGTAACTTTAGGTCACGAATAAAAAAGCACATACTAACAGTCAATAGGTCAAATGAGGGAATAGGGTAAGAGGAACATAATCATGATAAAAATAATCAAGATAATTTAAACAGTCTTCTAAAACACAGTTTCAAAGGTTGGTTGTTCCTCCTGAATCGACAAATATGACAAGAATGTTGAGTTCAAAGTTTCATATCATAGATTGATCTTATACAACTAATGAAACAAAGAGGAAATGGACAACTGTTTCGTCCTAATATAGGAAACCTTAATAGTCTACATCAAAATTACCGCGAGGAAGCTAATCCAGTACACTCAGACTTCGGCATAGATTGTCTGAATTACTGCTAAGGCATTCAGTCTACCTTTGGTCCATTTTTTGATACTTGTCAGTGGTATGAGCATTTAGAAACATGCAATGCAATCAATTATGGTACAATATTTAGTAGTTTGTAAGCGGTTAAATTAATATCTACCAAGATATCCAGCTATAAACAGTTGTAGGCGGAGGCCTAATCACAAGTTATAACTAATGACAATGAATGATCGTCGTTCTATATATCACGAATTGATGGAAGTGGGAATTCTACCATTGGAATGCGGACCCAGTGGTGCAGATGGTTAGGCGTTTGCCATCAACCTGAAGCCCCTGGTGCTGAATCTGGGGTGTGCACTGCTAAGGAGTTTCACACTAGAACGAAACAGCTGTCCGCTGCACCTTGGTTTTCAATGGTACTCTGCCAACATCAATCTGTGACATATTCAACTTACATAGAATATAAATTCTCAATTAAATATCTTCGTTTTCATTGATGATCGCTTCGAATATTGCTTATCATGAAATTAGTATCAGTCGTTGTATACTAGTAACTGAAGGAATATCGACATAGATACAGCATTACTTTAAAATTTTATTAGTTTTCCGTACCATCGGTCTAAGTAAAATATCAGTCTAATATTGAGAGTATGATTGATGTGGTATTCTTTTCTTAGTGATAAATCATTTTTTGGTATTTTTCAAACTTTTGTCATTTCGTCATTGCTAGTGATCTCTGTATCCACATATACAAGTGTTTACGGTAAAACATTATTTTAATGAACTAATTTTTACAACACGTAATCAAAAGTTTATTTCGTCTTTATTTTTGAATAGCTTGAAATTTAGTGATTCTGTTTAGTTCATACATGAACTTATTGAATTAATCTGTCAGCCCTCAAACCTCTTACCACTAACAGCATCGGATTTTAGATGTTTGCTGCTTATGCATACGAAATATATTCGATGTAAGTTTGACAGCACTATATACCGAAAATTTGATGGCGTAGCAATAGAAAGTTAATTGGGCAATTTTTTAGCTGATATCTCTATAACTAATCTAGAGAAAACCAAACTTAGTGAAGCAGTCATTAGTAAGACAAATTATTCAACATATGTTGATGACACTTTTATGATGTGTAAAAATCAACAACATGCGACCAAACTCCTGGAACTTTAATATGGCGCACAGGAATATAAAGTTTACTATGGAACAAGAAAAGATGAAAATATTCATTTTCTTGATGCCGCAAAACAGTACATCGTTCCATAGAATAGAAAGAACTTGTACTCATAGTAAACTGGAAGAAAAACTACTCAGTACTAGAAAATACCTAAAAAATAATTGATATCTACAGAAATTTATCAACAAACAAGACAAAAATGAAGATAAAAGCCAAAAAAAACAACCGGAAGCAATGAACCCATCTTTATTCATCTGCGATTCAAAGGAGATGACACATCAAAAAATATCAATAGAGGAATATTATTTTTATGAACATGTCCTGCTACCAAATTAATCGTTTTGTACAAAACAAAATGATTTTAATTCCATCAAAGATCGACAGGCACCCCTTCACGTTACCGCCAATTGCGTATATAAAATTATATGTATCTGCTAGAAGAGCCTACGTTCGTAACTAAGAGCATATTCACAAAAATCTAAAATCCAACGGATCAAGAAACTTGAACAGTGCTGTTCCGAAATATTTAGCTGACATAGGACACGTAACTTAGATCTTGAAATCTTTCAGGGCCCTTAACCGACAATCAAACTGTAGTCTTAAATTCTTTGAAGTAATATGAATCAAAGGTTTCAAACCAAACCTTTACTTTCGAAATAGAAAGTGATAAATCTCTCTTTACTATGGTAATATTCCAATAATTTCATTACATCATTGTTTTTAACCAACCTCCTGTTTACTTTTTTAGGTAAGATTTTACCTATTATATCATTCCGTAAATCTTTTTTCACATTACATCACTTAAATTTCTGCAATTTCATGGTTATGTTGTTTTTGCACAAACTAATTTCAATTCATGTTATGTTAACTAATCATATTAGTTGCATCCAGAGCTGTTTTTCCATTAGATGATTCCTCAACTGTGCGATTCTTTGTTAGTAGCCTAATGTTTCTAGAATATTTACTTATACATTATATTTATAAGCATTACATTTATTTAAGCCATTATGAACTTCATTCTGATCTTTCACTCCTCCATGTCTCTCCAGTTTCTGATCTCTTACTGGTAAAATTTGTTAAGTATGCTAATTTTTATATGAAGATTTTGATTACGAAATATTATAGGTTGTAAGCAGCTGATGAGAACCTGATAAAATGAAATGAATTCATCCTTATTCTGCTGAATTCCTTGTTTTTGCATTCTTAAAATTAATTAAAGGAATTAAATGTATGTTATTGAACAAAGTTTTGATGTAACATTGTGGTGGAAAAATAAGTCCACATCAAGCTAAAACATGATTTATTTGTTCCTCCGTCGAACTATTTGTTTTTAATTCTACTGTATAGCTGATGTATCTAATACATCAGTTTGTTAATATTTAACAATAGTCCACTTAAGCTACTCATAAGTAGCTAGAACTTCATCGATACATCAAAACTGACTCTATGAGAAGGTAATTAGAATTTTTTAATCAAAATATGATACTTGTGTAGAGAAAATGCTCCACAAAAGCGTTGATTTAATTTTCGATTAGTGACACTGATATGAACAGCAGAAGTGTCAGTGACGAAGCTAACTACGTAAACATTAGTAATGTAGTTACCACTCAAAGAATTGAGATATATGGCGAAATAGTGTAATGTAAAGGAACTGTGTCATTTCTACTTCATCTAGTAATTAAATATACCAGCACAAGTTGTCGTCCCTGCAATGTCAGCTAATAAACATTTACTGGTTTTCGTGGTTGGGGTACCAGCATAAAAGGTTTGGTGGATATCGTGGATTAAATAAATAAATAATCCCACCATTTATTAAAAGTATAATACAGTAGTAGGAAATAGCTGGACATGTATAAGAAACAGAATGACTCTCTGTTTCCACTTGACACAGATTTATAAACTTTGAACAGGTAAATGGAAGTCAACTCACCTAATAATTATTTTTGTTCTAACTATATATTTCAACCTACTAAGATTCATTAAGTATACACATCATCAATAGCAGACAGATTATGTTAGCATTTACTTTAAGAAATAAAAGTACTCCCGGATAAGCCTAATTACAACAGGTTACATCTAGTTACATTACTAAGGTTTTGCTCAATAACCAGTAGCTTACAGTGAAATATTTGTCACTTACCTGGTGGCGCTTAGAACATTTAGAACGTGAAATGACACTTTTTTTAGAGAGATGATCATATTTACTGCGTAGATGACTTGTTGAATAATCTTCAGCCTGATCATCATTGATTGATTTAATAAAAGGTGATTTCTCATCTGTAATGATATAATTACTAACTCTTTTGACACCTGAATTATTTGATACTACATCATCATTTTCATCAAGTGACGTTGTTGATACTGCATCTTTCTTTGAAATGCCATTATAAGTAGAGACAGGCTGTTTAACTTGAGAAAATAAATTATTCCTCGTGATTTTTACCACAGAAAACCATAATACAAATGAATAGAAATGTGTGATACTAAAATTTATCAAATATACATCAGATTTGTACATCGTATAAGAACAAAGGCTTTAGTCAATAACCAAGTACAATCCTCGGAAGTATACGAATTATTCAATACATCGTTAGTACACAATTACCGATGCAATTGCTAATATTAGTATGTTTCCAGAAGTTTTCAGAATACTAAAGTCGCATAAAAGATCCTCCTCGTCATTTATTCCTGAACTAACTTTAGCTGTAATAATTAGTAAGAGAAAATTTCCCTTTTTTCTTCTACTCAGGGTCAAGAAGCAATTACGAAGTCGGTATTAAGTATTTAGATACCAGTGGTATCAATATATAGTCTATATTTATCAATATTGTAGACATATACTACTACGTATGAAACCAAGATGGCCTCCTTAGTGAGTGTGAACGACTTATTAATAAAGAGAATTAGTTTGTCAAGTAAAGTAAGTGATTAATAATGTAGTGTCCTTAAATTGATTAAGACTGCTTGCTAAAACGCTTAGACAATGACTTCTTAACCGCTTTATTGTTGCTACAAATTTCCTACTTTTGAACCCAGAAAGAAAAAGTAATAGGCAAGATACATGGAGGGAGCTTTACATCAAAAGTTCCTTTAAACACAGTAAAAACAAGTATTTTTGAATGACTCTGAAGTTCTCGAATTTTCTGGAAGCATGCTAAAATCGGAAGCTATGTCTGCAGTTATTTATTTTTCAGACTTCTGAAAACATCATGGAAGAATTATTGATAAAGGCTAACACTGTGCATTAAAATATAAGTTGATTGTCAGGGTGGGAAGGGGGTATAATGTTTTTACTTAACTTAGAAATTAGAAATATGGATAGTGTAGTTAGAAAAGGTTAGTGGAAAATAAATCACTAAATTAAAATAATAAGACTGTATGGATGACATAATCAAAGAAATAATCATCATTAATCACTGAATCAACAAAAATTACGATCTAAAACACTTGACTTAATGAAGTTTTACAAATGGATTCAAGTAGAGTTAGTATTCTACATATTTACATTGTCATTATTGCATCAAGAGACAGTGAGTTAGCGTTCTATTTTTATCAGATGATTTTGATCATTGTATCAATGAAGGTTTCATTTCTTTTTCAATCAAGATATCACTGAACATCTCTTGAAAATAAAGTATGTACCTATTTCTCTCTCCGTGATTACATTTGAAAGAAAAATAAGTAGAGCATTAGTTTACTAACTACGTAAAGTTGTGAACTCAAGTGAAACAAATCATGAATAAGTTTGTTTAAAGCTGTCTTTTCATCATCTATGGCATACTGTGATAACTCACTTAAATTTTTGTACAACCTCATATACACACAATTGATTGTTTACTAAGAATACACTTGGTAATCTATGAATATGACTGAGTAGAATAATGAGCTTATTGTTTCTCACAATTTGCTGAGAACGCTTTAACTATTTTCAGTTAATAAAAAGGGGAAATGAATGTTCTGTTCTGTGAAGAGCTTGTATTCTGGTTATCATAATGCTTGAAATATGTCTAGCAAATTCAGAAATGAAAAAAAATATTCCTCACCAAATCAGGGGGAAACAAACATTTGAAAACTAGATAACACTGGATAAATGTTTGGATAATTCATTATCCTTCAAAGGATCAAACCTAGAAACTTTAATTACCTCCAGAGATAGAGAAGGTGGGAACAAGCACGATAATTTTCAACTACTGAATCGATTCATACTTTTCGATTACAACAGACTTATTATATATTACTACTATTATTAACTTATTCTTGATCAGACGAATTTCACAGAACAAAGGTATTTGACAAACTGTCATTTTATCAAAGGAATTACTGTTTGATATATCTAGTGGTGAATGTCATTCGATGGAAAATGCTTGGACTTAGGTTGACATTCGTCGACAAAGCGTACTTGTGGGATTCAGGTTATGAAGTCACGCAATTTGAGATAACATTATCATTCAGGCTGCAACTATAGAAACTTACATAAAGTTCAAAATTTCAAAATGAAACTCCTATAATAATAAAAATAATGATAAACTCACTTTGAGAATTATTAATAGTGGTAGAAATGTTTATCGACTCTTGAGAACTGTCACTTCTACTTTCATTCTTATTAAAGTTGATATTCTGAAGAGATAAACATGAAAACAGATTGGTGAAAATGATTTTATACAATACATAAAAAGACGATAACGATAATATTTATCAACAGTAGTTATTGTGTAGATATACAGAATGAGAGGTCTACTGTGACGATTAATGAACACTGATTAAACGGAGAGTTATTCTAGATTCAATAACTACTCCTAATAAGACCATGAAAAACAAAACATTCAGAAAGGAGTAAGAGGAATTTTAAACATTGTGGAGAATATTAAGCGACTACAATTCATGTTATTCTCAACAGAACTACATTTATAAACATAACTGAACTGGTTTTATCAATTTCCATTTTAGTTTGCCGGATCTTAATCATGCTGAATGCTTACTAACACGAAGACATAATCAATAAATCTTTTGGCTAAACAAATGTAAACGACTATAGATTTTACTATCTCATTAGGTGATTTAACAACTTATTTACAAAAAACTGTACTCAACTGTTAAGGTTACAATTAGTAACATGGTAACATTACCTCTAAAATATTTAAGCCATAGCCGACAAAATGGTTAAGGGGGTTTCATTCGCATATACAATAAAGTTATATGGCATTTTCTCTGTGTACGTTTGTGCGAGGTGACACAGAGGGGTGGATTTCGCTTCCAATAGAAGTGAGTTTTGAATAGTGTTACTAATAAGATTCTCTTAATAATTTCTCTGTTACCTAGCTACTCCAGTGCATATTTCTTTCATTTATTAGTGTAGCAAGGTGCATCAGTTAGCTTAACAACAGTATTTTACCACCTAGACTACTAAACATAGACTTTTCTGGAAATTTATTGACATGATACAAAATACCTGGAATAATTGTGGGTATCGACTGATTTCTTAAATGCCTAATAGATTCCTTTACTGTATATTGGACCCATTATCGACAGATAAAGACTTGAATAGTACAATAATTGTAAGTTACATATTGAAAAATATTAGCAATGAAATAACAAATTCCAATGTTTCGTCCAACAAACTGGTCTCAGTTTCTTTAGACAAATAATCAAAATCAAAACTATCAAGTCAAATAGCTTTGAAAACAATCCTAAACTCAAAATTTGTCCAATCATGTTGTATTATTTAGTTATGTACATAGAATTATTTAGGGTCTTATTAAATTTTGACAGCTTTGATTTTGAGTAAACTGGAAACCCGAATTTCGATGTCAAAAAAGCAAGAACTTAGTCCAGCGAAGAGAACTAATCATCGAAAATTTATTCTCATTATTCCCTTGAAGAAGGTTAAACCAATTTTCCGGAAGGGACTTTAAAATTTATTTTTTAATCGCTAAGACTTTCAAATGTAAATTACATTTAATGCCTATTATAAACTTGATGGAAGATTTTCGTCAAACTCTTTGTTCGAACATCGAAGAATATTCTTATAGTTGACTTTAGTGTTGTTTTAAAAATGTCGCTGAATTATTTTAGCTGTTAACATTTGATGCAGTAAACTGTCATAAGGCAATACTAAATGTGATGTCACAACAGCCAAACTGAAGCAGAGAAAATCAAGACACAACCTAAATACACAGAAGTATATAAGCAACTAAAGAAAAGCATTAGAGCCGAAAAACGGAAGTACATTAACAGGCCTTGCAACGACAGCGGAAAAAGCTGCAAGTGAAGGAAATATGAAACAGCTATATGACACAACAAAAATATTGGTAGGCAAATATAGTTAAGCAGAGCGACCGATCAAGAACAAAAAAGGCAAGCCAATCACCGAGATTCAAGAACAAAGGAACAGATGGGTAGAAGACTTTGAGGAACTATTGAATAGGCCAGCTCCGTCGAACCCACCAGACATCGAAGCAGCATCTACGGACCTCTCGATAGACGTCAATCCACCAACGATGGAAGAAATCGAGATAGCCATCAGATAGATCAAAAATGGGAAAGTAGCAGGACCTGACAATATACTAGATGAAGCACTAAAGTCAGATATAGACATAACAACAAGGATGCTCCACGTTTTATTCAGGAGCATCTGGGGGGAAAAACGAGTGCCGGCAGACTGGAAAGAAGGGCACCTTATCAAGAAACCAAAGAAAGGAGATTTGAGCAAGTATGAGAATTACAGAGCGATCATACTATTTTCCGTACCACGGAAAGTCTTCAACAGAGTATTGCTGAACAGAATGAAAGATTCAGTGGATGCTCAACATCGGGATCAACAGGCTGGTTTCTGTAAGGATCGGTCGTGCACAGACCGAATCGCAACACTACGCATCATCGTTGAACAATCAATTGAATGGAAATCGTCACTGTACATCAACTTCATTGACTATGAGAAGGCGTTTGACAGTGTAGACAGGAGATCGCTATGGAAACTTCTTTGACACTACGGTATACCAGAGAAACTCGTCAACATCATCCAGAATTCTTACGACGGACTACAGTGCGAAATTGTGCATGGAGGACAGCTGACAAATGCATTCTCAGTAAGAACGGGTGTCAGACAAGGCTGTCTGCTCTCGCCCTTTCTATTTCTCCTAGTGGTCGATTGGATCATGAAAACCTCTACATCTGGGGAGAAGCACGGGATTCAATGGACAAGTAGGATGCAACTTGATGATCTGGACTTCGCCGATGATCTAGCTCTTTTAACCTATACACACCAACAAATGTAAGTGAAGACAACCAACGTAGCAGCAATCGTGGCATCAATAGGCCTGAACATACATAAGGGAAAGAGTAAGATCCTCAAATACAACACAGGGAGCACCAACTCAGTTGAACTTGATGAAGAAACTCTGGAAGAAGTGGATACTTTCACGTACCTGGGAAGGATCCTCTATGAACAAGGAGGATCCGATGCAGATGTAAGAGCAAGGATCGGCAAAACAAGAGCATCATTCCTACAGTTGAAGAATATATGGGACTCGAAATAACTGTCAACTAGCCTCAAAGTCAGACTCTTCAATTCGAACGTCAAGACACTTCTACTGTATGGAGCTGAAAGGTGGAGAACTATTTCAAAGATCCTCAGGAGGGTACAGGTAATTATAAACAACTGTCTACGCAAGAAACTGAATGTCCGTTGGCCGGAAACCATCAACAACAGCCTATCATGGGAGAGAACAAACCAACTTCCAGCCAAAGAGGAGATTAGGAAAGGACGTTGGAAATGTATAGGACCTACATTGGAGAAATCATCAAACTGTATCACGAGACAAGCACTAACTTGAAATCCTGTTGGGAAACGGAAAAGATAAAGGCCAAAAAACATACTGTGTTGAGAATCGGAAGCAGACATTAAGAGGATGAACAGCAACTAAAAACAGCTGGAAAGGATTGCTCAAGACAGAGTTTAATGGAGAATACTGGTGAGCAGCCTATTCTCCTCTGTGAAGGGTAACGTGCGTAGTTAAGTAATTAAGTAAACAAGATGTCAATTTGTTTGCAGTGGAACAATATGGGAGATAAGAAGCAAATGAAGTTGTGAGAGCACATTGGTTTCAGTACTCTTGAATTGACTATGGTAAGTATACAAACTAACTAGTCAGTGTAGTGAATAATTATCTACGTCTATCCATTCGAAAGGCACTAACTGAAAGTGAATATTTTATCGAAAAAAAACCGGTAATAATAAGAAAGTTAAAAGGATTTTACGTGATTAATAAATTTATCAAAGTTTACTACGGGTTTTTTTTTGTCTGAAGATGAAAAAAGCACAGTGACACATAGAAACACATTTTCTCAAAGCTTTGTAAGAATGCAAATGGCATTTTAAGAGTTCTTTAATTACTTTTAGCTGAAGCCTACGAACCCAGCTTTAAAACCCTAAGTTATGTGATCATCAATTAAGCAATAAAATGATAGTTTCATTTGTCAATGTATATTAAGTGTGATGGTTTATGCATCAATTACTGTCTGCTATAGCTACCTGAGTTAACCTACTGAGATATATGTAATTGAAAGTAATAACAAAATGAATATTTACAACTATTTTTAACAAATTAATTAGCATTCTTTTAAAGAGTTCTTTTGAGATTATGAATGCATTTGTCATAGCTAAAATGATGAACGTGACTGCATGAAAATACAGATACATCGGCAATGTATTGATTGATTGTATTTTAATGGTTTATTCTACTCAATATAACCATTTTACACTTTATCCACTGCATTTAATTAATGAAAGCAAAAATGAAACCTTCGTCTCCTTTTTACCAATCATATTGTTATAACTATCGGTAAAGAATTTCAGAAGTATGTTTTGACCAGTCAAGTTCAATTATGTGCGATATGATACAGTAATCCACAAATGCGAGTGGATTTTATCTGCACAATAATATAGATTAGCTAAAGTTACGGATACAGAACATCGGATAGTGATTTAATGGTTCGAAGGTTAAGTAATCAACATTTGGTGTAAGTCCGATTTCGGTCAAGGTCATGATTATACACTGCTAACGGAGTCGAATGCAAGAATGAAATGACTATCTAGTTCATTTTGGCTTTTACTACTGATTTAGCTGTAATCTACTAGTGATTTAAATAATTAAATTCAATGAAATACTTCACAATCCTGTATACTAACTCAGTATGAAATCAGTTGTTGAAACTATTCAAGGTTTAGACTTGTCAATGTTGGCAAATGTGAACTTTATGGTTATTGACAGCAATACGAATATAATCTGTTGCTAAAGACTGTAGATAACATAAGCAAAAACTGTTAGCTAATATGCAATTAATTTGGTTTTCATCTGGTTAATTTCTTGACTCTTCAAATGTACTTATGTAAAATCTAGTAAATCCCAGATACGACAATGTTTATGATCATTTGTCAGATTCATTTGGAACATTTAATTACCAGGTATTTCAGCTCATTCAGTTTAATTTGTCTTTACATATCGAATTCGTCTACAAGCAACAAAGAATCAAACCATGTGTTGTCTCTAAATCAATTCATAGGCATGGTTAGTATGATATATGCCAGTCAAGTCTTTTATGAACTAATAAAAAAATAACACATTCACAAGAAATAAATTAACAGTAAGAACATGAGTTGTTAACTAATAAAGTGATGATTCCAACCTAGTCCTAATCGCTTTAACTTAGGAAGTTGAATAGTATCAGTATTCCACTAAACACAAAGTTTTAGTATTAAAAAATTGATCAAAGTAGGAATCTTTTCATTGGTTGCTGGCCTGATGTTGACGATAGTTAGGTGTTCACTGTAAGGCCCGAAGATTCCTAGGTAGATTCCTTGTAGGTTCATGCATACTCATTATCAATGACCAGTATCAAACCAGGAAAAAACGGATGTTGAGTGTTTTCTGGTTTTCACCGGTACCTAAGAGACATCAACTTCCGATGAATATGAAGCAACATAAATTGTAAATGAATTTTTGAAACAATTAAACCATAATTGTCCACTGTTTTTTTCACTATTATCATATTTTTGCGGCGTTATTTAGATAATTGATAACATAAAGAGAAACTTCATGCTGATTTTGGGTGCAAAATCGTATTCCAATTATTTTACAATGAAGTAGTTTCAATTAAAGATACAATTTTAGTAAACATAATGCTGTGTAATCGTTGAATAATGGTCCGGATTGACTTTCATAAGCTAATGTTGTTAGCTGTATTATGTAATCTTCCTTCCTAGCCTGAGTATCAACCATTCAATTGAACGTATGTAAACTGCAGCGACATTAGTAGTATACCATCGAAGCAGAAAGGTTTGATGTGTAATAAATTATCAGACAAACTGATGATGTTCAACAGATAAGAAGGATTACTTATTAGTGTAATGTAACACCTTAAATTGGTTGATAAAAATATCTTCGGTAAAAGTTGTAGCATAAAAAGATACTTCAGAAAACTGAGCGTTGTCCAGTACTACTAATACACCGTAGAAAAAAGTTGGTTAAAAGTTAATATGGGATATTGCTATAACGTTGGGTGAACAAAAGACTAAGAAAAAAAAAGCAAGAACAGATCACTGAAGGATATTCGCCAATTTATTTTTCTAGTCTTAGAAATTCATCAAAATTCAGAATGCATGTTTTATGATATCCAGTACTGGTCGACCTGAAGCCTATCATCAATGCTGACGACGAGATACAAATTTAATGCCTATTACTTCGAATGTAAACTCGTTATCTACTAAGCTGATGGGTAGTCATTAACTTATTTAACAGATGTTAGATTATATTCAACCTGTTCAACTATATAAGTAGACCATCCCAAGAAATACTAAAGCCTACATAGATATTAATGTAGTTGTAAACCGACAAGTTTTTATGTAGGTTTCAAATGATGAGCATACAAATTAACATAATGAAAGAATATAAACAGATCATCACTGAAAGGTCATATAAACAAAACAAACAAAATGAAGAACATGATATCAGCAGAAGTATAAATGGAACTTGTAATCAATTCATAAATCATCATCAATGATTGTTAGATTAAAAATTTTTCATTTTATCTATACTCGATCCTTACACATACGACTACTCGTATTCCAACTGATTTAATAGTAATACACAGTAATATTTATACACGAATATGAAAATTACTGAACCAATGAAGGCAATTTGTAAGTGAATGATAAAAATGAAAAACAAGTGGATTACATAACTAGTTATGATAAATTGAAGGTGCAAGTTAGTAGTAAGATGATATATGCACTAGTAGTAATGACAAGCAGATTAATAATAACAATATGAATACATATTTCAACACGATCTACTTATCATTGCTACCGGTGCATACGTCATCTTTCTACCAATTTACACCTTTTAGTTATCATAACTAGATATGTAATCCATTTATTTTATTCTTAACAATCACTCACAAATTCACTTCATTAGATTATTAATTTTTATATTCGTATATAAATATCGTTGTGTATTAGAGTAAAGCTTGATGATGATCTAATTGATAACAACATTGTTCGCTGACATGTGTTGTTGTTATTCACATGGTGCGGATTTTTCATATTTTAATAGTAATATACCCAAATTTAAATTATTGGTTGAATCTAGGATCAACGGCATAGTTTTGTTCTTTTTAAGTTTACCTAACATATTGGTATTGAGAAGTTCATCTTACTGTTTATACATACCCTCTCTCCTTACCACCACTTAGTAGGATTTTGTCAGTTAACTACTGGCATCAGATACACTCACTTTCAAGTAAAGGTTCAAAGCCACCTATACATAGACCAGTACTTGGTTTTATGTATATATATTTCAACAAACCCACTAATTAATTTCTTTCCTTCAAACAAATGCATAGACAATTCACTTGAAAATATTTGGCATACATATAACACAAAATTTTACTTAGTGTTAAACAGAAGAATGAAATAATTTATAAAATATTCAAAGATTTCATCAGTATTCCATACACCTTAATTAAATGACTAAATCACATGTCTGAATCGATAGGTAGTTGATACCAGTCCATATTTCATTAACATGACTGACTCAAAAATAGTAGTAGTGCTAGTTGATTCTCACCTACTTGATAAACTCGTATACATAATTTGTAGTAACAAAAACAAATCAGATTTTCGGGTTTTAAACTTATACTACTTATTATATTCCGATTGATTTGTTATAGACTGAAGCTGGTCAGTCACTGTCGCTATATGTGCATCCTGAGCGTATTGCCTCGATATAGCGATTATTCACAAGTATCATTTAATTTGTATTGTGACTGGCAAGTGGAATCCAGGATGCGCGTTTCGTTCTATTTGGGACTCATCGGCTGGATGTACCTGCATCCCAATGTTGATGTTCACAGTGGGATTCGAACTCAGTCCGGTTCGTGTCATACGCCACCGCGTACACCACTAGACTACTGAGTCCAGACAGTCACCTTTGTGCAATAGGTGAATTGGTGAACATCAACATTGGGATGCAGGTACATCCAGCCGATGAGTTCCAAATAGGACGAAACGCGCGTTCTGGATTCCACTTGCCAGTCACAATACAAATTAAATTATACTACTTATAATTAAAACAATCAAAATGTTCCTTTTCAATTATTATTACTATTATTAAGATTATTATTATTATTTATTATTTTAGTTGTTTTAGTAACTGAACAGAGGCGTTAGCACTTTGTGTAGGTAAATTAAAATAAATTGCAAGTGATAAGTTAACTTGTTCAGTGTTCAGTTGTTAATAATAATAATAATAATAATAATAATAATAATAATAATAAAGAATAATATATGCATTCTGTTCATTTAATAATATACGAAAAACAAGATGTAGGTAATAAGTAACCTTCTAGTTAGTGATTATTTCTATCCAGTTACCATGTAATGAATAAGAATAAAAGCCCTAGTAATTTATTTAAGCAATACGAGAAAATTGGTTTTCATTATATATATATATATATATATATATATATATATATATATATAGAGAGAGAGAGAGAGAGAGAGAGAGAGAGGAGGGAGAATTGAAAGTGTTTTGGTCAAAAGTTCAATGTAATAAATAAATACAAAAAAATTGGGCGGATTTCACAAACAATTTCTATGAACAGACAATTACTACCCCACTCCCCATTTGTTTTTTAGTAATGTTCTTGTACGCATAACTTGTTCGTTTGTCTGTACACAAAATGTAGGTGGATACATTAAAAAAAAAACATTAATCTAATCAACTTTACTTCTGTAATCCACATATGTTCAGATATAAAGAGCAGTATAATCTGAAACGATTGGTACTGCCAACATTAATCATCGAATGCTCTCTCTCTACCCATCAGGAAATATCTCCTACTATGTGAAAGAAAATTTTCATACAATCGATTAACAAGTAGTAGTGGAAGAAAGATAAAATACTGAACTATCCAACAATAATTGAAATTTATATTTAAAAGAAGTTAAATGTTACAAATTACTAAGATTTAGGTCAATAGTAACATGAGATTATTGACTGTTTGAGTCTGTTATTAGGTAAAGTTAATTAGTGGGTGGACTAAGCATAGAATTAGTATTGACACTGAGAATATTGGTACAGTTGGAAAGAATAAAATTGATTTTGAATTAAAATGTTTTTAAATGAATTGAGATGGTTTGGGGAGATTGATATTTTAGTTTATTGAATTTGTCACAAATTGGTGTTAATAATAGGGTACTAGGGAAAACTAGAGAACCCTGAATAGCTGTATCGTCCTAGTATGGAATTCTTCAGTGATGCACACTCATACTAAGACAAAACAGTTGTACATTGCTTCCTAGTTCTCAGTGGTACTCTGTCAGCATCAATCTGTGACCAACCAACTAAAATGTTTTTAGTTACAATGACCGTTTATAGATGAAGATGGACTGTAAGTAACAAACAGCATTTCCTACGTAGTTTAATGTTTTCTAGTTATTTTTATGAGTAATCAGATTGTCAGTGCTCATTGCATTAGAATTCATAAAAATAATAAAATCTTTAAAACGGAAAATCACTTTTATTTCCATAGTTAAAAGCATGGACCAAATAAAACTTGATGACCATTGAAAACGCAAGAGCATTGGATAACTATTTAATTCTAGTATATAACTTCTCAATAGTGAATATCTACCACCTCACAAGTAGTCACAAGCATTGGCCACTGTATTTTTACCCAGTAGTTTACATTCGAATTGTAATCAGTGATAATAATTGGCAACTACGCTGCTATCAACACAGTTAAACGCCACTAATCATATTTACTCAACAGAACTGTTAGAATCAATTGTTCGTTTCATCTACAAACAACATAGGACTCGGAACAAATAAGCATCAATTGATTTTATCACAGTTTGTGTCAGTATAACGAGAAAATATCTTATTATTGATGAAAATGTTGAAATAGTAATTTTAATATCCATGACAATGGAAAACAGAACTTTAGGGAATATAATCCGAAAGTGTGAAATAATTCAAGAAAAAAATAGTGAGTTACAGTGGTATAAAGTTTTTCTTAAATATGCAGTTTGGTGAAAACTCTACAATCATGCTGGCCTTTTATTGTTAAAGGAAACTACCCGGAGTATCGATTCGACCATGTATCGCTGAAAAATGGAGCACTACCACATGAACAATTTAAAAATACCACATTTATTCACTTCTTCCCACATGAAAATGTTACTTCCGTCCCAACCACTATCTTCTATTACTTAGCTGGCTGAATATAATTTTGAAGCAGTAGTTTTCAATTCTATAGAATGAATACACCCCACTCAGTGAAGTCGATTTTAATCTATTTCAAGACTTAAAGTATGTTGAATAATCGAACACAAATATAACTAGTCCAAGTATTCACTCTCTGATGATGTAAGTTTTTTGTATTCGTCATTTTACTTGTGAAAAACTGATATCTATTGAGTGTTTTGAGTGTTCAAGTTCTGTAAAATACCAACTGAAATGTATGTATTGTAGATTTAAATGGTGAATTCATTATGGCTAATTCAAACTGTTAATCAGATTCAATTAGAATCAGTGAAAAATTACAAAATAGAACCACATTGAAACATGAAACATAATAGTTAGGTCGTAGAGATAAGCAAAAAGGGATGCAGAATAACAGGAATTTAAGGTAGAAGTTCTGGAATTTTATCAAGATGACTAATTTGAAACAATCAAATCCCATCCAAAACATTGTATTTCATAAATACAACATTTAATCTGTGACGTCTTGTTCGGATTCTGTCCATTTAATTTAATCGCTAGATGTATTTATAAAGAACTTAGTGAATGAGGAAGTCGGTTTTAAGATTCTAGTTTGCAAAACATCAGGTTCGCAACCTACCAGTTAATTATTCAAATCCCTTTGTAACCTTCGTTTTCTTATAAATTCAGTACTACGTTAACCTCAGGGAACATTACTAAAAGTTTAATATACCTAAATACCAAGCTAAGCCTGTCTTCTGTAGAAAAAAATATAAAATGCAAAGTGAGAGTGGTTTTAGGATGAACTTGTATATCCTCATTGATTTGTTATGGACTGAAGCTGGCCAGTTTCTGTTGCTATATGTGCATTCTGATCGGATCGCCTTGATATAGCCATTATTCACAAGTATTATTTCAAGTTGGATTGTGATTGGCAAGTGAAGCAGGTACATCCAGCCGACAAATCCCGAATAGGACAAAACGCGCGTCCTGAGTTCCACTTACCAGTCACAATCCAACTTAAATGATACATAAAGTGGTTTATAGTAATGTTTGGATACTTTATGTTCCTTACTTAATAGTTTGGACAGTAACGTAATCAAGTTATTTTTTGACGGTTCGATAAGTGGAAATGGATTGAAATAAAACGTAGCTCTCTCTTTATTAGGAAAATGGCGTTTCCTTTAACCGACAAATTTATTCCGACTAAACTTTGAAAAAAATACTGTTTACATCTTTAACTCACAAAGTTTTATTTAATCAGACTAAAATCACTTTACATGGCAAGTGACAATTGAGTTTCTCAAAAATGATGGGTAAGTAGTATAAATGCACTAGCCGAATAAAGGCAACTCAGTCTACAGCTTCATCATAAATAACAGTCGTTAGAAAAGCATATCAGTGATCTCGTGGAAACCATTATTTTCCACTAAGTTCGGACATTTGTTATCTAGTGATAATGTCAAAGATATCAGAACTGAACTGCTTTGGTAAACAAGGCTCTCCAACAAAACTGAGTTATTCGCATTAATCGACCAATGAATAATAACTATTCTATTTTTATACATCTATACTTTTAGTCAGATCCTACCGATTGGTTTCCATTGTCATAACTAGTCTAATTGGTAGAATATCGTAGCGACCTCATTTTCCATGCTATTATAGATGGTAGATTCTTGTCAGTGTTTACCTTATTCGGACAGTATCCTTATTGCAAAACTATTGACAGCATTCGCTCGATGGGAGATAATAGACAACATGGAAATGTTATTACTGAGTAATGTAGAGATAGTTTCACATTATGAACTGACCACAGTTAAACAGCGTCTAATAAATCAAAAGGCCGTAGATAGCTGTTTTATTATACTATGAGAGATCTCAGTAGTGCCCATCCATAATTTTAAAAAATATCAAACACAAACCCATCAACATCCAGGTAAAAATATAACCTTTACATTGTTGAGTTGATATCCAGTTATTTGCATTTATAACTTTAGCCAATTTGTCTTGAAGTCAGTCATTAGTAAGCATATTTTCAGTCTCAGAAGTCAATCCATGATGTGAAGTTTCAAACATGACACTGATTAAATTTTGAAAACCTGAAAAAGCGTTTGTATCTCAACGATTGAAAAAACATTTTAAAGTTTATCAATTTATAACGTACTAGTTTTTACACCTCTATAGAAAATTTTCCTAGTGAATTAAACAATCTCTTAAAGAAACAAAAAAATATCAACTTCATTTAATATAATAAGTATACCTCATAGGTAGAACAGCACATTTCCACTGTTATTGGTTCATCATCAGTTGATAAAGAACTAATTGATGATCCAGATTTCAGTATTTCATTTAAACAGGAATCTGTTAATTCATTATGAATGGACTGTTCAATGTGCGTACAATCAGATGATAAGTATTGATTTTCATTCTGATCATGTAGTTGTTCTTTCTTGTTATTTACTGTTGAATAGGTGAAGTTTTGCAAGGTTGAAGGACTTGTAGATTGATTGTGATGAATTATGTGCGTAGAAATAGAAATAAACAAAAATAAATAATTAAATTGAGATGGTATGTGGAGGTTGATATTAAGTTTAGTTGACTGAATTTGTCACGGATTGATGTTAGCAGGGTGCCATTGAAAACCAGGGCGCACTGGGCAGCTGCTTTGTCTTAGTATGGGGTTCTAGGGTTCTCATTATACTGAAGAGCCCTATACTAAGACAAAACAGCTGTCCAGTGCTTCCTTGTTTTCAATGGTAGTATGTCAACATCAATCTATGAAGAGTTCAACCGACAAAAATAAGTAAATTGATACAACCAATCAATTATATGGTTGAATTACACATTTAACTTTAATTGAAGTTAGTTGAAGTAGCGTCAAGACTAAGATCGAAAACCATACTCTGTAAACAATAACAATAGAGATTTAGTATAATTAGTTGAGAGAGGGAAAGTGGTAACAAGTGTATATATAATAGAAATGAAAGTTAGGCTGATCAAGTTTACTTTACAGCTGATTACTAACAATCCTTATTGTTTTTAACATGTAAGCTAGTTGACATCTTTTCTGTCTTAACTGATTGTACTAAAGTCATTTTCAGAGGGAATTCAATTTATGTTTTAATCTTATCCCCGTAAAATAGAAACAACAAACTCGAGAAGCCAATTAATGAAAGATAATGACTGAATTTTTTCAAAATGTATTTGTTAAATATTTAGTCTCTAAGATGTTTACATATAAGCTTCCATTTGAGTTATCAGCCTTTATCAAATATAAGTCTATCCCGAATGTTTTCGCACATCTATTATCCAGTTTTGTTTTTGTTAGGTTTTATTATTAATCTTACACTAAGCATTCTATCATTCTATCAATTCGACCAAGATTAAGTAGGACTATTATCTCTACTTGGAAAGCAGGTTTAGTCTACTCTCACTAAATTTTCGAGCTATGGTAACTATTTCGCAAGCTGAATGATGTTGACAATTTAGAATCTCAACCCTATAACATCCTAATCAGCAATAATGCCTTGCATTGTGATACCCACATCAAATAGGTTCATTATGATTTTATATTATGAGTACTAAAGGTTTAAATTATCCTCAGTGACTGCAAGCCACAATATGAACATCAACCTTAAAATTCAGGGACTTCGAGGTATTGAGTCTCAAGTAGAATTAATTGTACTTTTTGTATCTTGTTGATACATATAAACGTAAATACATATGTCGATAAGACGGAACCGAAACAATCCCCTGAAAAAATTCACATATACCAACGAAGACTTGTAAAAAATGATATAGTGAACAATAGCTTATTTAAATATTATGTACATTTAAACTTCTGAAGAGATATGATTCCCATAGATGCTGTATAGGTATTTTTATTAGTCAACTAACTCCAAAGTCTTCAGGTAACTACTTTTAATTACCAACTTATAAGAATGTAATTACTACTAAAATGATTTCAGTATAGATAAGATGTAAATTAAATGATATTCATTAAAAGATGATCTAAACATATACAGTAGGTTATATGAAAATTATAAAGAAGTATAAAGAAGAAAGTTGATATGAGTTTTCCTGTGAATAATCTAAAAGGCAATATCTGCTTTTGTAAAAGTCTAAAGTTTGAAGATAATAATCTCATCATATTGAAAGTAGTTGAAAAAATGTTACAAGACACTATAAATTTAATATTGATTCACTTTCATTAAGAAATAATAAAGAATTTATGTTGTGAATACCTCTTGAATATTCTAGTTTTTGATACAACTGCTCTCCTGTTACATTCACTTGATGTTTTTATTATCATCTACTTCATTGGTTTTATATGCGTCACTAATGTACATCGAAATGTCAAATATTATTCATAGCATTGAGTGATTAAAACTCTGATGAATGATAATAGCGTCTAAGTATTGCAACGTTTAATGTACCAAACAAAGTAACCTAAGTAATCATTGGATGACATATTCACTGGTAAGTATCTGTCTAACATTACTAGTTACGTCTTCAAACTATAGCTCCAGGAATTACCTTTAAAATTTAGTCACCACTGAATTGATATCGTTTACAAGTGAGTGTTATGGATATTATTGAATTTGGTATTACGATTGAAGTAGATGACAACCAATTCAGTGATCTAATGATTAAACATGAAAGTCTGTAGTTCATTTGTCTGATGAGGCTGTGAATACCTCACTATTATGGAGTCGCATACTATGACGTGTTTAGTCCATCTTTGTTTCCAAAGTATCCTTAACTTGGATCGATTCTTGATATCAAATTCAACAATGTTCATTATACTCAATGCGAAATTGTCAAAACAGGCTTATATAACATTGTATTGATTAATAAACTGATTTCTCGTTACTGCAATTAATTAATCCCAACGTAACTATCATAGAATGCATTTCTTTTAATAATCAGAATAGTGAGTTAGTGAAACAATGTCTCCTTCTTTTGCTAGTGGTCTCTAACAAATTCATCTCCAATATGTGACATTATTAACACCTAATCATCTACTTGTATCAATCAATAATATGTAATCAAACTTAAAACTGAGCATCATATCTATATCTTTCCATTTTATTTTCAGGCTTTTTTTCTTCAGCTATCTCAAACTGTACTACATTGATGTACATTCATACATGTCAATTATGAATAACTCTAAACGATTAAAGTGTAACATTTAATGCAAATTACATTCTATTATGAAATAGTCATCAACTACTAATTGAACATTGAAAAAAGAAAAAAAACTATCAAAACAGCTGGATATAATAAATATGATGAATAATTAAAGCTTATTTAAATGTTTTTACTCATTGAATTGAGGTGTTCATTCTTATTTAAAAGGGATAGTAAATGAATTTCAAATAACAATTTAAAATCTATGAAATTGAATATTCAATATTGAACTAACCTAGAAAATATAAAATACTTAACAAGTAGAGCTCAAATAGAAATAATTTTAGAAAGAAAAAAAACTAACAATAAAAACACATGTGGACATAAACTCATGTATAGTGACATTTGTATACACATTGTGCATAGATACATTAACATAGACAATACCACAACCAATGTATGTTTGCATATGCACATAGATATTGAAATAGTCCAGTTAGAAATGCATAAAATACATACTGATAATATAAGTAACATTTATAATGAATATTCTATGATTATTTGCATAAACCTAATCGATAAAAGATATACATTAATGATTGTCTTCTTGTTCTTAGTTCTTCATCTTCTTCGTCTTGGAAACTTCATTAAAACAAATAACTAATTTTATTGTACAACTATGCTTTATGTGTTCAATATCAAATGCTTATTTTATTATAATGGAATAGACATTGTAAGTATGTTTGGTTTTTATTGTTTTAATAAGTGTTTAACTAGGTGAGAATATTTATGAGAATAGTAATGATGTATAATGTGAATTAGTTGATTATTGTGTAGTGACCGATTTGATGTTTATCAAGTTGCTTATAGTGTTGATTGAATTATATCGATCTGGTTACAGTGTGGCCGTTAGTCTAAGTGACTTGACATCACTGACAATATATAGAGATGGAAGGTTGTTTGGCAGGCAATAAGTAAGAAGCTTGGACCTAGGTTTCATGTTATTTGGAACTAGTCAGTAATGTGTATCTTCTATGTTTGAGGGAACTCATGTTGATAACAGTCCCATACTGTTAGAATGGGTGATCGCTGAATCAAATCCAACGAAGAGTATAAGTTGTTTCAAGGATTACAGGTACACCTTGCTGACGAGTGCCAAATAGCATGAAATCTAGGTCCAGAATTTTATGTCGACTACCACCCTCTAAAACAACCTTCCATCTCTACATGACGTATGTTGTGTATAAAATATGAAGAAGTAGATTTGTAAAGCGTATTTACATTAAAAATTAATATTCATTGAACAATTCTTGTAAAGCTTAAATTACTTGGCGTCTAGATCATGATTGAGTGACTTCATTATAAAGTGCCAACCATAAAACATTAAAATTCTGAAAACCATGGGAGCGAATACCTGATTAGATTGAGATAAGAATGAAGCACTTATTCACTTCTCTTACTGGTCCGCATCGGTTAACATGAAAATATAGAGTTGACTGAAGTTAGAAATAACAACTGTTTGATGCCAGTAGACTTAGTAGGTATAACGGTTAAACAGTTTCTCACGGAAACCTTAAGGTCCTAATCCCGACTTCTCGATGGTGTCTATGACTATGAATAAGTAACTATTAACATGTGACCTATAGAGGCTAAGGGATTCTATAACATAGTGCGTTTTTAAATAAGACCGAATCAATATAACTATCGTAATTAATCGGTGCATTAACTTGCTAAGGCGTTCAACTTTCTATTACCTGAATCCTGGCGTTGCGTCTAAAATGATTATCGGTTTGAGCAGCTATGTAGTATCATTAGTCCATTACATATAAAGTGTGGCTCTGAGTAGAAAGAATGGACCTGTAATTTGTAAATCACACTACCAGTTAGACACTGTCATTTACCAGACAACATATTCGAAGTAAATAGCGATGTTGTGTAGTTAGCCGTGTACCTGATCTAGTTATACATACTTCAGGTAGTTTGAACATGTGTAATTGCTTCAAAGAGGTGCGGATTTTTCGCTTGAAGATGCTGAGACAAATGGTTAGAAATTTTCATTTATTATATTATTGTGAAGTCAACAATGAGTTTATTGCTTAGTACAATAATAAATCTTCACAACAGAAGTCAGTTCTGCTTATAATAGAAAGTGAGCTTAAAACAGCTTGTACTGAGCTTTTTTGAGACACTTTATGTGCGTAAATTTAATAAAAATATAGCACAATTGTTAATCATACGCTTACTTTGTAACCTCTGAATTTGATATAGACTTTTGATCTGATTCCATATTCATATATGGACTAGATGCGGCAGATGCTTCAAATTGACTATCAGATTGCTTCATAGTGTTATGCCGATTTGATGTAATTATCACATGGGCAGATGATTCAGTTAGTGAATCATGAAATTTTTCGCAGCTTGTATTATTAGAATTACATTCTGCATGTTGATTTCAAATATGCAAATATATATGGGATTCCACGAGTAATAATCTGCTTTATTTAATGAAAAGATAAATGTTCCTTTGAAAAGGCCAAAGTATATCTTTTCAAGATATCATAAAAGATAAGGCAAAGAAGGGATAAAAACTGTCGCAAACATACAACTTCAAAAGTAAGATTTGTCTTAAAGGAGTTGACTTATTATGTTTTGTGGTATATACCATTAAACTCTCCCTAGTAAGAGTAAAACTAGCTTACTAGTTTTTGACTATATGATCTAATTTCCTAGGTTATCATTATAAGTTTGCACGATCTGAGGCTAACGTCAAAACTGCTAGCCACTTATAATAAACGTTAACCGTGGTAAAGTAGCTACATAGTTTACATTCTTTTATTGGCACAGAAAAAAAACAACTCAAGAAGTGAAGTCAGCGAATCTAAAGCTGTTTTGTAAGGTATATGTTAATTATGCATTTCTTAACTGTATTATTTGTATAACGTTTAATAATGTAAGTGAAAGTACTAAAATGTACGCAGACGAAACGTTATTTCAAACTTTTAGACTACTTAATGAAGCTTGAAACTTCACCTATGGAATCATTACTTCAATCGTGTTGTTCGGGAAACTTTCTAACAAATGGTACTATACACTCCTCTAATTCAGTTTCTTTTAAGATAAAACATCAATATCTGTTGAAAAATCACTGTCACTCTTGAACAGTTTTTCAATCAAGTATTCTGCTTGCAAATTATTCAAACCAACTAAAAGTGACAACTGAAACTGCATCTTGGTGTATTTAAACACTAAAAGCGCTTCATAGAATAAATAGCATGAACCAGTGTAAAGAGATTAAATGAAAAATAATATTTCATATATAAACATTATTATTTCACTTAATCGTACGGTGTGTCCTTCTTGAAATAAAAAACCCACTTACAGTAATATAAATCAATGATAACATACTATTATCAACTGATCATCAAATAGCTATTAGTAAGTTCAAATACCTCACTCCTACAAAAAGTCAGTATCGATCAAAATAGCTCAGTTTTAATGTTTTAGAATATGAAGCTGTTTAATGCTGATTCATATCTCAAAAAAAGCAAACGTAGCCTCAAAAACGCAGGTATACCACGTCGACAAATTCAGACTAACAAGAAACACAAACCTAAAGTATTATTCCTACTACTTTCAAACACTTAATTTTGAAGTATAGTCAGATATCGGTCACCATCATAGCTTGCCTTACTTGTATGTTTCGGCATTAAAATGATTAATTATTGGCTGAATGCCGATAGGGATTATAGTATTCACAATTTTCCAGAGAATCAAATCCTAAAAATTTTGAATATATGCACGACTTTATGAATGAGTTTGTTATGTGAAACTTCTCGCATTTAATATTGTTTTATATCCACAAAATAAAGTTAAATAGAGTTAGAAAATTTAGCACTTTACAGAAATGTTTGAAACCTGGCTTTAGACAACCTAATTAAGATTATGCAAACAGCTTAACTAGATTCTCATCACTGCCACTTACAAATAAAGGTGGAAAGGATAAGGGATTTTCTTCCAAAGATAATTTTTCTAAACACACCATAAATCTGATATTCAACGGTAGCTGCTTTAATTGATTCGAATGTATGTCTAAAATTCTCAAATGACGAAGACCAATTATTTCTAGAAAATTTGATGTAAAAAATTAAATGGTAACAATAAACAGTAAATTGACACAAGAATTAAAAATAGTAAAGTCATTTGAATTCTTTCTATCCATCTATCATTCCAACGTTTATAAACTCACATTAATTGAACTCCTGTATTTTTGTTTGATGTTGACGTACAGGCACATAAAACATATGTAAATGGGGCTCTCAGCATGAACGACTATGGACACATCGCATTTCATTATGAAAGAGATTATCTCTGCAAAAAATATAATGTGAAGCTTTCCGAAAACTAGAATTTACCTCCTCAAACGACAGTTCTAAACCTACTGTTGCTTCTAAAGTACAGCAACAACTGAAAGCTTCTAATCAGCGCACTATTTTGATAGTTGAGGTATTAGTGAATGTTAATATAGTATATTAATTAGCTTCCAACTTTCGCTGAACAAAAGATGTCATGGTGTTTAAAATTCAAGATAGCATTTTTTTAATATGTACCTGCCTTTCTTACAGTTATCAGTCAATCTACAGTAAAATATAAGAATAATTCAGAAATATACAACTATTTGTTAGATATTTTCAAATATGCAGTGAAAGTTTCTCTAAACGACCTTCCGGAACAAGTTTGGATCCACTGAGATACAATTAAAAGCAAGGATATGGCAAACATTTCAATAAGTTAGAACATTATGCGGTTTAGAAAAGTAAATATGTACTATTTCGATTGTAATACATTATTGAACTGGTTCTACCTTTTTAAAATGAACCTCAAAACTGATATTAATTCAGTCCTGGATTATAATGATTGTAACATAGTTTTAAGGTATTACAGCACCTGATATAATTTGTCACATAAGTCATATTTGATAATATAACTTAAAGCTAGCACATTGAATAGATAATATGTAAAAACTTAAAATAACTCATAAATATGAACATGATAGCAGACCAGATCAACCTATTTCTTGCTATTAAAAATTTCAGATTACGATACAATTTTGCACTATCACTCTAAGTACAAATAAACATACATACGGATATGTGTAAATATTAGTAGGATTATTTACCTTCTGGAAGAATCCCAATTAAATTGCAGCCTAATAGCAAAACTTTCAAACTTCTAAATGAACAAACTGAGAAAGGAAAAGATTTGAATCTATTTGAGGACAGATCCTTAAATGTAGTTTAGGATAAATGTAAGATATTACCAGTTCTTGAAGGCATTGGAGATCGGAAATATTTGGAGGTAGGGATGACAGATAATTATTAGAAATTAACAAGATCCGCAGGTTTGTAAGTTTACATAATGCGCTAGGAATTGAGAAAATTTTATTAAAACTAAATCAGTAAGGAAGTTAAAGTACATTATTATACCTCAGATCCAAGAAGGTAAGCAACCTATATTGTTCAATCCCGCTAGGAATATTAGATGATCAGATTTTTGGATAAATCTAAGCTTTCCGAAAACTTGAAGGCCTCGAAAAAGGTGGAAATATCTCTTAACCTGCGACAAGAAAAGTCTTTAAGACAATTGACAGTTGTTGTTTAGACATACTTCCATTAACGTTGAGCATGATAGTCACAGAAGCTGAATTCTATAGATGTGGTATCATTTTTAGGAGCATCATTCAAGTTCTGAAACACAATAGGGATATCAAGCATCAATATTTATTCATTTCTCATAGATTATGATTCTAAAAAGTAATAGCGTCATGACCTTTGATAGCAGTAACAGTAAAACACTTAATAGCTTCCAGGACTTTTTGAAAGAAAATGTTAGTTTGGTAGTTACTACCACAACATAGTAATGGTAAAAATTTATTTCGAAATAAGCCATTAAACATTTTATTGGGAAACTGAGAATGTCTAAGTGCCATTTTGTTAGGAGAGAGTGGGCGTAATAGGTGACTTGCGAAATGACTAAAAGAGGGGGATGGATGAAAGTATTTTTTTAAATGAAGCTTTCACTAGACCATTTTCACTCTTGTTTCGCTACAATAACAGAGTCAATGCTGAACATGTGATGGTATGTTCAAAAATAATGTTGCGGTTTCAAAAGAAAAATCATACCAATAACGTTGTCTAACAGAATAAGTGAATCGTTGTTTTCTTGAAATCTTCATCTTAATAGTAGCAAAGTACAGTACTTGTTGTGTTTCCGCTGATAAATATCAAAGAAATTAATAAAAAGAAGTAGGAAGAGAAGGCACCGAGGAGTTGTTGTATTAGAATGTAACTCAATGACAACCGAGATTAAGTAAAAAAAAATAAGCCTTCCTGTTTAGAGATTCAGAGGAAAGTGCTGACATTATGCATTTATAACGAAGGGAATCTTAGGGCAAGTAGAATATCTAACATTATCATACCTATAGGTCTTTCACCTGAAGTCGTCAAAAGCCGCCAAACTGTTGAAAGACAACTGGAAGGATGCAAGGTTTTAGAAGGTTTCAGAATTAACTTACGAAGTATCGGAACATATCAACATTTTAAAATAAACATTTATTTGTATGTATTTGTTCAATGTACGATTACACTTCCTCTCTCTTTCTACCGACTGAAAATGTTAGAAAAAAAATATCGTGCATATTAAGTAAAGGCTTTTAGTCTACGCATATCTGATCACTGGTATATGAGCTTGAAGTCAATATGATATATGTGAGATTAAGTGATTTAAAGATAATAATGTATCAGACCCTAAGGAACAAAAATCCACCATCGCCGGTTCTTGTGTAAAGCTAACACTTGGTCTGTTTTGGTTGACATTAGTACCTCTGCTAGCACGTATTGTCGCAAATTGTTTACTTATAAGTCGTCTCTTTAAAAAAAACGACCAAGTCTAAGCTCACATGGCTCAGTTAATAACAACTCCGCTATGAACAAACATCCAATCTAGTGACCCCGAGTTTGACAGATTTAGCTATGGACAATTCAACATCAGTCATCTAACTGCCAATAACGAGTGATATGAATTACACATACGTGTCACACAACAGTATCATTGAGAAGGTCAAATATGAGCCAAATCAACTTACCCGACAATTCACAGAAATGTGTTCTCTTTTTTAGGCAATTTTAGTTGTACTATGACTTCAAACAAGAAATGAATACATTGTCTCATGTTAATTTGTTACTGACATAGTAAGAAAGCTTACCTATACTGGAAGACGCATATAAGGTGGGAACTGTAGTCGACTTTATCGCTACAGATGTTTCTAAATGTGTAATCTTTCGTCTGGGCGTGATTTTTAACGGTATATGAAGAATATGACACCATTGAGACTCATCAGCTATTGTATACTTTTAGCAGTAATCTTCTAGATTGTTATTGCCAGTGCCACCACCCTTACAAGAAACATTAGAAATACTCGTGCCCCATTATCGTGGAATTGGGCTTTTCATCGGCAGTGGATCAGTAGAACATTGATATCACTGAATATTGTTAAGTTTGATAGATTTCTATTGTCAACAGCCAATATTCCTGGTACTATTAAGGTAACATTATTTAGAAGTACAACCCTTATGTTTTTACATATCGTTTTATTTTAGACTCTGTATATTTATATATTCTGACGACAAAAAGTTGTAGTAATTAATCGTTTTTTGACGATTTGTTATTTCATTGGCTTGTGTGGATAATAATCAAGGTCTATACTCGTTTATTTGAAAACGCTTGGTCGATAGGGAAATCGCAATAGTATTCCTAACCTTTCAACTTCTCAGTCATAACGAGTAACGAGCTTGACTGATTCGATAGTTTCTGAATATTAGCTTGTAATTGTTGAACATTTTTGATCGGTTGCTGTAAACAGCCTGTGGACAACAAGATTTAGTACTCGCGTTAACAATAACGAAAATACTTGCGTCTTCTAAAGGGCATGAGCGAATGTTTGTGGGAACAGTGAATAATATTGATAATAATTATGTTGTTGTCAATACGTATATTGATATGGCTATTAATACTGATACTGATGTCACATAAATCTGCAGCTTATATAAAAAGAGTACCGATTAAGCTGCCTTAATTTTCACCTTGTTCTTATGATGGTAATCCTGTTGACTACTCTAGTTTTGTAAATAGGCGAAATGTTGTTTTGTCTGGTTCAGGAATTTCGGGAAAATGAAAATTTGTGTTTTCAGTAAGGTGGTGCACAAGGCAACAGTCAGTGCAATTCGGTGTTATCAGTTTTTCCTGCAAGGAGGCCCGACATATACTTAGACAAAGATTTTGCCAACGAACTGTTATAGAGAGTAAGTTGTTTGAAGGGAATAGAGGTAGTGATCGACAAATAATGGATATGTCACATCATTCTAAGACAACTTGTTGGCAAAATAAAAACAACTCAGTTTTTCTTGGTTAGGATCACAAGTTGAACTCTATTTCTGTGAGTAAAACGATAGTTGAACTTTTTTTTACTAGACTTTAAGGAAATGGATGGAGTTTCAAGTTACTATAAAAGATGGAATTAAACCGAAATTTTCGAATGTCCTAAGATTGTAAAAAACGTTTGGGTCAAATAATGAGTAGATTCGAAGGATTAGTACAATCCACATCTGAGTCTGGCGTGTCTGTCTATTGTTGATTGTTTGCTACTAAAGTTGATATTGTATTAAAGAGAAGATATGTGTATCCTGCGCACGGGAAGACACAAGTTAGAGAGGTGTGATCATTATATTTTATTGCGTATTCCGCACTGAGTTGTTTGTTAGGAAATCATGTTTGTATTTATTTAGTGATTGGGTAAAGGACACGTAAGTAGATACTGAAGAACAGGTCCGCCAAAGACCCATATAGTAACGAAACCACACATTATTGGAAGATTTGCCTAATGGAATCCCAAATAAAAGTTGTGCTAACGACGAGGTGTCCGTCCAAAAGTATATAGGTTAAACGAACGAGCTAACTTGAGTACGGTTGAATGTAACTTGGTCATAGATGTCCACAAACCATCTATCGATTAGATAATCATATTCAGTGTTGCTGACACTTATTTTGCCACTGTTTTATGCGGATGTTTAAAAATCGTACAATGGCTTTTAAAGCTGGCTGCCAATACATTTCATGTTGTTGATGATGAAGATATTAAGAGTAATAGATGGTTTTTGCAAGCGTTTCAATAAGCAGTGTTGCAACAAAGGAACCGATCACTTTTCTACTTGATAAATTAATTGTCAGCATAGATGAAGCGCACAGACGTGGTACTTCATCTTAAGTATGGTGGAGGAAACTACTTACACCAACAGTCATTGAAACAGCATTCGCGGATCGCCATATATATCTCCCTACCAATAGTCGTAGAAATCAAAGTGGCCATATAACAAATCAAGAGTAGCATAAGAGCAGAGCCAGACAGCATATCAACTGAGGCACTAAAGACAGATATAGAAGCAACTGCATAGATAATCCACATTCTCTTCAGTAAAATTTGCGAGAAAAAAACAAGTACCAGAAGAGTACTTCATCAAGATACCATAGAAAGGTGGTCTTAGCAATTGCACGAACTACAGAGGCATCACTAATTTTCAATACAAGGAAAAGTCTTCAACAGAGTGTCACTGAACCAAGTAAAGGATCCAATGTATGTCCAACTTCGAGATTAACTGGCGAAATTTCGTAAACACCGATCGTGTACCGACCGAATCGCTTCCGACAGCATGAATATGAGAACATTATGGAGCCTTCTACGAAATTATGACGTACTCGAAAAGATAGTCAACATCATACGGAATTCTTACGAGGGACTACATTATAAAATCGCGCATGGATGTCAACTCACAGATTCATTTAAAGTAATACCGGTGTCAGACATGGCTGCTTACCTTTGTCCTTCCTCTTTGTGCTTATAGTTGACTGGATCATGAAGACTGCGACATCTCAAGGCAATCTGGGAATACAATGGGCAACATATATGCAACTAGATGACTTTGCAGATGACCAGCATAGCTCTTCTGTCACACACATAGCTTCAAATGCTGATGAAGATAGACAATATAGCAGCAGTAGGCTTTAAAATACACAAGGGATAAAACAAGATCCTTCGATACATAACAACGAGCACCAACTCGATTACACTTAAAGTAAAAACTCTGGAAGATGTGGAAACTTTTACATATTTGGCAGCGTCATCGACAAACAAGAGTGAGGTGGTGCAGATATGGAGGCACTAAGTGGCATAGCAGAAGAGACATGTCTGCAAATGAAGGACATTTAGGACATAAACCAACTGCCAGCCAACATCAAAGTCAGAATTTTCAATACAACGTCAAAACAGTTTTATTATATAGATCTAAAACGTGGAGAAAAACTAAAAGCATTCTTGAAAAGATGCAATTATTTAGAAACAGTCGGTTGCGTAAGATACTTTAGGTCCTTTGGCCAGATACCATTAGCAGAGAATAAACCAAATTGCAGCACCGTAATCAATTAGGAAAAGACACTAAAGTTGGATATGACACACATTGAGGAAATGATCAAATTATATCCCAAGACAAGAAGTAACTTGGAATCCTGAAAGCCAAAGGAAATGTAGAAAATCCAAAGAACACATTGCGTTGGGAATTGAAGATAGACATAAAAAAATAAGCAGGGCTTAAGAAGAACTAGAAATAATAGCCCAGGATAAAGTCGATTGAAGAATGTTGGTCGGTGGTCTATTCTCTACGTGTGGTAAAAGGCATTGATTGGTTTAAAGTAGTCAGATTATGAATAAATTTAACGAAATGGTACTAGATAGTAATTACCCATTAACTTAAAGTCATTTTCATCATAATAAAGTGGCACAACCAGTAAATTTAACTAATTTGATGCAAGATGTTTACCAGCTAGAATGATCAATAGCACGGTACTGATTTCATATTTATTCACTTATATATTCGACGCATATTATCAGTATTCTGAAATCAGAACTCTCCCAGACAAATAATTACTTCATAGTGTTGATTGGATATGTCATAGATTGATCATGGCAGGGTGCGACTGTAAACCAAGGAGGACTGGACAGCTATCTTGTCCTAATGCGGAATTTTACGGCAGTGTGCACTTGAAATTCCTAACCCAAGAGCTACAGGTTTGCGAGCGCCTAACGCTCTGCACCACTAGGTCGGCATTCACCTAAATTTGAGTACTTCCATATACCACATGAAATTTTAAATTGATTCGGTAAGGAGTACACTTTATTAAGAGCTATACATTTTTATACAGTTGTAGTCAAACTTCGTTAAATACTTGAAGCTTATTCTACCGAGTAAGACTATACATAAGAACAGGTATGCTGAATGAACAAAAGATACTAAATTAAACTCACAGAACTTATAACTAGAAGGAAATTACAGATCGTTACTAATAATCTTCATATTAATTCTTCAAGTTATTGACTGTCTGGACTCTGTAGCTCGGTAGATGAGTAGGGGGGATTGAAGCGGTATCTAAATGTGAGCATATCTATCAGAATTCAAGTAAATCTAAACAGCCAATCCAAAATATAATGAAAACTGAATCATGGACTACACAGTTGTTCTTAGAATACATAGATGACATAGTTCTATTTGATGAAGGTGATAAAATACAGTTATTTGGAAACACTGACCAATAATGCAAGCATGCTTGCAATGCGTTTCTCCGTCTCAGAAGGTGAATTACTGCTTCAGTATTGGTCTGAATCAATACAATGGTTGACCAAAGGTAGTGAAGTAAATGGTCACATTTGATCAGCCCTAACGGGCTGGCGTTTGGTGAAATCTTAGCACATATTCAAAAACCTTGATCAGGTTTGCCAACCTATGTCACCTATGGCGTAAAACATATAACCTCCTGCAAATTGAAGGACAAGTATGCTGTGTAGAAGTCCGTTTTATTTTACAGCATGTCTATTAAGAGATGACATTTGTAGACCATTGGCATATGATCATCAGCGACTTATGATATCGCTTGAGTTTGTTGGGACTGACGGGCAAACAATAATTAGGTTAGACCAAACGGTGTTAGAGAAATAAAGAAAATCACATGATGCAGGCTATTTTGTTGAGGTCAGCCAAATGTCGTAACCAGTGGTTGGAAACTCTGAGTGATACGGTTAAAAGTCAGTCACAGTGGTGCATATGCATTCACTCCCAGTCATCTCATAAGTTAAGCTTAAATCACTTTAATACCTTTCTTTTCACGAGCTAATTATTGCTCCCTGTATCATATAGTGTCTACACTCCGTTCTTATGAATACTGATGTAACTACTATTTTGTTATTCATTCTACTGTGCTAATGAGGTATGGACCGATATGCATATGTGACTGATTTTTTATATATGACTGATAACTAGCATTATCAAACTTTAAAGAGATGATAAAAGTTTCATTGTGACTTCAGCATGCTTCCTCTCAAATAGTAACATTTTATACTGACCTACCAACTTAATTCTTGACAATTTCTCGTAAACTTAGTTCAGATCAGGTTATGATTACTCGCTCAATTAAGACACCAGATTTCTGATTAAACATGACTTCTTCCTAATGCCATACGTTTGCCAAACACAACTCAGGATCTAGACAGAAGTCTCGCTGGTCATTTGGATGTTTGGCCGTTCGCTCACAGATTTATAAACTTTTCACTTGTTCGCAGGTAACATATTGTTATTTGTTTATTGGTAACACTCCGTTTTAGCACTTAACTAATCTTGCATCTTTTAGAAGTCAACATTGTCCCTAATTATAAATAGCATCGCATGTCCCTCGGCAATTGTCGTCAGGTACATAGCAATGATAATGACACTGTTGAGATATGTTGTCTATTCTATATTTATTTTCTGTTTTAAATAACACCTTAAGCTCGATAAAATAATTGTCTTGATATTCTTAAAGGATTCAAAACAATATCATCGACAAGGCTGTACACGCTACACAAAAAGGGGTTAACCACTATCAGTTAGAACTTAATTTATAATCCAATATCGAAATATATATATATATATCCCTGGGATTTCGATCGCTACGTAAGAAACCAACAAAAATAATACACTTTAGAGAACATTACAAAGATCGAATTACACCTTGGTAAATAATCAAAATAAATTGATATAACTTCTTGTTTTATTAAGTGAAACTGTATACTGTAAATAAAACTTTATGAAAATAAATAATACGTATGACTACAATGCTACATCTGTTTTAAATTTAAATCAAAGAATGAATACAGCAGTGAAACACTTCATGCAGACATGCACACATACATAAATTTTGCACAAAGTAAACTATTGTAAGTAAGTATGAAAGCCAACCGACTAATTAGTTAGTTGTAAATGAATAAACATTGAAGTGTAAGAATGGACATAAACAATTTCAACGATGAAAAATCTTATGAATATAATTATTAATACTGATGAATAATTGAGAGACATTGAGAAAAATAATCAAAGAAAAATCATAATGTATTATGAAATCATTGCACAGAATACACATATAAAGCAAAGAATAAAAGAGAAAACAATAACTCATTATGTTAATTAAATGTCATCTTTTGAGTTTAATCGTAAAACGAAAACATTTATTATAATGATAATCATTAAGTAGCTTTCTTATTCACATCGATGCCTTGAAATTTTACGGAGTGAATGAAAACATTACTAGCATCATCATTCTGTTTATTAGCATTTAGATTACTATTATTAACGGCAGAATTAATGGTAGGGTCATCGATTCTCTCATTGTTTTCACCTTTATTAATCCACTGGGTTGCCCACATATTAATACCATTGTAAAAATAAGTGAAATAACAAAACAGCATTTGGATCGTCACGAAATAAATTCGTATATAGAAAGTAGTATAAATCAGATACAATAAGCAGAGCATTGATAGAAACCATATGGCCAGTGTTGAATAGTCCTAAATAAGTGAAGACCAATTGGTCGGAAGAATTAACATGGAATACTAAACTATCCGGTGTTATTTCATTGTCGAATGAACGTTTACCAATAGGATTAGCTGTAAAAGTTGAGAATGGACAGCATATAAATATATGTGCACTAGTGAATGAATGTTTATAAATAGTGATAAAAAGAATGATAATAATGTAACAATCATCGGTAGTAAGAACTTCTAATTACAATGATTAGTGAGCTAAAAATATCATGTTTGTTTAACTGTTTTTGGTGATGATTGAGTTCTATTGATCAATTCGCAATATGGTCACGAGTCTAAGTGACTTGGCATTACTTGAAAAATACTGTCAGTCATGCACAACGTAGAGATGGTATATATGTACATCAACAGAAGATACCATATTCTATAAGCATAGAAAGATGATGTAGAAATATTGAAGGTAATCAGGCAGGAATCTCTTGACTAAGGTCACATGCAAACCGAGACTAACCAGTAAGACATACTTACAATCTCGAGGAGACTGATACTTTCCAAGGGATTTGAATTCACATCATCGAGCTTTCAAGTGTGAGAGTGACTGAACTACTATAACACGAATATGTACATTAATTGATTAATGAGTCGTGAGTTATAAATGCCATGTTAGTGATTATAGCGTAACGATCATCAATTGTCTTACTTCCAAAAAGTCTGAACTTTATCAGTCACAACTACTCACTAGGACTTCAGGAACATTCTGAAGTTAATCACTAGTGAGCTGGTTAGTGTAATTGAATTGAGGTCGTTATGTGGAGATTAGTATTAAGTTTACTTGATCAGATTCGTCGCAGACTGATATTCGTAGGAAACCACTAGAAACCAGGAAGCACTGAAAAGCTGTTTTTTCCTGGTACTGAGACTTTAAAGCAGTGCGCACCACTGATTCCGACAGGGTAATCAAACCCAGGGTTTTTAAGGTTGGCAAGCGTCTAGCCCAATACACCAATTTGTCAAGACTGTATTGCTGATGGAATTCTAGCTATCGGGTTGCCATGTGACCATTTGTGCAAATAATAATATTAAGATGGTTGTGAGAGGTTGCGATAAGCTAACCCCGTTCCCAGTGTTACATCCTGTGCTTAATTCTGCCAATACCGCGTTCAGTTTCAGTCCCTTGGATGACTTGAACCCTCCTAGTCGTAAACCAGAAAATATGTAGTAAGAAAAACTTCATTCCAGTAAGTGACAAATATAGTACGAAACACTAGAGCATTCATAGCTTCCGGAAAAAATGAAATCATCATTATATTTATTCAAACTGCATGCAGTGGTTTTTAAGCTATTGTCTAATGAGAAAGCTGTACGTTAAGATTCTAAAAGGTTCTTTCGGACGGTGTTTGGATGGATTGTCTTGGACTTCTTTAGGACGACTGAAAGCTTAGCTGAGTATTTTAAGAGCCATACCAACGTATTATACTCATTCTAAATGAATCTTGTGAATAGTGATAGTAGTGTAACAGTAGAATTTAAAACATGCATTTATGCCTACTTGGAAATGATTCAGCTACATTCTCATTTTCATAATTATCTTAGAGTTAATATTCAATCTTGGATATGAAAGAATTGGAAATATGGATCTTTCGTATTACGAAACAAAGTAATACTACAATTTTGATTACTTCACTTTCACATTCAAAGTCTACCTTGTCAGACTTTACCGCTCTGACAATGTTTTAGAATGGCATGGAAAACGAAACGATATACTATTGTAACTGATTACATCCCAATCGATAAATTAATTAATCTGAGTACATGCCAAATAAATACGATGAATGATTATTTATGATTGGTTGAATTCCAAGACTAGAATTACTTTTATTAACAGACTTTCGGTCTTGAAACAGTCTGATATATATATATATATATATATATATATCGGGGTAGGAAGAGAGAACAATACTAAGTCAATAAACGAATATAATCGTTAATTCAAAAAGAAACCAACCATAATATTCTTTCAAACTTTTCTCTTTTTCTAACCAGCGATTTTGTAACCATTTCGATAGTGTATCATTTATTTCATTGTCTAATTTTTGATTGTTACAATTATTACCACCATTATTTAAAAGATCATTTAGAGTGAAACGACGAACCAAATAATGCACTTCATGTGGAACTTGTCCATAAATTAAATTAATCTCAGGTGATGGTAGAATATCTGGATAAGCGACTGTAACATCATACACTTCAGTTAAATGATCTAATACAAGTAAATGAACACAAAACATAGATATAACAAGAAGTTTAAGTATGCATCAATGTACTTATAATAAAATGAATATTTTTTTCTCTAGCTAAATGGTTGATATAGATTTTCTGAACATCAACTACATGTTAACATAGAATGAAGTTCTACGAGCTAAACATTCAATTTAAAAATATTAACAGACCTGGTGACTAACTTAAATTGATAATTCCCGGAGTTTTAGTGACAATCCATGAATTCAACCATATCGGGCGCAAGATATGTATCATCAATGACAACATACAATGGTTGAGTAATACCATGAATTGGTGAAAGTTATCCAAGCTTGCATTCAGAATAACTCAGTGTACTTGAAATGTAACTATAACCAGCCGTTATGTGTGTTATATGTTTTGTTACCACTTCGTAAACGAAGATTACTTTTTTTAAGAATGTACATACCATCTGTTGACAAGTAAAAGCAAACGCGAAATCCGTCTTTGTTAATATGTTTCTCATACGCCATCTCTAGAAACTTGGTGACTATGAAACCAATTATCTTTAGAGAGGATATCTGAATGATGATTACAATTTAGGCATTGTGCAATGCCTAAGAGATTATCTACTGAAGAACAAGTCCGTAATTCAACCTCCTATATATATATATATATATATATATATATATATATATATATATATATATATATATATATATATATACTAATCTGGCGACATAATCACTCAATAATCATGTTACCAAAGTTTGGAAAAAGTACACATCACACTTATAAAAGAAATAACCATAAGGTGCACCAGGAAGTAGAAAATAACAATAGTGAATTGTAATTTATTATCAATACATTGCATAACACTAATAACAATAATAATAATTATTATTATTGTTATTATTATTATCATCATTATTCCCGACCGTAGCTGCTACCTTGACGTGGTGGTCGGGCTTGCCTATCGTGATGACCCAACCGAGCTATATTGGCTGGAACATATGTTCCTGTAGGTTCTACCATACCAGGCAGGTCGATTGGAGAACGATGAGACTAAAAGCAGCTACTCAAGGTCTGAGGGCGAAGTCGTACTGCTGACTGCAGAGGGGTGTGACAGCAGTAAGGTGTTTTCCCTCGGACAACCAGCATCTGCAGCGATGCTGCCTTCTCACAAGGAAGGAGGGGTTAGAAAAGGTCGGCCCTAAAAATGTCACACCTCACCCTACCTCACGGATTTCCGTCTCCGGCGGTATGGGTGCCCACTAAGGGCTTTTAAGTGCGGAGCTAATACTCAAAATACTTTTCATTAAAAGGCCGTGCGTGACAGGCCTCAAGCAGTTGTCCCTTGGGCTCTGCGGTCACGCTCTCAGGTCTCTAAGATCAACACTAATCTACCTTCTTTTTCAGGTTTCTCAAGAAACACCCTTCCATGGTGTGGGCAGCCAGGAAGTGAAAACCGCCCTCATACCTCGAACAGCACACGAGATCATCTTGTTCGAAGCCAAATCCCACCTTCAACTCTTAATAACTCTCTTATCACCATGCCTAATCCTTCTAACATAATTTTATCGCCTTGCGTCTCTAATGCTATTGGTTTGAGTTCACGAAACGTTATCCCTGGTCTCCTAAAACCGCGCACTAAGTTGTATATTGGAGCTTTCAACGTTCGAACGTTATGTCAAATAGGACAACAGGCATCCTTAGCCATGACTCTAGAATCCCGCTCCATCGATATCTGCTGCATCTCTGAAACGCGTATACAGGATCCAAGCACAGTCATTCGCTTGACCTCACCTTGTGAAAATAAGGAATCTGCTCGGTTCACTCTTCGTGTCTCCGGGGACCCCACTGCTACCACTCGAGGCCTTGCTGGTGTAGGTATAGCACTAAGTTTAAAAGCTGAACAGGCTCTCCTCGACTGGATTCCAATAGACAGTCGATTGTGCGCTGTCCGTCTAAATGGAACGGTAAGGACTCGTAAAGATAGGGACACACTGCCGTTGTCTCTTTGTTATCTCTGCCTATGCTCCCACTGACTGCAGCTCAGATGAAATGAAAGATGAATTTTACAGAAGCTTTATGACCTTCTAGTGTAAAGCTAAGCGCACTGATGTAGTAATAGTGGCTGGTGATTTTAATGCCCAATTAGGTAGACTAGATGATACCGAAAGGCACCTAGGTGGATCATATGGTGTTGAGGCTCAACGAACAGACAATGGCGACCGGTTACTACAACTTTGTTCAGACAAGCGTTTATTTCTCGCAAACACCAACTTTAAGCATAAGGAAAGACATCGGTTGATATGGCGGCCTCCGAAATCAACCCGACGCTGGACTCAAATAGACCACATTGCTATTAGCCATCGTTGGAGAGGCTCGATAGAAGACTGCCGCTCGTTTTGGAGCATATGTTTAGACTCAGATCATGCCTTAGTGCGAGCGCATATTAGTCTGCGACTCACTGGACGTAAAAGATCCACGACAAGGATCCCCCCAGGGTTCAACTTAATGATGAAAAAGTCAAAAATACATTCCAGGAACAACTAAAAAACCAATTAGTAAACGGCGTAAACTGTTCTCAACCTGAGCTAGCCTGGAATGATATCCAAAAAGCTGTTGAAAGAGCAGTAATATCTATTAACAAACTAGACCAAAAGGTTAGGAAAACTCAGTGGATTTCAGCTGCATCTGCTGAACTGATAGATACTCGGCAACACATTCCATCTGGTTCTGAACATGATGAGCAACGTAGGCAACTTAAACACAAACTAATCAAAAGCTTACGCAATGATCGTGAGCAGTGGTGGGTGGCGAAAGCTAAAGAGATGGAAAAGGCAGCGGCAATAGGTAACAGTAGGCAACTGTTTAGACTTATCAAGGAAACGGGTATCAGGAACCCAACTGTAAGTGAAACTATCTGCGAAAAAGAGGGCTCCATTATTCACTGTCAATCCAGAAGATTAGACCGATGGGCAGAACACTTTAGGGAACAGTTCAACTGGCCCACGGCGTCATTCCTGCTGCCCACCATCCCCAAACAATCTGAATGGCAAATTAACATTGGTCCCCCAAGTCTCAATGAGGTTGTGAAGGCTATTAGAAACTTGAAGCGAGGGAGAGCAGCAGGACCAGATGGATTAACCCCTGAGATATTTAAGGAAGGTGGTCCAGTCTTAGCAGCCAGATTAACTGAGATCTTGGCTAGAATTTGGGAACTAGACGTAATCCCATGTGACTGGTCTCGAACACTAACCATTCCGGTCTTTAAGAAAGGACAGAAGTCCTCGTGTGACAATTACCGAGGTATCAATTTAACGAATATAGTGTCCAAAATACTAGCTTCAATAATACTTCGACGTCTAACTAAAGCTCGTGAAGAGCAAACTCCAGAAAACCAAGGTGGCTTCAGACCCGGACGTGGTTGTATAGACCAAATATTCACACTTAGGCAGGTTCTGGAAGATAGGCACACTTTCAGACGCCCAACAATAGCTGTATTCCTTGACCTTAAGGCGGCGTTTGACTCTATTGATCGTAAGGTTATGTGGCAATGTCTGTCATTGAAAGGCGTACCAGAGAAGTATATTAACCTTATACAAGCTCTAAACTCGAACACCACATGTCGTGTTACAGCTTACGGCAGATTCTCTTCGGAATTGACCACTTCTAGTGGTGTTCGTCAAGGTTGTCCGCTATCTCCATTTTTATTTATTTTATCATGGACATACTTTTAGAGTTAACATTGTCATCGTCTGATTTCTCTGGGGTTGACCTCTTTCCAGGAGATAAACTTACTGACTTAGAATATGCCGATGATATAGTTCTACTGAGTGAAGATGCTGATAAAATGCAGACTTTTTTGACTACCTTAAACTTGAACGTAAGCATGTTTGGGATGCGATTCTCCCCATCCAAATGTAAAATGTTACTTCAGGACTGGCTTAATTCGACACCAAAGTTAGTGATAGGGCGTGAAACCATTGAATGTGTTAACCGTTTTACTTATCTAGGGAGCCTCATCAGTCCTGACGGTCTAGTGTCCGATGAAATCTCGGCCCGTATACATAGGGCCCGATCGGCTTTCGCCAACCTGCGTCACTTGTGGCGTAGGCGAGACATTCGTTTAATGACAAAAGGACGCGTTTACTGTGCAGCAGTCAGATCCGTTTTACTTTATGGATGTGAAACATGGCCTTTAACGATAGAGGATATCCGTAGGCTCCTAGTATTCGATCATAGATGTCTCCGAAACATTGCTCGTGTTTGCTGGGACAACCGAGTAAGCAATGCATGGGTTAGGAATAGAGTACTAGGTAGATACAGTAAGCTTATTGATGAAGTAGTGGATCTTCACCGGCTGAGGTGGTTAGGACATGTGTTGCGTATGCCTGACCACCGTCTACCTCGACGAACAATGTTGTCTGGTGTGGGAGTAGGCTGGAAGAAAGCTAGGGGTGGCCAAACAAAAACATGGCACCAATCCATGAAGACATTGACAATTGGGCTGAGCCATGTTAATAGGTGCAGACTACCTGGTTGGGGCCCACACGATGATCGTAACAAGTGGTTAGAGACTTTAGGTGATATGGCTCAAAATCGATTGCAATGGCGCAGGTGGATCCACTCCTTGTCTTCCTCCAAATTCTAATTTTTGAGCTTATTATAATTTTCTCTTTACTGAATCACTTTATCTCAAATCTTATCTATGATCTCTATGCCTTCCCGTTAGTACTTACTCTGTTACTACCTCCCCTACTTTGGGATTTGGTCCGACAATTTAATCTTTATCTGCTAATTGAGGCATGGCAACTTGAACTGATATACGCATGTACAAAGTTCTACGTTGTAATTGACTGACTGACTATCATCATTATTATTATAACCTCAATGAATTCTGTTGTCCCAAAGAGTTTTAAGCAATTACCACAGAGTTTACAGATTCTACCTAATAAATTGAAAAAATAACGGTACCATATATATATATATATATATATATATATATATATATATAGAGAGAGAGAGAGAGAGAGAGAGAGAGACTGGATAATATCGTCAGCTTATGCTTCACGTAGAAGTGAGGTTAACTAGGTTACTCCAATATGCACTGAATCCAGAAAATTTATCCTTGTATGTCTACTATACTGTTGTATTTTAAATTCCAACCTACTTTATTTTCAAATTATTTGTATGAACCTTGTGCGAACCAATGAAATAATTTAATTCATATTATCCTGCACAATTTGCCGTTCTTGTTCTTTTCGAGTTGATAAAGGTAACAATCTGCATTTTGATCTAAATCATACCACTTCCAATACGCTCTTAACATCCATACCTACTAACGATTTTGTCTTTCACGGTTTGTCTCTCTTATCAAAGGGCATGAAGATTCTCAGTTCAATCTCAAGTGGGGTCATAGATAAGCACTTATAAGTTTATACAAAGTAACAAATATAAAAACAGTAAAGAAACAAAATGGATCACTACAAGTTAATGAAAAACCTGTACTCCTGGTTATTTGCAACACACTAACGTCTATCTATGCAATCAACAAATATGTCTAAGATATTAAATAACACCTATTATAATAATAGAAAACACAATTATCCAAAAGTACATGTGATACACAATGACTTATTAAAGTTGGATAATTTTTATTCAATGTACAATATTCTGAGATAAAATAAGTTCCCCACATATGACAATCATCGACATTAATAAGATTAAGAAAAAAAGCATATTATTACTATTATTATTATTATGACGAATATTCTTTAAAAAACAATTAGTTTGGATATGATATTCATCACAAGTTTACTCTTAATCACAAGATTAGATAAGAGGTAAGGAAATGATATGAACAAGAATAATGTTGCCAAAAATAGAAAAACTAATAAATTCTATATTGCGAAAAGCTTTGATTGAATAGAATTAACTGAACAAAGGATGGACGAAGATACCTATGAACAAAGGATAGTTTGATTTAACAACCAAGTTGAGATTCATGTACTTGACTTTTGAATATGCTCTAAATATAAAAGTTAATGAAACTACTTATTTGGTTTCTCAAGTTATTCATATCCTTTTTCAATAAAACCATCAACAGTTTTAGTGCTCTTAGCGACCGTTTTGGATATTCTAACCATTCTATAGTAACTAAGTTAGATTACAGGATCTGCTAATACGTCATTGTTTTGTTCCAAGAGCTAAACATTTTGTGTAAAGTAATTTGCTATTCTACAGTAAAAAAAACTTGTTAGGTACAAGTACACTTCATAGTTCGCAGTCTGAAAAGTAAAATGATACTAGGAATAGCCGACGGGTTAGTTCATCGAGAAATATATGTTAGAAGGTGAAGTTGAAGCAATAAAGTAGGCGGAGACTTTTCTGAACAGAAATCTCCGTTCTAGGTCTTATATAATCACCAATTTATTGAAAACCTTGACTAAGTTCCGTTGACGAAAAATAGGTTTCGTAATTGATATTCCATCAGATATTAGCATAGACACAAAATTGAGGTGTCTTCGAGTATTTAATGACCATAAAAAACATGGAAACTGAGCCTGAAACGTATATAATAAAAGTTCCTTTGTTTGGAACGACGTAACTATGTTGCGCTACTTTAGTCTTGCAAAGAACTATTTCCGATAAGTACGACGATTTCTGAAAACAGCCAGTGGACAATTCTACGTCGATGATTTATCAACGAGAGTTGATAATATAGAAGTTAGATTTGAATATCTTCAACTAAAAGGGAATTTAAGTATGAATAGATATGATCTAACCAACAGCAAATCAGCAGTTACTTCGAATTAATAAAGGTCATTCCAGAGATACTACCAAAATAAATATTGGTGCTGGACAACTGTATCCCCTAGAATAGGACTCTACAAAATGGATATTCATGAACCCGTTACGAATTAAATGAGAAAAACTTCAGGCATCTAAGAAAGATATCAGTGAATATTGTATATATATATATATGCTTGCCTTAAACAATTTACCTTCATAGTTCCAATGAGTAAAATATGAAAAAAAAAATATGAAAAAGATTTTTAAATAAACTTTAGTTCATTATGTATTTGGAAAAGTATCTTTAGAAAACGTTTGTAAAAATCAACAACATACATTATTAAGTGAAAGCATAATATTCATCCTTCTACCACTGACTTACAATAGATTGAAAAGAACACATCATCCTACTTGCAGTGTCTACTCATCATTCAGTATACCAAATAAATGAAAGTTAACATTTAATCAACAAAAAAATAATAACAACCAACTAACCTAAACCGATCAATTTCACTAAATTCAAAAACCCAGTAATTCTAGGATGAAGTGTATAACGAAGATATGGTAAATTATTATTCACTGCATAACTATCACTTCTTTCCAATGCGATTTTGTTTAAATCTGTACCCTCAGGAAATATTAACAACTAGAAACAATAACAACAATAATATAGTAAATAACTTGATTGAAAAAAAGGAGAGATCTGTTTTTGGTCAAATTGTAATGATAAGCATAATCATACAAAACATACAAGCGAAAATTCTACTAGGACTTAGGATGTGGCAAATAAGATAGTAGTCATTATCGAAGGATCAATAAAACATCTCAGTCATATAGGTCAGTTACGATACAAATAGCTTACTGATAACGTCTCAGAATGTGATAGTGGGTGACGCGTATGTTAACTCCCGCCAGATCGAAGTACCCTCATTTGATAAGTCTCAAAGAGCACGAAAACTAGGTTGAACAGAGTTACTTAAAACCACCTAAACACCTATTTATTTACCTATACATAAATAAGATCAACATTATAGACTACCTTTAACTAAAGAATGAACAAAATCAATCGATAAATGGACACTTGTTTAGTCCTAATATGAGACATAAAAACCCGTAGTCTTAAGAATCCACTAAGACTCTAGACTTCTTAGTTGGTATCTAGTAGTTTCACATTTCATTATGGTCGGTTATTAATGCACACACGAGATATGACTGAACTCGTGGTCATGGTTTTTCAACAATTTTTCAGGAATACTTTGTAAAGTCATCCACGACAATACACGCGATTATAAGTCTTCATTTAAGTAGAATGACCGTTTATATTATCAGTGCCTTTTATGTGACATATGATATTTTACTAGCCAAACTTATGTAGCATTGCCTTGATGACTCTAGTCTTTAGTGTTTACACAAGCAAAATCATAATTCATGCTTTCTAGTTATTAGTTACTTTTTGAAACATTACACAGTTATTCTGCTAGTCCATTTTACATTTATGATTACATAATTTTTGACCTAAATTTTCATTATCTAAAAAGCTGTATTCTTGTGTTTTAATATACTTTTTCAGAATCTTCACACTAGCAAATGTATCAATATGTAATTGCTTTCATCGGTTGTTTATAATCGTTCCGTAATTATCAACTTCCCTTTGGTTCTTCATGATTTACATTATATGACGCAAGTACAGTAATTTTAAATAATGATTATTGTTATTTAAATTGTAAATCAGTTGAAATGAAACCGTGAAATAAATGAATTCATCTTGTTCTGCTGCATTCGTAATTCTTTTTTAACTCAAACTTTTGATTTACGTATTTTTTTAATTTTTACCCTACCATTTATTGGTAATGATTTTTATGCACATGTAACATGCACTGTAGAGCCTTGATAAGAAGCTAAGCGATGGGAAATATTTTTTCACTCAGACAGACAGACAGATACAACGCAGAACTTCGTACGTACGTACATCAGTTCAGGTTGCCATACCACATCAGCACAGAGACGCAACTGTCAGTTCAAATCCAAGAGTGATAGCGATAGTAGAAGTATTAGCAGTAATGCAGAAAATTAGGGAGCGAAGATATGATTTGAAAAGTATAATTCAGTGAGATAAATTTGAAAGGAGGAAGATAGAGAATTCAGAAGGTTAGATTTTGAGAAAACACAAAGAGTGGATGCACCCGCGCCATTGCAAACGATTCTGAGCCATGTCGTTCAAGGTCTCTAACCATTGGTGACTTTCGTCTCGCGGACCCCAACCAGACAGCCTACATCTACCAACGTGACTAAGTCGACTTGTCAATGACTTCATCGATTTCTGGGATGTTTCGGTTTGGCCGCCTCTAGCTTTCTTCCAAACTATTCCTACGCCGCAAAACATAGCTCACTCAGTTTATGTGCTTAATGATTTATATTTGTTAAGATGTTAAATTACGTTGTTACCATGTTTATAAATGAAAAAAGCATTTGTGGCAAGAACAAGTAAGGAAGTATAGAGAGAATTAGATTCAAGTAATATAATGTAATGTAATTTATTTGCTAAGTACAGATTCATGCTATAGGCATAGGCTTGTCTCAGTTTCTAATGATTTCTTTTGCACTATCTTTAAAGAATACCACATTTATTAAGAAGCTATTGGGTAACTGAACATTCGTACTAAAGATGTTAATCATATCATTCAATGGAACTTCTCATACGTACATCAACTGACTCAACTATATACCAAGGGATCCTAACTCGGCTTTGAATAACAGCTGACAAGCAGTTCCAGCTAACAGAAGAAAGAATATTAGTCGATCAATAATAATCAACACAGAGCATGGCATAAACGTAAGCCCAAGTTATCACACCACATCACGAAATTAACAAGATTGATAGGAAAGAAATGACGGCTTGAATAAAGCTACGTATGAATACCAGGACTCGATAACGAATGGAAGATAAACAGTGAATGGATTTAGACCATTGTGAATAGTTCATAGATATGTTACTTAACGTTTCTGTGTGAACTTCAATCAGGTAATATATACCTACCAAGATGGGATACACCAAAAGAAAATAACTTCATAGGCTGACGACGTACGCACAAAAATGTAATAACTCCATAGGTAAAGAGATAATATCATTAGGAAATAAGGGGGGAAAGTAATTATAACAAAAAAAGTAAAATTTAAAAGATTAGAAAAATCATACAGTAGACAGAGGTTAGTCCAATACAGTCTTCCCTAATACTACGGTGTCATGCTATAAACAGACCGTATTTTCAGTTTTTTAACCAGCATAACGGTGCTAATAAACTATACTTAAAACAAGTAGTCCGCATAAGAGCTAGGATCATGAGGTGATGAATGGGACATGAACATTCGCTGGAGATTGATTATCACTGGAACGTTGATTGGATAAATCAACTTCCACTGTGACCATTAAAGCAGCTGCTAATGGCGCTTGATATGTATATTGACCGAGAACAAAACCTTTCTGCGGTAGTGCATCGCCTAATTTTTTAAAAAGCTGAATAAAAACAGTAGATCGAGGGAAACGCATAGTAGATTTTGTTTAAGTAGAAAATCAGAGTGATTATGAGAAAAAAAATATTACGTTCGGAAACTCGAGTAGTAGAAAACTTTTGTCACATTGTGACTGAACTTTTATGGATTGTACGAATAAAACCTAAACCGTTCTTTACATTGATCATAATGATTTATATTTATATTATAATGGCCAATCTTCTGAAGTGCATTTTTTTGTAATGTAATATTGACATTCAGTTCACTTAAATAATACAAACTTAGTGAATATTAGTGTCCACAAATAGATAGCATCATGTGAAATGCTGAGGCGAATATACTAACATAGTATTTAAGTATAAACCAATTCAAACTCAGGTAAAAAACAAAAACAATGACTATATATATATATATATATATATATATATATATATATATATATATATATATATATATATATATATATATATATAACACTAACATATGGTGATATCTGTGTTGCTATATGCTCTTTAAGTATTTGGATTTTAGTAACTGATGTATACCAACTTTTTGCAGATGACACATGGTGTCATTACTTAAAGCATGTAAGTCTTGCAGTTGTGTCAGCAATTAACTTTTAACTATGGAGTCAAGCATTCGAATCACGTTTCTAGCATTAATGAATTGAAAGTTAGATAAAATCAACTTAGGCATTGGAGGTCGTCATGTTACACAATTTTTCTCTTTATGCTTGAAATTTATGCTTGCTAAGAATAAGCGGTAATCGGAACATAGTTGTAGGACTGCATTATCCGTTCGATGAGGCATGCTATAAAACCAGCCTAAGTATTTTTCAGACTGACTTATTATGCCAATTCGGGCTTCGAGATCTCCTGCTAATGATCACTATATTTGAGTGCATAGTTTTCTGAAGAAGGTTAGAGAACTTCCTGTAGAATTAGTATTTTACCCCATTCTAACTGCATTCACTGGTGGTATAGGTAGAAACAACAAAAAGGTATCGGGGTGTGCTCCTATCTTTGCGAGATTTCACTGTCATTTAGACAGACAGCTGTCAACAAGAATCCATTAAAAGAGTGCCTGCTTGGTTCGTAAGCTCGGTGCTATACTCACAACAACAAGACCACGCGAACTTGCTGCTGAGTCCCGGGATAAACGAAGAGTATATCGTGCTGGTTTTCTGAACTGATTAGGTGACATCAAGTGAATGACTACACTAGGGTCTTGTATGCATGTTTCCATCACAGCATACAGCAATAGTGAGATCTAGTGAGGCTTGTTGACCAACTTGATAAAGGGTTCGCACATTAAAAGCCTCAATGTACAATCTAGGGAGTGGTTTCAGGACACTTGGAATAGATTTTCGTTAAATCGAGTTATCAGTGGCTCTAGTGGGGGGAAGTGGAAGATGAGGTATTGGAGTAAAAGTAGAGGAGTTATTAGGAGTAGGGATTTGATTGTAAACGGGGTGGTCTCGTTTTCGGAAGTTACATGTTTTTAATTCTTAGTTATGTTTAAATTATCTATGTATTAATTCTGTTGTCTTAAATGGCACTACAAACTATTTTTGACGAGACGACATAAATATGTATTCCATGGGAAAATAACAAGATGAAATTCTCCTAATTGTACATGGAGTGTACAATTCCTGGTATTTTTTCACCACTTAAAAAGACCCCGTGTGAAATACTGCTGCTATTGATGCTTTTATTACAATACATGTTTTATAACCTTATCGTGTCAAGATATTCTTGTAACTGTTGGTCAGGTACTATAACTTTTGTGATAATTTACTGATGACAATTAATAAGTAATACTGATGAACCGTCAGTTGATATGATAATAGCAATCAGTTAATCATGTAATTTTGAGTTTAACATTAGTCAAACGACCACAGAAAACCAGGGAGTACTGAAGAGTTGTCTAGAGCGAGGCTTTTCAATAGTATCCATCTATGATTTCGATAAGGATCGATCTCAGAACTATTAGGTCTGGTGGTAAAAGCAACTATACATCAAAACATATAATCAGAATGAACACTGCTTACTTGACAATTGTTTTTAACTTCCAGTAAATACGAAACAATCTTTCGTAACCGTTCGTGATCTGTTGAAATACGCCGGCGTAAGAATATAAAACTACCACACTGCATTGCCCAACCAGCACCTGGAACTTTTGCGAGGGAATCTTTGAGGATTATTTTCATACGCTGAATCGGATCACCCAAACCCCACACGAAAAACCAATCTAATTGCGTGCGATGATTGATAAGAAAGAGGCAACTGTGAGGTTCAGCGGTTGTAGACGGTACAACTCGGTCACCAAAATGACGCACACGACAACGAAGAACTTTGCATATTACAAACTAAAAATGATAATATATATGCATACTAATAGATTCAAAAAGAATACTTTTGATGAGAAGTGTAATGAAGCACCAATATAAATTATGACCCATAAGTGCAAGAAGTAAGATGACCTAGTTAAATTTAAACGACAGAAGACATCACCAAGCAGTTTGGTACATAATCTTAAATGGTATTCGACAAAAGTATTGGAGTTATTTCAGTTTATTTTACACCAAATTCCAAAATGTTAACATTGATGTCAATACAAATATTTGAAATCCATAACTTAAATAATAAATAGAACAGATGTTAGTAATCCATTAGTTATAAAAACCCACCTTTAAGATCAACTAAGCAATATCTATAACAGAAAGATAGTGTGATCTACTTAATTCTGTAAGTTTAAAGTCTACACATTACAAGGGCGACCAAACCAAAACATTACATCAGTTTATGAAGTCTTTGTCTGCTGGTTTAAGGGATATTGGTAGATCCAGACCATTTCGTTGGAGTCCACATATTAGTCGTGATCAGTGGTTGGAGACATTGAGTGACATGGTTCAGAATAGGTTACAGTGTCGCAAGTGTATTCACTCTATATGCCCTTCTAGACTCTAAGTTCCATTATTCCTTCGTAATTTTGTTTGCTTCATTCCACCTTGTTGAATTATACTGTTGCGTTAATTTTGTGAACTTGATCTCGTCGTGCCGATGTGGTATGGTAACTTGGACCTATATGCATACGAGTCGGGTTCTGCGTCGTTCATGACTGATTGACACGTTACAAGCCCAACAATCCTTGTAACCAATGTTTTCCAATCCAAACGAAACAACAATAAAGGATGAGGATGTTGTCAAGCAATTCCATTTCGACAAATTCATTTTTAGAATTCTACAATCGCATGTATATTTTTTAAATAATAACTAATAGCCAAAAAGCATAATCAAGGGAGTCGCATCAACTATGAGAAGTACTGTGTCGAAGAAAGTGAATGCTATATCCGTCTACAAGTAAGTGGACACTGAAGAGCCACTGGACACGAAGATACAGATGCACTTATATCAATGTATGTGAACAAGTATGAACATGAGTTCAGCTGGGATAACATTAAAATATTTTAAGAATGGAATTTGAAAAAAAAATTTTTTAAGCCTGACACTTGATGTGTCAATCAATAGACGTTGAAATCGAGCCATTTTAGTAGCCAATCGAAAAGAGGGTAAACAGGTGCAAGGTAAGAGATTAGGTCAAGATAGAAGATAAAAAACTTGAACAGCAATACAACTGTTGACAACAAAGTTATGAAGTTCCTAATCAACAAAAAGTCCTGTTAGCCAGTTGTGGAGAAAATAATAGCAGTGTGCTTCTCTTAAAAGTACATAGTGATGATAGCAAGACTATAAAATCATACAGCTCAGAGAACAATGCAATGATTCATGCTTTTCAATTTGCATCATAAGAACGAAGTAAACATGGAGGCTAATGACAGCAACAATATCCCAGAATTAACAATATTTAAATACCTAAATATTCCAAACAATCTCCAATGCCTAACAAACATACAGGTTCACCAATTAGGATACGAGCTCTACGTAATTGATGGTACCGATAAAAACTAACTTTTAAATTCCAATGAATGAAATGTAATAAAAAATAAGAACGAAATGTAAAAATTAGTTCAGCTTTAAAGTTTTTTGTTGATCTGGAATGAATTGAAGATTTACTGATTTAAAAGTAAAATATCACATGCGAACAAGTGGTACTTGTCGATTTAATTCTTTTCACACATGGATCAGCTGATATATATATATATATATATATATATATATATGTAAAATTATAGATCACTGAATAGTGACTAATATGAAACTTATCTTGCCCTTAGAGCTGGTGGAATTTCTTCGTTCAAGTTGAAATATGATCACCAGATTAAGTGACTCTCCACTATATTCACAGTATCTATATAGAGTGAATGAAAGTAGTGTAAAAAACCATAAATGGCCAAGGTTTTGTCAGCAAAGCTAGGTGCCATCTTAAGGGGACTGTTGTTCCCTGGTGAATTCGAACTAAGACCACCCAGCTTCTCAGTTTGCGGTCGTTGTTACCAATCTATTCAAGCCGCGAATAACTTCCTGCATGATTAGGATATTTACATAGGTTGACACTGGTCTGTGACCAACGTAGTGATAAGCTATTTAATGGGTCTTTTTCAATTAAAATTATATATATACATACCTCAGCAAGCATCAGCCATGATGTCATAAGAAAATCATTAATATGGCGGAATAGACTAGGTGACAGGACAGCTAACGGTAAAAATGGAGCCATAAAGAAGATTGATCCAAAATAGGCGGAAAACAACAGTAGACAGATTCCAAGTACAGTTCGAATTCCATGAAATTTACAAATAGGAAGGTTTGGTGGGATAGGCTGTGGAATACATGGAGGACAATTGTCTTCAGACTTTTCCACAAACATAACTGATTCAGAAGCAGTTATGCTGTTTTTTCTCTGATCGTGAGGGTCATTATACAAGTGCGTTTCCGAATCCTCAGGAATCAAGCTTCCAACAGCCGACATTTGAAGAATTTGCTCTCTAAAATAAGACACTAATAGTAAGAAGTATACATAATAAATGAAGAGCGATAAAAATAATTGTTTTGCTTGCAGGTTATTTATTATAAACAATGAAAATCTTCACAAGGAATGCAATTAAGAGATAATACTTAAAACAAGAATGCAAATAAACAAAGCAGAAGATATATTTAGTAATATAGACAAGTAACGATACATCAGTAGATTCATTGAGAAAGTTTGCTGCAAATCAGCTTAATTGACAGTATCATTTTATAAATAAATAATGAGAAATATTGGAAAATTGAAAAAAGAAAACATGTACTCAGTGATAGGAAAATTAAGCTAAAACTACCGCTTCTTAAAAGTTTGCCCGATATGTTGACTAGCCCCTAGATTACGTTTCTTCGCTGACCGTATACACTCTATTTGTGATCGAGGTAATCGATAATCGCCTAAATATCATAACAAACTTTGAGGCTTCACGAACCGTTGAATAACTTCTCACACCAACTATCTAACAAATAACCTAGAAAAAATTAGCTAGGTCACTTGAACAAATACACGCAATCAAGTTTTGGTAGTTAAATTTTTACATTCTTAATCATAACAGCCTTTCAAAGCAAATTTTTTACGTACCAACAGTTACTGTCAATTAGATAATAAGATCCAAGTAACTACACCCGAATGCATAACACCAATGTCGTTTCTTCAGACATTTAACTGTTACTAGTCATCTTATCTTGTGAATAGTAATGTCAGCATTGTTCCATTCCATTTATTTAGACCTTATCGTTTAAACATATATAAAAATTAATATCCATGTATCTAAATGAATGGTTTTGCAAACTGTGATGAGCTACCAACCATCCAAAGGCTGGTTGTTGACATTTCTCACCTCAGTATAATTAATAAGACAATTTTAGAACTGTACAAGCAAATATTTCGTTACCTTTCTGGTAGGAGTCTCAATGAAGATGATTTATAGACACCTAACTAAAAAAGGAAATTTTACTACCACGTAAACAAAATCTAAACAATCTACAATACTCTGAAGACATTCAGTAGTTTCACTATAAAATCACTGAATCCTTAGATGTAATTTACTAGATTCACTCAGTAGTATCTTTCTTTTTATTAGTCTACATGAACCCAGAACATAAAGCTCAACATCTACTGTTCATCATTAAATGATTCTAATGGATGCGACAATTGTTTCAATGTCGGAGTAACATCTACAATTATATTAACTTTCCATTATAATGAATTTGTAGCATGCATTCTATAATTATTATTGTTAGGAAACTGACAGCTAATGAATCATTTCTGCGATATTACATAAAATTATCCATGCCATTTTTTGATTAATTATTATCTAAAAGTAGGTAACTGGGTACGATTGGACACCGGAAACGAATGAGCCACATATTCTTCATTAATATAAATGTATGAACCAGGATACCATCCGGAAGCTCATAACAAAGCGGATGGTTTACTTAAGGAACAACGCTGAGAGCCTTGACCTAAAGGTTTATTCCATAAAGCAATAGGACATCATTAGATGATGAAGTCTCGTAATAGCCAATCACTAAAATAAATTCATATTATATACGCTCCCTAAGGACCTTAGCACATATGTGCCAGCAAGTTGGAATCAGGGTTTTCCAACTCCTTTAGGTTGACATTCCATATCCATTAACTTGGTTTGAGCACCGGATGTTTTTTACAATACTTTCACCTCTGTCACATGAAGCTAGTGAGTAAGATTGTCTTAGCATGGGTTATAAACGCGTAGCTATTTGAGCAATACTTGGAGGAGAGTTGCGCTTTTTCCACTCTTGGCAATATAAAGTTATTTTATTAGCTGAAATGGACTAAAGCATCATAAAATCCACAAAATAAATACTGATGTAACTTGTATGACTTCTCTCAAACAGGGGAAACATTTTAAAGGGTTATGGTCAACTATTGCAATTTTTCGAACCGTCATCCGTACCCAAAGCTACAAGTTTTTTTCTGTAAATACAGGGTTTTGTTTTAAAAAGTTCTGGTTCAAAGTGAAACTTTACAGCAAAAAACAATTGGCTGAAGGAATTGCTGACAGATGACAACTAAGAAGATACTATAATTTGAAATATTTTTTAAAAACTGTTAAAGTCCCATAGTTTGAATTATTACAGATGTTTATTTTGAATTTGGTTTCTGAACAGGTGCACAATCATACACTCCACGCACAACTTTGTGCTTCACTCCAATCAGATCCTGTGTGCGACCACCTCGAACTAAAACAATATTATGTTCTTGCAAATTATGACCTTCACCAGGAATATGTGCTGTTATTTCGCGGCCATCAGTTAATCGAACACGAACACATTTTCTGTTAGCACTATTTGGTTTTTTCGGTTTACGTATAATAGTCTTTAGCACGATCCCTTTTATGAATGGTTTTCCATTCATTGCTTTGTTTGGAGGACGCTTTTTTTGATACGGACCGCTAATGGCCATTTGAACCAAAGTAGCTAGATTAGCAGCTTGAGAAACACCAAGTAATGAACAACAGTTATTTGAGATGACTGGTAGAGATAACCCATTGTTTATATATTTATGGCCAACTGAGACAAAAGGCAGATTCAATAGTTCTTTGTGGAATAAACCTGTAACATAAGATAATGTTTGATGTTAGGTGCAAGAGTACGGGGATATTAAAGGTTTCATTAGATTAGATAGAAAAATTATCTGTAAATGAAACTATCTTCCACCTTAAATAAGGCTTTATTCAAAGTGAACACACTCCAGTCCACCACAGAGTGGGTATAAAGTACAATGCCGCAGTCTGTCGTAATGCACAGTTGATATACAAGGTATACAAGATAGGTTATTTAATCCCGTGTTTTGAAACAAAACAAGTCTATTTTAGTTATGAGGCGAACTGTATCGAGGTTACGTAAAATTCTAGATAGGAGGAACAGATTAAATGACGACATGGTAAATCCGCAACAACTAAGATATTTGAAAAATATTTTGTGGATGTCTAGTTACTACATCTGGATGTGAGATTTATTTGAATAGTATAGTTCAAATTCAGTCAGTGATAACTGGCTATTAGTGTTATTCCGTCTTCAAACTTGCATACTGATTAGCCTAAAGTGGAAGTCAATAATTCAACAGAAGCGATAACATAACTCCAATATATTCCCAGTTGTGTAGACAAGACTGATATTTTCTATGAATAAGTCATTAGCTTTTTAGTTATTCACACGTATTTATTTAATTATAGTTTCCATTATTTTTGTAAATACTATTCTCCGACTAGACTTCCTCTCTTAATCTTACTATGAACGGAGTTACAAACAAACATCGCAAACGTGGTATGAAGAATTTTAAGTATGAGGATGTTATTATAAACTGAAAATAAACTGCGCAATAAGTTGTCTTGTCCAAATAATAAATCACGGAATTTACGCCTAGCGACGTTATTGTAGTCCATACGGAATTAACCTACGAAAAGAAATACTATATTTATTGTTCACGTAAAGTAATTTTAGTCAGACATGGTTTATTTATATACCCACTAAGTATATACATTTGGAACAAAACTTAATAATTAGATGACAGTTAAAACAATGTAATTAAAAATAATTGTGGAACTACAGGCATAGCACTGAAGAACACTTCAGTGGTTCATATCTACAGCTTAAACCCTGGTCTGAATAGTAGGTAGAACTAACTTAATGGATGAAACACTTTTCCCCTTAACCATTTTAAAATGAGTATGAGCACCACTCCACTTATTGCAATCTGGGTAGCGCTGTAATAACATCGAACTTCTCAACTGTGACACAGGTACACAAACCTGTACTTAGTGAATAACATTCCAGGTAGTCAACTGGTCTAGTCGCGCGAAATCAGGTAGTTATATAAATAATCCTTTTGCAAACAATATGATCAGAAATCTTAGTACAAAAACAAGCCCATAATTCAGCGTCACTGTACTCCATAATCGCATAGAAAGTAGAAAAAGGAACAGTAGACGAAAATAGTAATACGAAAGGTAAGACGAAAAAATTTCGATATTTTGGCAGGTGCAGTACACTTAAAAAATATATATAACAAACTAAGTTGCGATCCTCTAACAGTAGACTAATGTTAAGCCAAGTAAACAAAAGGTATCGACCCAGTGAAAGCAGACAAAGTATAAAACACAGTCTAGCACAAAGACTAAGATATAAACTCGTACCAAGACAACTATTGTTTGTATCTCAGTGTGAAATGCCTCGTTTTTCGCTTAAAAACCATGATATTTGTTTTCTCCCATTGCTAAGGTTTGGGTTACGTCTCTACGCTGAAGCTGCTTAGTATGTCTGACTTTCCCGGTGTCCAACACGAGACATACTTCACGATGTACAACACAACATATATGTAACAGGGACTACAAGGATTAAAAAACAAATAACCTGGTATTTAGGTAGAATAAGATAGATTTTGGACTGAAATACAAAAAAGTAGTTCACATAAAAAAGCAGATCGAAGAAAAGTTATGCCACCTAACTCACTTAATAAATACTCTATGACTTGCCGAAGCGATCGTATACCATAGCAAACTATAGGGACTCACATTATAAGTGTGGAAAACAAAAGTTCAAATGCGATTGTCAATTTCGATATTAATAACTTTTGTAGAGTAGCTAAGCAAAGTTAAAATTGTTACACATGCAGTAACTAAACACATCAATTAGACTACTGAATTTACTAGAACTCAACGTACTTCAAAAAATAAACTTACATGTCAATCTCGGAAACACACTACAAGCACGTTTAAAAACTGCTGCCATTAAATTCAAGACTACATGACCTTGAAACGTCGTGCCGATTGAATAACTAGCACAAACCCATAGATAGTGCACGATGAAAGCTAAGCTATTACCTGGAGTCGCTTTATAACTGCCATAAATTATAGAGAGACATCAGAATTCGTACACACCAATGACTACTAATTTAAATTTCCTATGAAGTGTAACCAGTATATAACCAACTTACGTTTGCGTATAACCAGATCGACTTCTAACGATTAAATCCACGCGTACGAATAAGAATAAATCAAAAAGCAGTGAGAAATGAAGGAGTTGCATTTGATCACAAGTAGAGCGTCAATAGGATAGTAATGTCTAGGCTGGCTAACTAGAGAGCACGTAAATTCACACATAGTGTCATGTCGCGATCTGGTGATGATGTGTTACCAAGCGTCCTCAACAGTTTGTATTAACTAGAACAAACATGATCAGCATCAGTGACGAGAACATATGCAACTATTTATTTAAAATATTATTTACTGCTACATCAGATTCCACCTGACAACAACAGCCTGAGCGTCAGTAAGCACATTTTTGATGGCTATTCGTTAAAAGTTATCAATAGTTACCAATAGCTTTTTGCATTACCATAAATTTTAAAATTAACGCAGACGCAACAGTAGATAGTGATCATAGAATAAACAATTAGTACAAACATCCCTCAGTAGATCGACGCCTTACCACTAGTGTTATTCGGGATTCGCAGCACAGTAAAAGAAGATGTTGGATGCAGTGTCGTCGAATTAGTCTACGGAACGACTCTTCGACTACCAGGTGAGTTTGTGGAAACCGCTTCCACTTGGGCAAACCTGGATATGAATTCTTACGTGAACCGGCGTTCAGTTAAGCCAGTTCAAACTCGACAACAATCGACAGACACATTTATCCAACCTGCTTTAAAATATAGTACACACGTTTTAGTACGTCGTGATGCTGTACGCCGACCTCACGACGCAACTTACAAAGGGCCATACAAGTTTCTTAAACATGAAACGAAGCACTATACGATTGACCAGAATGGCCACGAGGATAACATCAGCATTGACCACCTCAAAGCAGCCTACCTAGGAAGTAAACTTTTTAGTGTCGAATTAGCTGCAACACCCGCAAAACGTGACATAAACAAAGTCACTACGCCTCAAGCAGTGACTAACACGCAAGTGGAAATATCGAAGAGCTCCATAACGCCGAGAGCTATGCGTTCTGGTAGAAATGTAGGATTACCAGAACACCTAAACGAATACTATGTCTACTAATTTCCTCCCGATTCCCACTACCTACGTACGTATAACGATTTTTTTGTTGTCTTAAAAGAAATAATAACAAAATAATAAAAATCGATAAACCCATTGTTATTATTAAAAAAAATCTTACTGTGTGCATTTTGCAAATTTTCGTGTCAAAAAAATAGAGCGTTTCATTATTTGTTGTCAGTGTTCAACACGTTTTTATAGACGCATTGAGTTAACAATTATTTTTTCATACAAAATGCACAGATTTAAATTTTATTTTTTCTTTTCGAATTCCATGCCGTCTGGAAACAAACAGAAAGACGTGGAAGGAACAAGGATGTTTTATGTACAAATATTTTATGCAACTACATCATAGTGTAAGGACTGACATCCAGAAGCCGCACAACATCGCAGGCCATCGAAGGAACGTTTACCGATGTATAACGCAATGTGTTTTATCCTTTGGCTGGTACATCTTAGGGTCCTCAAGAACCTATTAGGGGGGGAGTGAGCTTTAGCGGTTAATAATCCCTAGAATAAATAGTTGCATATGCTCTCGACACTTATGCTGACCTTGGTTGTTTCAACAGACACAACTAGTTGGAGACGCGCGGTCACGCATCAACACCAGATCACGACTCGAACCACCATGGGTAGCATCTCTCTCTAGTTTGCCACCCTACACGTTGCTATCCCATTAAAGCTCTGTATACGATCAAATATAATTTTTCTTCCAGCCTTTAGTGCTTTTCTGATTTCTCATTCGTAAAAGTGGGCACAATCGATAGAAGTGGCTTTGATTATACGACAAGCGTAACTTGGTCATATATCCGGGTATACTTCAGAGATATTACCGATGGAAACAAAATAAATCGTTTGCTCCACTTGTAAAAACATCACACTGCCTTGGTGAACGGTATGATACCTTAAGTGAACTGGATTCGATTAAAGCAAAAACTCACAATTAAAACCAGTATATTTACTCAAAGTTCAAAATGTCACTGTCTTTTTGAATTTCACACTCAGTATTGAAGTTATTCTGCGGTCACTAAACAATACAAGAGACCTAAAACCTTCCTGAAAACTCAAGATGCAGGTGCGAAGAAGTCGAATGGTTTATACTACTATTTCGACACAAAATTTTTATGTATATTGGAATTTGAAGAGTGATGGAACGCAAAATGAGTAATGCGTTGCGGTTATCACGTCTAGTGCTACAGAGTGTCAATGTATCGATTAGATCTAGTATACTGATTTGTCATGGTTTATTGGGCTCTAAGCAAAATTGGAAGAGCATTTCTAAGGCACTTGCTCAGAATAACTGTGGAACAGTAGGCGTTTTTTTATTTATCATACAGACAGGTTGTGGCTGTTGATTTACGTAATCATGGGAGTAGCCCCCATTCTGATTATATGAGCTACCTCCACATGGCTGAGGATATACTTGCAGTCGTCGATGATCTCAGCTTACAAAACGTGTGTTTAGTTGGCCATAGTATGGGTGGCAAGGCTGTTATGTGCGCTGCTCTAATGAGAGTAGTTTCCTTTTAAAATAATATTAGTTAGCCAGAGAAATATAATAAGTTAGTCGTCATTGATATATCTCCAAAGCCTAAGTCAGCAGTACGGTCTCTCACACCGTTAGTCGATCTGATGTCTTCTGTGAATCTGCAAGTTTTGGGACATAAATATAATGGGAATATAAGCCTAGTTCGTAACTCATTGATAAAAGAATGGAGCGAGACAGTTTCGGTAAGTGCAGGGTTTCCCATATCTTTTTAATTTTAAAGGTTTTGGCTGGTTAGCTTATGACACTATGTATGTTGATATTATTGAGTATTACTTGTTGATTTTTCGAAAATCTGCCAATATATTTGAGTATATTAGGAAATCTACTGTAGTGCAACACGAGTGCAGACTATTGGTCCTTGCAATTACTTTTAAATGCTGTATATATAACAAAATACTACACAGGTGTAGCATTTTAGCTACTCGTTAACCAAATTGGGTCATTAGGCTATTTTTTTGATGCGTATTACCTGTGTATTTCAACTTTAGTGCTAAGTTGCTTCGTCAATATACTGACATTCAGCTTTCATAGATCGTTACATATGATATGACTAGCTATTAGCATTTCTGTAATAATTTTTCATCTATGTTTACAGTAAAATGTTTCCCTGGTACTGACGTAGAAAGTACAGTAGAAAGATCATCACTTTGTAAATAATTTTCATGTTATCAATTGGTGTATTTTCCATCCATCCTCATCCGTATGAATACCACACAGTTTGGCTTCTTCTTCTAAGTAACTGATTGTGATCCCCAGACAACAATTCGCCTTAATCCCTACAAAGAAACAAGAATGGCACCCCTGAACTAGGTAACTGATGATTAGTAGGTAATCTGACGTTTATTCTTAATCCGCGCATCATCTGGTGAATTAGGATTCATTGATTCAAAAGTATTCAAAAGTTTCTCACAACATGATATCCTTGTAAATTTGAACTATACTAGAGCAGCGAAATTTGCAGGAAAAATGAACTCATTTCTTGGCTTCTCATTATCTGCTAATGACCTACGATTGCGGTTAGTATCAGCGTTACTACAAAAAATTTTGATATTGTAATCTATCATTGAAGTTGAGTTTAAAGTGGAACAGAAAGTTATAAAGACAGGCTAATAATGTCAAATATTTAAAATAATAATAAAAATTTTGAAGGGGGGTATTTTAATGCAAAGTGTAAAATCTAAGAAATAATATTTGACTCAAGAAATGTTAAATAAGAAACTAAGAATGTGATTACTAACAAATATATGCTTACACAACAAATGTTTGATTTCATAACCAATTTAACTAATTAATTTAAGATCAAAACTGATGTCGTAAATAAATGTCATTGAAGTAAAATTAATAGGTTATGTAATCCATACATTTAATCGCCGTCATTCCATCATGATAATGAATGGTTTACTGCTCCTTACTGTACATAGTAGTTAGGTTGGCAGTATTTTAAAAATAACTTCAGCAAAGCTGGGTAAGAATAGCGTTTTCTACTTGATTGTTGTAAACGACTTTGTGACGTTCATTACGTGTTCTCCCGCTACTGAGTGTCTGGTAATTGCACTTACGAACACTATTTTCCCTTCAGACAGAAAGTTTTTTGTAAGTTGAGGGAGTAACAGGCTTGACATGCACGTTCGAGTCCACAGCTGGCTCTATAATGCGTCAAGCCCTTCGTATTCGGTCTAGTGGGTAACAAGTTTTCGTCGAGAATGGTCTACGTAATATCAGACAAAGATAAAAACATCCTTGGACTATGTGTTTTCTTATTCTAACCTATTGTGAGCAGCACAGAATATGGCATATATGTACGTTAGTCGAGCCTTCGACAAGACCTCACCTATCAGCGAACAAATGGTGGCGATTATTCAGTCATCTAGTATTGTTCTAACTCTAGTCAGAAACTTACTTGGTATTGTGAATTTTAGTATTTAGTAGTTTGCATACATCAGTCATCTGCTAATAACTAATGTCATCATTTATTCGCTACTACTGTTATCCTATTTGTCATGATGTTACATCAGGAACACTGATTTAAATTATCTGCAGTTCATCAGCACCTGATGGTGGTTTGTTGAGTGTAGTTGATATGCATTAATAGACCTAAAACAGAGGACCTCAGTTACCCACTGGCCATCTCACTGTGTGATATAAATTCTTGCACTTTTAGGCTCGTCCTGCCGTTTTTAAAATACAGCCAATATTTGCTTTTCGAATATGACAAGTTCCAATAATATTGTTATATAGGGACATTATTGGCTTCCTGTAAACACCGATTTTTTTTTGTAAAAATATAGTGTAACGTAAATCGTCAAACTTTGGAATTTTATTTTGATTAGAACCCTACAATGCTTGCTTTCATCCTTACGAATCTCATAGAAAAAAACGGAGAAATACTGTGGAAAGTAAACCTTAGTTCAGTTAAAAACTGCTGGAATCAGATAGCAAGCTTTCCTACTGAGTTGGATGGTCGTGTTTACAGTCAACCTGTATTATTCATTGCGGCAAGTGATGAAACGTATTTAGGGTAAGCTTTTTTAGATTACTTGGATATTATATTACTTGAACACAAACTTTTGCGTGACATGTCGTAAGGAATTCTTTTAATGGTAAAAATATTTTTGGGATTGGCAACATGTTCCAGTGCTAAAATATAAAATGAAAGGTGAAACATTGTAAAAATGCTCTTTTTGATGATATTTTATTTCAAACTAATGTATTATATTGGCTGATTATCGGTAGACATAAGTAATAATATTAAAGCATTTTTGCCCAATAAATGTTCACGTAATTAGCACTGGACTATATTTTACCTTAATCAGTAGAAGTTAGGTAAATTCCCGAAATTTTAGCGAAAGTTCATAACCCGTGGGGTTTAGACGCGCTTGTGACATCAGATGGTCATTACACTGTATTGAAAACTGACTGAATTTCGAAATATGGGTCATTAGATCCTGATGCATCACCTGCGCATTGTTGATCCAGTGTAATGAGATTGTGTTAGTACATCGCTAAGAAATGTCAGTCTAGAACGAGAAATGCGGACGTCTGCCTCTTGATGTTCAGCTGTCAGTGACTGAAGCTTCTTTATAAATCAAACTAACCTACATAAACTATCCAAACAAATAATGCTAGTTTCAAATCCATAATTTCCGTTCAATGATCTTCCTTAGTGAAATATTTGTTCCAGCTTTTTCCCATATTGTTGCATAATCGACATTTTGGAGAAATCAATAATACAGCATGCGTATTTTTAATGTTCACAAAAAGAAAGATTTGTATATTGTTGTAGCTGTGCCGTGTTGCAACAAAAGTATTTGTTCATTTCAAATTAGGTTAGATATGCTAATTATTAACTGATATTTTCCAGTGCTCCAGATGATCGTTAGATATTTGTGAACATTAATATTATAGATAGTTTAACTGCTCCCTCTGTGATTATCGTAAAAGAGTTCTGCTCCTTTTGCAAACTGGGATGATCAGTGGAGGTACGTCTAGCTTCCATATTCTAATTGATATATATCATCGAACCTAACTGCTAAGATTAGTCCACCATCCTTAAAATTCATCCGAGTTAGGCCATTACGTTTTGCTGTTCCTCTTAGCTTTAGATCAGCAATTGCCTTCTCAACTTCAATATTCTAAGTGGGGAGTGTTTTGTCAATCTTATATTTAAGTTGTTTCCAAATAGCTTGTCATTGAGGGGGGGGGGTAGTTGCAACTAGTACCATAATTCGGATGATTCTAACATTACCTTCCAATCACTCGATGCCTAGTAATTATGTTCTGGTTAATTGTGTGGAGTAAAATAGTGTTACAAATAAAAGCTATACATTTACAACGTCACTGAGTACACGGTTGTTCATACTTGCCATTATCAGTAGTTCTTATTGAAATACATAAAAATGTACCTGCTAAATAATCGAAGTATTATCACAAATGGGCACTACATTCCATCAAGAAATTGTGTTACCTTATGATACACGGTGCCTGATTGTGGTAATTATTTTCTTATTTAAATGTTTTTTATCTTTGTATTCTTGTTGTTTACAATATTCAGGCAGTCGGATGTACCAGCTATACGCAAGTACTTTCCTCAGGCAAAAATTCTTCGGATAGCTAATACTGGTCATTGGGTTCACTTTGATGCTCCAAATACAGTGATCAACTTGATTACAACTTTTATACTGGAGAAACCGTTCGATCTTACCTCATTTACAGATGTTACAGAACTCATATAACAAATTATCTTTAACAGTTATTTAATCAATAAAAGGAAAGATGAAAACTCCTATTTCTGCAATTCTTGTTTCACATAATTCTTTTGTCAAAACCAGTTAATTCAGCGAAGAAAATTTGTCTCCTCAACAACTTCATTTCCAATAGTTGTACCACTGTAATTTATATATAACAAACTTAATAAACAAATTTTGTACATTAATGTGTATGCTTGTAATGGGTAAAAATAATAGTGTATAATCGTAATGCTGTGTAAGTTGAACTATACCAAATAACTGAAGTATCTCGCGGTAAATTGGATTTTTAAATTTGCGAAGTTTGTCTGATTGACTCCCTTTCTATCTTTTTCACTATGACCATTCAAAAATATGTTTACGGATAACCAATGGTGAACCTACTTGCTACTCAGTAAAGAAGGTGATGTCAGAATTCACTAGGAAAATAACGGCTTATGCTCACTTCCATTCTACCGTTAGTGATAATTTTTCTAACCCAATCTGGTAATCAGTATTGTCTAATAGTAATACTGATTAAAAAATTAAGTGTAATTGGTTATCATTTTTAAGAGGTCTATAGGTTGTAATTAGATTTTGCCTTCACTACCTTTTACCTTAGTGTAAACCTTGATAATAGTGCAAGCGTTGCATAAGATCTGTTCTGAATATTGTCACAGCCTCTGAAAGTTTATTCCTGAGTATGTCTTGTTGGTTTTCCATCATATGAAGAGCTTAAGAATAAACTTAGATAATTCGAAACGGCGACACTTCACTTCGATATTCGTAACTCCCATTTGTATCGGAATCAAAAGCCGCTTGTAACCGCTGTTACACGTCATTTGCGAGGGGATATATTGCCAAGACGTTTTATTCGTTCGTTACGTTGGACGACTAAAGAAGAGTAATGAACTCTCAAAACTGTGTTTTACAGTGCTATTTTAATTATTTTGACTTTGAGTAATGTAAACATTCCACTTATATCATTGTCACGTTCCTCTTACCCTATCCTCCCGTTCAGTATATTCACTGTTAGTATATTGTCTCATTATGAACTACAGTTAATTGGTTGTGTACACGTTTCCCCTATTTACTGCCACTATTTCCTTCGTTTAATATTAATGCTAAACTCGTAATTGATTGACCGTGTGGTCTGATTTCGTATATGTTTAAAGGAATGCCTGAAATATACTATGATTTTGTCTGGTTGGCTCGTTAACCTTGTGTTTTCGCATTTGTCCTTGGGACCGAGTGGGAATCAGGCAGATGCACAGGGACCGACTAGGCACTAATTGGCGTTTTTACTGTAACCACGTGCGCAAAAGACCATATCTATTAATTGTTCTCATGCATCAATCAATAGCAGTCTATTTTTTACGAAACTGACAGATTAAATGCATTTCTTTGTTATGTAGCATTCTACGTTAATCTAATGGCAGTACCAATTTATTTCGCTTACTTTCAACACAAAACACCTACATTTAGATCAAGATTTCTGTTGATCTTCAAGAGAATGACAAAAGATAGAAATGCCGGGATAGTGACCAATGACTGACTTGCTATTTAAGTAGCAATTACTCAAGTATAATTATACGGAATTTCAATGAAACTGTATGTTACTCAGTGCGCTATCTCTTAATTATAGAGGCTACAAAGAGGGGTTTTGTAGAATTTCTTGTAATCGATGCCAAGTAACAATGTAGATAGGCAAACGTAAGTTCATTTGTGAAAGTAATTATCCTTATAGTTTTAAGAATTAGTTATTCATGGTTGAAGAAATAGACTAGTTCTAGACGTATTTTCAGAGCTAACTGATACCAAGGAAGGGAAATCGGCAAAACGCGTCCCACCGGTTGTTGAACTTCCGAGTGAATCCAATGTAGTGCAACTACTTACCCGGATTCTGATGCCTTACGAGAAAACTAGACACTTATGCTCCGCCTAATTTTTAGCCTACTACGATCTTCATGCTGTTGGGTTCAATCTCAAGTGCAAGCACAATAGATAACAGACTGCTAATCGTTAACCACCCAGTTTCTTCTTATAAATTTTCATCTGACGCCAGCCTGTTAATTGTTGTGGAGTCAAATAGTCCTACTAGTTCCTTAGGTAGCTGAGTAATTAAGTGTATTGATTGCAACAGACTTAACGGGATCTTAAACATTTCCATTGACCCAATAAATTATCCCTGAGGGTTTTCTACTGAATATGGTTTACTGTGTAACGTAATGACCTATTTTATACGCAATCTGGGTTCCAAGGATTCCTATATTCATCATATATAACCACATGGAAGATATAGGGAGATGATGATGCATTAATTCGACAAACAATGCGACACTCAACGATAGTAAATTGTGTTTTAAAATGGATGGTACATTTATTTTCCATGTAATATTTCATAATTGTTTTGCGAGGTATATGTTAAACTGGATGACCACGAGAAATCTCTGGAACAAAGCGAATGCAAAAAATGTATCCTTTAAAATATGTTACAAATGAATTTGTTGGATAGATTGACACAACGTTATCTCACTAAAATTGATGTATTATAAGAAAATAAAGAAACAGGTAATTTATATTTTACATTGCACTTACCGTCTTCTGTCTTTTTTCACAAAACGAATACTAGCGCCGCATACCGAAGTAATTTAGCTGCTGATGTTCGCACGACGGATTACTTGACCCAGGAAATTAACGTAGTATCCTACGTTTTATTTTACTGCATTACTTGTTTTATTTCTAAAGTTCGACTTAACTAATTACGTCACCATATGGCGCCTTAGTTTTCATCTAAATAACATTGCTTAATTCATATCAATCTCAATTATTTTAACCTTGCGTTCCATTTCTTCATTGTGTAGTCACTTAACTTGAGGGTTTTTATTTTTGTTACTGCATCGAATAAACCTTCTTTTGAACTTTAAGTACATTTTTAACATTCTATGCAATTACTTACTTACTTACGCCTTTTACCCCTCTCGAAGGAGCATAGGCCGCTCACCAGTATTCCACATTCAACTGTGTCCTGAGCAATTCCTTTCCAGCTGTCTCCAGTTACTGTTCATCCTTTTTTATGTCTGCTTCCAGCTCTCGACGCAGGGTGTTCTTTGGCCTTCCTCCTTTCCGTTTTCCAACAGGATTCCATGTTAGTGCTTGTCTCGTGATGCAGTCAGATGATTTCCGTAATGTATGTCCTAT